>JAYKQN010000007.1:18497500-19697500 GCA_036785175.1 Eupleurogrammus muticus | reverse complement strand
TTTGTCGCTGAGTTTTTCCCCCCTCAAGGCAAACATTATATTCAAGAAACATGGTGAGTTTTCATTTCAGATCTCAGATACTTCAAATCACAATTATATCATGATGGGGTTATTCAAACTTCAGATAAAACCCAGGAAAGTGCAGCTATGGAAGCTTTAACTACTAGATTCTCATGATTAATTTTCTGCCTAGTGTCTGCCTTTTGGATCAACATAACATAGTGTAAATTAAAACTCTTTATTTTCTTAAAGGGACATGAGAAATGATGCAGTAAATCAGTTGTTCTCATAGAGGGGTCTGGGGACCCCCGGGGGTCCTTGAGGAGGTGCTAGAGGGTCCCCAGGAAAATGTGATTATTTTAAAATTATATTATTTAAACAGGGGCGGCACGGTGGAGCAGTGGGTAGCACTGTTGCCTCACAGCAAGAAGGTCGCAGGTTCAAGACCTCCTTGGGCCTGGGTCTGGGACCTTTCTGTGTGGAGTTTGCATGTTCTCCCCGTGTCTGCGTGGGTTTTCACCGGGTACTCCGGCTTCCTCCCACAGTCCAAAAACATACTCAGGTTAATTGGCAACTCTAAATTGCCCGTAGGTGTGAGTGTGTGAGTGAATGGTGTGTGTGCCCCACCATATTTATTCATTTTTGCAGGCATTTATCTTTAATTTCTCATCTCTTTTCCAACTTCATTACATAATCATTAATCATATACATTTATGCTTTGAGGAAAAAAAAATAATTTCAATTATAATTAACTGACAAAATGTAGGACCTGTTGTATGGAGAACTGACATACCCAAATATAGATGTATTATTTATTTGAACATATTTATTTTCTGTTATTTGTGTAATACTCCCTTATGCATATGAATTTCTTTCATTTCAAGATTGTATTTTCCATTTCGTAAATTGAGGTGAAATGGGGTTAATGAATAAGTAAATAAATAAATTTAAAAACTCTTAAATTAACAAATAAAAATGAAATTCAAATAATTGGTGGATAATACACAAACAAATATATTTTGATAAATGTAGGCGTTTACTGGTATATTAACTTATTTATTAATCAGTTTTAATCTCTAAAACCTTGACCTTGGGTTTTCTTTCATAAAACACCTTAAAGCACAAGTTTAGGGTTTAAGTTTAACCTTAGTTTAAGGGTCACACAGCCATAAGATGTTATTGAGACATTTCTTTGCCATGTGTTGCAGTGTGAACTTTTCCATCTCATTTGATGCCAACCGAACATTTCGGTATCATATCTCCTAATCATCTTCAAAATAAACTTTTCAGAACACCTTTTATAAAGTCCTATAGATACAGCTTTAAAAGTTATTTTTTATTCACTTTTTTCGTAGCACAACTGGCTCAGTTGTTCGTAGATTTGTGGTCGGTATAGCTTGCAGATGTTTGTCCAAAATTACCGAAATACAGTCGCTGACTCGTTCTCAATCTGAGTTAATTTACAAATGAGAGAAGTGCTGTTGGCATGAGTACGACAGTCACATTATGTTAAAGTCACAGAGGACGAATCCTTCTTTGCCGATATCAGTCACCTTCATCAGCAAAGAACCCAAACCTCCCACATTCGGTCCTTAAATGATAATAATTTCCACTATTAAACAAAAACACATTCATCTGTTGAATTAATCAAAACTTCCTTATACAGCATTAAGTTGTGTTCATATATCACTAACACTAAGTAAAGTATTTTTATCTGTAGTAAAACACAATGTTACTGTTACAGCCTCAATATATATCATCAATATCCACATAATCAATACAATAAGAAAATAGTTTAATATAATATCTGTATTTTGATAACCACTATTTTGATATTTAGTTTAGATTTGAGCAATTTATTAAGTTGTTAACGTATTTTCCTTCTTCTGGAGGTTCAGTTACAGTTCATATCCGCCAATGATCCATCACAGTTGATATTGTTGAGGACCCTTGGCCTCACAATTAGCATAATCCTCTTTTCATCGTGCTTTTTATATTGTGAGAATTAGCTCAGCGTTTCTCTTCCTCGCTCATTCAGCAAAGTCCTCATAAAACATAAAACACAACAACAACTTCTCAGGAGTGTATTTGGCTCCTTCCACCCCTGATCTTGGTCTTTGAACCTTCGACTCCTGTTCTCTCAGTTCCCACACTCAAATTCCTCTACTTTAGACATTTCAGCCCAAGTTCCCTCAGCTTTATCCAGCCCAAGCCCACATAAATAACACATTATTTCTCCTGCTCGTCCTGATGTCAGTTCATTCAAAGCTTGAATATGACCCTGGACTCACTTTGTTGGGCCTTTTTCTGTTTGTGTTTAATGCTTGTTAGTCACTTTAAAGGCAAGAACATTATCTGCCTCAATCATTTGAATTAAGGCAGTTTTTATATGAGCAAAATAGAAAGGAGAAAAAAGCGGGTATATTTTTAAATGTAATTTCAGTCAAAGTTATTATAAACTCTGTATTAGTTAAAATGACCTTTATGCTTGAAGGTATAACAGATTTTTTTTTAGTTTAATCATGTTTTTATAAGGCAAAAATACCAAATTAAAGGAACAATTCTGTCCAAATCGTTTTTTATTTGTTAGACACTCAGTGATAAAATATCAAGAAAAATACCAATAAATACAAATGAATACCATTGTGGTTTCTAAAAGTGTAGTTTTCCAAAAACATTGTAATATGCCTCGGGTAATTATGCTCTGAAGCTAACGATATTACACCAAGATAAGTATAAGTGTGTTTGTTGTTTGCAGAGCTCAACCAGCTGCTGTTGTGGATTTAGGCCATAATCAACCCTTCAAATGGCTCTGATTATATAAAACCATCCACAGTGTTTGACTGACTTCTAGCAGTTCTTTTCAGACACACCACAAATGCTATGCAAAACGCTCACTAATCCCTTGTCAGAACTCAAACGTGTCAATTAAACAGTGTCATCGCTTCAGCGGCCATCTTGGATTCCTCTTAGCTCCAGCTGCTGAGATTTATCTTTTTTCCCTCCCGAGCAGATTTGTAGAATGGCCCTAAATGTGTCTCCGTTCTTTTTTAAACCTCCTGCAGGCCTTCACCTCAGCTTCCGCTCCTGACCCGTGCACAGCCTCCTTGTCTGGGATCGAGCTGCACGGATTCACACTCTGCACACACTTGTGGTGACAATGAGGTCACCACTGGGCTCAGGGAGAGCACAGACGATCACCCACCTCACTGGTTGTTAACACGAACTCTGGTGAATTTAACACTGACTGCTGCAAGTAAAACTCACTATGGTCAAACTACACTTTCTGCATCGGAGCAGAGAGACACGCATGAATAAGGTGCATGATCTAAGAAAGCAACTCAGACAATAATTACGTTCACAGCAGTTATTACAATAAGGTTACTTATTGTAGACAGCTTTCATGTCATCAGAGACTAGATGAAATATATTCCTCAATGATGGTTTTTTTCGTGATGAAAATGAAACGAAAACAAGACAAAATCAATGTCCTTAACCACTGTTTAGAAATGAACACACTTTTTTGTTGACGAAATAAGACGAGCAGCATTCACCGCTACTGTAGTTCCTGTGTGTTTCTTCTGCTACTGTTTTAAGCTGTTGGGTTACACACTTTATTAAAGCTTTAGCGTGTAGGGAACATTAACTCTGATGGTGTCACTTCCAAATATCTGTGTGTCCGAACAACAATTCCTATTGTTACAGATACCTGCCTAGACTCATTTTGATTAACATTACTATCAACATGCTGTCAAAGACGTCACACAGACGCTTAACTAAAAGACTCTTGGCTAAATCTAGACTAAAATACTTTGGGTTTTCTTTGACTAATACTAGACTAAAATGCTGTGACTTTTCATCAACTAAAATGTGTCTAAACAAATAAGAATACAAATTGACTAGATATGACTAAAATAGTGAGGGCATTTGACACAAGATGAAGACTAAAACTATATAAAAAAATAGAAAATAAAATTAACACAGATTGTAGATTTACTGCCTGAATACTTACTTCGATGCTTGGTTAACTTAAAATAAAATAAAATCCAGTAGAAGTTTTGAACTTGTGTGTGAACACTGATCTCCTGTCTGCACACGGCAGGCAGCCGATTATTCTGATAATAAGAAGGAGGCCGGCTGCTCTTTGAGCGTGTGCCAGAAAGTTTGCAACTGCGCCACTTACCGTGAACCATTAGAGTCCCGTGAATAGTTACCAGTCCAAAAAATATCCAAAACCTGCACGCCGCCATCGTGTTCCAAGATCTCTCTCTCTCTCTCTGCTGCGGCCACTGCTGAACTATATTTAAATATAAAATCTGAGAGACAGCAGAGAGAGAGGGGGAAGAGTAAAGACAGAGAGGAAGAGCCCTAAATCCCCCCCACATCCCCACACACACACCAAACCCTCCGACTGTCGCCCACCGCGGCTGTCGCTCCAGGGACTCAGGTTACAGAGCAGCTGTGTGGCAGTAAAAAACAGGACTCAAAGTCACACACTGGTCACCCACAATAATCATCATCACGATCATTAGACACCGGCTATGTGAGGTGATGCCAGAGGTACTGCGGTGGGATTTCCTTGATTAAAAAAAATACAGGAAACAGTGAGGATTTTTAGTTCCTTCTGTCAAAACTGAATCTTAGGCAACCAGGCTTGTATTTGTCTAGGAAGAAGTTTGGCCTCTTATCCAAGAGGCTTCTTCAGTCCTCAGGCTTCGGTCTGACTCGTCTGCACTAGTATGACTGACTGGAATAGTCAGATGAATGAGAACATTCACAGACAAAAAGCTGGGCAACACTTTATTGTCATGGCAATGACCCCTTATTCATTCAAAAAATTCATTTAGAAAAGTTTTATTATTGAAACCTAATATTGCTTATTTTACTGATAAGGGATTCTTACATTAAACTTTTTTTTACTGCACTTTTACTGAATCTGGATTTTTTTCTCTGTTTTAAGATTCCTGGACTATATAACAGCAACAGGCAAAAAATAGTAACACTTTATATGAATGGGGTTAATGACGCCTGTCATGAAGATTAATGAATGATTATGACAGTTGTTGTTAAGTGTTATTCTGTAAATTATGTCACTTTTGATGCAAAGTTGACAGTGACACGTCTTTGATATGACAACTTGACATAAACCAAAACAAATAAACATGACATAGCAGACCTTACTGTCAAACTTTAAACAAAATATATTGCAAAATGCACAAACCCAAACTTAACCTATTTTATGTGCATGTGATTATATTTCTGTAACACTGAACTAATGAAATACATGGTGAAATACATGAAACTCAAATACAAAAATCATCCTATTTTATTTATTTAATTATATTGCAGTTTCTTATAAAGTGGAAATCACAAGTTTTTTTTTTTAATAGTTTGACATGTGTTTGTTATGACAAAATAAGTTATAAACATGACATAGCAGACCTTACTGTCAAACTTAAAAAAAAGCTATTGAGCTCATAACAGCATAATAAAAAACACAACATTTAGAACATGATCATAATGTTTCTGTGACAGCTGATATCAAAACAAATTATATATGACAATTTAATGTCAATGTAAGATATTACCTTAATAGTTTTTTAAAGTTTGACAGTAAGGTCCTGCTATGTCATGTTTATGACATAGCATGGTTATTTTGTCTCGGTTTATGTCAAGTTGTCATGACAAAGACGAGTCAAACAATGTCAACTTTGCATTAAAATAACGTTTGATCATATTCACATAATTTACTGAATGACACTTAATGACAGCTGTCATAATCATTAATGTTCATGACAGGTGTCATGATTTATGAACCCCATTCAAGGAAGTTCATTCAGTGTTACTACAAGTTATTTACTACTGTATAGCTATAATATTCCAGTGATATTACTTTAACCCTTTCATGCATAGTAGTCACTACAGTTTACAGCTGTTCAAAGGTGGTTTTTCCTCTATCCATGGCAAGGCAAGGCAAGTTGATTCATATAGCATATTTCAACAAGGTAATTCAAAGAGCTTTACAGGAAACTTTTAAAGTATTAACATACAGTTGAAAACAGTTGATTGATAGAGAAAATTTTAAAATTTAAAATGTAAAATTTAAAATAAAAAAAAATAAAAAATTGCAACTGCAGAGTCACTTACTCCTAGTGTTTTTCTTGAAAATAATTCATAGCTATATTTATATTATTTATTAATTCATTTTTTAGGTTACATCATTTTACATTTTTTTGTGTGAAAAAACGCATTCTGTGTGATTTTACACTATATATATGTGTGTATATATATATATATATATATATATATATATATATATATATGTGTGTGTATATATATATATATATATATATATATATATATATATATGTATATATATATATATATGTGTGTATATATATATATATATATATATATATATATATATATATATATATAAATTCTAACTGAGCTTATGATAATTTCTGCATGAGAGCATTAATGTGTGTGTGTTTTTGTATCTGTGTGTGTGTGCAATAAAACAAAACAAAGACACATGCACCCGTGGGTGCAGCAAGGTGAACAGGCCTGAACTCCCCCTGCTATGTGTCCATGGTATTAATACATGCAGCAGAGCCTCAGCACCTCAACAGCAGAGAGAGAGAGAGAGAGAGAGAGACAGAGAGAGAGAGAGAGAGAGAGTCTGCACACCACCGTGTCGCCAGGTTAGAGACCTGCAGGCACACATAAAAACTCATAAAAAACACGGAGCCAGAGACTCGGACCTGTGTCGAGATAAGTCTGTTATGCTTTTCTTTTGATTTCCAACAAAAGCAGATGCAATATTAACCAAAGCAAAGCTAAAAAAAAAAAATACAAGTATTTTATGCTTTTTAAATGCAGAGAGTGATCTTGCTATTATAATTAGTGCTGTGAGTAATATAAGCAGTGTCACTTTGCAGCGACAAGGGCAACAGGCTGATTTTTGGAATGTGCCATGTGAGTTGCACAGTATGTGATGTACTTCTAAATATACAGTTAGGGAAACAGAGATGAGCTTCTTTAAGGTAACTGGAGCCTCCAGAAGGCAGATTACATGTCTCACAGTCAGTCAGGCCTCTGAGGCAAAAGAAGGGCTGCATCTGTTTCCAAGAAAGCAGATTCAGAGAAGTATAGAAAAACAATAGGCGTTTTAAATTAGGGTAAAGTTTAAAAGTCTCGTATTTTACGCTTTTCCTGTTTTATGTCTTTTTGATTAATTTGTGGTATCCTCTCTGGAGCTGGAGAAAGAACAGGCCATTTTGTGTCTGTCTTACTAATATTAATGAGCCGAGCTTAGATTGGCTGATTTGAATGGCTGTGTGGGCGGTGACGCTGTTTCCCCTCCCCCTCCCTACTGCATCGCCTGCTCTGTTTTGATTGGCCGCTGTCATGAAATGCCCGCCCCCCCCCCTCCCAAGACTTGGGTTGGAGAAACAGGAAGAAGGAGGTGCCGTAACTTTGACTCTTGTTGTGACATCACAACCGGAGCCCTTTCTAAACAGGCCCTTTAAAGACAGATAAAGCTTAAAAGCATTTACACAAATTGGCAGAATTACATTTTATCATAAAAAAGGAAGATTTAGGCTTTTTTTTACATATACAAATAAAAAAATGAAAATTAAAAAAAATATATATTATTTGATAAAAAAAACTATACAATATTAAATACATTGAAATATATATATTAAAAAAATAAATGAATTAAGATTAGATAGATAGATAGATAGATAGATAGATAGATAGATAGATAGATAGATAGATAGATAGATAGATAGATAGATAGATAGATAGATAGATAGATAGATAGATAGATAGATAGATAGATAGATAAATACTGGTACTGGTACATTTTAATACAATAAAAACACAATGGAATTAAATACTGAGGTAAAAAAAAAACACAAGATAAGTAGTTAGATTGTTGATACAAATATATCTTGTTAGGGATTTCATAACTTCAACTAAACCATAGGAAAGTATACAATACAGGATATAAATGACAAAAAAAACACGCACCATGGACTCTGGCTCTGGTTTACTGTGGTTAAATGAGCTGAGTCTCCAGATGTGTTTCTCAGGCCTGCACAGGGTGGTGGAAAACTCCAGTGTGTTAAATATGTGACAGTGATAAAATACATCTTTCCTGCTCTGCTGAACCTCTGTGCATAAACACACTCACACAGCATGCACCCGCACTACGTGCCTCATCCTCCCCACGCTGCTCGGGGACCGGCGGCCAAACATAAGAGTTTTGATATTTCGTTTTACAACACATTCGATATTTGTTGCGTCAGAGAAACCGGAGAGAGCCGCGGGCCTGTGGAGTCAAACGGTTCACGTCTTCGGGAGAAGTGGTCACATGTTTTCTTTCACAGGGATTCAGTTGAGTCTCCCCTTGTCAGTCGCTGCCTATTTCAGCTCGGATCATCCATTGGTTGCACAGAATAAAAAGCCCCATGACCGGGCCCCTCCCAGCCCAGTAATGAATGCCCCTGCTTTCACTTTTTTTTTTTTCCCGCTGAAAAATACCATTGTTAAGTCGCTCTCCGTGAGCGCACATGTGGTTCGGCTTGAGTGTGCTGAGAGTTCAATGTCTGTTCACCTCCCCCACATTTGATAAGGAGCGTTCCTCATGATTAACAATACTATCAGAGGCGATAATCACACAGCTCGCCAACTCCGCTCGTCTCGGACTTTAGACTTCAGTGATGAAATGAAAGCATTAAATATTTTCTACTTAGAAATCCAACATGATGATGGGACAACCTCAAACCTGTCATGTGGTGTAACCCTAAAAACCTGGTACCAGACTGTTTAACTCCCTTAAAGAGGTTTTAAAAAATGTAAAAATTAAAAAACTAAAAAATTCTAGCAACTAGCTGGATTAAATATTTAAAATGTATCATCCCTTTTCAGTTATACCATTTGACATTTCATGTCAAAATTGCAAATTCTGTGTGATTTTTGTACAAACACTTTCTAATGACATGACAGCCAACATGAACACATGTACATTTGAGAGACCTGAAGAATGCTTTTTAAAATATTTTGAAAAGTTTTTTCTACCCGCCATCTATGATTTGTCACTGACTCTGACGTTTTTGAAAATGAACGTATCCAAAATAATATGAAATCTGTTTAATTTTCCCAGAGCCACAGATGGCTTTGCCATATCTAGATTTGATTTTGCATGAATGGGCATCTTTGTGCCTTTTGTTGCCGCTTCAAGCTAAAACTGGTTACACTTTGTTATTCATTTACAAACATGGATTGCGTCTCTCTATCTCTCTCTCTCTCTCTCTCTCAGATGCCAAAAAGGACATTTTGGTGACTGAATCAACACAGGAGGTTTGCAATAGGTCGTCATGACTTGATTTAGAAGGACGGCGTCCTGATATCTTGAGGTAAAATGGTTTCAGTAATAATGTGTCAGCACTGGCAGCTGCAGCAGCAGCGTGTGAATGACTTATAGAGAGAGAGGAGGACGAGGAGGAGGAGGAGGAGGAGGGCGAGGCGGTGGTGGGAGGAGAGGATAGGGAGAGGGAGCAAGTGTTTACCCAAGCTCACCAGGAATATAGTGCATATATAGAAGATGAATCCGGAGGAAGGAGGTTACTGGTGGACAAGCCTACTCTGATTTATCAGCCGGTGAACTGGCTGCACGCGGCTGATCTCTGGACTCTGGAAGATTGAGCAACACGTCAGGAGGCGGCCGGCGCTCAGTGTCATTCAGAAACAAAGGCAGAGGGTAGAGGAAAGAAGCAAAGAAAAGAAACACAAAAAGGAAAGAGGATAAGAGGATTGTGTTTGAGGTTTGGGGAGGGGTGGGTGGACGGGCTGTGAAATACAGAGTTAAACATTGCCAGAAGCTCTTTCAGGTGGCACAATGCTGGGGAGAACTTTCAATTTGGGGTTTCGGGGAGGAGTATGGAAGGTTTGAGAGTGGAGAGTGAGTGACAGCCGGTGCAAAGAGGGGACGAGGACTCATGTGAGGCACAGAAGAATTAGGAGAAAAGAAACAAAAAACAGAGAGAAGGAAGAGAGAGGGACAGGCAGCACCAAAGCTGGAGTTCAGTATGGGTGTTAAGAGCAAGGCTGCTGCAGCTATCTTAGTCCTGCTGCTGTTCCTCGGCTCCCTGTGGCTCCGTGAGTATTCCTCTATGGGTGTGTGTGTGTGTGTGTGTGTGTGTGTTGTTTCTACATTCTACTATTAATTTACACAGCTCCCCCCTTCTTGTTCGGAATTCTGTGGATCAGGAATGTGTCACATGGTGTGCCGGCTGCATAATCAAGCATGGTCGCCACACAGCTCTCTGCTCACTCTCTTATGCTCAGGAATTAGATATTAGAGCTGCAACTAATGACTGTTCTGATAGTCCAGTCATCTATCAGCTGTAGAAAGATGAACCGATTAGTTGTTTGGGTTATGACATGACATGGTTTAAAATGTCAATCGCTGTTTAACAAAGCTGAAGATTTAACCTAAATTATAATATTTTTGTCCAGACCAACAGTACACAACAAAAAGATGATCAGTTTGCTATTATAGAAGACTGAAGGAACCAGCATATAATCAGAGAAGAGAAGCTGGAACCAGATATTTTGAACATTCTCAATGAAGACTAGATTCATTGATACAATATTACTTGTAATAGTTATCAACTAATCAATAATTAATTTTGCAGCTCTATTATATAAGAATGTAAATATTTTAAAAGCTCAGAGTGTTTGAATTGGGATGTATGCAATTTGGATGCACATTTATTACAGTATCTTTGTTTAAATTAAAATTATAATGTGACTTTATGAGGAAAAGCAAAGCAGAACAAACAAAAAGTATCTTCCAACACTGGTCTTGTTTCAAGATAACATTTTCTTAAAAAACAAAAAAAAATGACTAGAATCAAGGAAAAAAAACCTGAAATAAGATAAATTAATGATGATTTTAAACATTGGACTAATTGTAGATATTTTGCAACTTGTTAAGATTTCCGTTTTTAGACTGAATGTAGAAAAGGAAAAATGGTTCTTTATTTCAATCCAAAAGTTGACAAGAACTTTATAAACACATCCATATGAGAGAAGACTATTCATTGTAAAATATTCAAACTGGGACCATGTGATCTCTCTCTTCTTATTTTGGATTAAATTCTAAGCGCTGCAGAATTTTTGCGACTTGAGTCACTCTGCTAACTTAGTACAAAGTAGTTTCTAGAGCAGAAGGAAACATTCACCTCTGCATCCATGGATAGTTTATATCAGAGACAGGACTTCCAGTGCCATATATGGCAACATGTGCAGTGTCTTATGGTCGACGGAGAACTCATTTTCTGGCATCTGCTAGACATGTTTAACTCGAACTGGGGGTGTTGGTTGTTTAGTGAGACTGCACAAGGGTCTGACAGGAAGCTCCGTAGTTCAGAGTCTTCCAGGGTCAGACGGGGACTGAACTTTTATGAGTTTCGCATTGATGACTCAGTGATTTAGTAGCTGTCAGCGTTTGGTGGTTATTTATTCAGACACAGGTGGAATCCAGTTTGCAGCAGGTGCCTCTGAGGGAAAACCACCAGATCCTTCATGAGGGTTCCCCTCTCGTAGCTCTTGGGGCCTGAAAATTGTGTAAAGTGAGCTCTGTGTGCTAAAAAGCATGTAACATGCTCTCTTGTGATCTGAAATGCATGCTGAACTGCTCTCTAGGAGCTAAAACTTTCTTGAAGTGCTCTCTAGGAGACAAAATGTGCATTATCATGTCTTCTTGGGAGCTAAAACACGTGTAAAAGTGCTCTCTTTAGTGGCCAGGACACGCTATATGTGCAATTTTTCAAAAAAGTCTGAGCATGCCACGGTTCCCCATAAACAGTTTGACTTCACTTAGTCAGACAGGAGGTGACCTGAACAAGTTCATGCTCCTGAGAAACAGAGAAATCCACAAATTTAGTGCAATTCATCAGAAAATAACTGTCCCTGATTTGTCTGTGAAGATGTAGCATATGTTATTAGCGTTTTAATTTCCTGCAGCAGTTATTATCGTATCTGACTTCATAGTATAAGGATGTGGGCGTGTGGGTCATGTGGCTTTAAACTGATCCCAGAGGAACACATGATGTGCCCAGGAAGTTGCGTTGACTGTCAGTTAACATCAGTTTTTTTTTTCCTCTTTGCAACAGGAGCTAAAGCGCCTTCAAATTCAATATCACGCTCGATCTAATGTGAATTGAAAACATGATTTTCAGCGCTGGAGAACGGCCCACTTTGAGCTATTTACTGTACAGTGTGACCTAACACTAAACTGGAGTTAATCCAGAATGTCACGTTAAACACATCTGTCACATGACGGCCACGTTTGTTAATGGGCCGGATACTCTCGTCTAATTTGATGTGTGGAAAATGTAAGGGTGTCAAATCGCACTGTAATTTCTTCATAACTGTGTTAAATGCAGCCGTCCAGCTGGAATGTCCTCGTGGTTGCAATGGGAGTTTCAGTATTTTTTTTTTTTATCAGGGAAAAAAAAAGGGTATCTGTTTCAGTGGGAAAGTCAAACAAAAACCAACTCTAAGACATCTCCCTGTTTCTGTTTATTATATCTCCCTGCAGAGGGAGGCTTGGATTACCACTGGGATTCTTGTTTGAAAGGTTACAACCAGGTGGATGAGGTAAGAGTTGAAGCACAGTTTAAACCAGGGGAGTCAAATGCACTTTTATTCACAGGCCACATACAGGGCCAGGAAAAATACATGTATGAAAAACAGCACCTACAAATTTCTCCTCTTGTAAAGAAATACATTACAAATATTAACACAATTAATTAATCTTTAAATAACAGAACAGCTGAGGTGAAATAAGAAAAAAGTGCAATTTTAACAGTATGGTGTCTCAGTTATTACATATTGAAATGAATAAAATCCCCCAAAAATGGAAATATTTTGTTTTTGGGACAATATTTAGAGTTATCTTAAAATATCATTCTCCATTGGCAGATTGAAACATTTTTTTCTTAACATAAGATTACATTGTTTGACTTGTTTATCTTATTTTTTTCTTTTTTCATATATTGGATTTTTTTTTAATCTCATTATTATGATGTTTTTATCTTGTGCTTTGGAAAAAAACCCAAATTATCAATATTTTCTGCCAATTCAATGTAATTAATTCAATATTGGACAAATTGTATTAAATACACAATTTGTTTCCCCTGATATGATTTCATTTTTTGCGGTTCACTGAACATTATATCTTGTTTAGTCCAATACTGAGTAGAATTATTTCATTCCACTGGCAGATCATTTTGCTTATTTAATTTTTTTCTTGATTGTATTTTTTGTCCTTTTTTTTTTTAAACAACATTATTTTTCCTGATTTGGGTCAATCTGACTAAAATCAAGAAAAAAAAAATGAAATAGGATAAATTAACTGTCAGTGGAATAAGGAATAATATGAATAATTCTACTCAATACTACACTAACTACAAGATATTTTGACCTGTTAAGATTTCTGTTTTTGCAGAGGTTGCACGAACGTTCAGAAATCAAGGCTGTAGATATGTTTATCTCTTGTAAGATTCTCGCTGACTTCACTTTTCTGTGAAGAAACAGGAACTGGTCAATTTTTTTTGTGACATTTGATCCAGTGTAGCCTGTATTGGGCCCTTTAATAGCCCCCTGGCCTCATGTTTGACTCCTCTGGTTTAGAACTTTCACATTTTCTCCATAAGGTTCATTTTGTGCAGCAGATGGGTGATTTGAATAAAGGGGGGAATGACTTCTGCTTGGGCTCTTCCTTTGTCTGTCACCCTCCCCCCGCCCACCAGCTCCACCAGCTGTCCAACAGCAGCGAGGCCGGCGGCGTGGATGGCTCCCGCCTCCTGGAGGGCTGCCCGGGTCAGAAGTTCCAGGTGTCGCTGCTGCTCTCCCACCTGTTGGCGGCGCCGGCCTACACCTCCGACGTGCTGCTGCAGCCGTACCTGTCCAGCTGGGACGAGCTGGTGAGGTGAGACCATCACACAAAGATGTAGCCAGGCTGCCTGGGACCCCCCACCAGTGGTCGTAGTGGGGGGGGTCTCATGTTCTCCCTGTGTCTGTATGGGTTCTCAGGACAGCCCAAAAACATAAAGAGATTGATATGACACTCTATGTTGCCTGTAGGAATAAGTGTGAATGAGTGAATAGTGTGTGTGCTCCATGATAGTCTGCTACCTGTCTAGGTGTATCCTGCCTCTCACCTGTAATGTGCTGAGATTGGCTCCAGTTGACCCCTGTGACCCTTATGAGGAATAAGTGGGTATAAAAAATAACTGATTGAATTAATGAATAATCAAAAACAAAAACAAAAATACACAGTTACATTTGTTCTTATTCTTAAGAAATATGTTATATTTCTCTCTCTCCCTCTCTCACACACATGCACACTCACACTCTCACACTCTCTCTTTCTCTTAATTACTCACTCACACACACACTCATTTATTCACTCACTACCCCCTCACACTTACTTATTCACACACATATTAGTCACACTCACTCCCTTACTACTCACATACAAACTCTCTGTCTCACACACACACAGACATGGTCCTGTCCATACATTAATAAAACATTTGAACCAGGCATAAATGTGTTACCTCTGTTGAGACTATTAGTTTTCTAATTTCACTTTGGAGTAAAAAGTGTTTACAGGGAATGTTTTCCCCTTTTCAGTGGTCTTTGCATCCTCACACCTTTAATATATATGAGGGGGGGCACACAAACATTGGCCTTGGGCCCCCGCTTTGAGTAATCCTTATCTCCTTGTACTGTCCCTCCTGTCCTCAGGTTCATGGAGGCTCTGGGTCCCATGGTGGGCCTGATATCCAAAGAGATAGAAAGCAAGACCACCATCATCCGCCAGCTGGCCCTGCTGGCCGAGAAGAACCCCGAAGCAGAGCTCCCGGACCTGCTCTCCGTGAACTCCGGCAACGAGGAGGTCGAGGCCGGGGAGGCGCGGCACACCGGCGCCTACCACTCGGTGCGCTCCATGATCCTGGCCGAGCTGGACCGGGGCCTGGTGGACTTTCACCGGCAGACGGACTCCGGCTGCCGCACCCTGCTGCGGCTGCACCGGGCCCTGCTCTGGCTCAAGCTCTTCCTGGAGAAGTTAGCGGACAGCACGTTGGTGGCGGGGAGGCTACGAAGCCCCTCGGAGCTGTGCCGCGAGGCCTACCAGAGCACGCTGGCCAACCACCACACCTGGTTCGTCCGGCGAGCCGCCGAGCTGGCCTTCATCGCCATGCCCGATCGCAGCTTCTTCTTCCGGCTGGTGTGCGTGCAGAACCAGGAGGAGCTGAGCTTCGTGCTGAACCGCGTGGTGCGGGCCATCGGGGAGGTGTACGACACCACGCAGGAAGCCCTGGATGACAACGGCATGCTGGACCTGCCGTAGGAACACGTCGCTTTACCGCGTTTTCAACCGTTTTCCTCCACACGCGATAGCGAGAGCAGCTTTTTCTGCTCTTTCACCTTTTGAACAAAAAGCTTGCACTGCAGATACTAAAATCTGAAGAGGTGAACATATCTTGGTTTTGGTACATTGGTGAGGTATTTATTGTGATTCAGGACAACTTAGTCTTGTTTAAGGAAACAAAATTAACATTTAAATAAGCTAAATTATCTTCTAGTGGGATAAGATAATTATACTCAATGTTGGATGAATTGACCAAAAAAAAGAGATTTTCACCTGTGAAGAGTTGAGTTTTTCCAGTGATGCATCATCCTCCTGAGCCTTAGTACCACCGAATGTAAAACATACCACTTCCTGTGTGATCACGTGACTTTCTGCATTCGAACGCCGTTCATGCTTTTCCAACATGTGCCTCTCTGTGGTATCAGGACAAAGATACTGAAATCCTCACTGAAAAGTGAGGAAAATTGACTTTTTTTTCTGCTTTAATGGATGTGCCATATTTTCCTACCAACCAAAGTGCTGCCAACAATCAATCCGCGCTGTAAGCTGGTTCGCTTTCAGCCCATGAACATTCCTCGTTCCGATTTCATGAGATGACGTCTTCTCGTTGACCTTTAGAGACATTTTAAGGCAGCTGATTATGACTTATGAATTATTTAAACAGGTGTGGCACAATAACACACCTGTATAATCTAATCTTATGTTTGCGACGCTGTGTGACTGGGGTGGGGATTTTTGAAAAGAATTGCATCAGAATATACGGTCCAAGCTTTTGTGGTTGTTTTTCTAAAAAAAAAAAAAAGAAATTTTTATTGAAATTGTATTATAATAATTGTAGTTAATGCTTGATGATTTAGTACGCTACCTCAAAACTGTCTGGGTCTTGATACCTTGTAGCCCTGAGATCTGGGACCAATCTATCCTGATTATAGACGAAACAAATCAGTATGCTGAACAGACAACAGTCACTGTGAGTGTGGAGTGTCGATTCCACAGTGTTACACGATGAGTTTTTGTATTATGTTCAGAATCATTAAATATCTGTCCAAAAAGAATTAACGAGAAATCCCTTGTGTGTTTTTGGAACAGTGTTGCACTCTACTGCAACAACTGAAACCTTAAAAGCTGAAAATATTTAGCTTTTGGTACAATTAGTGAAATATAGAATAGAAAAATCTATCATTGCACTGGCAGATAATTTTTATTATTTTTTTTTTAGAAAATGCCAGCCTTTTTGAGGTGAATTGTTATTTTTTGTCTGTCTTATTTCATATTTTGAAATTTTTTATCTCGTATTTTTAGAAAAAAAAAACCTTTAAATAAGAAAAACTGTTTGTTAGAGTTCTCAAGGAAGGATAGACCCATGTGCAGATCAAAGTGTCTTTATTCTCTTCAGAAGAAAAACAAAAAACTCGAAACTAAGGTAGGGTGGGGGGTTCCCAACGATTCCAAAAATCTAACCAGGTTGACAGGCACAGAAAACTCAAAACCAATTCTAGATACCGGCAGGGTTCAGGCAGGATTTGACAGACAGACAGACAGACAGACAGACAGACAGACAGACAGACAGACAGACAGACAGACAGACAGACAGACAGACAGACAGACAGACAGACAGACAGACAGACAGGGTTTTCGTGGTAACAGCATCGACGAGCAGGAGAAGCAGAGAACCAGAGACCGAGCAATGGGCCATGTGGGACTTAAATACCCAGAGTCCCAGGTGGGGATCATTAGCTGATTGGATGTAGTTCATGCAGTTCTCAGGTGGGGGCGCCAAGTCCACCCCAGGGACCTGACACTGTTTCAGTTTTTTTCCTGATTTGGGTTGGCTTGTTTTAATAAAACAAACCATCTTCATAAAAAAGGTCAAATTGTATAAAATATAAAAAGTTGAAACAAGTAGTAATTCAGGTAAGTAATACAATTCATTTCCAGTGGAAGATATATAATTAAATTTACTCAATACTGGACTAGTTGTACCAAAAATGTATCAATATTTAGTATTTTAAGCAGCAGGTGAAATTTTCTCACAAATCAAACACTGCAAAAACTCAACAACTGAAAATATCTTGGTACAGTTAGTTTCAATTTGAGTAGAATGATCTTATTCCACTGGCAGATAATTTAGCTTAGAACATTTTTTTCCCCGATTTGGGTTGATTTGGTCTTGTTTTAAGAAAACAAGACCAAAAAAAGATTAAATTGACTTAAAAAGATTAAATTGACTTAAAAAATAAAAACTTGAAATAAGCTAAGCTAAATTATCTTCCTGTGGAATAAGATAATTCTTTTCAATAAAGGACTAATTGCACCAAATACAAGATATTTTGACTTGCTCATATTTCAGTCTTTGCAGTGTGGGGTAATGTGATCGCCCTGACATTTAAATGCCACTGAGCTGTTGTGTAATGTTGCTGCGTATCCAGCAGAGGTTCCAGTGCTCTGCTGCAGACTCATCTTCACCCTCCTCACACCACAATGGATGCTCTGTGCCACTCTCACATGCTGGGAAAAAAATAAAAAGCCCTTCGGCAGTGAACTTTTCCTTTCGAATGTCATTGAATATTTTTCTGTTTGTGAGGAAAATATTAAACGGAAAAAAAAAAACTCATCTGAAGCGTACAGAGATATCTACATTGTCATTTTTTTCAGATGTGTGTGACAGATCGTGCGTTTAACGGTCGCCGACGCCAGTCTCGATCAGACTATTTTAAACCCACAAATACCTCTAATGCTACATAATCCCGTCTCTCTCTCGCTCTCTCTCTCCCTTTTCCTGCTCGGCGCTCTCTCTTTCTGAGGAGACAGTGGAGAAAGGACAGATGAGGACGGAGCCCGGGGGCTGCGGAGCGAAGAGGAGACGCGAGCTGCTTGAAGGTCACCGAGCGGAAGTGCACTTCGGCTTTAATCTCGTCAAGCTGTCAGCGGCGGACTCTATAAAAGCAGCTCCCAAAGGGATGAAAAACCTCACCGTGGGTCAACGAGTATTCATGATTATGTACAGTACATCTAGAGTCCAGCCAAGACTTCAGTCTGTGACCTTTGACCTCTGATGTGTGTGTGTTTGTGTGTGTGTGTGGGAGGATGACGTGTTGCTGGCGGTATTTCCTCTAGGTATTGTGTAGAAAACGCGTACAGAGGCTCTTACTCATATGGCTGCAGATAATAATATTCTATCCCATAGAAAGATGAATTCTGTTTTTGTGACATTTAGTTATTGTGAAGGCTAAAATCACTTTAGACCCACGGTTATTTATTATTATTAAGTTTTTCCTGCTATTAATAATAACAAATCTAGAATATATTTCCTAGATCTGGTATAAAAAGAAAAATACAACATGTGAGGTAACGTAAAGAAGAGTCAGAATCAATTTATGTTGCTGTTACAGGGCAAATATAGTTGGAATATTGCAGAAAAATATATTGTGCTTTACTACCGATAAATAGACTTTATCTATAATTTAAAACAAGACCAAACTGACAGATATCAGGAAATAAAAACTTGAAATAAGCTAAATTATCTGCGATGCAAAGTTATTAAGGGTTCCAAGTCCATAAAATCATAGAAATTACACTGGGGATTAATGCAGACCATAAAGAATATATTCTGTAAAATGTTTATAAAGGACACTATAAAGGACCCAATTAAATAATCACAGATGCTCAAATCTGAATTAAATATCTAAATACTGGTTAGTTGCAGCCCTACTACTGATATTGTATTAAACTATTTTCTTATTGTATTGATGATGTGGATATTGATGCTATATATTGATGCTGTAACAGCAACATTGTGTTTTACTGTGAGTGTATGTGCTGAGGTTTTCTCATGTGATATATTATAAAAACTCAACGCTGTGTCAGGGGTTTTGGATTTGAACAGGTTAATGCATGTTGTAGCAGGCTGTGGGGATTACAGAAAATAAGATTATGTTAGATTACATCCGTCTTGTTCTACTTTTGACATTTTCATCTTTAATTCATAGCCACGATGAACTACAGCACAAAAAATGAAAAACACTGGAAAAATGACAAAAAAAATTTGTTTGAGTTCCCTTAAATGACATTTATTAATTTCTCTATCTTGTTTTGCAGTAAACATGAGCAAAAATATACATACAGTAAGAGCAAAAAATAAAGATCCAGAATAGAATTATCACCCTTCTCTTGGGTGAGATACCTCAACAAATTGAATGAATTTCCTTCTTAAACTATACTTGCACCACAATCTTAGGCAATAGAATGATTTAAGATGAGGGGGTTTGCAGTGTTGATTCCCTTTTTTGAAACATGAACTCTCGGAACTTTTAGTTTTTGGTTTAAAATTCTTTTTTTCTTTTTTTTCATTTTTAACACTGAAAGCACTGCTACATTCTCATGTGTTCAAATTATTCGTAATAACTGTGACCTATCTACACTCCACACAGTGCTCAGAGAATTTTCACCACAAGCTTTACAAGCTCAGTTTGAGGAAGTCGGGAGGGTTCGAAAATGACCAGAACAAAAAAAAAAAAAAAATTATCTCGTCAACTAACTAACACATTTTGCCATTTGTTGAATTATTGATGAAATCCCACCACGTTGCTCCCATGACATGATACAATCCGAGCTAATACATTCTCCTCTTTACAACAAAATAGCAATAAAAATACTCTTTTTTTTTATAAACAATACTTCTTTTTAAATATTGTTCCATCTGGATAATGCACGATGGCCAACCTGCCCACATGCAATATCTATTATATGGTGTTGCCTTTTTTTTCTTCTTTTCTCGCTCTCGGTGACACGTGTTGCTCTCGGTTTTTCGTTTTACGGCCTTTTTCCCTCGAGGTACATCATACAGCCACGCAAGAAAATAAATATATTGCTTTTTGAGAACATCTCCTAATTATCACAGAAGAATAAAATGGAGATAACAGGAAATAACATTCTGTGACACTGGGGAACAACACTTTCTGTCCACCAGGAGGCACTGTTCTGTTGCAGTGAAACGTTCCTTTTGTGCGTATTATCGTTATATAAGACTCGGCCTTTTAATAACACGGGGTCTTTACTCAGCCACCTGGACCCTACAGTAGCTCTGCACTAATCCACCGGTGGGCATGTGTCGACGCAGCACAAATAAACTGAATTTAAACTCGTATGGAGATCTTTGGTTGAAGAGTGAATCTTCACGTGCACATGGGGTGAAATCAAGCGTGTCCAATTAGGTAATGACGCAAAATCATTCGCCGTGTTGCAATGTGGAAAAAATCGTGTTGAAGTAACAATTAGGGACAAGAAGATTAAAGGTGACAAAGAAAATGAGAAATGGATGATACTTCTGCTCCGGGTGTGGATTGAAGACATTGAATCGGGCTTTTGACACAAGGAGAAGCGACAAAGTAGGGTAAAGAGCCTGCTGGCTCTGGATTAGCCGACCAGATTAAGAGATTACAGTGAAATTAAGTAAGTGTTGCAGCAATGCCAGAGGAGAAAAGCATGTGGACTGGTCACTGGACTGTCACAGTCAGCAAAAAAAAAAAAAGCCTGGGATGAATGTACATCTGTGTACATCCTTCGTACGTACATAATCGCGTCGGATCTGATTGTTCTTTCTCTCTTTTCCGTTTCCAAGTCTGGATCGGGTAATGAGGTGGCGTTCTGGGGTGAAGCCTGCTGAGAAACAGCGTCGCTCTAAGGGAAATTAAGTGGTCCGATCAGGCCAGACGTTAATATGAGTGAACAGATGCTGCTGTTCAGCGGTTGCAGGGCAGGGCGACGGTCGCGTCGGGGCCGAGTTCTAAACGTGGGGCTCCTTCAGATTCCTCCAGCCAGATTCCTGCAGGTTGGTGTGCCTGCTCAAGCACCAAAATCTGGGTGTTTATCTGCTATTTCTCCAAAGGCTGCTCTGTTAAACTGGTTGTCTGGTTTACATGACGGCTTCGCCAGCAGAAAATACTACCAAACAAACAAAAAAACATGAACTCAAGAAATGAAATGAGAAAAAAAAAATCCTTTTCTATGTGGTCAAGAAAGCAAATCTCCAGTTTTGTTCATTTCCTACAGGCCTATAAAATAAAAACTCAGATGCACTAACACATTCACATGTTCGAGACTCTAGTCGACTTCAGGGGAATGTAAACTATACATGTTGGAGTAGTGTTTGAGAGGATGGTAACGGATATGGATGAAGTAAAGGGAACAAGCACAAATGTTCTACTATACATCCTCCTCCCCGAAAACTGTACAGACATGAAATCAATGCAGCTTCACAAAAAAGGAAAAAAGAAAGCACACTTCCAGTGCAAATCAATGCAAATATGACAATGGCATCTATTTCAGATACATATGAAATAGATGCAACACACGCAAAAAACAACTCTAAATATTTTAAAGTTAATTAAAAATGTCTCTTGGATAAAAGACACAGTGATTTGTAATGTAGAATGCAAACCTGAAACCGTATCAGATGAAAATATCTTGTTTTTAGTTTAATAGTAAGTTAAATATCTTGTGTGTTTTTTCTGATTTAGGTGAGTTTGGTCTTTTTTTAAGAAAACATGACAGCAATTTTCTTAAAAAAAAAGATCAAGAAATAACCTGAAATAAGATGAATTATCTGCCAGTGAAATAAGATAATTCTTCCTAATATTGGAGCAAAAACAAGATATTTTTACCTGTAATATGATCCCAGTTTTTGCAGCGTAATGTGCTAGCTGGAAGTTTTAGGGGAAAAAAAACATTTTTTTTTTTTTAGTTAACCAACTGCGACGTGACAGATGCAAACTGTCTCCTGTTCCTTCATTTGGCATCAGCGGTGTCTATTTGACTGTTTCCAGATCAACCAAATGTGCATCGCGTCTGTTTTTTCCATCAGCTGCTCTCAGGTGCGAATATCGAATGACTCAAAAAATAATTAGAATTTAACGGAACTCCCCGCGTCCGGAGAGCGGATTCAAGCATCCATAATGTATGCCACTTAATGAATATTGCACATCGCATGCAACTTCCCGACCTACAGTATGAAATGGGACCTGTGAATGGAACACACTCGCAAACGCACACACACACACACGCACACACACACACACACTTAAAGGTTTGACCTCTAACTCCCATCTTTTGGAGATGCCTATCTTACTATGCTGTGTTTCTTTTTTTTAAAAACACACACACACGCTTGCTGTGTGTGTGAGGTTTAGTAGGGTACAGTGCGGTCCCTCCTGGTGGTCAGTGGTTTTAAAACTTAACCTTTTTTTTCACACTTTAGCAGGGAGGTGGGACACGAGGGGGGGGGCCTCCTGCCCTCATAGCACACTAAAGACAATACACACATGCAAAATGGCTTCATCTCTGCATCCATCCATCAACATATATACGCAAGTCTGTTGGATCATTCTTTTTTTTTTAAGTGCAACAAAATAGACGTACCGATATAAGGTTATGATACCGTATAAATACCGTAGATATACACGTTTTGTATTGTAATTTGTGTATATTCATATAGAGAGGGATACTCTATGAGGAGGCAACAGGAGGGGAGCAGCAGTAGAGTGGTAACATTGCTGATCCTCGCAAACTTCCAAAACACACGTTTACATCCTTAAGATCTCCTAGTTTTGTCATGCAGTATAAATAGACGTCACCTCAAACTAATTTACAGAAAAAGAACTTGTCCCAAAGCTCACAGACAGAATTAAAGACAGGATTAGCACCCTTTGTTCTCGCGTTACCTCGCCGGCAGCACGGCAGCATAGGCCGTGTCGTAGCGGGAGGGGAGGGGTGGTAAAGAAATCCTGCAAAGGGTGTGAATCCTGCGCTTAGTTTCTGTGTGTCAGCGATGTTTGCAGGGAATGAAGGAAGTGGTTTTCTCAGAGGGGGGGAAGAGGTGAACCTAGGCAATGTTGATCCTCAGCTTGAAGGACACCTTTCCGGCGAACTTGTCCCGTTCGCTCCCGGTGGGAATGTTGTTGGCGTTGATCTTGCACTCCACGTTGACGTCCTCGTTGGTGGTGACATTGAGGAACTTGACGGCGACCAGAGGCTGAGAGTAGTTCACCTGCGGGAAAAAAAAATAAAAATAAAAAAAGACATCCGAGGCCGTCAGTGGAGTCATTTCAGTTTAAGGCAGGCACTCACCTTCCTAGAGGGTTAGGGTTAGCAAAAGTTTAAAACTGAATTCAGAAATCTGGTGTAAAATCAACACGCCACAGACCAAAGGAATCAAACTCAGTTTCTTCCCAGACCACATCAGCATTATCCTTCAAAAGATAATATAAATATATCTTATAATTATTATATTAGATAATTTCCTCTCCATTCATAATAGTGTCTGTATAATTATAACTGATAACTAATTACTTGAAGGTGACAAGTTTTTTTCAACAGATTTAAAAAACATATATGCCAATGTAGAAATAATATTATACTGCTACTTATAATTTAAGCAACTAATTCTTAAAAAATGCTGCAGCAAAACATGTAAATTGTCCAGAGACTCACACGGTAATATAATGATGGGAACTGTTAATACGTTTATTTTATAGATGTTTATAGATTGGAATCTATGGTTTTGCGTTGCTATGCTGGATGTTAAACGTGCTGCAGAGAAAGAACAAGAAAAGAACGACAGATGTGTTTGAACAGAGGGAAGTAAAACAAATTGAAACTTTCCTCTTTTAAGCAACTTTTCGTGGCCAATGGAGAATAGATTTCAGCATTAACGAGGTTAGCTTGAATGCACCAAAGAAGACGTGACCAGCTTTTTTTCCATTAAGTTTAAACATTTATTCACTTTCCCATCTCTCAATAAATCGCTGTGCAAGCTCTCAAGGGGCCACAGAGGAGCCGGGCCAGATTCAGCCCACGGGCCTCGAGTTCAGCACATATGCTATAAACTGTCAATATTTTCACCATTAATGCTATCAGCCTTCAGATTGCAACACTCACCAATTCCAAATAATCACATTCCACCTAGTCAAGTCAGGTCAATTTTATTTGTATAGCCCAAAATCACAAATCACAGATACTCCCCAATGGGCTGCCTATTTTGTTGTAAATGTACCTTAAAGGGATATTTTTTTTCTAAATTTAAACACTCATGAAGTGTGATTGGACAAATCTGCTTCAAAAAATATGTTGAAGACAAACCAAACCAGCTTCAGTCATATTGACCTGTGAAATTTGACATTTCCTGAATAATATGGGTCCTACTCACACTATGGAGAGTCCAACTTGTAAATGCAGTGATACACAACCAGGACTCTGGACACATCTGGAGGTGTTCTACTCATGTTTCCCTGCCTTAGTGGTTTTGAAATCAATTTATGTGGAGAGTTCCACAGCCTAAAATATCCAAATGATGCCTCTGCCCCTCACTGCAAAGATTGATTTCTTGGCAGATCTAAATATCTTGTTTTTATTACAATTAGTAAAATATTGAGTTGAATTACCTTTTTCCACTGGCAGATAATTATATAAAAAGATTAAATTGTGTAAAATTAAGAAAAAATACTTGAAATAAGATCAATTTAATAAGATAATGTTACTCACTATTGTTATAGTAGTTAACGGTATACCAAAAACAAGCTTTTTTTACCAGATAATATATATTTTGTATTTTTTTATTTGTTTTTGGAGTGGTGGTGTAGCTTCAATAATCTTACCTGAGCTTTCTTGCCATAGTAAGGGTAGTACATGAGGTTGAAAGTGCCATTCGGAGGGAAATACACCAACTCTCCGATTTTTTCAGTATCTTCTCTCTGTGAGGGTGAAATGATTTTATCACTTGTTGGTGAGAAGGAGACAAGACTCACTCTACCTTATCTACTTCACACTATTTCTTCATTTATTCAAACCAGTAAAATTATATCATATCATATAATACAATCTACATTTGTGCTATTCCTGTTTAATTATAATCTAATTTCTATAAAACACAACTTCTGTCCTATTCTTACCCATTCATCTTTGCCAACTTTGTATCTCTGAGAGTGAACACATGAATGAAGTACAACGGCGTGAAAAAAGGGAAAAAGAAGAAAGCAGCACATGCATGTTGGTGTAAAGGTATCACAAATATGACAAATAAAACAATGAAAACACAGAAGAGACGTCACAGGGAATGGAGTTGAGCGACGGAAAGGTGGCATATTGCAGATGAGAGTGACGCACAATAGCCGTGAATGGGCTGAAATCCAAATGGTGAGGTTAAGCCTTTCATTGTGAAAGACAATGGAGATTACCTTTGCGCCACAGGTGACATACGGCGCCTGCCCGTCCTTTCCTGGCAGCATCCCAATGACCTGGCGAGACAGAAACACAGCACATCTCCAGCATCGTTCCTGCTTATTTTAAAGACATTAATGTTAAACATAACTATTCTGTTGGCGTGCGCGTGGTGGTCGCTCCCTAATGGCCCAATCGTTGAAAAACGTGGATAAAGTGCCCGCTTGGGAATTAAAAGGTGTGATAACATGCCCTCTAGGAACCAAAATGCATGCCGAATTTATAGCGAATTTTGATTTGCTATGTGTGCCTCTTTTCCTTTCTCCCCTGCCATAATAAGTCCTTGCACACCACTGTTGCTATTTCATATCCCAGAAGTCCTGATACAGACTTTCCTTCTTTCACAGGCATAATCTTTTCCTCATTCCAGAGCGCTTTTATTATCTCAGTCGCTCCACGTCTCCTAGCAACAACATCCCTTTCCTTTTTTTCCCTCTTTCTCTCTCCTCATACCCTGTTCAGCTTGATGATGATGCACGGCTTGCCCTCCTGGTATCCATAGTAACGGTCGTTGACTCCGGAGCAGTCCTCCAGGATGGTGCGGTTGAATTGGCAGGAGCGCTTGGGGTTGTTCTTCACGTCGCCGCTGTCCTCCTGCAGGAAGTACTGGTCCGGGACGCACTCGTCGTTTTTCTGGGCCTGGACGGTGTTGTTGTAGGCTGCAGGGGGGGGAAGGAAAAGGTGGGGGTGGGGGGCGGGGTTTGTGTCGTTAGCTAGGAGCTTATGACTCAACTAAAACCCCTGGTGCAGGGCAATCTCCAACCCACAGAACATAAAGGAATTATCTCTTATTGGGTAAAAAAATAAATAAAAATAACAATTCATATGCGATGCTTGGATAATCCACGGAGGTTAGATAGAGTAGCAGCAGACTCACGTGACAGGAACCTGTCCAGGGCCTGAGCGTACATGTCCCAGCTCTCCGTGTTCTGGATGTTATAGACTATCTCGAAGGTCTCATCTGCTTTGGGCCTAATCACCATCCCTGTGAGTGACAGAGAGACGGAACAAAGGTCACGCCGCCGCCACGCCGGCCGCGACCTGTGACCCGTTCGCTTCTTATCGTGTTAGCGGCTGCCGTACCTGGCGTGGAGAGCCTGTCCTGCCATGTTGGTTTGTGGTCGTCCAAAGTCTGCAGCATTACGTACATGGTGAGAGCAAACATGCCGGCCAGGAAGATGTAGAAGATGACATAGAAGAGGAGGATGAGACCTGCAGGGAAAGAGAAGAGCGAGCTGTATCAGCTGTGTGTCATATCGAATACCATCATGGAGGCAATAGATCAACAACATTGATTGATAGACAGTTATTTCTGTAGTTTAAGCACACTAAAGTCTCCTGTAGCTCAGTTTGAATAAATAATACATGACCCTACAATAGACATAGCATTTACTATTGCAGCAGGTTTATTACAGTATGGCTACAGAACATTATAGAAGCGAATGTGTCTCACGTTACATAGTGAGACACATTTGAAAGTTCACATTTTAAAGGTACAGAATGTAATTTCTGGTCCCTTTCCCTTTTGCTACATTTCCCTTTATGTGCTGTTTAATGCCACTAAATCTTACACTCTACCTTTGGGCTAATAGCTAAGTAAACATATGTGTTATAATGTTTGTGCTGAACTCAAGTAGCCATAGTTGTTATTAATTTTAATGAAATGATTTAGAAATTTTATCTATGATCTATATAACTGCCATTTTAAGATTTAAATGTGAAAGGTACAGTGTGTATTTTCCGATGACATCTCTTGGTGAAGTTAGAAGTTAGGTTGCAACCAATTTGTAAAAAAATTCTTTAGAGCCTAAATACGATAATAAAACACAACTTATATTCTTTTTTTATTGATTTATAAACTAGTTAACATACGTGTGAATATTAGACTCAAGTACAAAGTACTTTCCTTTAAATGCTGTTTAATGCTATTAAATGTTTTACTCTACCTTTAAGCTAATAGTTAAGTAAATGTATGTGGATAGTTAGTTCTATAGCTAATGTTTAGGTTAATTCAAGTAGTTATAGTTGTTATTAATGAAATGAAATGAAATAAAAATGTGTCTTTGTTCTATATAATTATCATTTTCTCCAATAAATGTTAAAGGTACAGTGTGTAGTTAATGATGACATCTAGTGGTGAAGTTACATACTGCAACTGTCTATAGTCAATGATTCGACTATAGGAGCTTTTTTGAGTGAATTTTATACTAGTTAAAATACACTTTACATATGCCAAATCATATTTTAGTGAAATTAGGATTCATAGTAATATGAATCGGACAATGACACATTAAGACAAAATTGCATTGAGAATAGAATTTCATTTTCTAGGAATTCTGTCATTTGCAGAAGCTGAACGCAAAGAAGCCCTGCAAGCAACAGTCCTACAATTACAGCTGATTACCATCATAACACAACATAAAGTCTTCTACCATTTTATGGCAGAAAAATGATTTTTCACCCATTATTCTACCCTGCTTCATATTGATTAATACACCCAGACTCCTCACTGTGCACATGTTGAGCTGTTTGCTGTGAGTTTGAGTGGTTTGTGATTTATGGCATGAAGCCTATATTAGATTAATCTCTGCAAACCCCTTAATGCACAAACCTACTTTGGGCGCATAATCTCACATCTGAGATAATAATAGAATTGATTAATTCTAATGAAGTGCTGCTGTGTTTGTGTGGTCAATTTCTGACCAAACATGTATACAAGAGGGTGGTTAATCCTCTAAAACTAGACGCCATCTGCAACAGCTGCTGCTTTCTCTCTCTTTCACACACATAAACCACAATCCTATACTTGACATTTCATTATTATCATGAATCAAATATCAGAGCATCACAACATGTTCCACTAAACAAAAAAAAATGTTTGTCCCCACAGTGCGAATTAAACCGGGATTGAATGGCTGTTCTGTGACCAATTTCATTATAGAGTGGCACTGTCTGCAGAGGGGGAGGAATGATGACAGAGGGGGATACAGGAGGAGAGCCAGGACCCCCCGGAGACCAGGCCACCAGGTCAGGAGATTACAGACCAATACAGACTATTACATAAACCATGTTGTGGTAATGTTACGGTTCCTGCACTGAAATAACAGCTGCAAGATTAATTTATTGATATTATATCAATGATTGGTTTTGACAACACATGACATTAGAGTTTCCCAGAGTACTAGGTCTCCTTGTTACATTTCTTAATCCATTAGTACTGCAACTATTTTGAGTAATCAATTAGTTGTTTGGTTCATAAAATTATGTAAATGTTTCAATCACTGTTTCCCAAAGCTGAAGATTCCACCCAATTGTTTTTGTCCAAAACCCAAACATTATTATTATAGAATACTAAAGAAACCCGAAAACAACCAGATTTTAAAACCTGGGAGTTTTTCTTTTTAAAAATGACTCAAATTGATTAATCAATTATCAAAATAGTTGGTGATTAATGTAATAAGTAATTGATTGATGGACTAATTGTTCCAGCTCTACTACAATAGTTCAAAGCATATTAAATTAGCATGATACAATTTGAAAATTCAGGAAACCAGTTTTTCGTAATTTTCAGTCATTTATCCAAATAAATGTTGTTTTTATAATTTACTAATGTAACTAACTGCTTTCAGCATCATCTAAAATATTGAATAAATGTCGTAGCACGCTGTTGCTCTTGTGTTTTATTATGAATGGCACAGAGGTCAGATAAGCCCTCTGAAAACATTCTGTCATTACAGAAACACAATGATGTGATGTTTCCTTCATGGAAAAGACATCAAAAACCGCTTCGACACACACACACACACACACACATCTGCCACATCTATTCCTGTAGAGAGCACGAAGAGATAAACAGCATTTTTTTTTTTTAAACATCAGCACCTGAGGCCAGTGTTGGGCAGCAGCTGAGAGCCCTGACCCGCTGCCTCTGCTGCTGGGCCCCCAGCGTGGAGCTCAGTCGCCCTGTCAGCAGCTTCTCTGCTGCATCCTCCTCCGCACGTACACTCAGCAGCCTCACAGGAACCATGGTGGAATGTCAAGGGGAAGCTGCTCCGCAGGGAGCCCTTACACACAGCGTTTTATTCACCCTTTATTTATCCGCGAAGCTCCCGTCCAGATACAATCTGCCAGGGAGCCCTGGATCTGGTGATCATTTTTTGTATGTTTTTATTGGTTTTAATTAATATCAGAGGAGGATTGTGCTAAAGTGCAATCTAGGAGGCCTCTTCAGTGGCACCCTATATGTGCCACTTTTTTCCTTTTCGCCCACTGCTCTCCAAAAAAGTCTGTGCACGCCCCCACCCACCGCCAGAGCGAGACGGCCATCTGTAACGTGGCAAAGACCCGAGCTGAGTCATTAAATATGAAGTCAGGCCCCAGGACGGAGCCAGAGGCGGGCGCCGCGGCCGCAGATGAGATGTGACACAGCGACATTTTAAAGCGTTTCTCTCCGCCGCTTCGGACTCGACCACAAACACGACACCAGCTGCGGGAGACTAAGACGTGCCCATGTCAAGTGTGCACGCAGGGTGGCTTCCCCCACCCCTCCCCCCCCTCCAGGGTGTAAGGTTTACAGTCGGCCATGTCGGTCCAGGCCGATGATGGACAGCCGAGCATCTCTCTTTCAGCTGCTGGTTTTGTGTGCAGGCGGTGGTTGAAAGCCAGGAACAAAAGGACGGGGCGGGATGGGTCAGCATCCTGCTCTTTCTTCAGTAATAATGACAGGAGGTGTCTCTTTTCTTTTAGAATTAATTAGTTGGGCAAACTGTTCAATTGCTTTGTGAGCAGGTGATCAAACGCAGCTCTTAACTAGAAATAAAAAAGGTCTAGAGAAGCTTTCAGCTGCGGTTCTTTTAATGTCAAAACCATGTTTTATCTTGTGTATATATAGTGGGGAATCTTACACTAACATCATGAAGATTTGGCTTCCTATCGGATCCTTCAAGGCCCTTTTTTTCCCTGCCTGCTGTTTTTGGAGGCGGGAGGCACAGAACACTTAATTAGTCCTGTTTTTAAATAGCGGTGGTTGTTTGACCGTGTTTGCCTGGTGTCAGCTGGTGGAAATGTAGCATCAAAACTGCTCCACTTTATCGAGGCTATTTCCATATCGTTACACATAGCAGCACACAAAGACGGGCCCTGTGTTTCATCCTCAAAGAGGCCTTTGATCTGAAGCTCTAAACGTGCACTATTCTGCATAATTGTGTGAGCAACAAAATTTGTCATTGGAATGGATTGGAAACTGGACCAGGTTTTTTTGTGCATCTAGTGGGTTCAAAAGAAAGAAAAAAATGGAGCCACAAAGTCAAACAAGTGGAAGTAGAAGTACAGCGGACACATTGTTAAGAAAGTGAGACAGTGCTAAGGTGCAGAAGTAAGTTTAGCAGCCCTACATGTGGTGGAACTACAGAAATAGCCTAATTAGCGAGCCTTTGAGAGCACAGCTTAAAAAGGCACCTGGGATGCACTGAGCTGGATTAAGCCGTACACTGTGGGGGGATTCAACCACAGGAAGCTCCACTCAACCCATTCCCAACTCTGCACTAACACCACGATGTGCATTCATGAAACACACTCATCAGGAATAGCTGAAGGTTAAAGGCATTTACATCATTATTCTTGCTTCAGATACTAAACTTCACTGAGACTAAAAAAAAAAAAGCTTCAGAAATAATCCAAGTTCCCTGAAAGTGGTTCACTTTCGTGGAAGGGACGTCCTGAATTGATACTTTTCCTGCATCAGCCAATGAAGCCGTTAGATTAGGATTAAATCCCCCACTGATTTACACACACTGGGAGGGGCCGGGGAGCTGGAGCTGATACAAATAGCATTTGGCCCTCGGCTTTACCCAGATTAAAACGCTCCAATGTCATTAGAACAGAGCCATATGCGCCTTATCATTTCATGAATCTTGCAGATAGTTGCAGCCCGTGTGGCAGGAAAAGAGGACAGTGTCAATGCCTGTGTTTTATAGGAGCCGGGATTGAAAATCTAGAGGAAAAAAGGGGGGGGGAAGCCTTAAAATGAATGACATCATGTGGACAGGGCTGACAAACCTGGTTTCTGTTCAATTTCAGCGGTTTTAACTGTAGCAGGAGGCTCCTCTGCAGCATCAGACGGGAGCTGATGGTATTTATGCACTTTTGCAACAGAGTGCATCCTGTCCGCAGCAAACTGCCCTTTTTTTCCACATTCACTACGGAAAATTTAAAAAAAAGCATATGCCTCCACCCTCAGTGTTAAGCGCATTGCGCAGGAAAAGTGGTGCCATCGATTAATTAATAAATAAAGAAAATGTGCAGGAGAAGGGAGGGAGAAGGAGGAAATAAAAAAAGGGAGATTCTCTGTCCGCCGCATTCACGGTTTCAGCACCAGACGCTAGTAGACAGCGACAATAATCCACACACACTAAACTTCAATTACTCATTTTATGCAGATCATAACACTGCAGATGCATGATTTTAAGGAGGGGATTTCTCCTGCAGAAGGATCACCTTTAGGAGACTCTATGACAGAGAGGTGTATTTTTGCTGCATTGCCGTAGCTGGACAGTTACTCACCCCAGCTGCTCGCCGTCCTGCCCAGAAACTCTCTCGTCCTCGGGTTCCATATAGTCTCCTTCCACTCGCTTTTCTCTCCATCCTTTGCCATTTTTAAATCTTTCTTGTTTTTTTTTTTTATCTCATGCAAGTCGGGGGAGAACCCGAATGAAAATGCGCCCTGCTGCAATTAAAACGCCGGGTTGAGACAATTAGACAGCAGGGAGAGATAGAGGGAGCTAGAGATGGAGGGAGAGAGAGAGAGAGAGAGAGAGGGGGAGAGAGCTGCCGCAGCACCTCTGAAACACAAACGAGTGGAAACGGGAGCAAAAAAAAAAAAAACCCGGCTCGTGCAGCCTGTGTGCTGACAGGAAATAGTAAAAGGTGTCTCTCGGACCCGCTCAGCTCAGCCTATAAGTGATACGCGCCCTCCCCCCCGCTGCTGCCCGCATGCCGCAGAGTTTTGATGAGTGGTGCAGAAATGTAGTGATACTGCGGTAAAGCGCTGGCCCCGCCCCCATCTGCAACCCCCCCCCTCCCTCGCCTGATAAAAATCCCCCCCAACACCTCTCCATAGCCCCGCCCCTCCCCCTTTTTCCCCTCCACCTGGCCAATCGGTCGCCTCCTCGCAGGCCGGCAACGTGAAAGACAAGCCGGTGGGGCAAATCGCGTGGTTGGCTAAGCGCGCCTCCCTATTGGCCGTCCGGGCGCGTGACGTCACGGCTAATTAACATAACATGCATCTGATATTCTTTATAGGGATTTATGTATGTCTGTGCTAGATTCTGTGGTTCATATTCATACAGTGGCCTCACTGTGCTGCATGAAGAGGCAAGTTGAGGTGTATGATTTATTATCCACTATCCAGATCCACAGCTGACTACATTTTTTTTTGCTGTGGATCAGGTGTCAGAGTAAATGAGCCTCTGAAATATTAATATTGACAAACATGCAGACTTTCACCTCAACATGTCAGTGGATTTTTTTAAATTCATTTTTAGGAGATTTTGGGAATTGGTCTGCATGTGTGCCCTCATCTAACTGAGATAACCAAATGAAAAAGAAGTTGAAATTCTAAGCTGTGAAGGTGTAATGTTTCAGTCTGAATGTGTATGTGTGTGTGTGTGTGTTGCATTGATGCTCTGTTATCACATGCATATGCAGCCAAGGTCCAGCAGCAGCAGAGTGGAGGCGGCGCCCTCACTCGGACGCTGCGGATGCTGCAACACGCGCTGCAGCAGGAACATTATGTCCACCCCAGCAGCATCTTCACCGTGGCAACAACATGAGGCAGGAAAACATGTAAAAATCCGTTGTTTGTTGTGTAAAGTTCATTATATAAAATTTATTTTAATGACAATATCAATGCAAATATAGCACTACAGTGATTTCCAAGGTACACCGTATCTTACCATATCAATATAGTATGGCACTCATATAATGGCCACTGTTTTAGTAGACACACAAAACCAACAGCTTCTGTAAACTATTTTTGGAGATGATACCTCAGGGTTTGGTATCATTCTGTGAAAAGGAATCATATTAAGGTGTTTTTTCTCATTTTCTGAAATTAATTCGGGCACAATAGTCGGCATTGTTTGAACATTTTTCAGTTGTGAGGAATCTCTGCATGCATTGCACTTGCCCATTTCCTTCAACCTGACCTGCGTTTGTTTGAAAATGGTCTTGGTAAGCTGATAAAAAATAAATCTGAACGTAAATAAAAAAATAACAATAAATAAAACAACACGCGCAGGCGGAACAAAAACGAAAGGCCAAGCAGTGACTCTCAAACATTAAGATAGGTCTTCTTTTCACTGGGTGTACTGTACTGTACAGTTTGGTGCTAACTATCAAAAACAACAACAACCAAGAGACATTCAAGTGCCTTAATACTATTACAGAAGGGCTCACTCTTCAAGGTACAAACTTCATTTCACGTGGCTGTCAGAAAAAAACAAATATGCAACAATAACCACTTATAATATAAATTTCCTGTGGTGACACCATGTGTTTGAATGAACAACACCAGTAGTTCAAGATAGCAGCAAAGTATTCAGAAAAAGGTCAAGACAACGAGCTGTTGAAATCTGTACACAAAAAAAATGAAAAATAAAAGGCATAAATAAAACAGTAACACATCTTAAAGGGAATCTTGCATAAATTTAAATAAACAACTGTTGGACTGTGCCTTTCTTTAGAGGGCTTACTGTTTATTAGTAGAACTATAAGTAATGCATGGACTGGCTGCAGCAGATAAAGTACTTAATTCTTTTAGAAAAAACAAGTGAACAAAGTTATGTTTTATACAGTATATGCTACATAATATGTATTGATTACAAGTATGAAAATGGAAATAATTGCTACATTTTCAATACAGTTGTACATATCTATTTACAGTACATTAGGGTTTGATTTCACCTAAGCGTTTTACCATGTTTTGTGCAGATTGTTCCAGCATTCTGTTTGAGGTGATCGATACTCACAGTCTTATCAGTTGCGCCATTATTGTACAGTCTGTGTTGATGGGTGTCAGTGCTTGGTTTGTCTGTGTGGTACAATCACTAAATGTGCAACTGTGGATAAGCATGAGTGATGGACTTTTTTTTTGTACCGCTGATCTGTTATCTACAGTATATTTGGCTGGACTGCACTATGTGCCATCTGTCGCACCAACTTTTTTCCGCAAAGAAAACCCCCTCCCCAAGCAATATCTTTTTTTTATACAACCACACGTTATCATAGTGAAGATCTGCTGTATGTAAAAGTCTGACATGATCATCTCTACATTTTTTTTTTTACAATACTGTATGTCTATTGTGACATGCAGAGAATGACACAGTAAATATGACTTATTCAAGTCTTAGATATGTATGTTAGGCTAGTCGACACACGTTTTAATTATGTTGCTCCGGCGTTGGGAGCATATTGCTATAAAATTGCAGAAATGTTGAGAAAGTAAATAGATTTACATTACAAATATGCAAACAGATACAGTAGGTAGCTTTTACACCTTGGTGATGATTATTTGCATCCACAATGACAATCTATTGATACCAAGACATCTCATATGCATTCACGATTTCAAGAAACACTTCAATAACTTATCAATGAGTCTTGCCTTCTCTCATCCGCAGAGAACTTTCTATATATGTGTTGGAACACGGTTTAATGTGGCCTTCACTGGCAGGTGCCGTCTCATATAACTTTCTTTCCGTGTGTTGAAGGGAAAAAAATAAATAAATAAACTAAAGAAAATACATGATTCCTTTATGTCTCAAGTAGTCAGGAGGAAATTTGGCAACACCATACTCAGAAAACATCCCACCCATTATTATCAAGTCGGTGTCTTCATTTTGTAGCAATAACACTGGTGTTTTTGTGGCAAAAAATCATTGGCAATTAGAACACATCAAGAAGGACACAGTACAGAGCAAGTACAAATCAACCGCTTGAGCATTTTGATTGTAATACTTGTTTTACTTCACCCTCCTCATAAATCATTATTTTCTTTTTCCAAACAAGTTCAAAAGTCTCAGAATACTCTCGGCACTGTTCTCACGCGATTAGAGCGTGAGTGATTATTTCTTCTCATTCCCCCGTGGTGTTAGTGTCACCACAACCAGGCAGCCCGTTAAGGGATTATCCGTTTGCCCTTTCCTACTCGCGTTAATTGTTTGACTCGTCTCTTCAACGCCATACTCACTGGCTTCATGTCTCTGCCTTAGATAGCCGTGTCCCACACGACGGCCTGCGGCCTCTGACATGGCGGCGTGCCAGTCTTACGGGGCTCAGGTGTCCGTCTCCAGCTAGGGAGGATGGGCATGCTGTCCTGCTTGCACAGGCTTTTGTCGGGGCGCCTGTGGGCCTTGATCTCTTTGCACAGGCACCGCTTGCGCTCGATGACCTCCAGCAGCTTGCCGTCTCTCTGGGTCTGCGTGGCGGACAGGCCGGCACCGCCGCCCCCGCCGCCGCCGCCCGTGACAGCGGGCTGCCCCTGCGCGAGCTGGGCCAGCTGCTGGAACTGCAGCTGCAGGTGGTGCTGCTGCTGGAGCTGCTGCAGCTGCTGCTTGAGCTGCAGCTGCTGCTGGTGGAGCTGGAGCTGCTGCTGCTGCCGGGACACGCCGGGGCTGCTGGGACTGCAGGGCACTTGAGGCTGGGCCAGGCTGTGCAGCTGAAAGAAATACATTAGAAACAGTCAGAACCAGGGACTCTAACTGGTCCACTGCTTAAAAATTTAAATTGCTTGATTTAACACATTTTTTCATGCAAAAAAAGATATCAGTTGAGTCATTAACAATCATGTTATGTATCAAATTTTATCCATTTTGTTTTCTGCTTTTTAGAAAAACAGCATTTTAATGGCTGACAACCATAGTTGCTGTTCACACAAATAGGCCCATAAACAAAAACTATTTAAATCCTGGTACGAAATTCTCTAAATAAATAGATACTATTGTGATAATGTGGGTATTCCAATAGAAAAGTAGAAGCTTGTGTAGATTTTACATGTTTGTACATTGGGCAAGACATGGACATACATGGAGACAATAGGAGGCATGCAAGTACAGTTATAGAAAGAAACAGTTTTTAAATTGTATTGATAGGCCCAAAAAACCACAGTTACCTGTGTTAATGTGAGGAATCAATTAGAAGCTAGACTGTCTAACGCCTTAGTGTGTGGTTTTTGAGAGATGATACAGAGCTTTACTTTACACTGTATAGAAAGTGCTGCAGGGGAATAGCGCTGTGATAAGTGTATGGGATTTTAACTTTTTTTTTTTAAAGATTTGTTTGTGGTATACGCCTTTATTATACAGTAGGCAGACAGGGTAGAGGGGGGTGGCATGCAGCAAATCAATGCTCCGGCCAAGACTTGAACTGGGGTCTGCTGCTTAAGAAAAAAGGCTCTAAATGGCAAGAACTCCACCCTTACATCACTACAGTGCAGCAGGGATTTTAACTTTTATTCATAGTAATGATGATAATGATATTTCGAACACCCATCCAAGAAGTCCTACGAAAAAGAATACACGCCATCGTACCATATAAAAGCCGCGGTTTGTCTGACGAACAGTCAGAGAGAAATGTGAGGAACAGACCCACAGACGTGTATTCACAGACGCTCCTTGCTTTTATTGATAGATAAACCTGAAGAATCACTGCAGTGACTGCCAATCGCAGCGCGTGTTGAGCAGAGCTGCAGTTCTCGTGCGCTGCCAGGAGGATGCAGCACCGCTTCATCTATTGAAAGGTTGAGGGAGGGTCAACCAGACGCATGCAGACAGTCTCTGCAGCACAACTCAAACTGCGTCAGCACTTGCTATGCAGCCAGAATCTGGGCAAAAAAAAAACGTGGTGCCAGAAGACTGCAGCTCATCACCCCCAGAAACAGCAACAGCAGAACAGCATGTTCCCTCATCCTTTACTTTCTAAATCCCACTGATTACACATGAGCCTACGTCACACACCTTCGCTGCTCTGAGGCAAGAACCTTATTCTGCTCAGTGGGCAAATCTAGCAGCTATAAATAGATCTGTAGGAGCGCTGTCTCCAGCAGGAGAGGAGGGGGAACTCATAATCAGAACAATAGTAATGGTCGCTCCCAAATCCGCCATGAATGGAGTTAATAAGAGGCTGTAGCGTGTTGTGTGTTCACCTGATTCAGGGCTTCTCGTGCTGGTAGGCTGCTCTGTCTCTGGACGTCTCCTCCACCCACCGTTCTCACTCCAGCAGCAGAGGAGGAGCGGCCCAGCCGCCCCACTTCTGTACGGAAACAAACATCACACCATCACCTGCTAATGAGAAACCTGGAACACGACTTTTCATTTTTAACACACAAACACACACACATGCAAATGTGAATATTTACTTCTACTCAGGTCACTCCAGAGAGGGTCTCTGGACATGTGTGCTCATTCAGGATTATTAAAGAGGAAAGGAGGAGAGAAGAGAGGAGGAGGGTGTGTGTGTGTGTGTGTGTGTGTGTGTGTGTGTGTGTGTGTGTGTGTGGATGTGAGTGAGAGTCAGGGTGGGGATCGGTAAGTTGGAGTGCATTTAACTTATATACCACTTTGTGCTACAACTTTCTATGCATGAAACGTGCTTCATGAAAAAAGATTGATAGATTGATTGATTGATTATAAACCCAAGTGTGCTGTTGTGTCAGCAGATATCTTATATTTTCTTGTATATATTTTATATTATCTTGTAAACAGACATCCATTAAATGTATTGGACAGGAACATGTAATTTAATCTTTGCCATGATCCTGAAATGGAATATTGACTATTTTGCAATTACTGTTTACCCAGACTGAATCATGATGAGACACAGCGTTAACTCCATATTTAATGGGATTGTTTTTTGTTTTTTTTTAATCGGAACTAAATTTTAAAAATGACATGACAGAAGTGATTTCATTTTTTTGTGTTTGTTAAAGGGTTGCAGTCAGATTGCTTTATAGTTTCCTGTAATATCACTTTACTTAAGAGGCTTACATGTAATACCATTTTTACTTAGTCTGTATATGTACTTAGCTCATGTAACTGAATTAAATTAAGTTATAAACAACTGGGTTTGTCACAATGCCTTTTCTAAACAGCATGCAATGTGTCTGGGGAGGGGCGTCTGTTTTATTCTTTTAGTGGCTGTGCTTCAAGGGAAGAATCACTGATTCTCAAGGTAAACAGGAGGCTTCAAGGCTAAATGACAAACAGGATAGACAGGAAACAGAGATTTGATGACAGGAGAAGAGAGGAGAGGAGAAAAGGGGGAGAGGAATGGGTAGTAGGGCTGGGCTATAACATATTAAAAAAAAGCCTATCAATATAAATCTATTTATTTATTTTGATCAATATCAACAATTAATGATGATTTTCCTTTAAATATTTGGGGGCATTTTAAGCTTAATGACCTACTCTTAATACATAAATGTAGAGGCAGCAATAGCTGGAACATATATTGATCTAAGATATTTTGAGATGACTGGATAATAAATATTATTCATCAATTATGGATTTTTAATATGGGAGAAAAAAAGGCTGAATGTAACCACCATATGTTAAGCTTGATTTGTAGTTTGTCTGCTTATTGACTGGCTGTTTGATTCAATCATTAATGCATTTTCAATAGAAATATGATGTTTATGATCCAAGGAGGAGCAGTATAGGTTGTTTTTTTTACGCAAGACTATCAATATTCTATTGAACTATTTTCTCATTGTATTGATGATGTGGATATTGATGCTAAATATTGATATTGTTTCATTTCTTAGGCCACATTTTTTTCAATATAGGATGAGAACTGCAATGATTGATTAATTGATTTGTTGCCAACTGTTATAATAGTCAGCAGCTATTAATCAATTTAAGTCATTTTTGAGAGGACAATGTTCAAATTCTTGTTTTTTTAGCCTTCTATAATAGTAAACGAATGATCTATGGACTGTTGTTCTAGACAAAAAAGGCAGCTCAGCTTTGGGAAACACTGATCAACATTTTATGAACCAAACAACTAAACCATTAATCATTTCAATAATCAATAGTCTAATTGACGATTTGAATAGTTGTTAGTTGTGTGTTTTTGGCTGAAGAGATTCCACTAACCTCCGTTGCGACAGGCAGGGAAAGTCTGGCAGGGAAGTGGCAGGCCAACTCTGGGCAGGGCTCTGAACCCCGGGCTGCTGTCCACGCCTGCCAGGGACTCACTGTGACCCAGCACCCTGCTGGTGGCACCGCTAAAGTGGACCGGGATGCCTGAGTGGCTTACCCGAGGCCCAATCCCCAACTCCTCTTTATCCATTCTCAACAGGGCGTCGGCGCTGCCGTTCCACGCACGTCCTTCTTCTTCTGACACACGGGAGGGAACAGAATAAGATAGATTCAAACACTTTTCTAAAAAACATAATTTTGAACAATGGCATGCATAAGGGGGGCCTCCTTATGGTCCAATTGTTAAAAAAGAGCCTTCTTTGTAACTAAAACATGTTAAAGTGCCCTCTTGGAAGCCAAAATTTCTGATAAAGTGCCCTTAAGAAGCCAAAACAAGTGTAAAAGCCCAAAAGTGTGTTCAATTGCTGTCTATGAGCCAAAACATGACAGAGGTACGTTCAGAGTCTATGCACCACTGATTTTGAATTTAAAATTTGTACTTACTTCCTGTCTCCCTACTCCCGTGGCTGAAGGATAATTTCCTCTGCATGGGCCAGTAATTCCCCTCATCAACGGCCAAGCTGGTGCTGCTGTCCCACGGCATGAAGCCGACCTTTGACTGGAGGGACCCTGACCCTCCGTTACTCTTGGACGCCCCCTCGCCTACACCAGGGAGACTCGAGGGCTGCTGCAGGGATGATGTCTGAGAGCTTCCTCTTAGGCTCTCATAAGCTGGCGGCCTCCGGAATCCCCCGGAAGGGTAGGTCCACAGCAGGGGGCTGTCTGAGGAGGGGGGCTTGTACGCCGGCAGGCCATGAGGTGTGTGAGAGCGAAGGTGCGGCCGGGAATGGGGACGCTGGGATGAGGATAATGGCGTTGGGGTCGAGCTCGTACTGCCTTGAGATGTTTGACTGCTGGCACCGATCTCCATCGGTAAGGAGTGCGGTCCTCCTTCCCGATCCCTTTCCCGGTCTCTGTCTCGATCCCTCTCCCGGTCCCTGTCCCGGTCCCTGTCTCGATCCCTGTCTCGATCCCTGTCCCGATCCCTGTCCCGATCCCTGTCCCGATCCCTGTCCCGATCCCTGTCCCGATCTCTATCACGATCTCTATCTCGATCCCGGTCCTTATCTTTATCTCTGTCCTTGTCTTTTTCCTTTTCTCTGTCTCTGTCTCTACCCCGATCTCTGTCTCGATCTCTGTCCTTGTCCCTTTCCCTTTCCCTATCCCTGTCCTTATCCCTCTCCCCTTTATCCATCTTTAACAGGAAGCTAACGGACTTGCCTTCCTTGCCCGTGCTCGAGGTCTGGGTCTGGACGGTGGCCTGGTTCGAGGTCTGGGAGCTGCTCTTGATCGGAGCGGGAGAGTCCCCTCTTTCTGGTTTGCGGTAGTGGTGGTAGTGAGAGGGACGGTGATGGGGGTGGTGGTGGTGGTGGTGGGAGAAAGGGGATGTGGACTTAGAAGAAGGGGGCAGGGGTGTCGAGTGGCTCCTGGCTCTCAGTCCAGGAGCGGGACCCAGCTGGATGTCCCTGCTGTGTTTCTCCTGTGGGGTCAGGCTGCCTCCCGACGGCTCCTTGGAACCAGATGATGGGACGTTGGACGAGGTTGCGGAGGACGTGCTGGCTTGAGTCGTCACGCTGGACGACGTTTGAGTCCCCATCTTAGCAGAGGCGGAAACCTTGTTCTGGACCCCGACCCCACTGGAGGCGGCTGCCGGCTGGGGGAAGGCCAGCAGGGGGGGCCGGTGCTGTAGGAGGTTGGGGAAAGGGGCCGGGATCTTGGTATTGGTTTCAGGCTCGGATTTACCCCCTTGCAGCAGGTAGGGGGTCGGGGCCCGCGGGGTGTGGGGACTGGTGGAAAGGACCTGAGGGACTGGGGTGGAGGATGCCGAGGACGGCAATGGAGACGAGTGCGAGATGGATACAGTGGCTTTGGGTTTGGAGTAGGATGGCGAGGATGAGGACGGGCGAGGAAGAGATGAGGCGCTGTTGGAGGAAGAGGGCGTGACGTGGTAGTGTTTGGAGGATTTCAGTTTCTCGTGTTTGTGTGGGAGGTGTCTCTGTGACTCCCGGTTCTCCTGCAGTGGGTATTTCATCTCCTCGTAGATCGCTTCACTCTGGTCCGAGTCAGAGTCCGGCGTGGTGGCCACGGGGGTCACGGCGTGGGGGGTGGCGGTCTGGCTGTCCCTGGTGAACACCTGGCCCACCATCTCGATGTATACCGGCTCATCCTCCCCGTGTCCCGTTTGGATCTGGGAATCTGCCGCCTGAAATGGCAGCGAGGTGGCAGAAGGAGGCACGCGTGGAGGAAGGGGGTCGAAGGAAAGCTGGGTGCTGGGACTTCTCTTGGGCTTTAAAGGAGGCACCTTCTTAGATCCGATCTCTCCGGAGTCAGACTTCTTCATGGCTGCAGGAGAAAAGAAATGTAAAAAACAGGTAATTTTTCACTGCAGTTCTATAGTTTCTCTCTGTTGGAACATATGTAGCCATTGATGCCTTAAATGTGATTTTTAAATCAAGAAACTTAGTTTTTTACTAGTTATTATTAGTTATTTTACTTGCATGTGATTCATATATCAATAAAGCAATTTGAATCTCGGAACAAGTTTTATTTTGGTGAAAGAACTAATTTTGCTCATTTGAAGTATTATTACCTCTGTTCCTGGACTATAACAGACAACAAAGAAATGATCAAGCTCAGTTTAGTTACTGGTAAATGAAGACAAAAAGTAGAGTAATTGACTTTTGAAAAATAAAGGCAAATTAATTAGGATGTTTAAAAAATAAGATTGGATCCTGGCAAGTTCCAGATCTGGAAACACAGTCCTCACCATTTTTCTTCTCTGAGTGTTTGGTCTGTGAGTGTGCAGGTGGAGGCGGCGGTGGCGTCTCCGGGGGCCCTCTGCTGTCAGCGGACGAGGAGCTGAGGCGGGTGCTGGGGTGGCGTTTGGGTTTGGCCGGAGGGCAGCGGCCGCCGTGCTGGGACTGGGTGTCCGAGTAGTCCCCATTCTCCAGGCCGGCATCACCGGCACCAACGGCGTGGCAGGACTGCGACCGTGGTGCCATGGCGGAGGCACAGGAATGTGGAGACAGGTCCTGCGAGGCCGGCATGGTCATGAAACCCATCCGAAAGTGTCGGCGGAAAGAGGCCAAGTCTCTGACTTTGCCGACAGTAGCAGAAGGGTCATTCTGGGTGGAGCTGCAGGTTAGAGAGTGGAACATGGAGTTATTGATTCCATAAATATTAAAAAACATTAAAGACAGGATAACTGATTTAATTGAGAAACTCGTTTTGCTCTTTTTGCACTTAGAGACAGCAAGTTTGATTTATACTTAAATCTACCTCAAAGTTACCCAAATCAAACCAAGTTTTTTTATTTCTCCCAAATACATTTTTTTTTCATGAGCTGCAGGTAATATTTTGAGCTTGAATCAAATGGTAATTTGCACACATTCAGAGCACATGTCAGATCCTGTAGCTCTGTAGCAGACATGATGGTCAACACAACACAACAAAATTCCTGGCTAGCTAGCCACCTTCAATGGGCTTTAGCTAGCATGATTGTAGCTGGCAGAAGCTAGATAGCTAACTAGCTGTATCCGGGTAGCTAACTGGCAGTATGTGACTAGCTAGCATTTTCCGCTAATGTTATGACCATGAATAATAATAAATGTATCTGTAATTACTTATGAATATTATATTAAATTATATTAAAATATAATATTTTACAAGCCTTGGGAATGTAAGACAGACATAAGAGGGCCAAGTGTATATATAAGATGGAATATTATATAACATAATAAAACCAACTACATGGAGCCATCTGCAAAATACACTCATGATTGACATTTTAGGTCACAAGCTATTTTGTTCCTATATGCATCTGTTTTAACACTGATTGTATCTAATTGTACTTTTCATGTTGTATGTATTTTTTATGTTGTATTAATTATTTACATGTATCTCATTGCATCAGCATTGCAAATGAGGAAAACCTTGATGATATTTGGGCCTTAAATACGGTTTGAATTGAATGTAATAGCAATAATACAAATAAAGATTAAAGCAGCATTAACGAGACCCTCGCTCCTTCCAAGCCACTGCAGGGTCTGGGGGCCACACTTGGGTAAAGCGCATAGTGAAGCCAAGCAGATCAGACAATGCGCCATGGAATTATGACTCATTAACCATGTGAACACCAGGGGCAGCAGTATGGGTAGAGTGTGCCACCCTTGACCTGCATATCAATTTTCATAGGGATATAAATTTGTTAATGGCATCAAAAAGCCAAATGTGTTTTTATGACGAGTAATTGTCACCGCATCGCTGTGCTGCCACATGGTCGCCATAGGTTGTAGCCTCACAGCATTCATCATAAAGTTGATGAGGTCAACGATTTTCCTGTCACCACCAAAGGGATTCTCATCACATCCAGTAAGTTTGAAGCTGATTTGATAAAATATTTGCGTTTTTTTTTTTGGTTCTGATATGCTTAGAATGTGTACCAAATTTCAGACTAACCCCTATGGGGAGGGGCTTCTGAAGATTTCCAGGGGTGCTACAGATCCATTTTAGTGCATCCATGCAGGATGAGATGTAATTTCACACCACTCCTGATGTGCATGCCTGATTGGTGAGTTTTATGGCATGGAAAAGTCCCCAAAAGACTATTCATTTTTAATATGAATTATAATAAGAAGAAATCCTTCAGTTTGAATACGGCCTTTCGCTGGCCTGTGGCCTCTTGGGCCTTAATAGTTTTTGAAGCCAAATTAAATGTGAAAAATAAAGTTTGGCTGTATTAAAATTAATGAACTGGTGTCAAAGCAAACATTAATTCAGTTAAAAGTGAATAGTTCAATTCAAATTTATTTTAAGTTTGGTTCAGTGCTTAAAATGTTAAGAAAATCATTTGGATCAAGGCAAAAGATTAAGGTTGTTTTTTAAGTACAGTATTACTGTTTAGATCAACATAAATATTCAAGTCATAACTATTCAATCTGGATTCTGTAAAGTTTAATATTTTAATATTGATATCTGGACATTATTTTTTTAGTTTGAGCAGAATTATACTATTTTTAGTATATAGTATTTTTTTAAGCTAAGATCCTTTATGTTATTGAACTCTTTCCCTCACTCCCACTTCGGTCTTCAAACATCCCCTTCGCAATAAAGAAACGACTGCAAGGCTCTGCACTGCAGAAGGAAAAAACCCTGGAGGCTCCTCCATCTTTCACATTCACATATCTCCCCGTTTCCGTTCCTCCACATCTGCTTCTCCCTCAAACACATTTAATTAGGAAACCAATTCCCTCGTCAAAAACAAAGTGCACTTAGCGTACACTCTTGCTGCCGGAATTCCCTGATTCCTCATATCCTCAAACCCAGATCTGTAGTCGCCGCACATTGGTCCATCTGAAGAATTTAAACTGTTACCATAGGAACGGTTCTGATTTTCATGTGTTTGATGGTTTGTCTTTGAAATCACCAGCGACACGAGCTCACAAAACAATAAATAAAAGTGACAAAGGGAACATTGGACAAAATATTGCAGCTTTTTACCGAACTGAAGCAATTGGTGAAATTTTATTTCTTCTTTTTACTGAGCAATATATGATATTATTCCATTAGATTCAACTGCTTAGTGGCATCAAAACTATCAATCAAACTAAAAATGGTAGATCATGTTAAGGATCATTTTTGGAAGGAGTTTATTACTACTTAAATTATTCTATTTAACGACAATTTATCCCATGTCAATTTGTTTTCTTAATTGGATTTTTTTTCCTGATTTGGGTAAATTTGCTCTTGTTTTAAAAGAATATTTTCAAATAATTTTTTTTATATTATATGACATTGTATAAGGAAGGGGGACGACCTTGTTTGTGCTCCGCCTCGAAGCATCATAGTGAGGTTTAAAAACTGTTTTCATTTCTTTTTATGAAAATAGACATTTTAATTCAATTAAATGGAAATGCTACTATCAGATATATTTTATTTTTAATGTTTAAACTGTTTGATTGAATCATATCATATAAAAAAAGTTTAAATTGACAAAAAAAAAGAAAAAGAAAAGTTGAAATAAGCAATATTGGTCTAAATGTAAAAAAATAAACCTAAGTAAACCTGAATACATTTTTGCAAAGGTGCTGAAACCCTGAAGTCATGCACACAAAACAAAAAAAAAGAAATCTTATCACACATCACATTTCTTCTATTTGGTCAATTATTGAATAATTTGTTTCTTGATTTCAGTCAATTGAATCTTTTTAAAGAACATATTAGTCTCGTTTTCCTGTTGTTTGTTAAAACGAGAACAAAGTGACTCTTGATGCTTGGTTGATTCAGCAACACCAGTTTTCGGCCTTTAGGCTCAACTTTCGCTTCACAAACAACAGATTTATAAGAAACAAGGCAGCTTTGCGCAATCTGAAATTACACAAAACATCATAGATGTATTGAAAATGGTATTGAAAGCATTTGTATATTTAAAAAGAAGGATGAGTGCAGTGACTCATCACAGCAGGTTTGTGTTGATCACATCCAGACAAGCACATCTGTGCCTGCATGTTAGAAGGGGCAAGAAATTGTGTTTCTGAGTGTGTGTAATTAAGTGGCTGAAATGCACGATTATTACGTGGCGACATATGACTACGGGTCATGCAACTCACTCACTCTCTCTCTCTCTTTTTTTTTTTTCCACAGATTTTTTTTTTTTTTTTTACAGTTGTGAGGCAGTGAAGCACACAGGAAAACAATTGGAGCTTACAATTTGCAGGCAACACGAAGCGAGCAGCCGGCTCATCGTGGAGAACACAGAGGCTCCAGTTCTGAATATGTGTGTGTGTTTATGTGTGTGTGTGCGCGCTACTGTACAGTAACAGAGTACGTTTGAATCTGTGTGAGTATGTTTGTGCCCTTGAATGCCTGTGGAGATGTACTTGTGACTCCTCACAATCGACATAGATACTAAAGGGCCAAATTTAGCCCAGAACAGAGGCTGAGCAGCTCCTCCGGGCGCCTTCAAGTGCTCCGCTTCTTCTTTACTTCTCACCACGAAGGGCACAAGACGCTCCCGAACATCGTGAAACTAAGAGCAAAGATTCAGCTGCCCAAAAACTATCTGGACTCTTGACTTTTTAGACTTTTCTATTCTAATCATTTCTTGTTTGCCATAATCTATAGCATTTATTCGCTGTTGAGCTGCAAGTAGGATCAGAAGGTTTAAGTGCCGAGGCAAAATAAGATAAATGTCACTACTGCTTTTTCCTCAATTTTTATATAATTTCATTCCCACATTTTTGAAAGAAAAGAATCACATTTTTGGGGAAAGTCTGTGACTAAATCCTAGAGATTAATCCTAATTTCTTTGGGAAGGCGATTTTGATGCAGCAGCTGCTCAACATTTACATAAATAGTGATTAAAAAAGTGGATTGAAAAATTTACCACAAATATCAAAAATATTACAAATATTAAAAAAAGGGGATCTTGGATTTAATTTTGTAAAAAAAAATGTAAATACATGAATAGAAATACACTTCAAGAAAAGAAAAGTACATGAAATGTACAAAACAAATACAAATATATAAGAAAAAAATAGGCAATCATTTCTATGGTACAATGTAATGTAATCTTAGATTATTCCTTCCAGTTGTTTGTAAATGTTATGTTTTAAGTAATATTCGGTTTTGACATTTCTAGTTTCCTGAAAAAAGGATGTACTACCAATATTTCAAGAAACATCCTTCTTCTAGTGTCTCTTCTCTGCCTAAAGAGATTTACAGAAATTTGTAGAGTATCTACAAATAATTTCACCCAAATTCTACATTACACTCGAGAACAATGACAATTTGTGTGCTCTAATGTAATATTCTGTCCTAAACATGAGAGGACTGTGCCAGCAGTTGAAGGAGAGAAACGCTCCTCCTTGTCCCTGCCAGTCAAAACAACATGAGGTCACCCTCCTCCTCCGCTCAGAACTCCTGCTGAGCAGCATCTGTAAATTAGTCTTTGGACAGATTCGTAATCCCCAGCTCCTTCAGAACGTGGTGACATATTCCCAGAAGCTTTTCGAGACCGAGGTGGTGAAGCTTCCGCTGAAGGAACCCAGTTTAGACGAGTCCGCCGCCAGCGGCTACCGTCCCATTTCTAATTCACCTTCTACGGGGCAAAGTTTAAGAGCAAGTTGTGTTTAAACGGCCGAATGAATCCGTCTGTGAACGATATTATCTCTGAGAACATCAGAGCTGGTTTGAGGGCGAATCTTAGGAGTCTTTAAAGTTTCAGATGGGTTAAGGTTAAGCGTTGACTTTGTGTGTGTGTGCCTGTCCTCCTTCCGTTGGACCTCAACGACACGTCTGACACTTTAATTGACTGCCTTGAGTTATGGGTTGACTCTGGTGAGGGTTTAAACTGGTGTGAGTCTTCTGTCACTGGAGGAAAATCATGTAAAAAAAAAAAGTCAAACTGCCTGGTAGCCTGATTCATAGCGATAAATAACACGCTTTGTCTACCGATTCATTTAATAATATCAATACAGAATTATTTGTCAACATGTGACTCACAGTTGTAGGTAGCCCTAAAGCAAATGGAGACAAGAATATATTTGCCATTAGTAACTATGTTTAAACAATGAATCAGAAAATGACTTTACAAAACATTAAAATAACTATTTGGCCTGAAATTCAAGTCATTTTAACTTAACCGTTAAACCTATGTGATAATGATCACTTCGTATTTGTGCATTCACATTCACCTGCTATACATTCTGTTCATAACTGGATGATCCCACACTCATAATACATTTTTAAGGCATAAATATATACAAGTAGATTCAGTATCTGGGCTTGTGAGACGCATATCTGGCCCTGCCTTCTTGCTCAGGGGCTCTCACCCGTTCCAATAGTAGAAAATTATGTTTTTTTGTGGTTGTAATAAATCAAACTGTTGAATTAGTGAAAAAAACAGTGAGTTTTGATGAATAAGACTGCCAATAATGACTAATTTGATTGTTAATTAGTCTGACACCATTAATCAATATAGTTGTGGTTCATAAAATTGTGTAAAATGTTGATCACTGTTTTCTAAAGCTGAAGATTCAACCTAACATGTCTTTTTTTGTCTAAACCAACAGTTCAAATATCAAAGATCATCAGTTTACTATTATAGAAGATTAAACAAAGTATTAAAATAATGAGATTTGAGAAGCTGACTTATTGAGTTAAAATCCTTAAAATGGCATATCATCCCTTTCCCTTGTTTCTGAGGATCTGAGAACATGCAAATAATATTCATTGCAAGTTGAAGTGCTGAAAGATGAAAATGATGGCTGGATGGAAAATGGTGTCAAAATGTTGATCATCAAGATTCAACCTAAAATATCTTTTTTTTTGCCCAGACCAACAGTCTACAACCCAAAGATCATCAGTTTACTATTATAGAAGACAGCTCCTGGTGAGCAGTTTGTTGCCTCCTCCATCAGTCAATGTGCATGCCTGTGTGCGTGTGTGTGTGTGTGCGTGTGTGTGTGTGTGTGTGAATGAGTGAATGCTGGCATGTGTTAGACTAGAAAAACACCATATAAACGCCGCCCATTTACCGTACCCGCCTTAAGATGAGCTCAGCGTGAATGATAGTCCCGTTCAGACACAAACCTGCTCACACACCTCTCAGAGTTTACCCCACTGGTCATTAAACTGATGTCTCCGTACAGGAGAAGATGTTATATGACTTCTGCTCTGCGCGACACATTTAATGAGGATGAGGATGAGTCACTCAGGGATCACATGGACCCTGTGAAGACAACATCAGCTTCCTGACGTCGAGCAGGAAGCGACTTAATCATACAAACCTGGCCTTGCTACTGCGTTACATATGGAGACCTGAGAGATATGCTAATGGTTATTATATTATACAACACTTCATAACCAATTTATAAACTGCATCCTGGAACGGAACTTTGTGGCAGATGTTTTGAAGTAGTACCTGTCAGTGGGTGGAACAATAAAAGATAATCCCCTTTAATTTTTACTTAGAAAATTCTTTTATTAATTGTATTTGTGATTTTTTTAAGAATACATATCAGAGGAATTAAAACCTATGGCCTGGTCCAATCTGACTGTACAAAGTGAGACAAGAGAATCGTTCAGGGCTCAAAAAGTTAAAATATTGTGATTTGTGAACGGTTTGTAAGACAGGAGATAACTATAAAGTAAATGTGTTGAAATGAAATGCAACAGTAGACTGACTGAATATGGAATAACTGAAACATCAAATTGTTGAAAATGCTCTTCCAATATGTCATTGCTCCTCTTTTGTAAATTGAAGATTAAATAATTGCGTAATTTTTAAATATAAGTGTTATTTTTATACATATAACATGTATGTATGTATATATACATATATACACATCAAACTCAATATGATCTCAAGCGTAAATTGTATACTGATACACACACAAGTATATGTGGTATGTGCAAATTCCATTATCTATTTCAGAATTCATATAGTTACTTTTCATTTTTTTCATATAAGTAATTACATTTTATATATGTCTAGTAAAAAAGAATATTTATTTTTCTGTTCATTTTTATAATACCCCAATACTCCAATTACCAACCCAGGAGATTTGCAAAGCTTTTGCCGATATATCTGTGTCAGGCTGTATCCATGCAGCCCTGTTCACACTGGTCTCATGATTCCCAGCAAAATTAATAAAACCTCAGCCGTCACCGCTGGGAATCGACCATCTCTGTTTTTAAAACTCATATTAAAGCAATCAATCAATCGTCACCTTTATTTGACGAAAACGCCCGTGTTTTACCTGTTTCTCTGCAGCAGTGTGCTGCTGCTGCCGCATGAATGTTATTTCCCTCCTGAGGGCCTGTGGATCTCAGAGTGTCTACATGTGCCCTTCATATTGCCTCCTCTGTCCCTCCGCAGCCGTCGCCGCTCTTTGCCTCCAAGTCCATTTGATTTCCATCCCTCTGTCCCGGTGCGGTTTCATCCCTGACCTCGGCCTGTTCATAATCATCACCGGTCATGTCCTGATTCTCACCTCTGCTGCCCCGGCCTTGCCCGGCTTCCACTTTTCATCGCTCATCACGTCTCGTTGTCCCGCTCCCTGCCCTACACCTCCACGCAGCCGCGACGCCCATCTCCGCCAATTACTGCTCTGAGGCAGGAATCACCGAACGCCACTTTGGAAACAATATGGGTTGTTTTTTAGTGCCAGTCCTGTCCTCTGCAGCACAAATTGCCTATCACAGAGTGTGGAGATGGGTGGACAGGGACAGGGCCGTCCAAGGTCAACATTTTATATTGAATATTAGCATTAATTACAATTTATTAAAAACATTAATGCATTTTATCGCTCTTTGCATGCCAAACAATCCAGACTGTTTGTCAGTCACAATTTTGTGTTTTCCAACAATTCTATTGAGGCACACAGCTCCGACTACAACAATGAACGCACTGCTGGATTGTAAATTTCTGTTAAAGTAAAACAAACGATGGAAGAAGTGTTGGCAAAGGCTTCCCTTATTGCAAATTGTGCAGAAAAGAGTTTGCCTTTCACAGAAGCTCCAACCATTCGATACCATTTAAATGCCAAATGGTTGTGGTTCTGGTTTTGGTTCTGGTTCAAAAACAAACAAGCAGGCCAAACCCAAACAATCGATTGGCTTCATCAGGAATAAAATGAGTAAGTTAACATAGGAAATACTGAGGAATTTCACAGGACTGTAGACCACTATCAGTGGTAGAAGATAAAGGTTTAGAAAATGTGCTACAGATAGCGACTAAAAATAATTTACATAAAATAAATGTTGATTCTGGGGCAATGTTAGGTGATAAATTGTGATTAATTGCAATTAATTAATTACAAAACCTGTAGTTAATTCGATTATTTTAAATCAAGTCTCACCCATACATAATATACAATATACATGATATAATGCATATATACATATGACTAATATAATGTCATGATTAGTCACATTATTTACTACTTATATCCATCTTCATGAAATGTAGCCTAAATGGGAAAAATTCAAATGAAACAAAACTTGGGGAAAAGAAATACAGAGGTCATGACCTCTGTGTCCTCAATGGTGGCTACGGCTCTGTCGGTGGTTTATTATTGGACTCACATTTGAATGGAACATCTTTCCTCTGTCCCTGAAACATGTGCTCAAAAAACACGAGATCACTCGCTCAGTCACAGGCGTGCAAACACTATTCAAAACAACACTGGCTGTGATTCATAGAGAGATGATGTTACATTGTTTTGTCCACTTTTGGAGCGTGAGTGAATTGGTTCTTTGTCATTTAATTAGTTTGTTTTGATGCTCGGATCTCGTTGTAGAATGTGCAGTTTAAATAGGTTTGGATTCCATTCGACTCTCAAATCTCATACAAAAGATCTGGTGAGATAGAAGTTATTATTATTATTATTATGATTACTATTAATTGAGTCTGCATTGTGATTTATTATCAGCACTTTAATTCAGCTGGAAGTCGTCCAAAGAGAAGAGTTGAAAGAGCCGGATACATCAGCAGATAAGTGTGTTGCAACAGTGGAGACACACAGACACACACACACACACACACACACACCACACCTAAATGTACAACAACTCTTCAAATGATACTGAAAAAGGTGCTAGAAGAAAAAAGGCCTCGCACTTATTGCTGCTGCATATTCTGAGTCCCGAAAATTCACAATTATGGATCCTATTCAACAGTCGTCACCAATACAACACATTCCTTTTTTTTTTAAATTCCTCCCTCACCACTGGAAAAATGGATTAAAAAAATTGTTAAAGGAGTGAATGACCCACATACAGTAGCCGTAGCCGCTCTGTGAAAGATTGCATTCATATGATGCGTTGCTGTGACTCATAATGCACGGTCTAACCAAAGCGTAAGGGTTAGAACCTCCAATGAAAGTATGCACTGTAAACCTTAAAATAATCACACATTCATTAAGACAAATCAGTAAATGTATTTCATTTCCTCTTTTGTATATATAGATTTTAGTTACAGATTACAAAATCTCAATGACTAATCAATAATTATCTTTGCCCGAAATTCAAGTTATTCTAGACTTAACCTTCATGTTTTACACTTGTGTGACAATGGCTACTTCCTATTTGTGCACATTATATATTCTGTTCATAAGTGGATGATCACACTTGACTCAGAATATGTTTTAAGGCATAAATATATACAAGTAGATGCAGTATCTTGTGAGACGCATCTCTGGCGCCGCCATCTTGCTCAGGGGCTGTGACCCATTCTGAAGAAGAAAAGAAAAATATGGACTTTTGTGCTGTTTTTGGATGTCTGGATGCAAAGGAAATAAAGCCAAAACTAAGGAAGAGAGAATCACAGTTCACAGATTAAAAGATATTTTACAATATTCTACTGTAACACATTTGTTGAATTTGATGGTGAACCAAGAAACTGCTACTAATGACTAATCTGATAGGTGATGTATGTCTTGATTATTGAAACGATAAATCAATTAGTTGTTTGATTCATAAAATGTTGTAAAATGTCCATCAAGCTAAAGATTCAAACTGAAATGTCTTTTTTATTCAGACCAACAGTCCACAACCAAAAGATTATCAGTTTAATATTACAGAAGACTAAAGAAACAGATTTGAGAAGCTGAAACCAGAAAATTTGGACATTTTCTTCTTAAAAATGACTCAGATCGATTGCCAAAACTTAGCAAGGGTAAATAATATTTCATACGATGCTTCACGTCATTCATTATTCATTCATACGGTGCATTGCTGTGTGTCACAACGCATAATTTCAGATGTTTATAGAATACACTTTAGTGTTTGATGTTTTCTTCCCAAACGTAAGAGTTCAATTATTGAGTTAATGTCCTTGAAATGTCATCTCATCCTATTCCCTGAGTCAAAATCCAGTATCTGTAAACATGCAAATAATATTCATTGCAAAAGTTGAACTGCTGAAAGATACAAACTGATGAAAGAAAATGTTGACCACTTCACACCCATGTATATGTGTGTACTTCTGAGTTTATGCTTCACTTCATTATTTATTGATTATTGAAATAATTAGAAGTTTGCTTCATAAAATGGTGTATAATGTCTCTCAAAATGTATTTTATATGATGCTTCATATCCTTCATTAATCATTCATATGATGCATTGCTGTGGCTCGCAATGCACAGCCTTATCATAAAGGTTACAACCTTGGATGAAAGTATGAACCGAAAAGCTTAAAGTAATCACACACTCATTAAGACAAATGAGGCAACAACTGTGTTTAATCTCTCTCTTATAGGTCTGACTCCCTTTTTACCCTCTGACATTTCGTCTGATGTCATAGTAATTTATCTCATCTGCAGAACATTCAACTTCATTATAAAGCGTCACTATGCAAATGCGTCCAGGCTAACCCTGGTTGACTTCGTGAACTGAGCTCGAGAATAAGATTTAGAAATTAAACTCATTCACGCCGGCTAAGAGGTTTATATCCGCCGAACCCGGGCCTAATGTAATCCCATATATGCAGCGCTGATCCCTCTCACCTCTTTTTACTTCCCTCTTGGTCCCGCTGCCTCCAGTCCAGACGGCTCTTGCGGTACAGCAGGTTCATGTCGCTGCAGGGTCGCTCCTCCTCGCAGCCTATCACAGCGCAGTGTAGCCGCTTGCTTCGCCTCTCTATGTCACGCAGGAAATGCTCGACTGCCACATCCTGGGCGGAGCCAGAGCTCATGGTATAGAAGGAGGCTCGGGAGAAGGCGACTTGCGGTTCAGGCGGGCCTCCGACTCACCTAGAACAGGAAGGGAACAGGGGGAAATGTTTCAGCTCATCAGTGGTGTGCGGGCGTGGGGGGCCTCCTGGCCCAATTGTTGAAGAAACTACTAAAGTGCCTTCTAGATTCCAAAACGTGTGCTAAAGTGCCCTCCTCTGTGGCGAAGGCACCATACATGTGCCCCGTTTTTTCAATCTCACCCTTGCTCTTCAAAAAGTGGGGAACGTCACTGAAGTTCATCAATCATTAGAAAACGTAATGTTCAACAGCTTCTTGGACTACGTGCAGTGGACAAGACTTGACAGCGACACACGCAGAAGCCAAATTATTTAAACTCAAAAGAATAAAGTCATCATGCTGGCTGTGTCCCATCAGACAATCCTGCCCATTACTAGCAGCCTTCAAAGGGAGCGACGCATGACGATGGAGGTTGCAGGTCTGTTTACCTCAACCTCTCTAGTGTATCACATGAAAAAAAAAAAAAAACTATTTATACTTTCATTATCCGGTTATGAATATTTGAGTAAGCATGGTAACTCAGCTGCAGAGCGTCTCTGGCTGCAGGCCCCGGGATGGCCTAGCTAAAGCCTGTCTGCCAGCCAGACAGTAATGTGGTTTGTCATATGTAGCGCATGCACAGCTTCCTACTCACGCTCACCCCATGAGAAGTCAGGCTTGTTGTGGGGCAGATATCCGAGGGCCCAACAGTGTTTACATGCTGGTGAATGGGAGTGAGCAATGCAATAGGCTAAGAAAAGCACAGCTGTCAGCTGATGCATGTTCCAGTGTTTTTCCATCATAAATGGAAACAAGAGTTTCAGGGCTTTTTTTTTTTCTCAGTCGCAGGAATCTGGAGCATTTATCATCTGTGCTTCTGGCATCTGGAACTGTAGCATCAGTTTGTTTTTGTGGTTGAACAGCATTATTGGAGAATAAATCACTTCCTATGAGATGCGTTACCTGATTAAATCACTTAAGCCTCAGGGTTGTTTTTCAGTTTTCCTGCTATAAATGATGATAAATATGGAAATCTCTACAACTACAAGGGTTATGGACTTAAACCTGGTATCTACAACATGGGAGGTTACAACAGAAGATTCAGAATCAATTTATACTGCTGTTACAGAGCAAATATAGTAAGAAAACTGTAAAATTATATTGTACTACGGGAAAAAATAATTCATTTAAAACTTAAAACAAGACCAAACTGACCCAAATTAGGTATAATAAACTTGAAATGGGCTAAAATGTGTACAATGCAAAGTTATTAAGGGTTCCAAGATCAATTATTTGTCCATAAAATCCTAGAAATCACATGAAAGATCATTACAGAACATCAAGAATATATTCTGTAAAAGGAGATTATCATGGACCCAACAAAATACAGCTCAAATCTAAATTAAATATCTAAATAGTGGTTAGTTGCAGCCCTACTACTGATATACTATTTGCTTATTGTATTGATGACACAGATATTGATGATATATATTGATGCTGTAACAGTAACATTGTGTTTTACTACATATAAAAATATTTAGTCTATACATATTATTATGTGGGCGACACGGTGGTGCGGTGGGTAGCACTGTTGCCTCACAGCAAGAAGGTCGCAGGTTCAAGACCGCCTTGGGCCTGGGTCTGGGGCCTTTCTGTGTGGAGTTTGCATGTTCTCCCCGTGTCTGCGTGGGTTTTCACCGGGTACTCCGGTTTCCTCCCACAATACAAAAAACATGCTCAGGTTAATTGGTAAACTCTAAATTGCCCATAGGTGTGAGTGTGAGAGTGAATGGTGTGTGAATGGTGTGTGTGCCCCACGATTGGCTGGCGACCATCTGGGGTGTATCCCTGCCTCTCGCCTTAACGCGCTGGGATAGGCTCCAGCAGACCCCTGCGACCCCGAAAGGGAATAAGCGGGATAGACAATGGATGGATGGATATTATTATGTTTTATGCATATATTATAATATATGCATAAAACACATGTGTTTTTTATGATTTTAACAGGTTATTGCACCAAGGTTTTTGCAACATCACCTGCGAGGAAGTTTCAAATGGTCGAAGAAACAAAAAATGAAATACTGAGCACATTATATTCCCTTAAGTCACTGTTGTGCATTCACAGCATGTTACAGTGAAACTGTAACATGCAAATCCAATTTAATGAGCTCTTACACTTTAATACTCACTGACTAAGGATGTGAGCAGCATGAAAAAGGGCATAAAATATACATGATATTTACATTTCCAGAAACGTAATTGCTTTCCCTTTTCATTCTTTATGTATTCAGAGACACTTAAAACTACATTTGCCAGCCACTGCACATCATTTTTCTTTTTTCTTTTTTTTTTTTTTTAACGTTGGAGAAACATTTCAACCGTGCGTAAAAGACTTGAGAAATAAATAAATAAATGAAGCCCCAGTGTGAGCATAAGGCGGTGTTACGTGGGCCGGCGCAGCATGTCGAGCCGTGTAGAACGCGTGTGATTCTTTTGTCACGGCCCAGTGTGTCATCCAGTGTGTCAGCGTGGCCGCTGCTATTCTTACCTCCCCACAGCCCCGACCACAACCCTGGACCGCCGCTTACCGCCACGCTCGCTGCCTCGATGTTAATTAGGTTAGGGAGCTGCGACTGTAGGTTTGGGCTTTTGTTAACAGGCGCTTTGATTCGGGTTTTCTAGGATCTGGCAGCTGAGTGGGCACCCCTGCAATTGCCGCATTACGCGCCGTGGGTTGGTGTGCAATTAGCCCCCTCTGAAAGAACCAGAAGAGCTCGTCGCTGCTGCATCTACGAGGGGGAAAAGCCGGGCACGTTCGTCTAATCAAACAGGAGGCCAGGAAAATCATCCCCCACGAGCGCACAACGCTCATAAATGTAAACGCTGTGATGGTTCCCTGCAGAATATTCAGAGCAAGGTGTTTTCAGGAGTGTCCTGTAAGGTCAGGGTTGGACCGGGGGAAGACAGATGGAGCCACGATTCATGTAAATAGATCCGCATGCAACGCTGCAAGACTATTGATTCATGCACATAAGCAAACAGATCACACACATGCTCAAATCCTCCCAATGCACGCTGAGCGAATACACGCGCACACACACACGCACACTCAGACGTACAGTAAACAGCCAGCAGCCCGTCTGAACCCGAGTGGCGGCTGAGAGGAAGAAAATGTAACACGTTGCAGAGAAAGAGCAGAGTTAGGGCTGAAAGCTTGAGCAGGCTGTGACCATATGTTACGATGCAGCGTCTCATGTCAGAACTGCCACTGAATCGAACACCTCTGGGTGTTTGGGCTGTTTTTTTCGGGGCTTTTTTTTTTTTTGGTGCTGCAGCCCGCTGCCCTCCGGCCTCCGCCTCAGCGAGCGGTCGTGTAGTTGATGCTGCACCTCGCTGCGAGTCAGGGGCTGGACATCCACCACACACACAAGCTGCTCTCACACACCTGCCTTCTTTTGTGTGTGTGTGTTTTTGTAGCAGACATAATAGCATCCACAGACTGTAAAACGTAAAACTGAAAATTAAAAATTCAGTAAATAACTGTCCGAATAGTACTGTAATTAACTTATTTTTCTGAAATACTGTACTTCTGTTCAGTACATTATTGTCTTTACTATACAATAAGGTTTTACTGTGCAACATTCAATGTGATTTGAAACAAGCTGTTCCTACAGACCTGTTCCTTTTTTATTATTTATTTAGACTAAATAGCAGCCACAAGATACTCAAAGGCTGCATGAACAGGTTCCATTAGACTGAAAGGGCAGGTAGTACGGAACATTATGTTCATCAAAGCATCTCTGAATGTCTGAAACACTCAGCCCTCAGTCTGCCATTGTCTTGCATTAATAGGAGAGGTGTGCAGCCATTCAAAAATAAATTAAATAGCACAAACGCCCAATATGCTTCAGGTTCTTTCAGTATGTCCCTCACTAGTGGAGGAGTAAACATCATTTTACTGCAAGTTCTGGCACAAATATCTGTTTTGGTGTGAAAATACCTTAGGATTATAGGAATAAATTCATCCAGAGTCCATGTCTTGTTTTTGGTACAATTAGTCCAATATTGATAATTTATCTTATTTCACTTTTTTTCTTTGATATATATTTTTTAAGAAAATGTTAGTCTTGTTTTTTTAAAACAAATCCAAAATACCCAAGTTTGCTTCTTCTGTTATAACTGTAACAACAAAGTTGTAACTGTTCATCATTCAAGTCAAAGAATCCAAATAAACAGGTATCATTAAGTCTAACAATTCTATTGTTTTAACCGTGACAAAAATTTAGCAGCAAATTACGCAGATTTTTATATAAAAAAAAATAATAATAATAATGGTGGATTTTAAAGGAAGTAACGACTAGTGTGTAACATGAGAAGTATTTTTGATGCAAAGTATAGAGTGATGATATGGAAAGTTAATAGCTATATTTACAGTTGTATTAGGACACAATGACAAATTTTATTAACAAAACCAATGTTATTAATCAACATTATTTCTTGTGTATGTACATGAAAAGTGCGAAGTCAGGCTTTAGTGTATTTGTTTGTTTTGTTTGCAACCATTTTGAAAAAAATATGTATATCTCTGAGACAAAGGCTGCTCTGACTTGTCTCTCTGGATGAATGTATTCCTATGGCTCTAAGGTACTTTTACACCAAAACAGACATGTGTGTCACAACTTGCAGCAAAAAAAACATGTTTTGTCCCTTGCCTCCTCTACTACACCACAGACATTTTTTTTATTTGTTGTTGTTGCCCACTGCTGCACCGTAGCAACACTTGACCCTGCAGCCGCTCCGTAAACCACAGCCGCTGCCGCCACGGCTCGGCCTAAGGTAACACTGGGAGAGGGATGAGAGGGGCGAGAAAAGAAGAAGAAGGAGGAAGAAGAAGAGGAAGAAGAAGAATCAGCAGCTTGAGAGGCACTGCCAGAGAGGACGGAGGACAGAGGCAGCGGGAAATGACACAGGAGGGGGGGTGCACGGTGAAAAATGGGCAGAATAGACAACATATAGAGAGCCACTGGGCTGAAGATAAACACAATTATCCCGAAAAAGACGTCTGGATGGACGTGGAATATCCAGAGAGTGGGATGTGAGAGCGGTGGTAGAAGCAAATGGAGGCAAGTGAGAGGAGGAAGAGAGAGGATGGAGGAAAAAAAACGGTGAAAGGCAGCCAGACTACGAGAATGGGGGAGGGAGGTGAAATCAAGCCTCTCACACTAGTCGCTGTGTGTGGTCTCCTAGCAACACTGTCAGCCATGCATCTCTTCCTTTAGCCACTGAATATGCACAAAAAGCAGCACGTCGGCCTCGTCATACGCCATGATCACCGGGTTGAACCTCGCCGCCGCCGCATCGTTTTCGTTCTCCGATCCTCCTGCATACAATCTACCCGTGTATTTTAAATGGAGACAGCACCTGTAACCAATAGCAACCATACGACCTTGCTGCTAACGTGACATGATGCACTCGTTCATCCACTGCAAAAAAAAAGAAAAAAAACCTTAACAGGTGAAGATACCTTGTTTTGGTATAATTGGTCAAATATTGAGTAGAATTATCATATTACTTTTAATACATGATTTATTTTATTTCTATTTTTTCCTGCTTTGTTCAATATTTTCTTTAAAAAAGATATATTGACTCATTGAATCAAGAAAAAAAAATGCAACTGATCTATATTATTCACGCTAAATGCTTACTTATGAATTTAATATGTGTAAAGTGTAAATATTCACAGCTGAGTGACGTTTTCTCAGCTGCTACAGTGACCTGAAGTGAAATATGAGATATTAATAACCTGGGCTTTGGAGAATCTCCACAGCAGCTGATATTTCTGAGTGTTGAATAGTTAAAGAGGAGAAGTGGTGTCATTTCAGTTTAAGGTGAGAAACTCTCCCTCCTAGGGGGCCAGGGGGTTAGGGTGAGAAAAATATGAAAATTGTAATTTTAAACACAGAAATCTGGTGTGATGTCAGAGTAAAATCATAAAGTAATAAACTATCAATAGCACAGCTACTATTTTCTAATATTTAGCATTCTTAAAATGTGAGTGGACAAATCTGCTTTAAGCAAGTGTCTGTTTATAATTATTAGAACAATGAGAAATAGTGTCAAAAATATGTTGAACACAAACCAAGCCAGCCTTAGTCATGTTGATCTGTTATAGTCCAACTTGTAAATGCAGTGATACACAACCAGAAATCTGTTTCCCTGTGTTAAAATTAATTTAACTTTAATATCCCTAATTTTAATCAGAAATGTGTCCTAAAAACACCTTAAAAGTAGAGCCCCATGTGATGTCACAGGTACAACCAGCATTACTGGATCCTCTCAGGGAACCTGGTCATCCCTGACGCTCACACCTTCCTCATCAAACAAGCACTTCCATATGAGCTTGATCATCTGAAAAAATGTCAATCCACGAGTTCATGATTCTCACTTTAGCAGACATTATGAAGTCAAAAGTTCTCTAATAAGAAATAAAACACATCCACCATGAGATATGTGAGCCAACTGTTGACTAAAGGCACAACAACAGTATGTGAGCATTGCAGATTTAACCTCCTCTGACAGGGAAAAAAAAGCAAAACCACAACCATTTTAAGTGGGCTCAGTCTACTTCCTGGAACCGCAGTGTCTCATGTGGTATAGTAATTTCTCTGTTGCTGCGTTTAAGGGAGTCAGTCACCATTACGAGTAAAAACGTCCCCAGCCACTCGTTCAGCACATTAATTTCCATCATCAAACAAAGCTCAGGAGCAAAGGCTGTTGTGAAGCGATAGGATGTGTAATTTCATTCCCATTAAACACTCAGCAATGCGAAAAACCAACTTCCAGAATATACACAGTGACCAGAGCTGAGAACTAAAGAAAACTGAGGTTGCACATTGTTATGGCTATATTTATATATAATAAACTGTTTTAAATCTAATTATTGATACTGAAATGCACATTTGTTGCAAGAATCCTAAAGGCAGTATATGGTTAATATCTCTAATTATGGGTATTGGGTTTTTTTTTTTTTATCTTATCTTATTGATAACATGGCTGTGCAACTGATACCGAACAAACTAATAAACTAATTGCATGACTGAATTACAGCTTTAATCTGATAAAATCCTAAATCCCCTGATACAACAGGATCATTGAGTTTTATCCATATATTATGTAAGAAAACCTCAGCTACAACACTAAAGAAAGTACTTGTATCTGTAGTAAAACACAATGTTACTGTTACAGCATCAATATATATCATCAATATCCACATCATCAAGAAAATTGTTTAAAATAATATCCATAGTAGGGCTGCAACTAACCACTATTTTGATATTTACTTTAGATTTGAGCTGTTTATGTGATTATTTAATTGGATTCTTTATCATCTCCTTTTTTAACATTTTAAAGAATATATTCTTCATGTTCTGTAATGATCCTCAGTGTGATTTCTAGGAATTTATGGACAATTTTCTTTGAACTTTTATGGTACTAATTTATTTGCATTGAAAATATCTATTTATTATATTATAAACATTTAAAGTTTGATCTGACTTGCATTAGTTTGGTCCCGGCTTGTTTAAAGTTTGAAATAATGTTTTTTTATCCGTAGTAAAACACAATGTTCCCTTGCTGGCACCTTTCTACCAGTTCTATAAAACTTTTTTTTTTTTTAATAAATCTGTACAAAAAAATAGTTTTAAAATGTCAAGTTGTGGCGTCACAGGGAGATGGTTTTAGACTATTTTCCCGATCAGTAACTTCCTGGAGGCTCTGCTTGTTGCCTGGCAACAATGTGGTGATAAATACTTTGGTTTTGCCACAGATCAACCCAGATATAATTCATCAAAAGAGAGCTTTTTGTAAGTTGGAGCTGGAGGATTTTCTGTCTGTTTCTGTTTCTAGCCGTTGTGCTAAGCTAAGCTAATGGCTTTATTTTGACTGTACAGACATGACACTGGTGCTGATCTATTCATTGAATGCTGAATACTGCAGTTTTTTTGTGTGTGAATCTGAATGTGAATTTACCAAAACAGAACTATTTGTAAGTTGGAGTCAGAGGATTTTTTTGTTATTTCTGAGCAGTCATGCTAGCTGATTTGTTTATTGCTGTTGTGCTAAGCTAAGCTAAGCTAGGCTCACAGCTGCTTCATGTTCACTGATATTAATCTTCTTATCTAATACTCAGCAGGAAAAATAATAATCATATGTTTCCCAAAAGGTCAAAATAACCCTTTAAACATTTTATTGAGTTTTGTAGGCGGCATCAAAATCCATTAAGAGACAGACTTGTGACAGACTTCATATTGCAAATGTTAAAGTATGACCTTGTTTGCAAAATATTATGTTTTCTGTTCAATGAGATAAATGATGCTGTATCAAAGCATTAACATTAAGAGACTTGTTTGATGTGGACCAGGTTTCCACTCCTTTTATAATATCATTATAATGTGCAGCTCATCTATTGATAATAATAGTCTCATGATTCACACACACACACCTATAACAAGGACACTTGAGTTGCTCCTGTTGTTTTGATTTTGCTTAAATCAACACTTCTCACTTCTGTAAATGTACAAGGAACTTATAGTGGGGAAAAATATATTGTATTTTTTAACATTAAATAGAATTATCTTATTGCATTAGAAGATTAGACTATTTTCAAGTTTTTATAAGCAAATTTAGGTTAAAAAGTCCAAAATCTGAGATAAAAAAAAAATCAATGTTAGATAAACAAGTCAAGCAAATGAATCTTATTTCAAGAAAACAATTAAAAACTTTGAAAACATTAAATTGACCAAAACGAGAAAAAGGAAAACTAAAAAAAAAAGAAAATATTCCTAAATTCTTATTGTCCTTTAGTGAATGACTTTAGGCATTTGATCTAATTTCGAAGTTATATGAAAAATGCCAATTCGGTACTTGTAGTTTTTGATTAAATACTTAAAATCTGCAAAATTATCTACCAATTGAACAAGATAATTCAAGGTAATTATATTATTATTAATTCTATTAAATATTGCAATAATTGTATAAAAGAATGATATTTTGACTTGGTAAGACTTAACTTTTTCAGCGTCTGTTAGTCTATTGTGAGTAGAATTGTCTTATTCCACAGGCAGATAATTTTGCTTATTTTAATTTTCTTTCTTGATATTAGTCGATTTGATATTTTTTTAAGAAGATGTTAGTCTTGTTTTTTTCAAAACAGGAACAAATTGACCCAAATCATGAATATAAACTTCAAACAAGCTAAATTATCTGCCAGTGGAATAAAATGATTCGACTCAATATTGGACTAATTGTGCCCAAAAAGATTTTTTCACATGTTAAGATTTCATTTTTTTCAGTACACTATTATTATCTCTGGAGCCGTTTTTCATGCACAACCTATGGAAGCCTTCACACATGGCAGTGGGGGGTGCTGCAATTGTCACGTTTTTAATAGTTTTCCGACAACAATAGGGGTCCGTGGCTCAAAATAATATGACATGTCAGGCTCTAGATTCACACACAACACTAAGTAAGCCGGATAAGATCATTGTTGGTTTGACTCCACACACAAGATCTGTCGACAGAAAGGAAAATATAGAAAGTCACAATGCAATCTAGTTACAATTGTTTTTTGCAAGGACAGAAAATCCTTCAAGGAATATATTGTTCTGTGGGATTGTGCAAACTAAATCATTCTAACCTCTAACAAAAGAAACATCAGCCACCTGGTGTAAAACGTGTCACTGTTCCTCTCAGTGTGTTGTTCTCCCCGGTCCCCAGTGGTCAGACAGGTGTTACAGGTAGTGTGACCTGTTCTGGTTGGAGCTGTTACTACTAAAGCCTTCTCTCCCTCTCACTGACTTTATCTCATCAGAGTTTTGTTTTGTCTTTTATTGCTGACTAAAGGTCACATCTCTAATGTCCCCAGGCCCAGATCTGCTAAAAATATATATATATATATATATTGATATCCTGGATATTCTGATTTACAAACCAGATTCAAAGCTGCTGTGTGAATTTAAAACAGAGCAACCACTAGAGCCAGAGCACTAAAACGGATCCATAATAACGTCTTGTATATGAAACCATTCTTTTCATTTTTGTGTAAAGAAGTAACTACTAACTACAGGTGAAGATATTTTGTTGGTACAATAGTCCAGTATTGAGTAGAATTATCATATTCCACTGTCAGATAATATAGTAATAGCTTACTTCAAGTTTATTTTCCTGATTTGGGTCAATTTGGTCTTGTTTTAAAACAACAGGACTTAGATTTTCTTGAAAAAAGACTAAACTGGCTAAAATCAAGAACAAAAAATGTAATTAAGCTAAATTATCTGCCATTTTAATAAGAAAAATCCACTCAAGTACTAATTGAACTATAAAACAAGATGTTAAAAATGCCTTTTCCAGTGTGCAACCAAAGTGAATCAAACAGAGATGAAATGACTCAGCCCTCAGACCATATTGATCAGGAAAAAAAACATGAAATAAGATAAATTATTATTAGAACTGGTTTATTAAAAAAAAAGAATAATGATTAAATAAAAAATCTAAAACTCTGGGACGTTTTTTTATCATCCAGTAGCCAGGTTCTTGCCCTCAGGCCACATATTTGACACAGCTGATTTAAAATATGGGAAAAAAAACTGAGCGGATTTTGTCTTTTCTTTCTTCTCCTGCATATTGAGCCTTATTAGTATGTATTTTAAAGTGTGTCTCTGGTAAGGAGATTATTCTAATGAATCCTTTAACAAAACCAGAAGTCACCATTTTCCACCTTTTTGGGGGGTTACACGGGGCTCGTGTGCCGTTACAACACGCCCCGGGTTCCCTCTCCCGCACACCACTGTTGTGTGGCTCAACGCTCTACAATATTGCATTGTGCAGTGAGATGCCTGTGGCTGATGAGAATGGACAGGAGGAGGAGGATGAGGAGGAGGAGGAAGACGCAGAGGCTGATGTATCACTCCAGGCCAGGGATGGAAGGCACATGAGAGGCGTAGAGGAATTTTTGCTAGATTTTTTCCTTTTGACCTCTTTCTGGCTTTTGGGGCATGAAGTAAAAAGACAAAACCTCAGTGTTTTATATATATATATATATATATATATATATATATATATATATATATATATATATATATATATATATATTTATATATATATATATATATATATATATATATATATAGAGAGAGAGAGAGAGAGAGAGAAAGAGAGAGAGAGAGAGAGAGAGACAGTCACACTGAACATATTAAATTACACCTTCATTCTGTATCAGAAAAACACAAAACACACACGCAGACACAGACACACACACACACACACATAGATGTACAGGAAAAACACTGGACTCTCATCAGCGTTTAAACAAACTGAGTGACAAATGAATTATTATTAAAATGATTCTTAATGCGAGGTATGCACATGTCCATGCAGAGTGTGTGCTCACACCCTCTGAAGATGAAGGGGTAACATGAGCTTTAAGGAGGAATGACAAATCAAAAACACAGATCTGTAAATTCACTTCTAAATCCACACATGCATACAATTTTTAAATTTGCACACTATTACTCTTTATTATTATTCGACTATATAATGTCCATAAACATGTTTTATTGTTTTTGCAATTTTACTCTTAGGTGTTAAGAAAGAAGATATTCTTTTATATATTTTACATTTTAACATAATAATATTACATTGCAAGAAACAGGTTCACTTCTTTCTGCTCCTTAAACTGATCATTGTGAGGTTAATTTATTTACTTTTTTTATTTAACCAGGTTAAGTCCCATTCAGATTAAAAATCTTTTTTTTCCAAGGGAGACCTGTAATAAAGTTACATTAACAACAGTAAGCATATAAAACATCACATTTACTGCAATAAAACTTGCTCACTTAAAAGAGAAGACAATGAACTGACTGAAAGTCCAATACACACACACACACACACTTTAAAACTCTCCTCAGCATTTGTACAAACTGAGTGACCACTAAATTTTTCATTGAGTGCAACCAAAAATATCCTGCAAAAAAACATGTTTCCCTTTTCCCCTTTTACCTGCGTGACCACGGCACAAACTCGAACAAACTGGTTCTAACAACCGTATTGTGCTGACAAACTACCAACTACCTTTTCAGTAGTTGTGGGAAACTGAAGACACCGCTTATTGAGACCAGTTCAGACGCTGCAGTTACAAAGTGAAAAAGCTGCACTGCAGAAATTAGAAATTAAAGTCAAAATATTTTGGTTTTGGTACAATTAGTCCAATATTAAGTAGAATTTTGTTCCTGATTTGGGTTAATTTAGTCTTGTTTTAAAAAAATAAGACTAACCGTTTCTTTAAAAAAAATTGACTAAAATTAAACTCATCTGCGAGTGGAATAAGGTAATTCTACTCATTATTAGACTAATTGTACCAAAAACAAGATGTTTCAGTTAAGATTTCAGTTTTTGCAGTGTGCAACCACAGCAAAACAAACAAATAAAAAAAACAGCCCATTCCCCACCTTGTCTACCACCTAGGTTAAAAGAAACGGCCGATAAATGAGCCTCCCAGTCCGCCCACCCCTCTCCCCACCTCAGCCTGCCCTTGCCTTCATCCTGTGCCCTTGCCTTCATCATCTTCTGCTGGAATCTGCAGTAACCAAGGTGACCCAGTGCACCCATAGCATCCATGACCACTCTCCCAGCTCACCTGCCCTCACACAACACACCGGTTACATCCTCATCCAGGCTGTCTTGTTTTCAATGGAGCGTTTGAAAACCGTGGAATCGCCACAGAAAAAACACACACACACACACACAAAGCTGTGACCCTGTGAAGGACAGGTCGAGAGGGGGGGAAGGAAGGAACGAAGATTAAAAAAATGGTATCAGAAGAAAGTGTTTTGATGAAAGCTTGAGCATGAGCTGGATCTGAGAAAGAAGCCAGAACCGCTGTGTTCAGAGCTTTTTCTTTTTCTTTTTTTCTTTTTTGCAGGATTTCTTTAAGATGTTCTACACTACAGACAAGAAATCTCTATTATTATTATTATAGATTGTGCATCATATTATAAAATAAAAAAAAACATCATATGCTTTTTGTGTGTGTGTGTGTGTGTGTGTGTGTGTGTGTGTGTGTGTGATATGTGTGTGTGGTCAGTTGCTGAAACCAAGAATATGAGGTAGGACTGCGGGTAAGAGGGAAAAAAAAGGAGCGAGAATTGAAAAAACCCCTCCGTGCACCCGTTCGTGCACGAGGGGAAGAGCTCCACACTGCAGCTGCACACGCTCCAGTGAGCCAGCATCCCTCTCAAACCAACATCTGACTTACTGTATTTCAGATGTGGATTACCCCTCAATATTGCCTGCATGCCTCCCTGTTTCTTTATTATTAAGCCTTTTTTATTATATTTCAGATACAACCAATGATGCTACTATGCACTACTAGAGTAGCGGCTGCATGTTTACCACTTAATCTTTTCACAGCACATGATGTTCTCATCTTTTATGGAAGTTTCCAGAACGATAACTTGTTTATTTGATCCACCTATGCGCAGCTAAAAAAACATCGTAGCCTGCAGCACTTCAGGCTGTCCCTGGCCTGACATGACAAACCTTATAAACTATTCAGCAACAATTTAACAAAGCCCAATAGCCCAAAGCAAAACAGGGATCAGCTGAACATCACTGTAAATTAGACATATGGTTTGCCTCACAGCAGCCTGGAGACGGCTTGACTCACAGTCTTTACAGACTGAGTGCAAACTAAACTGCTTGGAATTTGCCTCAGAAAACCTCAACTTTATCAGTTCAGCGAGTCTCAGGCGAAAATGTTTCAATAATCCATTCACAAGATGTATAAAGAACAAAAGTTGCGTCCCGATGTGTGTGTGTGTTAATCTCCGATATCGTTAACTATCTATAAAGCATCTTTTTTTCTGTGGCTTGTGTTTCTCTCTGAATGTTTGTCAGATCAACCCCAGTTTTCAGATATAGCTGCACATGAAGTGATGGTTTGTATCCTTTTTTGTGGATTTTCAAAAATTATGTAGACTCTTGTATCACAGGGTTATCCTGCAGCAGCACTTTCATTAGAGTGTAAAGCACAATGTCTCGGCTCCTCCTCAGGTTGTTTCCCAGCATTTTTGTTACAATTTAAAGATCCGTTGTCCCGTTTCTTCCTTCACCGATCGAGCGGCTGACATAACTCAACATCTCTCAAAAGATGTTAGCCGGTTTAGGTGCTACTTTATTACTATTAACACATCGCATTCACAGACCATCAGGAAATCCCAGCACTGTTAATTAATAGAACAAAATCTGGGCCTAAACTCATTCATTTATAAACATACATAACAATAACATGCCTAGGTTATTACACTATACAGGGAAAAGTACAAAGCAAGACGTTTATCATAATCCATGTATGTCGATTGCGATCTGCACTTTCAACATAAATTATAGCTTTTTTCTTACAATAACTGAACTCGAATGTCTCTTATGATCTTCATGTATGACCATATCTTACCCAATGTACAATTATGTCTATTACGAATATGTAACAGTCCAACACCTCATTTGGCCAAACATGAAAAATCGACTAAATTTTGACTTTTCTCCAGAAATACATACGTCCTACAGGCGCTGTACTAGTTTTAATAAACCTGCATGTGCACTCGCTGAGCTACTTTTCTTGGGATCGTAAGATCCAGCAAAAGGATTGGTGTGATAAGTGAAGCCAGGTAGGCCACAAGTGGTCTTCTAACGTTTTAGAGTCAACCCACTCGTTGTGCTCAAAATCCCCCGGATAAGCGAGTCATAGTGTAGGTTGCACAGAATAAGCACCCCCACACACACACACACACACACACACACACACACACACACACACACACACACACACACACACGCACACATGCCCACACACAGCTCTCCCACTCATTCATCTCATTACATACAGATCATGTCTCGTATGGCCCAGTTATTTCCACCCCACCGTGTTCACCGTCAGGACCATAACTCAGTAGAGGAGCTTTTGACAGAGGAGCACTACAAAGATTTGGCATTGAGCTGATAGACCAACGCTGACTGAATAACATCGATCGACCCTCGGAATCAAAGCAGCAAAACCTTGCACCTACATTACCCATAATGCAACTTGACCTGATTTACTCAACTGTACAGATTTGGATGTGTAGTGTCCAGAATAGTAGCAGCCGCTAATGTAGCGCTGAGCCTAAAGCCTCAAATATGCATATAATAATTTATATTAATTTTTACTTTCAGTGTGTTTAGAGGGGCACAAAATAAAAGTATAGCTTTTGGGGGGAAAACATGTACATGTAATGTTTATTAATTATTTTACTTTTTTTAAGGGGTTTGACCATGACTTTATGTTGACAAGTAGCAGCTAAGTTGAGTTGAGTTAAGCTAACTCGCTAGCTTAGTTAACGTTACCTGCCGGTTATTTTCCTCTTTAACGTTACTAATTTTCATTAAATGGCGTCTTCATTAGTTGAAATTTGTAGTTAAGCTGTAGGATTCATCTCTTGACATGGTGCAACGTGACTGCTGGATTTTTTGGTTTGGCTATTTTTGTGTGATGAAACTATGACATGAGAAACTAGATGTCGGTATTCTGCTCATTTTACACATTCCACCTTTATTTACTATTCAAATTAATAATAATTAGAAGTACACAAAAGTCCATGCCTGAAGATTCCATTCCAATGCCAATTTTCAGCTATTAAAAGACAGATAAACATGTTTTGCTTTATATTTATTTTTTATATTATATGACATTGTAAGGAAGGGGCAGAAACTTGATTGTTTCTGCTCCTTTAATTAATAATCGTGTCTTTTTTTTTTAATTCTGTAGTTTTTAAGATTGTAGTTTGAGACAAAAAAATAGAGTGGAATGATATCCAGGATTAATTATTGTGTCGGATTTCATGAAAACAAGATTTTATGTTACTACCGCTTTGTGATTTTGATATATTTTTAATCTTTGATCTATTTGAGATTAATAAATCATGTGTGAAATTCCCCTTTCTGGCAAGTATGCGATAATAAATCTTTTGTATGATGAAACCCAACGTGTAGCACATTTCTAGAGTTTTTTTTTTTTCTTCTTTTCTTTAATATCCCAGCAGGCACTTTAAAGACTTGTTGAAAATCAGTAAGTCAGACATGTCTGAGAGCGTTTTAAGGGCCTGAACTCAAGCTGAGAAGCCGAAGTGGCGCGGCTTCATCGCGGCTCTTACAGGTGTGATTGGCAGCTTTTCAGCTCCAGGTCTTAGTTGAGCGATTCCTATTCCCGTCGTTCCCGCTGTTCGCTGTACTGACCATGATGAAATGAGCGGGTACGGACTGTGGCAAATGACATGTGACAGCAGATTACGCAACGCAGGATGTAGGATTCAGGCAGTGTTTTCTATATTGTTGTCTAGTGCCTGAGTGGGGAAATAGCAGGTTTGAAGGACAAGAAATTGGATGTAAGAGCTTATACTGATGTTGTATAAATCAAACACTTTAGATTCACCTTCTAAATTACATAAAGGTTTCACCTCTTAGATTCCCAAAAGAGGAAGCACTTTGAGGCTCAAACCTCAAACAGCTTTAGTTTTGTAATCAGTTTTGTTTAGTTATGTAGTTTTGAAGAAAATTCCAATATAAAAAAGGAAAATTAGAGAAGTTGTGCACACAGGCATTCAACAGGTGCATAAAAATACACCTGCACATTGTCAAAATATTTAAAATACATATACACTAACTTTTCTGTAAATAAAAAATAAAAATGAAATAAAGTGATCCAAGAATTATTGAATTATAATTCAATTAATCACCTAATACTGTAAATAGAAATGAAAAACAGTATTAGTAGTAATTTTAATTTTTTACTTTAACAGGAATTTATTTTACTGTAGGCACAGTACTACAAACAGAATTACAGTACTTCTACTGTAAAAAAAAAATAAAATAAAATTAGAGTAACTTTCTGGATAATTGTTAGTTTTCTTACTGTAAATTTCAATGTAATTTTAACAGTTTCAGTTCTCAACCATTTATCGGGTAAATGATGATTTTGTGAGTTTTTTATTATAATTGCATAAAAAAAAACATGCAGGTGAGGTAGAAGCCCATGCAGGCTTAAGTAAAAGCAAAAGAAAAATAAAATGATAACAATAATACTGTAATATTAACAATGCAGTGTAACACACCAACAAAAATATCTTCAGATATGCAAGTAGCTCAATCTGAAGGCTGATATTATGCATTATTATCATTTTCAAAAGTTTCCAACCCTCACCCCTGGACCCTCTAGGTGGATGAATTCCTGCCTTAAACTGAAATGATGCCACTGACGCAAACACTGAGAAAACAAAAAATAAATAAATATTACAAAACAGCACACTTGTTGAAAACAAATCTAAATCAGTCAAGCTTCTGTGTCTTTCACATCAAATGTTCCCTGAGTTTCAGAGAAAGAAGAGAAATTCTTCTGCAGCTGTGATTCTTTTGAGCACAAATGAAACTCGCTCTGACATTTGCAGCAGACTTAAGTTATCCTGCATTCAGATTTGTACTTTCGCTTCTGCCACATAAAAGTGGCCGTGAACAATCACCTCTTTCCCACACTGCTGCTGAACCCTGCATTTTTTCACATTCTTCTGTGACCTTTAGGAATGCCACAGACAATGAATTACCACTGTGGCACTTCTGAGACTATTATGCTTCCAATCATTTTCGGACCGGATCAGATCATGTTAGAATCATGAGGTTTGATGGCCAAAAAGGAAGGGAAAAATGCTTTTCACTATTTTCAACACAGAGCTGCCACAAAAATAACACCTTACTGCCAAGTGGCGAGTCCCATTATTCAAGGTCTTTTGAAGGTCTTTAGCATCCGTGTCGCAAATTAATTGCAATGGGGAAATTTAACAGGAGCTTCTGGGCCAGTGTGGTTCATTTACGCTTGCCTGCACATGTATAATTCAAAATAGAGCAACAATGTGCCATTCCTGTGATTCCAGATCTCACCCATTACTGAGCTCACATAATGACATTATGAGAAAGGAATTACTCCATTAAAGACGTCTTGACAAAAAAGAAAAAAAACTGTAATTGTACAAAACCTTTTTCAAATATACAATGTCTTGTTGTAATGTCACATGTTGTATCTGGTTTATTTAATAGGTTTTAACATGTTATTCAATTATAGTTATGTTTTTTTTTTTAATTTTTCTAAAATGTACTGCCCTTCTATAAATAGGTTATTTAACTCAGTTAAAGTAAGAAAAAACTATGTACAAATTATTTTTAATGTTCTGGGAATGTGCAGACAACTATAATATATTGGTTTGATTTACTGAATGTTAAATTTATTGAAGGTTAAAGGAAAAACAGTTAAAAGTTTTATTTACATTGGATTTAACTTGAATAAACTAGTTAAACTTTTACATTGACTGAATATACATAATTCATGTTAGTATCAAAAAAGAATAAGTAAAAATAATAACATCCTAATGTTTTGGAAAAAAATATAAATTTTACACATTTTTCAAAATTATTACTCTGCAATCACTAAAAAAAACATACAGTAAAAGTAATATGTATATAGAATTAGAAAAAAGAATTTTGTGCAACCACTTGACAATAAAATTAAGTAATTTCAACGAAATATTTTTTCAGTGTATGTGAAAGCTGCAGCACATTCAGTTAAAACTGGTGTTTCTACTCCAACAACAGGACAAATTGTGGTCTTCCAACTTTATTTATCCTGCACGGTACCATGCAAATGACTTTGAAAGGTTTAATGAGAAGAAAACAAAGGGGAAATGAACAAAGATGAGTTGCCTCAAGCAAATCATTACCACACATCATTACTCTTGACTACACACTGCAGTAAAGCCTGGATGCTGTAAACTGCTTAAAAGCCAGAGAAGGAAGCATTTTGTTCCAAATGTCGGTTGGATGAATGAGAATCTACACAGACGTCGGCCGGTTAATTTGACCGTATCCGTCTGGTCAGACGAGGTACACGCATGTACAACCTTTGAACGGCACCGCCGCAGAGGGAGCTCCCAAACAAAGCAGAAAAAAACAGTTTAGTGGTCATTTGTCAAGCAAAATAATCCCTCCTCCTCTTCCTCCTCCTCCTCCTCTTGTGCAGGGGTTGTTTGTCTATCTCAATTCTTCCATCATTCTTCCTTCTTCATCCCCTGCACTCAAGTACACAGTGTGAAGGAATGTTGTTTTTTTATAAGCAGAGATGGCGTTTTGTGCGACTGTATGGTATCTCTTCAGCAGTGGTGTGCACAGACTGAGAGAAGGGGCAGAAGGTGCACATGTGGTGTGTCTTCACCACTGAAGAGGGCACTTTAGCACGCTTTTTGTTTCCTAGAGGGCAATTTAACATCCCTTTCAGTTCCCAGGGGGGGCACTTTTCAATGTTTTTCAACAAGGGGCCCAATCGTGGAATTGTCCCCCAATGCACGCCCCTGGTCTTCATAGAGGACGAGTTTAGACCAACACAGGGTGTTTGAAAGGATTCATTTCTGGTTTTTATTCTTTTATTTTTAAAGGCTGGATTTGTACCCAGGACATGGTGGGTAAATGGCGTGCCCTTTAATCAAGGAGCCACCAGACCTTTAGACCTATTTATAACTCAACAGTGTGACGGACCCAAGTGCAAGAAAGTAGATCTGATGCTCAAGAAATGCAGGATTTAATGCTGAATTCAACGGGAACTGGGGATTTGTATTTCAGATTAATCAAGAGCACATCATGATGAATTTATAATCATGAATCTATGCTGTCGTGAACATTTATACTTGTGCTGTGTCTGTGTTATTCTGCAATTACACCAACAAAACAATAGTTGGTTGAGAAAAAAATGTGTGTGTTCAACCATTTAACGAGTTGAAGCATAATAAGAAGCACCAACATGTGAGATTGGAGCTATCGGCCTATTTACATCTGTAGGAGTGCGACAGGTTGATGGCACGGTGAACTACAGTCGATCATAAACTTCACAGCATCACAGAATGAGTAAACACACAAAAAAAACATGAGACAATTATTGCAAACTACCGTGCATGCGACGGCACAATCGCAGAACTACATTACAGATAAAATACGAGTGATGACGCCCAGACAAACCAGCAGTAAAAGGTGCAGAGATAAAGTGCTGGTGCTGAAGAGGCTCGACTTAAAATGCTGTGCATACAGATGTGTGTGTGAACCTGCTATTTATCAGGGTTAGGATACGATATGTTTATGTATTACAGCTGCAACAATTACTCGATTGGTTGCTAACTATTACATTAACTATTACATTAATCAATAGTTAACTTTTAGATTAATCAACAATTATTTTGATAATCAATTAATCAATCTGAGCCATTGTTAAGAAGAAAATGTCCCATATTCTCAATCTGATTATCTTCTGGTTTCTATAGTTGTTTATAATAGTAAACTTATGATATTTGGGTTGTGGACTGTTGGTCTGGACAAAAAAAACATTTTAGGTTGAATCTTCAGATTTGGGAAACATTTATTGACATTTTACACTATTTTATAAACCAAACAACTAATCGATCTCTTAAAATACTTGATAGTTGCACCCCTAATGTTTTCTATAAAATCAGGATATCTCTGACTCTGCTGATGCTGTGTTTGTCATTTACTCTTCTGCTACTTGCAAAGTCTCCAAAGTGTTAAGAATGTGCAGCATAAAATTGCTGCTAACCCTTTCAACATTCAACGATGCTTCCATACAACACGTCCTATGGCAACTTAAGAGGAATCCTACAAACAGAGAGGGCTGTTCACTTACTTACTCCAACATGCCCAGATAAAAAGTGACTATCTGATAGGAGTCATTCCCGTTGATTTATGCCGCTCATCTCTGATGCCATCTCTCTGTCTGACAGAGCTCAGAAAACCAAGATGGTGAAAGCACAGATGGAAAACGCACCTGTTCTTACCAGAACGGCCCACACCTCACTGCGTCTCGGCGTAACCACGCCAGCGTTGGCTTTAAAACACCTGCAGCGGCCGCTTAGAGTTCATTTTTTCCCGACCTACTGATTCCTGGGAAACAACCTGTTTGGGCTCTCCAGGAAATCCACAGCGAGAGAAAACAAATAATCCATTACTAGCTTGGCCAGACAAGGGGTATCCACTTCACTAGAGAGACCGGCTTAAAATGTCAGCATCTGCCACGTCTGTCTCACATCCGTCCCTCTTCCCTCCCCTCGTTCCTCTCTGAATCCAGTCTAGGTGTGTTCTTCCAAATCTGACTTTCTGGAATCAGATATGATGTGAGCTGCCGATCAGACAGGCTGAATCATCCACCTAATGGTTTGCTCCATTTTTTTAAAGGGGTTTGTCCTGTTTTTACAGATCTGTTCCCAATAAGCAAAGCTCTACACTGTGATGATGTGGGATAAAATCTTAAGGTTTGGAAGGGCTCTATTCAAGCAATTTACATGACCATATTTTTGACAATCCAACACAGACTTTATTACAAACAGAACATGATGAATCTGAGTATATCGCTGAGGGATATCTCGTACCATAAATTACCAAATAATAGCCAGGTTGTTTATTTGTTTTAATTACTTAACAGATCAGGCCTTTATTTGAGACCGGGCAGCAATTTGGGACAAGAGATTAATTCCTTCCTGACAAAACCAAGCCTAGCAAAAGCCTAGCAAAAGTGAAAAAATGTGGTACTTTATTGAGATTCTTTTATCATATAACTCATATCTTTTAAAAGTCTGATTACAGTACTGTAGTTAAACGTCTCAAGGCTGTTTCTTTGGGTTTTTCTCTACTTATTTTACCACAGAAAGTTTGAATTTCATGTCATACTTTTATTTTTTCAGTGCACTGGGGCCATGGCGATCATCAAGACTAGGGTTGTTTGCGACTTTTCTTGCAGATATTGCAAATCATTCATGATTTTCTTCAAACCGAGATCCAGTACAGATCATTTCAAGCATCATACCATTAAAACAGTGAAATCCATAACTCTAATGATTTCAAATGTTTACCTATTTATTAACCATTTTCTTAACCCATTTATAGAATATACCTATCTTAGCATGTTCCTGGTTATTTATTAACCAGGAACATGGTCTAAAGGTAACTGATAAGGTAACTTATATATATATATATATATATATATATATATATATATATATATATATATATATATATATATATATATATATATATATATATATATATATATGGTCAGTTACCTTTAGACCATCTTAGACCTGGTCCACACAGATATTTTTGTAAAATATCTCATGGAGCCACGAAATCCACCTCAAGCAATGTCATGCACATGCCAAAGCACCAGGTGGCACTAGCACTCCTAACAGGAAGGACATTTTAGCCAATCACAAGGCTGGTCACAGCAAGAGTGTTCTGTCATTATCCAATGTGAGACGTGCATATGCAATCGAGTCTGGCCGTTTTCACCATCTTGGACGGCAACACCGCTTGGAAAACAAAGCCGTGTTCACAGCAAAGAACTTAGCATATTAGCAATGTTCCATTTTAAGATGCAGTTACCCACAGATTGACTCATCTTCCAGTTATCTGTCTGTCTAGGAAGATAGTGTCTGAATCAAACCACCCCTTTTTAATGAATAATGACGCTACTATACTTGTGATCTTTCAAAATGAGTTGCAACCAGTCAGTTTTCTAAGTTGTGTTGCCATCCAAGATGGCGGCAACGGCCTGAAACTAGAGATATTGTGTACAGTTCTGTATAAACTGCACAAATCCCTGTCAAAGACGGAGCAAAGATTCTGACTAGAACATTGAAGGTTGGTTCTCCTTGTTTTAATGATAGTTTCTGTGATGCTCATAAATGTTGTTGTGCAAAACTTCATTTGAAGAAAATCTTAAACAACACAGGCCACCTTCAATATTATTACAGACCACTTTCAATATTATTACAGACCACCTTTAATATTAACAGAGATTACCTTCAAGAATAACACAGACCACCTTCAAGAATAACACAGACCACCTTTAATATTAACACAGACTACCTTAAATATTAACACAGACCACCATTAATATTAACAGAGACTACCTTTAAGAATAACACAGACCACCTTCAAGAATAACACAGACCATCTTCAAGAATAACACAGACCACCTTTAATATTAACACAGACCACCTTCAAGATTAACACAGACTACCTTAAATATTAACACAGACCACCTTCAAGATTAACACGGACTACCTTAAACATTAACACAGACCACCTTCAAGAATAACACAGACCACCTTTAATATTAACACAGACCACCTTCAAGATTAACACAGACTACCTTAAATATTAACACAGACCACCTTCAAGATTAACACAGACTACCTTAAATATTAACACAGACCACCTTTAAGATTAACACAGACCACCTTAAATATTAACACAGACCACCTTTAAGATTAACACAGACTACCTTAAATATTAACACAGACCACCATTAATATTAACAGAGACTACCTTCAAGAATAACACAGACCACCTTTGAGAATAACACAGACCACCTTTAATATTAACACAGACCACCTTGAAGATTAACACAGACTACCTTAAATATTAACACAGACCACCATTAATATTAACACAGACTACCTTCGAGAATAACACAGACCACCTTCAAGAATAACACAGACCACCTTCAAGAATAACACAGACTACCTTAAATATTAACACAGACCACCTTCAAGAAAAACACAGACCACCTTTAATATTAACACAGATCATCTTGAAAAATAACACAGCCCACCTTCAATATTAACACAGATCACCATCATTATTAACACAGACGACCCCAAAAAATAAAACAAACCACCCTCAATATCAACACAGACTACCTTTAATATTAACAGAAACCACCTTGAAGAATAATGCAAACCACCTTGAAGAATAACACATACCACTATAAAGAATAACACAGACCACCTTCAATATTAACACAGACCACCTTGAAGAATAATACAAACCACCTTGAAGAATAATACAGCCCACCATCAAGTTTAACACAGACCACCGCTGAGAATATTACAAACCACCTTCAAAAATAATAGAAACCACCATCAAGAGTAACACAGACCACCTCCCAGCCAGCATCAACCCCACTCATACGTGTGTACTACAGCATCTCATCTTACTAGACAGGAGTAGACAATACACTACAAGCACCAGGTGAGCATGGCAGCCATCTACGTTGTGCAGGCCTCAGGTTTTTTCTCCTGCATAGAGAGACTGGCTGCACAGTGTGTGGCGCTGGCAGCCTGCACCCAATGACCCCAAACTCACAGCTGCTCTCACCCATCCCTGCTCTGCTGCTCCAGACCCAAACCAACCTCACATATCACAGCCTGCTTATCTCCATACACGCATGACTTCAAAGTAAATTACATCATTTATTATTATTTTTTGACATATGCATCTCCAAGGTCAATTAATTTTCACATTTCAATTAAATCTATCCAAACATGCATGCATCATATACAGAATCCCCACGTGTGTGGAATATTCCATGTGATAGTTCACCTTCGTGTAAAATAAATAAAATGCTCAGCGTGGACGTTACGTTACATTTCCAGCACGTTTTACATTTCATCAGCCAAATAACTGCTGCTCCACGGGTTTATTTTAAGCTTGTAGTGGGGAGGCAAGGAAGAATCGCACAGTATGTGTGAATGAAGCTCGTTTTTGCGTGACTGTCACGCCCGGAAAGGAAAAAAAAAGAGAGAGGAGGGAAAAAAAAAGGAAAACAGTATTGACTAACCTTAATTACACGTTTAAATCGCAACCTTTCGACCCTCTAAAGGCGGGATACTGCGGCAGGGACGGATACTGGTCATCACCATTTCCCTTTAGAAAACAGAGATAAAAAAAGAAAAAAAATGAAGCAACATCTACAGCCCCGGCTCCTCTCATCCAGACGCCTGCTGCCTCTCCCGCACCTCAAAGACGCGCCAACACATCCTCACCTGGCTGCGCACAAACACACGCACGCACGCACGCGCGCGCACGCACGCACGCAGCGGCTCGTATATTCTCACGTATATACACTTTACACTCGCATAAACACGCAGATGTTGCCTCTTTACAGGCGGAACCGACAAAAAAAAAAAAAAAAGCAAACAGCTGCCGCCGCTGTCACCGCGTGATTATTAATAACGCGGTTCAGGTTCTCCCGCATCAGCAGTCAGCTGACGGGGGGTGGAGGTGGTGGGGGGGCTTGTTTTGGGGTGAAATATTGATAAGGGCTTGTCACGACTGAACTTAAAACAGCGGGGCTGTGCGCGTGCGCGCGTGCGTGCGTGCGTGCGTACCGCGCGGCTGCTGCTCTTCATATATCTGCACATCTCTTATTGTGCAGCTTTAAAAACACACACACGCGCGCGCGCGCGCTCTCACACACACACAGGCCTCATATTCAGGCTTCAAGGTTGAATAATTCGGTTTGTGCAAACACAGCCGCTCACTGTCAAACATGCGTTCGCTTAAATTAAAATAAACAGCATCGGGCCGCGACGTTCCCACCGCAATACACCATCCAACGGGGGCTTTATTTTTCCTGGGGGGTTGTTTTTACGCTTCTAATTAGGCGGCGCGTCCAGGACGGTGACAGCTGCTTGTTCCTGCTACGAAGCGCGATTTATGGAGCAAGAAGCCGATATTTAACGAAGGTGAGACCTTACCTCGGTGACCGGAGCCTGTTCGCTGAGACGCAGAGACGCGGAATGAGCCGAGATCGCCGCTCCTGCTCCGGTAAAGGGGGAAAAAGAAAAATCAGACAACAACAAAACCACGCCGGTTGTTGATGACACAGCTGTCTCTGTAGACGCGAGCGGAGAGGGAATAAGAAAAAAGCTTCCCAGATGTTGGGAATGTGTCAATTGACGTGGAAATGTAGGGATCAGTTATTCAGACGCAAAACTGACGCCTTTTCCTGACGCGAAAGCTTCTTCCATTTTTTATGATAAACAGCGGCTGTGGCTGCAAAAAAAAAGAAGAAAAAAAAAAAGATCCGTGCTTTTCCAGCGTTTTTTTTTTTTTTTTTTACCGACGTGAGAGCTGATTGAAAACCATGATGCAATTCAATGCGACGTTATAAAAACGATCATCTGCAAAAACAGGTAAAATCATCATCGCCATCCTTGTTTGTGTGTTTCAGGAAAAAGGCTCCGACTCCAACGACCCCGTCCGCTCCGAAAGAGAAAAAAAAAAACACGCGTCTTTTTTTTTTTTTTTGCAGTTCAGCCGTGAAACAGGAGGAGGAGGAAGAAGAAGAAGAGGAAAAACGTCAAAACAAACACAAACAAGAAGAAGGGGGGGGGAAGCGCAGATGTGTTGGATGAAGCAGCTTCACACTGTTTGATATTCACACACACACACTTCCTGACAAGGACTGAGGCTTGTTTTCAAGAGCAAGAAATCAAAAAAAGAGGAGGTGTGAGTCCACCAGCTGGGAAAATATAAGCAGCAGCCATCATTTAATGTCTGTAGGTTAGACAAAGTGGAGACAGGCTTATATTTATCTTACAGGAAGACAAAAGAAAGAAGAACTGTTACATATGAGGATGTTAAAGGTGTAGAGATGCAATGGGGGATAAAAAAAATACACATATTATTAAGTATTAAATTACCTCCAGACACAAAGTAGGCTAAGCTGTCATAAGAAAAAAATGCTTTGATAACCTCTTGATGACCAGTCATTTTAGTTAAAGACAGAGGGGGATAAATATGGCTGGAAATTAAACAGAAATAGTCACTGCTGAGTCCAAGGAACATATTTCAAATGTGAGACTTAAATATACAAGTGTTTTTTTTTTGCTTTTCTTTTTTTTTGGGGGGGGGGTCACATGACCAACTAGCCAACACATGGCCTGTGTGAAGCTGACACGCCCCCTAAAGTCTGCAGGAGATTTATATATATATATATATATATATATATACAGCATTATCTTTCTTATTCATGTATGAGTTAAGATGTTTGTAGAATACATTTAAGTGTTTATGTTTTTTTTCACACATAAAAGTTCAAATATTTAGTTAAAATCCTTATAATAAATAAATTCCTTTCTCTTGTTCAAAATACGCATGCAAATATTATTCATTGCAAAAGCTGAACTGTCAAAAAATGCAAAACCGTTGACTACTTCACATTCTCATGTATGTAAAACTTTTTACAAACAATCTGGTCAGAGGAGCTCAAACACTTTAGTAGAAATGAGAACAGCAAATTCTTGAATCTTCAGTTGACTTATTACACTTACACTAGTCAGAGTGAAGTGTTTGTATTGTTATTTTAAAACCAGTTTAACAGACGCTAATTTCCACTCTCTCTGATTCGGGGATCAGAGGAGCTGTCCGTGGTGCTGGCCAGGGGCGACTAATGGGGCGGTGCACTGGTTTCACTACAAACGTCTGCTCTGTCATACACAACCTTGCCAATTAATGAATGTGAGAGATGGCTAAGACTGAGTGTGTGTGTGTGTGAGAGAGAGAGAGAGATACTGGAAAAAAGCTTATTATAACAATTTAATTCAGCATAAGTAATGGTACATCTCCCCATTTTCTGACCTGATCTGATTTAATAATATTTATCATGAAACAATGCTGCTGCTCAACATATTCTCCAAACTTCACTCTATTTCAAAATAAAAGCCTTCAATCCATTGAGTTAGTGACAGATTTGTATTGTGAAACTTAGAGGAAGTGACAAGAAACAAAACTGATCAAAACTAATCAGAGTAAGCAGGAATATTTCCGTTTAAAGGCAGGGTTTATGGTAAAAAAAAAATAAGATTATGTATAATATCAGAAGAGATGAAGTCTATTTTGTATTTCACACATCAAACATCCATCATCAGAGGAAAATAAAGAACACAGTGACATGACATGTCGTCTAAACTCTATGTCCAAATGTCATAAAATAACAGCTGAAATCATAATGTTGGTCATTAAATTAACCTAAAAGCAACACACAGGGACACAGAAAAGGATCTGATCATAAAATCATTGTTTGCTTCCTGAAGACACGGAGAAGATCCAAAGCATGAAACATCTGATTAAAACAGCGTGTTGTGTTTGTCTCTGACTTTTGTTCTTGAGTGTCAAAGTATCGGGGGAGTGGATTTGTTATCAGCAGCTTTACCTGATCGGGTCAAAGTGCAAGCTGCACGTCGAGCGCTTCCTGCCAATACCAGTGAATCTGAATTAATTCAAAATTCACTCTGGAATAGAACGTAATAAGGTAAAGTCTGATGTTTTATGGTCATAAGATGTGTTTTATAGTCCTGTAATGATCTGTAGCCTGAGGTGTTTTGTGCTTCCACCAGCGTAACTTGATGATAGTTAAAAATTTAAATTCCTACCATAGTTTTACCTGTGAACTTGTCGAGGAGTCATTTGATGAGGCTCCTGGAAGCTTTAAATTTTACATCTTCGATTATGACAAGCTGTAGCTGATTTAATCCGAGACCTGTCGTTAAGTCGTTGATTATAAATGTAATAATTACCTTTGGATTGAAGCAGCTTTTATCATTTCTACAGGTGCACATTAAGCATCTTAACTACATGAAAGTGAAGTCTCAAATGTTACAAATTGCTGAAAATTGACAGATTATCCTGCAGGTTGCAGAAATGACTACAGAAAAAACAGAGTGGAAGAAGTTTTTAGAGGTGGTGAGTGTTCTCCAGTGGGTGCTAAGCTTTCTCTTTTTAGGTGAGATTTCACTGCCTCAACCTGCATAACATTATTAAACATTTTTTTCCAGTACATCAGCTCGCCTGTTCATTTATTCTGTCTGACAATCATCTATCAACATTTGCACCTGAGCTAATTTAAAATATCACCTGTACCACTGACATCTGTTCTCATATACATTTTCCAACATGATTCATATCCAGGAGTGTCATGTCTCACGTTGCTGGTGTATCTTATGTTTACTTCACTGTGGCCAATCTCCACTCTATACTTCATATGGCTGGTGATGGACTGGGACACCCCTATAACAGGTAATATACTGTGTGTGTGTGTGTGTGTGTGTGTGTGTGTGTGTGTGTGTGGGTAGAAAATATCAAATTAAACATCACTTGTAAAGTCCCAGTTTTGTCGTAGATAATAATGTGCATTTATGCACTGTTAAATTGGGCCACACGCAGCTTCTCTAAGATTTTCTCCTGTCTCCATCAGGGGGCAGGAGAACAGCCACTGTGAGGAAGTGGAGGGTGTGGGAACATTTCAGAGACTTTTTTCCAGTCAAGGTAAGATTCACTTTTCATCTTTTAACTCGTTGATATTCAAAAACCCCTAATACTTTGGCCGAATTGAGTTTTATTCATATATCACATGAGACAACCTCAGCTACAACACTAAATAAAGGCTTTTATCTGTTGGAAAACACAATGTTACTGTTACAGCATCTATATACATCATCAATATCCACATCATCAATACAATAGGAAAATAGTTTAATACAATATCAGTAACTGATAGCTGCAACTAACCACTAATTTGATATTTAATTTAGAATTTTCTTTTTTTAAACATCTTACAGAATATATTCTTTGTGTTCTGTAATAATCCTCAGTGTGATTTCTAGGATTTTATGGACAAAAAATTGATATTTGAACTATTATCTCATTAATCGTTGGACTTTTCATTGCAGGTAATTTAGCTTATTTAAGTTTTTTTCCCTGATTTGGGTCAGTTGGGTCTTGTTGTAGGTTTTAAAAAAGTATTTTTAATCTATAATTTTATCTGTCACAACATAAATTGATGCTGACTCTTCTGTAGTCACCTCACATGTTGTAGATTTCTTTTGAAAACAGGTTTAAGACTGTTTTGAAGGTGTAAATCATGATGTTAAATGGTAGTATTCTTTTCTTTTGAACCTTTTCATTTTCCTCTTCTTTTTATTTGCTTTTACATGTCAAAATAGATTAATTATTAATTCATTATTAGAGCAGCTTTTAAAGTAGACTCTGGGAAACACTCATAGTTGTCCAGTGTTCCTTATTAAAGTATATTGTTAAAAACTGGAAAACAACACAGGCAACTTCCTCCAGTACTGATTTTTAATCCTCTCTTGTTGTGTTTCAGGCAGGTTTCATTTCTGTTTTTACAGATATGCCACTACAACTTTTTTATAGAGTCGCTGCATGAACTACTTAGCATACTTTTAGAGTTGATGCAAGAATGACATGTGGAAGTGTGTTCAGTCAGATTATATACAGAGCAACTAAGTTTGCTTCATGTCAAAAGCAGTGATTTAACGATCAGTTGATGTTGATTAAATCCCCTTGTCACACTCATCTTGCTCAGTTGGTGAAAACAGCCGAGCTGAATCCGAACAAAAACTACATCCTGGGCTCCCACCCGCACGGCATCATGTGTGCTGGAGCCTTCTCCTGCTTCAGCACGGACAGCTGCGGCTTCGCCGAGGCGTTTCCTGGTGTGCGCTCATCCCTGGCCATACTGGCCGGACTCTTCAGGATACCCATCCTCAGAGAGTACATCATGGCGGCAGGTATTTACAAATTCAGCAAGGGACTGAACTCTTCTGCCTTTAGATATGAGCCTAACTATTAGAATAGAATTTAAACATTTTGTCCTTATACAGTATAAGAAGACTTGGTGTCAGCTCCATAAAAGTGTACCCATTAATTAAAATGATATTTAAAAAAAATAATAATTACATTTAAATAAAGTTTTAATTTGTTTGACTGTTAGTAAACCAGCTGTTGTATGTGTGATGTCATGTAGACTGTCTTGTCATCTTTTAACCCAGTTAAACCCATCTGCCACTATAGTAGACAAAGTCTATGACTGTTATTTTGCCCCTTTGTAAAATGAAACTTTTTTTTAAACTTGAAACAAGAGCAAACGGACCCAAATCTGTTTAAAACTATTTGATATAAGATAAATTCTCTGCAATGCAAAGTTGAATAATTGGAATGCTATATTCTTCAAAGTATATAACAATATTAAAAAAAAAAAAAAAAAACAATAGATACATTATTGCTAGAGACTGATATAATAATATGGATAAAAAAACTTTTGGCTTAAAAAGATTATTAGACAGAATCTCTATCAGTACAAGTGAATTATTCGTGGTGTCTTACTTTCTCTACACGATTAGGCCTGAGTCCAGTCAGCAAACCGAGCCTCGCCCACCTCCTTACAAAAAGAGGGAAAGGAAATGCAGTGGTGATTGTGATCGGGGGCGCTGAGGAGTCCCTGGCATCGTCTCCTGGAGTCAACACCGTGGTCGTGAAGAAACGAAAAGGCTTCGTCAGGGTGGCTATCGAGTTTGGGTGAGAACAAGTGAAAATACTCGGCATTCTACTCACATGTTGAAGACGAGTAGGGATGAGGATGAGGGTTCGGACGGATGATGCAGGACATGCTGACATAACCTCTGTGGTTTTTCCTCTCCCCACAGGGCTGATCTGGTGCCCGTCTACTCGTTCGGGGAGAACGACCTTTTCCGGCAGCTCATTTTTCCGGAGGGCAGCGTGGGCCGGAGACTGCAGGACCTGTTCAAGAGGGTGATGGGCTTCTCGCCGTGCCTGTTTGTCGGCGAACGGCTGGCGGTGCTGCCCTACAGGACGCCCATCACTACCGTTGGTGAGTAATGTCCCAGTGCTGCGGATAGTTGACATTCCTGACCCCGGCGCACTGAGCCCACTTTATTCCAACACTCCTCTTCTTCCAGTGGGAAGTCCCATCCCGGTGCCAAAATGCGCCGCACCTACCGAGGAGGAGGTCGACCACTATCACAGACTCTACATGGAGGGACTGGCCAAGTTGTTCCACGAACACAAGGTCAGCTGTGGACTCTCAGAAAGTCACGAGCTTCGGATCATTTAAACGCTTGTGCATTCGACGTGGTAATGAACTTGAGTTTATATAGCAAGTGCTGACTGTAAAAGTATTTAACATGAATATGCTTTATAATAGAATTATTAAGATGTGACTCACATAATTTTTGAAAGCTACACTCCCAAAGCACTCGAATGTCTTTCAACTTGTGTTTATATCACATTTAAAACTGGTATAACATTTGGTAATAAATTATTGCCCATATGGAAATGTCTTGTTTCTTTCTTTAAAAAAATCTGTGTCATAATAATGAATTATGTAGATAACCACAACAAGAATAAAAGGCCATCTTTATAACTGTTTCTTATGAAAAGTAATGTTACTGCTATCAGCTATCAAATAATTAAGGGTTTGTACTGTCAAAAAATTATATTTCTTTTTTATTCAGTTGTTCTGAATTATTTGTGCAGAATTCCTCCTGCACTTTTTCCAGTTCAAAGCTTCTGTGGAAACTGAAATGGTCAGAAGACACGTGTAATTCAATGTTTTTACCACTAGAGGGCGACAAGTCGCCACATCCGCTTCACTTCCTTCATCGAAAAGTGAACACCTCACAATATCTTATTACTTTGTATATTTAGCAGGTTCAGCGTTTATTCGGATGCAAGTTGTTGAAAGCAGACCTGACCACAGAAGGATATGAGACATCTGGGATGGACGTGTCATCCAGATTCCTCATCTGGATCTTGTCCTTTTAATTCTGACTAGTTGAAACCTCTCAATGGTTTGTTCTGAGGTCACAAAGTTATTTATTTGATAAACAGATTGTAAATGTAATTAGATCACAACTTTATTGAGGAACAAGTGTACAGCAGAAGTTTTGTTCTAGTTGCACAATAATTACAAAATAGAATATTTAGGAAAAGGGATAATCTAATATCACTATGTGAAGCGAGCGGGACACAACACGGTGGAACGGTGACGACAGGGACTGAGTGAACCTTCTAGAAGAAGTCCATGTCATCAGGGGCGTCCAGGTCGCGATATTCAATGATGTTGCGTGGATCGCCTCGTGACATTCTGTTAAAGTTGATGGTGTGAGGAAGGCAAAAAAAAAGACCAGAACGTCAGTAAATAAAGAGTCAGAATTCTCTAAAGGCAGAAAACAGACGAATTAAAATAAAGGTCAAACGTACAGTGTTCTCACCTGATGTTGCGTGGCTTGCCCAGGTAGCCACCCTGTCCTCGGAAGTTGTCATAGTTGCCCCTGCCTCCTCCGTACTGGTTGTGGGGGTACGGAGGTCCGCCTGCAGCAGAGGATTCGGGATTAAAACACAAGCGGTCGCTGTTGTCCGCCGTGACAGAACCAAGTGGAGACAGAGAACTTACCGCCGTAGCCCATCAGCGGGGGGCGGGGCTGTCCGAAGCCCATCGGACCCTGTGGACCCTGAGGAGGAAACGGCATGTTGGGGGAAAGCAAACCTGTAGAACAGATCCACACAGAACAAAATGAGCCCATACTGTTGTGAATAAACGCTGCAGTGCTTCAATGTTAGTATATAGAAGTCGATAGAAACGTGCAGACGACCTTGACCTGGCGCTGGAAGAGGAAGAGGAAGTTTCATCTCTGGCAGAGACGGCCTCTTGGCGTCCATCAGGAACGTGTTAAAAAACACCACCTCCTTTTTCACTTCTTCGATCTTGTCGCCGTGTTTGTTCAGGATGTGCTTTCGTACAAACTCTGGCCCCTTTGAATTTTATTTGACATGCATTAATCTTCACATTATTAGAAGACAGAGGCATCAAAACAGTGTAAGACTAAGTATCAACGAGGCCTGAACAATTTATAGTTTTAGATCGATTACCACGATTTCAATGTCAAGCTGCAACATAGGTAGCATCTATTTTCGAGATATAGTTTTTGCAGCACAAAATATACATCAATAATAATATACTCTTATTTTAAGAGATTTGGATAAAACAAGTGCTCACCTTGAATTTCTTTCCACTGAGTGGACACAACCATTTGTCTTTTCCAAGCTCTTGAGTGTTTGCAGACACAAACTTTTCCACTTCCTCCTCTGGATCTTTGCGGCCCATCTTCGTTGCCTCTTCCTCAGACAATATTTCTTTTAAACTAAACAATGGACTCAGCTTCTCTTCCATCATCTTCTGCCACTGTTGCACTGTTGTAAAATAAGAAAAGATCAATCAGTATGAAAACAATATAAATTTATCAGAAATGTACTAATACTTTAATGTGGTCATGGTATTAAAATACATTTCGGTTTCATTAGAAGCATAAAGTTAGCAGAGAAAATATTAGTGGCGTAAAACACTGAAACAAATGTAATAGGAATAGTTTTGCAGACATTTAATATAAGCCTTTTCTCATCAAGTGGGCTATTATTTAAGCTTTATCTTTCCATCAAAAAATGATAAAATACACAAATTATTAAAAAAAAAAAAAAAAACTACAACTTAAAAATCTGCAGTTCAAGCAAGTGGAGCATTCACATGTTACTGCTCCTGTTGTACAATCGACATATTTAGTCTCCCCCATCCATGTTTTCCTCTGTGTTATATAACAGGAAGCAGAGCAGCAGACTGACCTTCTCCATGTGTGATGCGGTTGGGGGGGATGGGTCCACGGACGTGGATCATACCGCAGCGATTGGGCATTTCATCCTCGCTGGGATACTCACAGGTGTTGTAGTAGTCAATGGAATGAACAATGCGCAGATACAAGATCAGGCGATCCAACACCTGCAGCACAGTAGAGGGCAAAAAAACAATTATTCAATAATTATTTTTATAATTTGATCTTTTTTTTTTTTAATCAAAGAGTCATCATTTTTAAATTTGTTTATTTCTTGAACAATCCTGAACAATAAAAAATGAAAATCAATAAGAATAAATATATAATAAATAAATGTACTATGTCCATGTAAAATATTTTTTCACTAAAACCTCACCTGTAGTAGCATTGTGATGAACTATAGCCAACAGAATGATAAAGAATCTATTGATTGACTTTTATTGAATATGTACTACAGCCAACCAAGTAGGGCAAACTCAAATTTTTTTAATTTTTGTAACTTGCAGAAGGTCCCTAACACAAACCACAGATAATTATTGTGGAAATTAGGACAAAAACTAAATTGTAGAAATAGCAGACATAATGAACACTGGTGCACTTAAAAAATTCCTAACCTTGGCCAGCTTGTCATCCCTCTCCACCGTGGTCTCTGCAGGGTTTCCTTCCTTCACGCTCTCCTCAGGCTCCATCCCGCTGGTTGAGCCCAGCAGCTCCTCCTCCTCAGCACTCACCTCCTCTATCAGATAGTCCGTGATATTCTTCAAGATGGGGTTCTGGGCTGGCAGCTTTTGAGACAAAGAACAGGGTTTATGTAGGAATGCTGAAGTTAATTTCAAGATCACTTGTATCACCAACACAACTTTTGACTTCATAAGCAGTTGCAATAAAATCCATAAAACAATCCTAAAAGGTCATTATATTGGGAAAGAAAAACAAAGAAAGGAGATTGATGATTTGAGATCATCATGAACGTTGGAAACATTTTTTTTTTTTTTTTACAGTGGATGTCCTTTAAATATATTTCCACTTGGGTGAACAAAACATTATGCATTACTACTGAAAAGATTAAGTATAATGTGAACGGGAAACCAGGAGAGTTTCAAAACAATGTGGTTTTTAACACAAGATTCAGTGTTACAGCCCTGTTTTCAATTTTATAAGCGTGAATCTTCCATGTCATACATCTGCTGATTAAGCTTATTCAAAAACTGATGTAGTTTATCCTTATTCTTGTTGACCTTTATATTTTCATTTCTTTTTTCTTGACCTTTTCATGGTTCTATTTTAGAGTAATTTGTGTATTATAATAATGTAGGAATGAATGGTGGAGTTGGACTGACATATGTTGTATCATCATGCATTTTCCTCCTATTCAGCTTTGTTATGTTTATGTGTGTGTGTATATATATATATATATATATATATATATATATATATATATATATATATATTTTTTTTTTTTTAATTAAACCAAAGGAAAAGTTAATTAATATATATCTTAGCTCCCAATTTTTGCTGCTTTTTCTGTGCATGAAATGTGCCTTATAAATAAAGATTGATTGACTGAAGATCAATCAACACTACCTCTGTGCTCTGAGCCTCTTCCTGGGCCTTGATGCTCCACAGCTCTCCCTTCTCGTCCAGGGCGTGAATGAGTTTGGCCGCCAGCTTGATGTCGTTGCGAAGCACCTGCTTGTGCTGACTGATGCCATTAATGTTGCGTACGCGCCGCGCCAGGTCCCTGTTCACCCCCGGTGCTAGTTCACAGTCTCGCAGCTGTCAAGGAGAGAGAACAACTGAATTTTAAAGGTGTTTAGGTGCAGTTTAGGCGGATAAAAGTTATTCTACACATCAGAGATGTGATTGGCCAAGAATGAAATATCAGGAAAATATTTCAAACCATAGTGTGAAGCCATTACACACAATGACCTTTTTTTTTTTTACACTTTGACTGAAACTTCTACTTGTCTTAGCAGTTTGCCTCAGATTGACAACATCAACTCGCACATTGAAATTCTAAGGCAATAGAATGTTTAGTTCAGAAAACTCATGTTAAGTCTATATTCTTTTTTCTTGTTTTTTAATTCGACACAGGGCTTATACGAATTGGTCATGGGAGTTGAAAAAAACAACAGATTTTCATGATTACAAAGGTTGCAATTCCTAATAAATCTGAATATTTAATCTTTAAGATGACACTTACTCGAATGTTCTGCAGATTCCAACAAACTTCTTTGATGTTGACGCTGCGGTCAAACGTCACCCAGCATCGTCTGAAAAACCTGCACCAGCATTTATAACAGCACATATAGTTACTACAACAGCATTTGGCAGATAGTTAATATTACTGTGTAATGACAAAAAATAAGAAACGAAAGATTTTTCTTTTTTTTTTTTTAAACCAACCTGCGCTCCGGATGAGGGTCAGACAAGCAAACGCGTAGAAATCCGGGGTATCTGCGACACAGCTGAGCGAGGGAAAAAAAACAGATATAAGGGTATTGCGTTTAAACAGGCAGATTACTTAGGGTGCAGCAGTTGGTGGCACAAAAAGGTCCATTTGACCAAATGCACTTAATTAGGTTCGTTTTTGTTGTTTGTGAAAGCTTCAGTCGCACTAAGTCAAGCAGTACGTGACCTCCAAAAAAGAGGTAGCTTGATTCTGCACCAAATGACAAACCTGAGTGTGGTCCCTCTGGTGAGAATGCAAACTTGGGTCCAGACGAGGGGATATTGATTATTTCGTAGCTACTTGTGGGTCTTTAGAACAATGTTTGACCTATATGACCTCATTCATCTATGAACATGCATCTTCTCTCCCTTAAATGATGCACCTATGTGACTTCAGTGACTCTAGTGTACCTGCAGATTGTTTTCCAGATTCAGCCATAATTTATTTTGGATTTGGACAGATCGCCCAATATGGCCAAAAATAAATTTCATATTAATGGATTTTTGTTCTAACTACCACAACCAACAGACTAACGAAAACTTGAAGACTTCTCATTGCCTAACTTTTAGTGGATTAATTTTAACATCCCTTTATTCAGTTGCCTGTTGTCCTACTTAATGTAATCAGGTGGATACATTCAAGTATATGTATTACATGATATAAACATGTGATACATTCATATAATCAGAATGAGATCAAGTTGACGTTTTTTTCCTATCCGAAGATACACTTTGATTAAAGGTCAACTGGACAAATTTTGGTTTGTTTGCAGGTGTAAAAGGGGATGACACCGAAGTCTATATGCTAATTAGTCTCTTTAGTCTCTAATCTTGAGGACAGAGGCTGTTTAACTCACTGCAATAATCTCAGCCTTGGAAATAGTGGGAGCAATGCTCCTCATGAAAAGAGAGCAGGTCCTGTGCAGAGGCCGAGGTCTGGGAGCGTCGTCTTTGGGCTTCTTTTCTTCTTTCTTTTCCTCCTCGGGCTTCTCCTCTGGTTTCACCTCTATAAATGATGGGGGGAAGCAGACTTGTGAAGATGACTATGAGTTACAACTACTGAAGGTAATAATATTTTTAGTATGACCTGAATTCACTCACCTTCAACCTCCTCCTCTTCCTCATCCTTGTCTTCCGCCTCTTCCTTCTTCACGGGTTTATCAGAGCAGTTGGAGTTTGAGTCAGAATCCGAGTCAGAGTCACTCTCTGAGCCGCTGCCTTCATCATCGCTGTCCCCGCTGCGCTTCCGCTTTCTTCTTGGCTGGTGAATGAAAGAAAGAAAAAAACATTTCCATCATTAGCCACGGGCATACTCATTTAATTCGCCACAATATTTGTTCCTTTAGGTTGACACTCCTGGTCCTGGAGGGCCGGTGCGGCTGCAGGTTTTTGTTCAACAAAGGAGTAACACACCTGATTCTACTAATGAAGGTCCTTAGCAAGGGTTATAGTGGTTGATTAGTAGATTTAGGTATGTTATGCATGGAACAAAAACCTGCACCCACACCGGCCCTCCATTAACCAGTATTGCCCACCCCGATTGATTGACTTTTTAATTGCAAAATTCAACAAGTGTGAGAGTGAAATAAAAACCAGGATACTCAACAGTGCAAATGACGTTTTCTAAATTCCTGCTGTGTCTTGTACGATAATCAGGTATACATTAATTATGGATATAAAACATACAAGTCAACAACAATTAATAGCAAATCCATTTAAATTAATTTTAATAAAGTGCAAACAACATTTTGATATGATAATAAACCTGGATGGTCATGAAGTGACACAAAAATATGTGATACATATCACAGGTTAAATGAGTCTTTGAATCTGTCAAATATCCAATATTGAACCAATTCGACCATGGTTCCTCAATGCTGCTGCATGTTTTGTTGTGATGATATCACAGACAAGCAGAAAGAGCCAAGAAGTGCTTAACTAGTATTAGAAGTAATACAAAAAAAAATCCATATCAAGTCTGCCGTGCTGAAATCAAAGACTTTATGTCCCAGTATAGATAGAATTGATTTATTACATTTTGAAATGACAGATCAATTCTGTAGACGGAAACTTGCTGAACACAGATCGATATAGTTGAATCATGGGAATATAAATCAATACCTCAATGTAGTAGATGAATTGTCACACTTCTATTATTAATGAATGGTAGCAGAACTAACCTTCTTGAGTTCAGGCATCTTTTCCTCCGCAGCTGCTTTCTCAGCTTCTCCTTTAACGTCCTCCCCTTCCTCAGCCCGGGCAGCAGCTCGTTCTGCGCCGGCAGAATCACTCTCGTCCTGTAGCACAGTTCAGTCGTCAGCATCTGAGTGAATCTTTACTGCCATGTGCAGGCCGACAAAGAACGAGACCAACAACAAATACCTTCTCGGTCTTGTCTTTTTCTTCCGGGGGCTTGCGGTCAGGGTCTGAGATTTTGAGGTCTTCTCTCTTGGGAGGTTCAGCTCCACCTGAAACACCCGCCAACTTCTCCCTTTCCTCCTCCTCTTCATAGGGCAGGTCCAGGATGCGAAGGTCGTGATCCGTCCCTCCTTCCATTTTTATTACGGCTAATGTCGAACAAAACAGCAAAGGTTCAAACTAAAGGTTCAGGCTACATGTCCAAATCATTTATTGGTTACATATTGGTTCATAACAACATGTGCGAATCAGAACATGGATGTATTTCTTTGAATATCACATCAGGCAGCATTAGGAATGTAGCATCCCTAAATCAACATGTGGAGCTACTTCATCAGTTAATAACATCAGAACAATTTTGAGATGAGGGAGAATAAATTTACCTCTATGGGTTAGATTAGAATGGCAGTAATGTTAATTACTGTATTAATTATACTGCTTTCAAAAGACTAAAAAATTTAATATTGACTAAAACTAGACTAAAATGCCAACACTTTTTGTGACTTGGTTTATCACCTGCATCCAGAACTTTGATGATCGCTGGCGTCTGTTCAATGTCCAAGGAGACGTTATCGAACCAGCCGTTCTCCATCAGGAACAGAAAGACATTCACCCGGTTGTGCAGGCCGCTCTGGGCCTCGGCCTTTAGCCGGCTGGCCTCATCCGGGTGGTATTTGGACCTGAACCTGTGTCCAGAGTCGGGGTCCACAAAAAGAGTGTGGAGGGAATGACGAGGGTTGGGATGGGCGGGATGTAAAAAGTTAGAGAGTAAATGCATATTATATATCAATGTTGCATCTGTGGTGTCAAAAAATTATAGAATTTAGTTGCTTATTACAGCTTCTTATTACCACATCAATAAATGTTGTTTAAATCCAGATGGTTGTTTGTTGGGAAAAGTTTAAAAAAGCCAAAATCATTCAGTGGAATTAATGTATTTACACAAATGACTTAACATAATGATTGTGTTTAATTTTTAAAGCCAAATTCTTGTTAAGATTTCAATGTGTGCATGTTTAGACTTTGTGATTTATGTAGTTAATTATTATTGCACATTATCAAAGTTTTTGAGGTTAACTCACCAATAAATACATGGAAAAAACACAACAGAGATTTGTAAGCATTCAACATATTAAAAAATTCACATAATGAATAATTGTCATTGAGTGAACTACAGTTACCTTTTGTTCTGCCAGTTTAATAACAAATAAATACAGAGAAGGGTCTCTTCTGTGAAAGTGCGCTCCACTTCACCCCAAATGGTGTGTCTGTACACACACAAATTCGGTTTTGGGATTCGATTTGATCCGAATGTAAAAAGAAAATAGTGTGGAAAAAGCATAAAAGAAGAAAACAAAAATCTCCATGCGCGGAAAACTAGTTGACTGTCTATCTAAAAGCCCTGATACTGTGTGTCTAAGAGCAACTGCATTGTGCGCAGTGCAGGCCCTTGCTGTCTAAGACCGACTCTTGCGAATGAGCTCCAGTTTTTCTTGAAAAACGTCGTCAACGTAGTAGTAGGAATGAAGGGAGGAAAATGGGTTATGACAAAACAGAACAATTTTACATGATACCTGTGTAATAAGTGTAATAATAAGCATTAACACACATTACAAAACTTTGAATCTTGGCACGATTAAAATGATGAACAAGAGGAAAGATAATCAACCCAAACATTATCTTTTTAGTCAAGTACCTTAACTGGAATTTAATTAACTGAACTTTAAACCTTTCATTGCATGACTGTGAAAGGAATTTAGGTACAAGTACTTCATTGATTAAATGTACATGATTAGAATTAACAGCTGAGTCATTTCATTATGCATTGATCATCCTCCTCCTCCTATACCACATTTAATCAAACTAAATAATATGGATTTAAGTCGAATTTGGGTTGATTTTCTTTTTCTTATAAACTAAAATTACTGTAACAAGTCATTAGTAGGACACTAATTTTTTGGGCTAGGTCATAAAACATGGGCGTGAAATGTTTTGTTTTCTATTTCTGTCATATTGATTAAAAATGATAAAAGTTCAGGTACAGTGTGTAGTAGAAAAAAAAGAAAACCTCTCAATCTGAAGTGAAGTGATAAAAACACAATGATACTTAATTTGATTTACCTATACACCAATTAAAAAAATCCATATGAATATTATATTCCATTTCTGCCTGATTCCAGATCTGCCTGATCTGATAGATGCTACTGAATCTTTCACATTGTACATTTAAGAAGCATCTAACCCTTTTGAAATCATATTATATGATCAAACTATGTTACTATTAATACTTGATTTATTATCTATCAAATAAATTGTATGTATTAATGTATGAATAATGTCCCATGTTACACTCCTTATAGGACCAGGCCCAAAACATTAGATTGTTATTTTAAAAAAGCAATTATGACTAAAATAATAACAGCAATGAAACATATTCTTGCCATGACAATCAATATAATAATTATTAAAGTGGCTAACAGTACAACTACATTAAATTCTACACGGTTTACGTAATAGAGGCAATTAAGATCGTACCACTCTTCATCCTTATGAGCCAAAAAGAAGTCCTGCATCTGCTGCCGGCGGAAGTCAATCTTGTACTCATTGTACCGTTTGACTGCTTCAGTCTCATCCACAGAATCATCTAGAGACAACAGGAACTCCTTAAAGGTTTTCATTATTGGAGGCGGAGGACCCAGATCCATGTCGTGGATGTTACCAAGCCTAATGGAAGAAAAGCAACTGATAAATTGCCAACTACCACAAAATAATTGCTAACCGTTTTAAAAATCGATGAATTGATTTGAATTATTTTTAAGAAAAAAAAATGTCCAAATTCTTCGGTTCAAGCTTCTGATATCTGATGATTTTCTGGTTTTGACTAATGATCTTTGGGTTGTGGACTGTTGGTCGGGGAACCGACCAACAGTCCACAACCCAAAGATCATCAGTTTACTATTATAGAAGACTAGAGAAAGCAAAAAATAATAAAATTGAAAAAGCTGGAACCAGAGAATTTGGAAATATTCTTCCTAAAAATGAATCACACAGATTAATCAATCATCAAGATGGTTGGCAAGTAATAACCTAGAACATGTTTTTATTTTTCTTACAATTAATCTCACATAAGGAGGACTTATTGTAGGAGTTGTTAATACTGAAGTCTCAAATGAGTATAAAACAACTTATTTAACCTCAAAGCAGCGACTCTCACCTCGCCTGAACGGGGATGCCATGATGAGGTTGCATGAGGTGCATGTCAGGGTGGCCCCAATGCTGTGGCGGGCCATAGCTGGGCCCCCCTCCACCTCCATAACCTAGGTCATACCCACCACGGTAAGGGTCTCCTCCACCACCGTGGTCGTCCCTGCCAGCAGGAGACAAAACACATTAAAACCGCAGCGGACCCCGCGAAGAAAAAGATTGTGGATTGTTTGTCGCCGCTGATCTCACCAGTCTCTTCTCATGCGTTTCTGCTGGGGACTCATGTCATGTCTGGGCGGGGTGAATCTCTCTCTACGACCTCTGTCGTAATCACGGTACTCACCACGACTGCGCCGTTCCCTGCCCCGGTCCCACTCTCTGGAAATTTTCCAAAATTGAAAAACAGAAAAGTAATTAACAATTTAATTTAGAAAAATAATAACTGAACTTATACTGAGTGCCACATATTTTGTTTGAAGATAGTGTGCTTTCATGGTCTTTAACTGAATCCCTGACATGTGTTTTTCTCACCTGTCGTTCCAGTCATCTCTTCGTCTGTCTTCTCTCTCTCTGGATCGGTCATAGTCACTTCTCTCTCGTCTGAATTTATCCCTTCTCCTGCGGTCGTATTCATCATCACTGTCTCCCATCTCAATGAAGACAAATAAGACACTTAAAAGCTGAGAACATACTAAAATGGCCGGAACTGAGTTTGACAGCAGTGTCCCAGTTCCATCCACCAAATATGGCGAAGAGACGCTTTATACCTCCCCCATAAGTGTTTCTTCACGTACCTATCATCGAAAACATTGCTTACCGGAAAGCCGATGTTGTTATCCTAAAGCACAGGCGTTTTCGCTTTCTTCTGTATTGCGTATTTTTTAATAAGATGGGTGTTTCATCTCGCGTGTACATCAAAATCGCGCTTCGGATTTGTAGTTCCGGGTTTCACCCGAAGGACAGTGAACCAGAGGTGAGGGCGCTGTAGAGCAGCTCAAACTCGAGATTTGACAGCCGAAGTAGAGGTTTTGAGGATAAATCAGCCTTTTTTATTGAAATATATGCATTATTGAAGAAAGCAAACACACGGGCGCCTCCGACAATAATATTAGCTTCCCGATGAGCACTATTTTATTATAAATGGTACATAGAGGAAGACATAGGGGTGACATGTAAAACGCCCGTTTCTCATGTTTAGGGGGGTTAAACTGAGACTCTCCAAAGTATGTAGCCTATTCTGCAGAAATAACGATGTAACGTTAGTTACTTATGAACTGATAATAGAGAACCTTGGTAGCCAAGTAATCAAATCATTTGAGATAACAAGCTACCATGAACAGGGTTAGAGTAGCTTCTCGATGTAACTTCTCTTATCCAAACAAAGGAAAGGGATTGCTGTATTGTGACTTAGCTAATGTTAGCCAGCATGTTAGCAGCTAGCCGCAAACTAAACGTGTCTTTACGCCACGAAGAAGTAGTTTTTTCAAAATAAGATAAAACGCTTCAAAGGTGCTTTGACCACGAGTTTGTAAGTTGCGGCGCAGTGTGAATAAAACACGTCTAACCTCGGTGATTGTGATTTGGTTTGATGGTCTTCGTCAAAGACACCGCTGTGTTCGTCTTCCCCCCGCGTCTCTTGCTTCGTGTTCTACACGGTTCGCTGAGCGGCGGCGGGACGCGTTAGCGCCACCCGCTGGTGCGGAGAGAAACTGCACGTTTCACCTTTCTGTCCAGTTCAAGTAGTTCAAACTTGTGAATTCATGAGAAATCCCATTATATCACAATGTTGATATAATATGATATACCAATACCTATATAATAATATATAATTATCTACATTCACTGTATTGAAATTAAATAGGAGATAACCACTTTTTTCTAATGCTATTAATGAAGGTTCTGTTTCATTTAGAGTAGCAAAACATGTACAATATTAGAACACTGGTGTGTGTTGAACTGAATTGAAGGAAAACCTAAAATAAGCAAAAGTTATACTCTCACACTTATAATAAATATTTGTAGATGCAGTCAGTCTATTCAGGCCTATTCCTTATTAGTGATTTTAAACTCTTTTTGCTGAATGTGCTTTTAGTTTTTTATATGACTGTTAATTCTAATAATATCATTTTATTAATCTCATTTTATATTATGCAACATCTTTACATGCATAAATGTAAATTTACCAGGGTGAACTTCTGTTTATTTTTTTACTTATTTAAGAACTGGATCTTAAATTTTAGTCAATTTCTTATGCCAAAAACAAGGAAGCTATCAATACTGTGAAACTCTGCTCCCACTTTAAGATCTTTAATTCCATTCAATTCATTTTTTTCTACCTATTACCCCATTGGAATTTTTGTTTATTTACTTTTTTATTCATTTATTTCTTATTCCTTACTTATTTTTCATTTATTACTCATTTAATTACCTATCCTTCTGACTTCATATATTAACTGCACTGTTAATCTGTATTCTATGTGTATTATAAATATAAGATATTTTATAAAAAAAAAAAAAAAAAAATCCCTCTTGGAGCATTTAAGAGGCTCAAGTGTCTAGATATGCAAAACACCATGATAAAATGTCCTTTTGTGTCCAGGAGCCTTTTGTAATTAAATGTTATTTTTATATTTTATTTTATCCTTATTTAATTGTACTTTGTTTTTATTTTTTATTGCCCTTTAACCAGTCTGAGCCTCACAGTGACAACATCTGCCTACTATTAAATATCACTACGGCTGCTATCAAAGAACAAACAGTTCTGAAGGTCTGACATATCAGAATTGACTGTCAAACATCCCTCTGGATTAAGTGAGCACTATCAAATAAAGGAGGAAGATGACTTTCAGCAAAAGATAAGAGGTGTTGTGGAGCAAAAAAAAAAGTAAAAATCACAGTCAACGTTTTTGGTATTTCAACATTATTTTAATATATTATGCTCTGGTTCTCTTTTAGTTTACTTTCATTATTCAATTAACTGTCAAGCATTTTTTCATGCTTTTCTTTGTCCTTCCTCTGAACCTCAGCTGTTGCTTCATATAATCCAAGATCACACTCGGCCACACTTGAGTGGACTGTGCTTCATCCTCCAGGATTAGTTCAGAGTCCCCTTGCTGTGGGAAGGTGTGGATGTCCTTGGAGCCAAATGGAAGGTCTCCTCCTTCTTTGGGTTCCAGAGGAGTGGAGATGAGGTGAGGGTGGTAAGGATGGAATCTCTGTTAACAAGCAAATTCAATTATATGACATGCAGCGTTAAACCCATTTTATTTTGCTAAATAGATGACAATTTTTGAAACTTTTTAACCTTTTACTTTGGACATTTTAGTTTATAATTGTCCATGATCACACAAATATCTATCATATTGCTTGGGTTTCATTTAAAATCCATAATTATGTTTATTTTGACTGTTAAAGTTTGTTTTATGATCAATAGGTAACATGAATAGGCAAAAACATCAACCGGATCTGGTTATGGCACAGTGCATTTTATTTTAATTTAAATAATACATATCACATACATTTAAATGTATATATACTGTATATATACATATACATATTTTTTTCTAAACATTATTTATTATTTTTAATTTAAAACATACATTCAGTAGCCTTACTCCTCAAATAACATTGTAATTTCAAATTCTGAACAGATATTAGATTTGCCATTTTAAAAATGTTCGGGGAATGAATAATTCCTATTTATGGCATTCTATTTATGGGAATATATACACACATATTTATGAGGTAATGTGTACCTTACCTCATAGCGGATCTCTTTGCACTCCAGCAGCACAGATGAAGAAACTATGAAGAAGAGCAGGCAGGATGTGAAGCACGATGACAGCGACTCAGGCATCTTTCCTCACAACTTCATTGGTCTGAATCCAGAGAAAGTTCATGTAGTTCAAATGTCTAAAAAAATGCTGCACATCAAAACCAAACTCAATGTTTCCTATGAATAACACCTCTTTACAGGATGTTTTTCTTAGCTGTATCTAATGTCACATCCAGACTATTAGAATCCATGTCCATGTGCCTCGGTCTCACCATATTTATTTCTAAGCTCGCACCAATTTAAAGTGAAACCGTGGCCTATCGTCCCCCTACAATAATCCAGCTGTTGGGGAACCTACGCACGTCTACCTTCTAATTGGAGTTCATTTAGCTCAAATATGAATTGTCTTTTCTTCAGAGCAGCAGGTGATGTGATTAAAAGCACCTGAGGTATTGGAACTGAATAGGCTCGGAGCTTGTTAGCGAAGATTAAAAGAAGTCAATTCATGGACTGTGAGAAGTCGTATGAATGAATCACCCAAAAACCAGGAGACTGAATGACGGCCAAAAGAATCACGAAACAGAGAAAACAATGTGGACACCGTCTCAACTACAAAAGCTGCCATTGTAGCAATACATTTAAATGCATTTGAATAAGCAGTGTAGACGTAATAGTTAATGTATATCTATATGTGTTATGTGTATGTACATATCAGTACTCTATTCCAACTCTATTTCTATGATTATATTAATCTTTTTTTTTGATAAAGGTGAGTTCTTGTTCTAAATCATCTCTGAATGATGCTGTCACCTGTATCCTGAATTGAATGGATCAGACTCTTTATGTCCTATAGATCATTGGACATTTTACTTATTAGCTTTGGTCAAAGTTTTTCACCCAAATCAGGATAAAATAACAATTTAAGAAGCTTTCGTAATAGTGGCTGCTTCAGTTTTCAAGAATAAGTTCTAAACCTGATCCTTAAATCAATTTTCTACAGGTGAGTCATAAAAGGTTTTAGGCTGTCCTTGTCTAAATTTCACAGATGCAGGTTTTCATCATTATATAATTTAATATAAATTGCTGTGCATATCGAAAAATTTCAATAAATATGTTGCAAAATATAAAGAAATAAAGGAAGTTCCGGGATCTTCAGTCCGTTTAATTTAACTCCAGGTAATGTAAGTTAGAGTTGTCACCATGGAATGAAAGATTAATCTAGGTTTAAAGTTCCCCAAAGTCACAGTAGTCACCTTTTTCTTTAATGTTACATACATGACACACATGACCTTTTTGATTGTAATTATTAAATATAATATTCTCTGCATTTGATATTTGTATGCATTTTCCCTAAAAACTTGGAAAGAGTGACTTATAGCCTCATTTTAATAGGGAGACAATATATGCAGAGTTGTCATTGTGCAACACTGTTTTTTCTAGTCATTCATAAAAATGAGAAAGTGAACCTGAAATGCTAAATTGCAGCAGGGTGTCACAGCTTTAATTAGATACTGTGATGCTGACGCCATTAGGATCAAAAAGCATAAGTTAATTACCCGAAGAATTTTCTGGGTGCGCCGCGCTTTTACACAAGGCGAGTCTTTGTTTTTCTGCTCACTGAGGGCAGACGGTGAAGAAGATACTGAAACTACTTGAAAAAAACTATCAGTAATAAAAAGTATTTATTCCACATGGTAAAAAATGATATCATTTAGTTTACCTATTGACTTCTGCAAGTGTAGACTGCATCAAACTGATTTTAAATGACAGATTCAAAGCTCTGAAAATGTGTATTTCATTCTACAGTTGACATTTTCTTGTATAATTTAAATTCAAATTTAAATCTGAAAAAAACAAATGACAACAAAAGTCCCATTTCAGCTTCATTTAATCTTCCACAAATCACACATTAAATGCAGTTTTCCACAGATTGTGTTATAACATCCAAAGGATCATTAAACTTCATTATACATGGGATTTATACTTGACACTGTACATGTAATATCTAAATGTGATAAACTAGGCACATTCTAAAAGAAGACAGAAAAAGTTAACTTGGGGATTATCTTTTCTCTCCATGTTTTAGTTAACATTTGAGTCTCCAAAATAGAGACATAGAGCAAAAAAAAAAGAAAAAAAAGTACAGTACAAAAGACATTTTAAGCATATATTGCAATACAGATTATTGCCAAAGATGTCCCAATCAAACCTTTATCTGTGTGGAGACTTAGTTGATCATCAGTAAAAAAAAAACGACGGAATGTAAAGATTTTACAATCCCACTGTGCCCCAGTGTTTCCCCTGTCTGACAAAGATAGAAAATGAATTTCAACTTTAAAACAGATCTTCGTGTGAGGTTCAACATGTGCAGGTTTTAGTCAGCTATCAGATGTTCTACAGGTTTAAATTAGGTTTCAAGTTGAGGTTATGCTGTTATTTGATAGAAAAAAACAATTGTTAACACATGTAGCCGACAAGTACATATATATATATATATATATTTTTTTTTTAAATTTCTCTGACTATTGTGCAGCAATATAAAATGAATACAGATCATATGTCAGTCACATTTAGGGAAATCGGGCAAATGTGGGTGAATTTATACAGTACTTACTATGAAAATATTCACACTCTGTTAAGCATTAAACATGTATTCCAGTTATGACTTTTATGTTCTCAAATAAAGTAAACAGCATCAGTTTGGCTGAATAAAATGTATGAGTTCTATTTGTACTGCTCTTGAAATAAATAAACTGCACAGACTTCATTCAGGTCATTTTGAAAGTAAAGGAGGGGCTAATGGGCATGGGTGAGTTTGATTTTATTGTATCATTTAAGAATGGATTTTGCTTTTTTTTTCCTCCTTTTTCTGCCCCACTACTTCATTTCAATACTTTTTGTCTTTACTTCATGGAGAGGCAGCGTTCAGTTTCTTTGCTCCACAAATCTGGGGGAAAAAAAAATCACCCTGAAAATGCAGAATCTGCTGCAACCCTCAGTTCTTTTAAAGTCAGGCTGCAGAGAAAAAATCAGAAACAGATTACGATAATACGGTTATATTGCTGTAGTTGTGATTTAATATTTCTTTTCTTATCAAATACTGCAATATTTGGGCGGGACAATATTGCAACATTACATTTCGGATATCGGGCAGAACACATCTTGTCTGACAGCAGTGTTGTTTGTCCACTTTTCCAGGTGCAAATCAAGCATGGCCAAGCTGAACCCGGCACATCTGTACGTCATCACTCACACTAAACATCTGGAAGCACAGGCTTTCTTTACTCTGTCATTACAAAAACACATTTTCAGACCAGGGAACAAGCTTTCTAACCAGCAGTATAATATACAGCTAGACAAGAGGAAAACTTCACAAAGGAGTGTGAAATCTGTCCCTTCAATTTCCAAACATTTAATTTAACATATACATGTACATCAAGGCCAATGTAAGGCAATGCTCTTTTGTCCTAAAAACACCTCCAGGGTCCCACGATTTTAACATGTTATCATCATTCTGTCAATGTTTGTTTTTTCCCATATATAAAAATGAAAAAAGAAACATCCATTAGATACTCATGAATCTACATGATTTGAATATACTGATTCAAACAAAACCTCATAAGAACAAAAGCTATTAATTATCAGTATGTGATTCGTTTAAACACCAACTGACCTTTTAAATTTGTTGCTAGAAACCTGAGTTTGTTCAACTTGACAAACTGGATAAAGCTAAAAAATATTTTTTGAACTGACCGCACAGTTTTATCGATAACAGCGTAAAAGTAGCAGAAACTCGTAAAATTATTCTATGATAGTTTTAGTGTGGAATTTGAGAGATATTTACATTTAAAAAAAACAACAACAATTTGTGAAAAAGACAGCTAAAGTGATTAAAAATTTAAAAAAAATGAAGACAAACATTTGCCCTCCAGTTGCATGTCCTTATTGGGAAAGCATTTAAAATTTGGGTGAAAGGACTGTCACATATAAAACATCAAGGATTAAGTTCTGCAAATGGATTAAACTTAATCCTTACATATAGACAACTTGGTATGAGCACAGAATTCATTATTTTAGCATCTTCATACAGAAGCAAATTGCAATCACTTAAAAAAAAAAGAAATAAAACTGTTTTTCAGTAATTGTTTCTGTTTTTCTGGGTATTGTTTTGGTTTGTTTTCAAGGTCATTTTTTGTTTTTCTGAGTAATATTGTTCTGTTTTCTGGCAAATTTTTCCTTTTCCTCTATAATTAGTTTTTTTTGGTTTTTTGGGGTTATTTTTCTTAATTATTATATTGTAAGCTTCTAGAGCCTCCAAAAGAATTATGAATTACTACAGCAATCAAATGATAAATAAGTCTCTTCTATCTTCTGTCTATCAAAATAATTCAGAAAAAAATGTCTCCTATTATAACAAAACAGGAAAATTGTTAGTTAGGGGGAGACAATCAGCCAGAAAAATGGAAAAATAGGTCTTGGAAAAAAACAGAAACAAAATAATTACGCTGAAAAACAAATACAAAAAAATTGCCAGAAAAGCAGACACAATTACCAGAAAAGCTGAAGGCAATATGCTTCTGTATCCTGTTGAGTCACACTTACTGAAACATATTACAGAGTGGCCCATTGATTTTGTGCAGCACTAGTGGTTAGGTCAACATTATGAATTACAACATGCGTTAAAAAAAAAGGGCTGTAGTGAATGTGTGTAGAGACATAATATTGGACTTTATTATTATTATTTTTTTTTGGTAAACTGATCAATTCTTGTGCTGTGTGTGCTTCGACACTCATGAATAACAATCCTCTAGTAGAGGAGTTAAGGGATGTTTTACTGTAAGTTCTGACACAAATGTCTGCTTTGGTGTTAATGCACCCAAGGATCATAGGATTTTTTGTCAATATACCTGCCGACAACTCACTAAAGCCCATAACTTTGCTTCCTAAGTTATAACTATAATAAAAAGTTGGTGTGTAACTGTACAATATTAAGGTCAAAGAGTCCAAATAAACAGGTATCAAGTCTAAGAAATCAATTGCTTTATCAACACCAAGATTTTAGCAGCAAATAATGTACATTTTCATTTAAAATGCAACATTTTAAAGGTGCAAAATAACAACTAAATGTGCAACATGAGAAATATTTTGGATGCAAAGGCAGAAACATGATGAGACAAACTTCATAACTATATTTACAGTTGTATTGGGACACAATGAATGAATGAATTTTATTACTAAGACAATAGTATTTAATATGTATGTTTTGGTGTAATAAGTGAATTATTGGTGGCGAAAAAATTATTGGTATAAAAAAAAACATGTATATCTCTGAAACAGAGACTGATCTGACTTCTGGATGATTTATTACTATGATCTCAAGGTATTTTCACACCAAAGCAGACATCTGTGTCAGAACTTGCAGTAAAATCCCATGTTTAGTCCCTTACCTCCTCTACTAGTCTGGCTATTGGGTAAAAAAACTCAGTTACAATCAACAAACGTGGCAGGTTTACTGAATGTCTAGCTAACCACAAGTCTGCAAACTATTTTAAAAAGTACAGTGTGATAACAGCACACTTGATGGCAGAAAGACCCTTTTTTAAGGTTAAAACCGAGTAATCTCATTGCAGCTGAGCTCTGGCTGTCAGACCTCCACTTCGTCCCTACCGATGAGCTGAGCGGTGTCGTCGTCGGTGTGGTGCCCGTCCTCCTCCCCGCCGCCGTCGCTCTCAGAGTCTGTGTCCTCCTGCGGGGAGTAGTAGCCGTCGTAGGCCAGGATGGGCGAGTTGCGGCGTGCGGGGGAGGCGAGGCACTGGGCGGTGGTGACTGTGGTGGCCGTGGTGGAGGAGTAAGCGCCCAGGCTCCCGATGGGGGAGCCCGGGTTGGAGGGCCGCAGCAGGGGGGTGCGCTCGCTGTCGCCCTCGCCCTCCCTCGCCTCTTCCTCGGCGTGTCCCCCGGCCTCCTCCTCCGAGTCGGACTCCGAGTGCTCCTGGTTGTGCCGGGTGACGCGCTGCTTGCACACGGGACACGTCTTCTTGGTCTGCGTGAGCCACGGGTCCACGCACTTACAGTGGTAAGCTGGAGAAAGAAAAGCATTTAAGAAACTTAAAAAATACTCAAATATATTATTCAATTATCAAAATACCTGGTGATTCACATAACAGTTGACTACTAATCAATTAGTCTTGCATCTTGCAGCTCAGTAACATTAGTAATTTTAGTAAGATTAATCTTATGAAACTAGTCATTAGTTGCAGCGCTATATCAGATACTTTTTACACTTCAACTCCAGTAATATTCTAATTATATCTGCAACAATACCTATTGAATTAATATCATACTATTTCATTATTCATTTAATCAACTTCAGTCACTTTTTAAGAAGGACAGTGTCTACATTTTCTGATTCCAGCTTCTCAAATCTGATTATTTTCTGATTTCTTTAGCCTTCTATAATGGTAAACTGATGATCTTTGTGGACTGTTGGTCTGAACAAAGAAAGACATTTTAGCTTAAATCTTCAGCTTTGGGAAACAGTGATTGACATTTTACACCATTTAATGAACCAAACAACTAATCGAATAATCGTTTAATAATCAATATATTAGTTGACTGTCAGAACAGACATTAGTTACAGCCCTAATGTACAATGAATACCAGATACTTTAACACTTTAGGAACGTCTAAATATCTACTGAGGGTCTATTTCAAGGTTGGAGGAAAAAAGGAAAAAACACAAACAGGTCTTAAACAGATTTTCTCAATGTTGCTGCAAAACAATTTAAATTTATGATAAGTTGCAGTGCATGATCGAGATGACGAGTAGAGTCATTGGGTGTGACTAGATAACAGTTGCTCGGTTGTGTAAAGACCTCATTCTGAGAAAGGCTCGGCACATCCTCAGTGAGCTCACTAGAAAAGGAAGCATTCAGCAAAAGGAAAATACGAACCGTTTTCTCCTTCAGAAATTAGACTGTTAATGAGAGGGACAGAAAAAAAAATGGATTTCATGATATTATGGCCACATATTTGTTCATTTTGTGGACCACTTGAAGGGTACAATTTATATTTTGTTCTATTAGATTGCTTCTCAGGAATCATGTCGTCTACTGCATATTAAGTATTTATTGTCTCTATATTAATGTGTGTTTTCAGTGTATTCTGCTTTAAAATGTATGTTGAAGTATATGTACATATTATTTTGTATTAATAGCTGCTTTGTGTAGCACCTGAATTTACATTTGTGACACAATAAAGTTTAATATTACCCTGTACATTAAGTTGTATAAAAGTAGTTAGTGTAGCCATAGATAGGAACACCTAAAGTACAGGACTATACATTTTATAGTAGGTAATAGTATTTATAGTAGGAAACAAAAATTTCTTACCATGTGAACAAGGTAAAACTCGCAACTTGTCTCCTTCTTCATACTCATCCAGACAGATGGCACAAACGTCATAGTCATCCCCTTTAAAAAAAAAAAGAAAGACTTAGATCATTCTACCTGTAAATGCAACATCATCTATTGAGGTTTTTTTTTTCTATTTCTAACACGGAGCTTAGGACTCTGGTAACTTAGTGGGCTTTGAATTCACAGTAGCTTTGGTAGATTTTTCCACAGCATGACAGATGGTTGGTAACCAAAACCGAGAATCTAAATTCAGCTTCATCCTTGTATTTACACAATTTTGAGGCTGCAGTACCATATAATTATCATGAAACAGAACCCAACCCTGAAACTGCTAGTGAAAGCAACACCAAATAAGAAAAAAAGCACTTCCCATCTGTTTTTTTTACTAACTGTATTATAGTCAATGTCACTTGCAATTTAAAATGCCTTAAATGAGGAAATCTTTGATTAAACTGACATAAGGACGTTGCAATACGTGATTTAAAGGGGAAAACTGTACACTCTTGTTACCTTTATTGAACCTGTGTGTTGGAATCCGCCTCAGTTGTTCCTTAGACAAACGATTTTTTCTCAGCCTTTTTCTGTACTGTACACATCGTATAATCTGAAATATATGAAAAGACACTATTACCGATGCTACAATAATTAAACTGATATTCAACACCAAAGGATGGACTTGGTTTACTTGCTATTTGCTTTATGTCATTTTACAACACATTAAAATATTTGAAGGCTTGTCTGTACTAGCACTTATGCAAATAGTAAATAAACATCACATCATGAAAACTTACCAAGACAACACACATCACAAGAATGATCATGCCAACTACTCCAGTGAAAGGAATAAGGTAGTATGAGAGTGGAAATGCAAACTCTGGCTTGAGGACCACGTAGGCTCTGCATGACAAAGGACATAATGCATCAGATACCAACAATACCACCATTATGAGAACTGAAAAAGTCTATAATTAATTATCTGGTTATAGTTAGCCTGTTAAAATCCAGAAATCCTCGATACAAGGGCAGCAATTAGTTTTATTCATATTGTGTTTTAGAAAACCTCAGCTACCATATTTAATAGTGTTTTCATTGGTACTAAAACACACAGTGTTACAGCACCTAATATTTAATTATGGACAAACAATTGATCCTTAAACTATTATCTTATTAATCATTAAACTTTGAACTGCTGATAATTAGGCCTATTTTGATTTTTTTTTCCTGATTTGGGTCAGTCTGGATTAGTTTTATATTTTAAATAAAATATTTTCATCCCTTGTAAAACGCAATTTTAGTTTTTTTATTTGCAATATTCTAACTACCTATATTTACTCTGTCACAGCAACATAAATAGATTTTGACATTTCTGCTGTCACCTCACATGTTGTATATTGCTTTTGATACCAGGTTTAAATCCACAACATTTGTGGTTGTAGAGATATTCCAGATTTGACATCATTTAAAGCAGGAAAACTAAAAAACAGGTCTGGAGCTTCAGAGAAATTATTTTACAAATGTATATGACCAAATTTTCTTTGTTTTTTTTACACTTACCCTTGCTCTGGAACTATGAATTTCCTTAGAATTTGTGAGGCATAGTAGCTGGTAAATACTGAGGGGATCTCAATCTCCTCTGCAATCGTGTCTGGAAAATAGAAGGAAAAAAAACAAGAGAACAAAAATATTTTAGATTTAACCTCCTTTAGTAAGATGCTGTATAAAGTTTGATAAATGTACAATTTGTAAAGATGATTTACAGTTGCTGTAGTTCATATTGAGCAGAGTCTCTGAATACATGTTGTGAACGATGGCAGCACTGTATCCAGCTTGCTGTGCGTGTAAGACCTGAAAAGCAGTTCCTTCATGTTATACCAGTTTGCTTCACAGACACCATGACGAACGTTTTTAATGTCACAAACATTACTCACCTTGATATCAAAATTGCAATCATAGCGTCTGATGAGAGCTATGAATTTTGTTGCATTGGCATCAAAAGAGGGCGGCAGTGGAGGAGGAGGGTCTATTGGTGCACAACCGTTAAGTGGACGGGAGATGACCAAAACTCCCTTGAACACAGAGACAAAAATGTATTTATTTATATATATATATATATATATATATATATATATATATATATATATATATATATATATATATATATATGTGTGTGTGTGTGTGTGTGTGTGTGTGTGTGTGTACATGCAGCTTTACTGCTAAACTCCACTCTCACCATTAATCCATCCTTAGGAAGCTGGCCTCCAAACAAGGCCGGCAGATCCTCAAATAACATGGCCGTTGAATTGCTATAATGCTGTGGAAACAAGATACAGATAAGGAGAGTGAGAACGAATGTGAGGAATAATTTTAATTAATAACTAAGCTGAAGCTTTTCTAAGTATGTGAGCTGGACCTGCAAGGTTACTTACAGCATAGATGTAAGCATGTGTGGGTGGAGTCGGTATGCTGCAGAACACCAGGATAAGAACACTCAGTTGAGTTCCCATGCACCACACACTGAGGTGCACCATCCTTGGCCGATTACAGTCACACTGAAAGATAGGAAGTAAAAAGTCACAATAGATAGTCTCAGCCAAAGGGGACACATACTTCAGGGTGGGTGCTGATCCTGCAGTTTGATTATAGTCCTGCATTATCATACTAATACAAACAGATGATTCAGATGGTAAATTTCCACACGAATATGCAAACAAGGGAACTGTGGACACACTCATTAACATCCTAAAAGATAAAAGTTTTCTCTCTCCATGGGGTGGGAGACAAAAGCTGAGCAAAGTACTTTTGAAAGTGACACTGTTACTGAATGAATATAAAAGCAGCTAAGGAACAAGAACATAGTAGGTCTACAACAAGTGACTAGTAAGTAACTAATCGATTAGTTGTTTGGTTCATGAAACGATGTAAAATGTTGATCAACAAAGATCATCAGTTTACCAATAAATAAGACTAAAGAAACCAAAAATAATCAGATTTGAGAACCTGGAAACAGAGAATTTAGACATGTTCCTTATTAAAAAGTGACTCAACTTGATTAAATGATTATTAACATAGTTTGCATTTGATCCAATAGTTGGCAAATATTTGGGGTCTGCTGAAAACTCCTAATGATTATCCGCAAAGCAAACTTTTCAGTGTCAGCACCTGTAGAAATCAGTTTAATGCTATAATTCTATAGCACTACAGTAGAGAAATAACTCACACATGTATATGTATGAGCCCCACTATGGTACCAGTGTGAAGAAATTGTTAACAAAAAAAATAATTTCAATTTCTAATGAGTCATTTAGCAATTTCACCAAAACCAAATTTGTATTTATTTACTGTAGGTAATTAAAATCCTACTTAAAATTTTAAAACTGTAACATAAATCTAAACAGGTAATTTTTGGATAAGTTATACATGTGTAGAGAGATTATTAATGTAATAATAAAGTAAACAAGATATGAACAAAAAAAACATGTTCTTATCTTAAAGCCACACTCTAGCAAACATACATATATCTTACCAGAAAACAACTTTGCTAGAAGTAGAAGTAAGTATTTGATATTTTTATTGGGTTTAAGAATCATTAGTATGTTTGATTCTAAAGTACTTTGTTTAAAGTAAAATGATATATTCAAAGTAAATGTTGTTAAAAAAAAACAGACATCAGGATTTTGAGATAGCTTTCTCAGTGTTTGTGCATCATAGGATGCTGCAGGTTTCCAGACCACACTTGTGTAGACTAAATATTGATCCAGAATTGGTTTCCAAATTATTTGTGAAGTCAAAAGTCATGCTCGTATTGGCTCATTTCCAACAAACTTAGATGTCATTAGCAGATAACGAAAATGCTTAGAGGAAATTAAGAATGAAGTAAATATATATATATACATACTTATACTTATATACATAATTATTCATATCCCTATCAAATACAAGGGATTTCTTGAATTTTTCACTTAAAGATTAAGTGCTCACAAAGCACTTTTTCACTCCGTTTATTTACACATTCTAATGAAACACAAATCAATTATGGCTTCAGACTTTCTGTTGTGTCCTATTTAAGTAGTGTTTGTTCTAACATAGCAGATGCTGAACGAAAACTATGTGTTTTCATTCGACCTTCTACAACATTGTTTTTGTTGCTACTACGAAGAGGAAGTGAAATAAATGATTTAAAGTTAGCTAACTTACTAATTTTCCTGGTTCAATTAGCTGCGTTAACGTAGCCTAACCTGTTGGATTTTGTGTTAGTTAACAATTAGGTCTTTATGTTTTATGTAAAACAAAAAATAATAAATACGATAATAAATAAAGGAATCAGCCCAGTTCGTGTATTAGAGTGTAGTAACATTAGCACAAACCTTAGTATCCTGATAATAGCAGCGCCGTTAAGGTTTTTCCCAGTTGTCTTCACTTTGGGTTTCTCACATGTCACCGTGTGGCAACAATAAACTTTGTCTTTATTTACAAAGTTTAAACAAGACAGTTTCTCGACAATCCTACAATTCCTCAACAAAACGACACAGAACGGATTATCGTTAGCTGGCGAGTGTTAGCAAAGTGTTAGATGACGTTACGTTATTACGCGTCCGTGACAAATTCCTGTAGGACGCCTTTAAAGCTCGTGTACATCGTATCATAAACAGTAAGTAGGATATAAACCTGTAATTTGTGTGTAAAGACGCGACCCGTTTGCTCGTTTTACCGAAGTTCCGTTAGCTTGGTGCTAGGTTTGTTTGTTATTGCTTCTCCTGCGCTCCCGTTCTTCTTCTTGATGGGACGGCTGGTTGATTCTCTAGCGACCGAACGCACAGCGTCACCTGCGGCCAAAGAATGAAACTGCAGGAAACTAATGACCATTTAAACTTCCTCCTCATAAACAACTGGCCTTTAAAGCAGTGCTTCTCAAAGTGGGGTCCGAGGGCCTCCAGGGGTCCTTAAGGGCGGGCCAAAGGGTCCCAAGAAAAAGGAAAATCATTTATTTATTTTAATTATAATTCCATCCATAAGTAAAACAAACTGAATGTAAGGACTGCCATATTTAACAAAATAAATACATAAATATGTTATGTTTTAAATATGCTTTGTTTTATATTTCATTAACATATTCATTTACTAATATTTATGTGTCATTTATTAAATTCATTTCATATATTTATTTTCCATTTTATATAATAAGGTGGAATACACAGAGACATAAATGGGAGATGAATAAATACATAAAATAAATAGGTATATTTAAACAAAGTATTAAAATGAAAGTCAAATAAATGCAGCATTTAAATGCAAAAGGTAAATAAACACAAATAAATCTGTGGCCTATTTTTTTGTCAGCTTAAGGGTCCTTGACATGAAAATGTTTGAGAAACCACCAATATAGGTTATTGTCTCTTTTTGGTTAGAAGTTGTTTGAGAGAATTATGGGAAAAAGGCAGAAAAAAATATTGATGATTTTGATTGATGATTTTTTAGCAGTTGTTCTTTGTACATTTTTGCCACAAAGATGTTGAAAAGGTGCAATAAGTATCAAAGACGTGTGAGTGTAAAAGCTGTAACACATCCAAAATGATCATCAAATCAAAAAGAGTTTGACAAAATGTACAAAAATGGCTGAGGAGGGCATGAGGGTTAATGAGTAGATGTGTACTTTATTCGTTAGATACTAGCTACAGCATCACAACAAAGACATGACCAACAGCCTAACAGGTAATACAATAGTGCAGAAAAAAACAATCCATAAAAAAGTTAATGTATTTCTAGAGCACATTTAAACATAACTTGTGCTGACCAACGTGATGAAGGGCATTAGATACAAAACACAGATAAAAAAATTAAACACAACAGCAATAAATCAGACAACGTAAATGGATAAATGACATGGTTGTTGGAATATGATACGATATGATACAATATACTTCAGTTTGCGCTGAAGTTTGTTTTGCACCACAGCAGGAGCCCCACATTAAAAACACATGAGGAAAAGAACGGAAACTCTGTGCCCTATTAATACAGTTTGATTGATTTATTGATTGATTAATTGATTGATTAAAACCAAAAACACATGACACTTTTTAGACTATGACATATATACAGAGAGAACTAGGTCACTGCTCCACTAGAAAGTGGAACACAGTCAATGAAGGTACACAAACATGACAGATTGCTTCATGCGCAGACAGAGACTGACCAGGTTCAGCCGAAGACAGAATTAATTTCCCGTTACTCCGACCAGAAATCCCTGCGATTCGGTGGATTTCAAATCTAACAGGTCTGAAGGAGCCTGAAGGAAAACAGCGAGAGGGCAACATGTCTGAGAAGGCAGAAAACTCTAAGGTTATCAGGCCACAGCTTCGTGAACACTGCCCTCCAGTGGTAGAATCCCTGTCCTCACCTATCACTGGTAAGGCTGTCACTGTCTAACAAAAGCTAAAAGTCCAATGTCTTACACTTTTCCTGGGTTTTATTTGAAGTTTTGCATATCTCTGGAGCTTTAGAAACAACAGGTTTTGTTGTGTTGTGTGTCTCATGCATATTAATAATGAGCTTCTCCTCTGATTGGCTGATTTAAATACTTTAAGTCTTGACAGCTCAGTTTCTGAATACACATCTCTACTCTGAGTGCACATTGTAAACATTTTCTGTGGATTGAGTGGTTTGACACATGGAATAATGGGCTGTGTAACACCCAACACACCTAACGCCTTCCTTAAAATAGAAAACCTCATAAAATCTTGCTTTAACTGCTGTATCCCTGTTAAAACAAATCCTCTACTAATGTGTAGTTGATCACCTTGAGGTTGCTAATTCAGTGAGACTAAGTGCAAATGCACCACACATACATAAATATATGTAAATTAGCAGGATATCTGTGGCAGTTCAGTCACTGCAGCATCAAGAAAAAAAAACTTCTGCAATAATAATCACCAATGAAACACAGCAGAAGGAACCCTAGTCTAAAACCGTTATACATAACATGAAATGAATGTGTGTGTGTGTATACATCCTGCAAACTGTATTCCTAAATAGAAGCTGGAGATGCTAAGAGGATCATGCTTTTTTTCCTGCCAGGCTCTCACTGATCTTTCTTCTAATAGAAGTCAGGCGTCCTGCTGAGAAATCCTTCTATAGAGCCAAAGTCTAAAATGTCGAAATGTAACCTGCTCTGTGAATGATGGCTGCTGCTGGTGTTTTATGAGGTGCGTTGTGGTGAGTCAATGACTCATCCTGTTCATAATCATTTACACACTCTTTCCCTTTACAGAAGAAATAAATCAGCCTCTCAGTCTCTCAGTCGCCATAATAAATTTGCAATTAGAATGGATTTTTAGCCTTTTATCGAAAGACAAAGACGCTTTTCAGAGTGGGCGTTGTCTTTATAGGCTGTGGCCATGAAGTGAGTTGTGTTCACTAATCAGAAAGTTCAGAAACTCCAAATTGCAAAGCACCCTACGTGGTGCCACCCTTTTTGTGAATGTTGCTGTGTCTCAAATGGCTTTTTCCTGTACTTAACACTGGTTATATTAAGTGTGTGAAGTGCATTCACACTAACAATGATGGGAAATGCACAGCACTATGATTAAGTACCCAGTACACTTCTCATACGCAGTTATTGCCATCAGGCAGTGACATGCACAGACCTTTTGAAGGGCAGTGGCGAAAAGGAAAGAAAGGCATATATAGCTTGTCCTTGCTTTTGAAGGTCACTTTGACATGCGTTCTGGCTATGAGATTGCGCATAACATGGTTTTACAGCTAGAGGGCAAGCACATGTTTTGGCTCCTAGAGGGCACTTTAACATGTGTTTTGGGTCATAGAGGGCACCTTAATATGCTTTTTATGTCCCATAAAGGCACTTTATCATACGTTTACACCCCCCCACTTCCCCTTGTGCACAACACTGCCATCTTGCCTAAGGGGGGAGATTGCCAACTTAACAGATTTCAAAGTAAAATACAAGATTTTCATATTCTACTAAAAGTTTTAAGTCTACTTTTCTTTACAAATTTGAAACGGTCATTATTCAGTATTTCATAGGATGAATAAAACTGATGATACACTTTGTTCTTCTTCCCATAAGTAAGGTAATATTATAAAGCTTTTCCTCTTGAGAGTCATCTTCCAGGAACCATTAGCTAATTTTATTCTATTAAATTAAGTTAATGAAGTTCTCTTTGGACAGAAATAGTTGTTAAAATGAGTTAATGTCACCCTAATGATAATAAAAAAAATATTTCAGCTGCAACACTGTATAATTGAGTCACTAGATGACACAAGAGGAATCACATGAACAAAATGAAAATAAACCTGATTTGGGGAAAATGAGCAGTTAATTTGTCATTATACAGCCAGATATGATGCATATCCCTTTGCAATTCAAGAAAGATTAACTTCTTAAGATGAGCACCTTCATACAGCTTCATTTATTGTATGGCAGCATTGTGCATGTGTATTTCATATGCATTTATGCTAATTATGTTTATTCAAGTATGTATTCTGCCCTGTAACTGCATACATTGTAGCCCTAATTGTCACATTTCAATTCCTGCTGCACACAAGGACCAATGTTTGGTATGAAGCTGAAATTATAAACCAATGGTTTTGAGGATCAAATTGAACACTGAGTGCCATGTGATCTGTCACCAAGGATTCCAGTAAATATCTTAATCTTAAAGAGAACTTAAAAATTCATACACATGTCAAATTTAAGATGCTTGAGAACATGCCAATACGCATGTTTATGTTTTCTGTTCTACCCCCATTATGACAAAAAAAGGAACATAGTTTAAATCTTTGGTAGAAAATAAGTGATATTGAAAAACTGCTTGATCTCGCTTCCAATTTTTTTTACATTTGTAATCCAAAGTGTACACAGTAAAGTCACCAGTGTTACTATAACAGGTATCGAGTTAATTTTAACACTACTAGTGTTAACTAAATAGTGTTATAATATATTAACACTGGCGAGTTAACTGTGCATATTATACTTTGACTAAAGATGTAAAACTATTCATTTTAAATTCTAGTTTGTGGAATGAAGAACTGTTAAGATGAAAAAATTTCAACATGACTTCAATCAGCGACCCAAACAGGATTAAAAAGGTAAAATGATGAGGTTTTGAGGTTAAAATGATCAGGTTTTTGAAACTTTTAAATGTGAAACACAAACTATGTCCTTAATTAAAGAGGCATGCCAATGTAGGACCAACAAGAGATGTATGATTGAAAAAAAAATCAAATCCCAAGACAAGCAATACAAAACTACCTTAAAAAATACAAACCAGCGAGGAGGTTTAATATCATATTTTACTCCATTACTGTTCGAGCTGCATTATAATCAGCAAAAATTAAAAAAAAAAAAAAAAAAAAAAAAAAAGCAGTTAATTCAACATTCTAAAGTCCACTATGTTACATCAGAGTAAAAAGCCCAAAAATAATTATCCACAGCGGTGTCATGTTCTGTGATGCTCGGTGTCTTCTGGCGTGGCTGAAGGACATTTTGCAGGACATTTCGTGGTATTCTCATAGAAAATGAGACACGCAGCACCTGACAATTAAAAAAAAGAAAGAAAATCAGCAAAAGAAAAAGGTACAGTATAAGTTTACATATTACATCCCAGCATCAAAAACTTACAAGAAGCCTTTTCCACAGCCCAGAGGTCCAAAGAAGAGTTCTGTTGGTAGGCAAACCTTTCTACATGTTCCCTTTAGACTGGGACAACTGAATGGGAAGGATGCAGCCTCATTTTCAACAACTGCAATAAAAGATGGGAAACAATGCACCTACATTTATCTTCTGCAGGAATATTAAAATATTTAAGTTGTGTTGAGGAATATGAACATGCAGGGGTATCATGCCAAAACTCACCATTGAGCAGTAAGACAACCAGGAGCGCCAAAACCACAACCCGATATCCAGACATCGTTGCTTCTGAAAGTGGTCGCTCCAAAATGAGGATTTAGGCTGGGTCCCACTATATTTTTGGTCCAAGGGGAGGAGTGAAGATAATATGCAGCAGCATACTGGTCACTAGCTTTTATATTATAGAATTATAAAACATCCCAGAGAGAACATGCTTGTCTTAATCACATTTCAGAAAACTACATCACTGTGAGCAACTCATGACTGAGTGATGTCATGGGACAAACATCCCCATGAAAATGCTTTTTTCAGCTGATTTAAAGCACATGCACGTCCTTAGCCCTCATTGCTGTCTATGATTGAGAGAATGGGCACTATAGGCACGTTCTGTTAGGTTAGAGGTCAAAGAAGGCATTTTAATAAATAAATTGTCACTAATGCAGCTATTTTTGTTGGAGAGAGCAGTGTTGTGCATGGTGGGGGTGAGGTGGAAGAGGAGGAAAGGCATCGGTATTGACATTTTCACATAACATTTCCCAGAAACACTGTTTAAAGAAATATGTTTGGCTTGAATAATTTATTTAAATTGTGATTTTAGATTTAATTTAGAAAAAAAAATGTCCTTTCAGTTACTTGCTTACTTGCTTCTTAATAATGCACTACTTTACTGCCTCTTTTGCTGTGTGGTTGATTTGGTTCAGTATTCAATCACATGTGACATTACAGCCTTTTTCATTAAGGATTGTTCTCAGTATCAGTGCAAATTTGTCTCAAATGATTAAAAATTGCCATGTGTTTGGCAGCAAGACTGCAGACATGTTGATGTTCCTATGCAACCACTGTTCCATAGGTACATCCACTTTTTAAGGGCAGGGGTGAAAGGGGAAAAATGGGAAAATGTCAAATGTTATTTAGACATGTTTTACATGTCACAGAAAGCCCGCTTTAACACACAATTTTATCTTCAAACAGGCTACTTTAATGTGCGTTTCAGCTTTCTTTACACTTGAGCACAGGTTTTTAAACAATAAATTAGACACCCTGCCACCCCCACCCGCCATGCACAGCACTGACAGACAAACACCAGTACACATGTACTACAACATTCATGAGAGTCAATAAATGAGCATGTTTACATGACCCTTTATGACTTTCATGACCCCTTTTTGATAAAAGAAGGGGTCATGAAAAAAAAAAAAATATATATATATATATATATATATATATATATATATATTAAAGACATTTCTCTAATCAATTTATATCAAAGTTCTTCAACTCCAATTGCGACACCCAAATAATAGGACTGGACTTGGGTTTCTCTCAGACGTACGCTTTAACGGAACAAAAAAATACCACAGAAATCCAGCAGCAGCCTGGCGTGAGCTCAGAAAAATGTCAGTTTTTAAAAAAGATGATGAGTCTGCACCAATGCCAACGCTGGTGAAGGAGCTTAATATTTAAAAACTAATTAAATAGACAGGTGAAAAACAAGAAATAGAGACCCCAGACCAAATAAAAGAACATGGCTTCACGCAGACACGATAAAATATTACTCTGACATGGTCAAACCTTTTTGAATGTTTTGATTACTTAAAATGTGCTAAAGAATAGATGTATTAAAAACCATGTATAAGAAAAAGTTGTAAACATAGTCTCAGTATAATCTCTTGCTATGTAACTGTAAAAATGACTCCATTAGGAATTTAAAATATGTGTATACTGATCCCATATGGCAACAAATCTATTTCACCATGTTGGAATAAATAAAACGTATAACATCAAAATTTAATTAAATGTTTGATGAGTTTAAATTTTTAATTGGTTAAAATTTCAAAATTCTGAATAAAAAACAACCTTTGGATGTGAGACAATGATACTCACATGTCAAAAGGTCATGAGCACAAGGGACTGGTCATGTGACCTCATCAAATGTATGTCCTTCAAAATAAAAGCCCCCTTTTCCCAACTAAATGTAAAAACAAAGACTTAATATTCCAGATTTTTAGAAAAATAAAGATAAAGTGAGTTGATAAGGTAAGTAATTTTGGCAACACAATGCAATCAAGAGTTAAAGAAAATGCCAGAAACATATCGCCACCTAGAATCGAGGGGAGGACACGTTCCCATCGGTAACTCTGGTTTTCTCTGTTGCATGTGAACTGGGACAAGGACAGAAGTCTGATTAGATGTCAAAACCAAATTTTTAGCATAGCTCAATTACACTGTGCATGTAAACACACAAATCTGTTTTCATTTTGCTGCAGTTAAAAGATTTGTGTCTTAATCTGTGAATGTGGTGAGATAGTGACCAGTGTATGCATTTATCTTATTGGTGAATGCAGATCTTTCTGATTGTTGTGTGAATGTGGCCCGTTCACATGACTTTTTTTTTTTTTTTTTGCAATTATGGAGACAGGAGATGCAATTATGTGAATCCTTAGTACGTATTTTGTCTGATAGAATTGTACTTATAATTAGACACACACACAATAGGATTGTACTTATAATCACACACACACACACACACACACACACACGCACGCACGCACACAGGCACGCACGCACGCACGCACGCATGCACGCACATACACACTCATGTTGAATAGTTAGAAGGAATTTTCATTGAAAAAATTAACACTAACACACATGACATTCCACTAATGTTTATTAAATACTATGTGCTGACATTGAATTACTAATCTTTTTTGTCAATCAAATATAAACTGTAACCACATCAAGTCTCCACTGCTCTATAGGTTTGCAGTAAACAGTGTGTCTCCTCACATTCTTACTGATGCACACATGATGATGTTAAAATTCCCTTGAACCTCTCCAGCGACCACCCTTCGTCCACAGGGGAGGAGCCGGTTTAATTCTTCATACGGATTTTTTAATTTGTTTAAATCTGGTTAGAAAGAGAGAGAGAGAGAGACTCATGACTGCCGCATTGCCGGTTCAATCTCCTTGACTGGCCCCAAAATTCAGGAAAAGTGCTACTGTCACATGGTTAGCATTTTAAAATTGAGTGGTTGCCAAACGTCTAATATAGTGTGGGCTTGTCGGAGGAAAACATGCAGGAAGAAAGGGAAGCAGCTGCAAAAATGTAGGTGGAGCCACTGATGATTATTGGCTATTCTGCTCTAATTGTTAAAAATGTACCTTAAAGTACCCTTTTTTTAAAAGTCAGAATGTGCATTAGGTGCTCTTTAAAATGTCTAAACTTGGACTAAAGTTCCTTTGTAAATGTCTAAATGTGCACTAAAGTTTCTTTTAAAATGTTAATAAAAGTGCCTAAATTAACACAATTATGATTATTCATCATCAATACAAACTACAATGAGTAGTCCAATTAGACTAAGTCAGGTTTTATTAATTCATATATAATACACATAAATTACACTGTAGGTGCTATTTTGTCTTTTCTCCCCCACCCTTTAAAAAAATCTGTGCACCACTGCTTGTCCTGACTCCTGTGCAGCCACCTTGGACATTCAGTGAAATACCCAGTAACATAAGCGACGACCTCCTCCCTCGGCTGCTTGGTTTTGTACAGAAAAAATAGGTCCAATAACTGTGGGACAACTGCTGACTATCACGGTTGGGATGTGGAGGTAGACCCGGGTGTAAAGAGAGAGAGACTGAAACGGAGCAGGCAGGGTCACACACATAAAGGATTTAATGAAGGAAACCAGAACACAACAGGATAACAGGCAGGTTAAAACACAGTGAAACCACAGAACTACTAATCACTAACTATGAAATGTGAAGAACAAGACATGTGATACGTCAGACAATCAGCCAGGGAAGTAAACAGGCATATAGAACACACACACACACCACACACACACACACACACACACCACACACACACACACAAACACACACACACACACCACACACACAGTAGAAACTATTTCAAAATAATACAGAATTCATCTAAAGAGACAAGTTAGATCAGCCTTTGTTTCAGAGGTAGAAATTTAGTTTTCTCCCAAAATACCTATATACTACTATATCGGTGTGTAACGATACATTACTAAGGTCAAAACATCCACATAAACAGGTGTCAAGTCCAAAAATCATTCAATTTATTGGCAAATTATACACATTTTTATTCAAAAAAGCAACATTATAAAGTCTAAATATACAACGTGAACAAGTAGTTTAGATGCAAGGGTTTTGAGTGTTGAGACAGAAAGTTCCTAACTATGTTTACAGTTGTATTGGGAGACCACCAGAGTTTCACTACTAAGACAAATGTTTCTGATCAGTATTTTATATGTATGGTTATATGTAAAAAGTTCTGGGCTTTTGAGTATTCAATGTGCCGTTGGTGGACATTTACATTTGGGACAGAACTTACAGTAAAAAACATGAAACCCAGACCTGAAGAACCTTCAATATGGGCCTCCTGACATTGGTTATTGTGTTTATCAAATTGAGGACCATGTCCTTAATCTATGGCCAAAAGCAGTTTACATGGTTGAGTAAATCATGTAGACCCGAAACAAAAAGTTTTTCATGTCTGTCTTGTACATGTGAATGAAATAACACGTTCTAGTTTCACTAGTAAATGAGATAAGTGCTTGGTGTAAACCAGTGTTACAAACATAAATACCATAACAGATTATCGCTGTGCATTTGGAAACTGTTTCATCAGTGTTACATCACTGTTTTCCCAAAGGGAAATGATTGCTGTTTTGTTGTTATCTCCTGTCTCTATTTCCCTAGGTGATGTCCAAAGAGGCTTTGCCTGTGGCAAAAACGGGACTCTAATTGCTTTCAGGAGGAATGGAAACGCAAGGTGGACTAATGACCACTAATGAGTTTGCACATCAATGTACGTCTTGCATCATCTCTGCTGAAAAAGAAAGTCACCAGACCAAAGTCCAGCTGTATTACAACATTAACCCTAAACCTCAACTACAATATTACTGTGAATGACCAAGTAATAGTTTCAATTAACTGCAGGGTCCATATTAAACACTGGGTGCAGGTGGTTACAAGAAAAAGCTAAGTTTAATTTATAAAAAAAAAAGCAAAAAAAAACAAGGAAGAAGACTACTGATGCTGCATGTTTTTCTTCTTCACCTTTTTTCTGCATCAATGCTCCAATGATGTTAAAGTATACCCTCTTTGGTAACATCATTATAACAGAATAATATTTCAATAAAATAGTTAACATCTTGTGCTTTCCTTACTTTTTTTCACTGCATTTAATTTTCCTGCTGCAGAGTCAGATTGTTACCTAGTTAGCAAAACTCTTTTGGTGCATATCTGGCCCACACCTGATGCGTTCAATTGGCCTACATACAGCATGGAATGATGGCACTTGGGCATTCCAATCCGGTTTATCCAATCTACCCATTGCGCCACTCACCATTTTTGGTCCAAAAGTTTTTTGATATTTGAGTATTTATCCCTGTTGAGGTAAATTCAAGTTAGTTGCAGCTACCTGGACATATGAGAATTTGCATAAAGCTGTTTACTGAGGGACAATATTATTTGTCCTTTCTCTGACCAGACTTATATTCGTAATTGGGGGAACCACATAGTTAGCCTTGTGAGCATAGTTACATTTCTTTCCTTCGGTGCTTATGTTTTCACTGACAATGGTGTTGAATGACCATTCAACACCATTGTTGACAGTCTAACTGCCCTTATTCATAACTGCTGAATAAGGGCAGTTAGACTGTCACTGTAGCATCCAGGTTGTTTAAATGAACCAGGAAGGATCACATTCAAAGTATTAGTCCTACCATGTTGTATGTGGGCCACTTTAGACCCACGTCCAGATTACTTGATGCTAACTTGCTACATTTTGGCCTAAACTGGCCCAAATATGTTTCAACAAATGTGGGCCACATATGTTTCCTTACATGTGGCTCACCTTAGGCTCAAATCTGGACCATGTGATGCTGAATTGCCACATTTCAGCCAAATCTGGGCAGTATTTGCTTTGTGATATTTGGGCCAAATGAGCCAGTGTAGTTTAACATCCATTTTGTCTGGGCCAGAGGAATGTCTGCAGTGCCTGATTGTTGTTCAACAGCTCCTTCCCTGCCACAGTCATGCAAACAGCAATAATGTCCAATGAACATCATCCAACCACTGTAAAATAGAAAACGTGACTTCTGAATTCCTGATTCTAAAATCGTGTATATTGTATATTTATTAATCTACAGTATATCTGTACACTTCATAATCTATATAATGAAACACCTCACTCCACTGTCAAATGCAATACTACAATACAAATACATACTACATGTGTTGTACCTAGAGAATCGACTGAAAAGGAATTTTCCTTTTTGAAAAAGCTTATATAGGGCTCTAATATGACTGCCACTGATGTACTTTTTAAATCTGTTGTGTTCCCAGAGTCCTGCCCTGGCTGGATCCTGTCACCTCATCCTCCACATACACCACAATTCAATATATTCCTGTTCTTCTATTCACTCCGTTTCATATTGAACTTTTCCTCTTTGAATGTTTTGTTTCCCTCCTGTGAGGGATCCTCCTCTGTTTCCCTTTTTGAGGTTCCCCCCTAAAGTTTTTAGGGTGTTTTTCCTTGTATGATGTGAGGGTCTAAGGACAGTGGATGTTGTGTTGCTTTTGTGCAAACTGTAAAGCCCGTTGGGGTGAATTTGTGATTTTTGGCTATACAAATAAAATTGACTTGACTTGAACACACAGGTAAAATGCAGACGATGTTCAAAACAGGGCATAAATACACAAAGAAGTAACCACTGACAACAAACAACAAAAACTTGTTGAGAGCACTGCAAGGTAATTGCGAACAACCCTTGACTCCCCAAAAAAAGAAGTTAATTAAACAAAAAAGAGTCGCACCCTGGTATAACTCTCACCCGTACACTAAAGTTAACCTTTCGGAGGCATGAACGAATATGGCGCTCCAGCAAACTGGAAGAAGCTTTACGCGAATGGAATCTCAGAATGTACAGGAAGGCCCTACGTAATGCCAGAGCTGCTTATTACTCCTCACTGATAGAAAAAAAACAATCCAAGGTTCCTCTTCAGCACATTAGCTTCACTGACTAAATGTAACTACACTATTGATCCACGTATTCCTACAACCCTCAGCAGTGATGACTTCATGGACTTCTTTAACGACAAAATTCTGACAATTAGAGACAGAATTTATCACCTTGTCCCATCCACTGGCACTAATCTGCCCTCAGATGCAGTTATTGTAGAGACAGATTAAATAGCTAATGTTCACCTTGACACATTTACTTCAATCAACTTCGCTGAACTAGCTTCGCTGATGCCTTCATCTAAAACTTTAACTTGTCTTCTGGACCCTATTCCAACCGGAATGCTAAAAGACATTTTCCCTTTGATTAGCCCTTCCTTACTAGAAATACTCAATATGTCTTTATTATCTGGCTATGTACCACCGTCCTTTAAAGTAGCTGTAATTAAACCTCTCCTTAAAAAAAAAGCAGTTGCTAAACAGCTGTGTGACTTTTTACACAACAATAACTTATACGAGGATTTCCAGTCAGGTTTTAGAATGCATCACAGCACAGAGACGGCTTTAGTTAAGGTTTCTAATGATATTCTCGATGCATCTGACAAAGGATTTATTTCCATTCTTGTTCTGTTGGATCTTAGCGCTGCATTTGACACAGTCGACCATCAAATCTTATAACAGAGACTAGAGCATCTTATTGGTATAAAATGGACTGCACTAAAATGGTTTAAGTCCTATCTTTCAGATCGTTCCCAATTTGTCCATTTCAATGATGTTTTTTCTATCCATACCATTTTTATGTCCATAATGCATACTGTGTATGCAGATCCACAAATTCTGCGAATTTTGTACATAGTGTTGTGTATTTTATTTTTTATAGCTTTTATTTTCTTTAGCTTTTATTTTCTTTTCTCTCTCATTCTTTACTCTGTACGCTGCAGTAACAGGCAAATTTCCCCGTTGTGGGATCAATAAAGTCATATCTTATCTTATCATACAAAAGTTAATCATGGGGTTCCACAAAGTTCTGTGCTTGGACCAATACTTTTCACTCTCTATATGCTCCTATTGGGTAAAATCATTAGGAAACACGCTATTAATTTCCACTGTTACAGATACACAACTGTATCTATTCTGCTACTAAATTCAGGCAAAACAGAAATCATTGTACCCGAAATCTTGAGGAACTCAATACCCAGTGATACAGTTATCCTGGATGACATCTCCCTGGCCTCAAGCTCCACTGAAAAACCTAGGAGTCATTCTCGACCAAGACTTGTCATTCTCTGCCCACATTAAACATATTTCTAGGACTGCCTTCATTCACCTACGCAAAATAGCAAAGGTCAGACACTTATCCATGCATTTGTTACTTCCAGGCTCAACTACTGCAATTCTTTACTGTCGGGTTGCAGCAAAAAGTCCCTAAGGACTTTCCAGCTGATCCAGAATGCAGCTGCATGTATATTAACTGGCACTAGAAGACGGGAGCATATCTCACCTGTATTAGTCGCTCTACACTGGCTTCCTGTGAAGTCTCGAATAGAATTCAAAATCCTGCTCCTCATCTATAAAGCGCTCAACGGTCAGGCGCCATCCTACCTTAGTCCCATATCACCCATCGAGAGGATTACGTTCCCAATATGCAGACTTATTGGAGGTTCCCAGAATTTCTAAACATAAAACAGGAGGCAGAGCCTTCAACTTCCAGGCTCCTCTCCTGTGGAACAGTCTTCCAGTCTCAGTCCGGGGGGCAGACACCCTTCCTATATTTAAGAATAGGTTAAAAACTTTCCTGTTGAAGAAGCGTATAGTTAGGGCCGGCCCTGGCTGGCCTAGTCATAGTTATGCTGCGCCAGGTTAGTCTGCTGGGTCCTCATGAGATGCTCTGAGCTTCTTTTTCTTATTTTTCCTCTTCCATCTGTGATACTGATGAACCACTATTGTACTTTTAAATCTGCTGTGTTCCCAGAGTCCTGCCTTGTGTTTTGTCATTCACAGAGCATGCTGCAGTGCAACCACTGAGGGATCTACGGATGTTGGAAGGTCTGATGCTGTCCTGGTTCACCTGGAAGCTGTGATGGATCCTGCGCCTCATCCTTCACCTACACCCAAATTCATTGCATTTCTGTTTTTCTGTTTGCAATACAGTAATCCCTCGTTTATCGCGGGGGTTACGTTCCGAAAATCACCCGCGATAAGTGAAATCCGCGAAATAGAAAACTTTTTTTTTTACAATTAGCAACTATTACATGTATACAAATATAACATATAACATATAATACAGAATAACCCTTTTTGCATTCGTATTAAAATTGACTGCTGCTGTCGTCCTTATGTCTTTTCCTCCTTCTTTATGTAACGAACGGAAGATTCATTGATTCCGTAATGGCGAGCAACGGCTGCATAGCTTTTACCTTCCCTTAGCATGTCCAGAAGTTTAACTTTATCTGAGATAGGTAGCATCTTCCGCCGTTTGGGCCCATCCGCAGGTGCTTTTGTCCGTCCAGGCCGTTTCGTCGACGTTATGGGTTTAGGAGATGTTCGAAATTACAAGATAATTTGGCCAACTCAATGTAAATTTGCCAAGCTGTTTTATGTTCGTACACATAACTGCACGAGACGACAAAATGATAGCACAATTCGTAGCATGTTTTGATACAAGAAGCGGGAGTGAGTTTTTAGCGAATCAGAATGCAGAACACAATGCACCAAAAAAAAAAAAAAATGCATTATGAAAATCCGCGAAATAGCGAATCCGCGATAAGTGAACCGCGAAGTGGCGAGGGATCACTGTATACAATTTTCCCTGTATTGTTTCCACCTGCACACATCATCTACTGCAGCCTGTCCGTCCTGGAAGAGGGATCCCTCCTCTGTTTCTCTTCCTGAGGGTTCTTCCATTTTTTTCCCCCGTTAAAGGGTTTTTTTAGGGAGTTTTACCTTGTACGATGTGAGGGTCTAAGGACAGGGGATGTTGTGTTGCTTTTGTACAAACTGTAAAACCCGTTCGGGCAAATCTGTGATTTGTGATTCTGGGCTATACAAATAAATTGAATTCAATTAAATTGAATTGAACCTTTCACTTGTCTATTTCACGTTGAGCCAATCATTTTTTTTTTTTTTTTCCCTCGCTCTTTTACTACTATCAAAAAGTTCATGAGTAATAAACTTTGGTAACCGTGGTAACAAGAAACACCGGTGGGAAATAAACACACCTCGAGCAACTTTATAAGACCATGAGCAGCTAGTCTGCAGGAGAAGGAGTTGCACACGAAGCTGAACATGTATGTGTCTGTTCTCCAAACCATGATGATCTATTATTACATTGGTATATTGCTGCATGTGTTTTATCACTGTTCAAACTCATGAATGTATCCTTTATAACTAGATTAGACTTCCCCATCCCGTGTGTCATATAATATGAAAAAAATGTGCTAAAATGTACTTTTCTTTTCAGAATTTTACAGATTCATGGACAACGTGACGGCACTAACATTCACAATGACTGCATATGCTGTCATGGAAAACTACAAACACGGGCTGTTTATTGTGTTCCTCCTGCTGTATCTGATCATTTTGTCTTTGAACACACTGCTGACTGCCATCATACACCGGAACAAAAAGCTGCAAAATCCCATGAATGTGTTTGCATGTCTGTTGTGCATCAATGAAATATACGGCAGCACAGCTCTGTTACCTGCAGTTATGATTTTGCTCATATCCAAGGTGCGTGAAATATCTGTCAGATGGTGTGTGGCTCAGGTCTTTTTCCTGCACACTTACGCATTTGCAGAGTTCTGTATTTTAGCTATTATGGCATACGACAGATATGTCGCCATCTGTCACCCACTACATTACCACAATATTATGTCTAATTCAAAAGTGGGCAAACTAGTTGTATTAGCAAGTCTATATCCCATCATTGGGTTTATGTGTTTATTCTCCTTAACCTTACAGCTGAAATTTTGTGGAAAAGTGTTGCCTAAATTATATTGTGTGAACATGGAACTGGTCAAAAGATCGTGCACAAATGCATCATACATAAGTAAAGTAGGACTTGGGTTTATTTCGATCTCTGTTGTCCCTCAGGTAATAATGATTTCTTTCTCTTATGTACAAATTGCAAAAGTATGTCTGACGTTATCAAAAGAATCTCAAGGTAAGGCACTGAAAACTTGCATCCCACATATATTATCTATGGTAAACTTTACCATCGGATCATTATTTGAAATCATTCACCAAAGATTTAACATGAGTCAATTGACTGCAGAGGTGAGGATTTTCCTGTCTTTGTACTTTGTCATCATTCCGGCAATTTGCAACCCAGTGCTGTATGGACTCGGAACTCAATTAATGAGAACTCAGATAATAAAACTGTTTATTAGAAAGAAGATCATGCCATGGTAGTTAGTTAAGGCAGTGAATATGTGAACTACATATTACATCTAAATTCATTCACATTAGTGTTTTCAGAGACTATAATGAGGGTAAAATGCTTCCCTTTTTTCCTCAGATAAACCAGGTTTGTATTTGAATTGTACTCAACTGACTATAATCAAACCAACACTCTTTATAAAGTGATTAGTCTCATCTAATTTCCTGCTGCCCTTCTTTTCTTTCAGTGGGCTAAATCTTTTTTTTTTTTTTTAATGGTTCTTATGCTAAAACAAAACTGTAATCTGTATAATTCATTGCTGTCATTTAAACTGAAATGTCATTTAATTTACAAACTCATAAATGATTACTACTTTCTTTTGTGTTAATATTTCATATTTATTGCAGCATATAATTCTCAATATGAATGATACACAACTTGACTGCATCTTCTTTTTTGTATTTATCAATACTTGATTCATTATTGTGTACATACGAAGTTTAGTTAACATGTCTCTGTGTTTGTTTAATAAATGCTTTTGTTGTTCTTGTTGGTGACTTTATCCTCCATACTCTCTTACTTTAACCATGTGGAAATCTCCTAAAGTTATAAAACATACAATATAATAATATTTGGAAAACTTTAGATCTTTAACTAAACCATGAAAGGCAGGTGTCTGATGCTGCCTCACCATTTACACAAACACAAGTGTGATAGCTATTTTCAACACTGATTTCTGGGTGTGCCTGTCTGTGTCTCCTCTGGAGTCCAGCCTTGTGTTCTCCTAACGCTTTTCATCAAAACTATGGGATGGCTTCATGTGCAGTGTCCATAAACAACAACAACAAATTCAGGAATTTATTAAAAGAATATTCAAGTTAATCAATATCAATGCATGGGGGAAAAAGATCTGTGAAGTCTTTGTTTTTGTTTTTTTTACTATATACCTTTATTAAAAGGTTTCTGATTTGCACAAATGGACGCAAACACAAATTAGGTTGAAATAGCGTGTAAAAACAGCAAATGGCCATATTCCACTGTAGTAAATTGTGTTATGGAAAAAAACGTTCAACTAACTGAAGAGAAATGACCATCATTACTTTAAGACATGAAGATCACTCAATATGAAACATTTCAAATACTTTGATAGCTTCTTTTTTTTCTTCAAGTGCAGTCCTAAAAAGGTTTTCCTGAAACACATGAGGCTTGCCCCAGGGAAGGAAGACCTAGAGTAACCTCTGCTGCAGGAGTTAAATTTAATAGAGTCTCACGAATCACCAATTAACGGCTCATCAGATTAGAGCCTGTATAATTACTTCCAAGAGTTGAACCAGCAGGCACATGACAAACTGCGTGAATCAGACATTTATGGTAAAAATGGTGGAAAGAAAGAATTGAGGCAAACCAAAGAGAAGAAGACGATTAGTTGAGTCAAGGGAAGCAACTTATGGTCATTAGATTAATGGAAATCTGTACTTTGGCTAAGTGCAACAAGTGGTTTCTTTGAGGAATTTAAATTTCATAACATACTTCCTGCCTTTGAGAACCTGGATTGTATATATATATGTATATATATGTATATATATATGTATATATATATATATATATATATATATATATATATATATATATATATATATATATATATATATATGTGTGTGTATGTATGTATATATGTGTATATACTGTAGAGTGGTTTTTGTACATTTTTTGTACATGTTTTTAAGTTATTTAGAACACTCAGAACAAGGATTGAATAATCTATTTAAGTATTTAAGTCTGAAGTTGTATATAATATCATCATATATAATATCAATTTCTGGAGGGATGGACCAGGAAGACCTCACCAGAGAGGCATCCAGGAGGCATCCTCACCAGATGCCCGATCCACCTTATCCTGCTTCTCTTGATGCGAAAGAACAGTGGTCTGAATCCCAGAGCAGACACAGAGACAGAGGCGAAAGTGGGTGGAGAACAAAGTCTTTATTGCTTTGAAGTGAAGTGAAAGGAGGGATGGAGCAGAAACAGAATGCTGAAGGTAATGGAGGCAGAGGTGAGGCAGAGTCCGGTGGAGCAGGCAGAACTGGTTGGGGAAGATCGTAGCAGGGAGACGAAGTAGCAGTAGCAGTAGTAGAAGTCGTAGTAGCGAGCATAGAGTATCAAGGCAAGCCGTACATTATCAACAAGGAAGCAGGAACTTTATGTCAATGAGTGGGGAGAGAGCCTGTGTTTTTCTGGGCCATAGCCTTCCTAGTCCACCAGAAAATGAAACCCCTGGCCCCTGTGTTGGATGTCCAGAATCTGGCGGAGATAGTGGGGTTGGGCCAGAGGGCTCAGAGGGGATGAGGAGACAGGTTTGAGGAGGGAGACCTGGAAAGTGGGGTGGACCTAGAGGGGGATTGGGCAGCTCTAGGCTGAAAGCCGTGGGACTAATGACCTTGTCCACTGGGAAGAGGCCTATATACTAGGGGGGGGCAGTTTTTTGGAGTCCACCTGCAGGAGCAGGTCCTTAGTTGAGAGCCACAGTTTCTGTTCAGAAAGGTAGGTCAGAGCCAGGGAGCAGCTACAGTCCGCCAAGCATTGTTTCAAGCCACTGTCTGTTGTAGGGCCACCCAAGCTTCTTTCCACACTCTCTGGATCTGGCGAAGGTGGGACTGCATGGACGGAACTGCTACCTCCGCCTCCTGTGAAGGGAACAATCGGGGGTTGGAACCTAAACATCACAATGAAGGGGGACATACCAGTAGCAGAGCACGAGAGGGATTTTTGGGCATACTCCCCCCATGGTAACTGGCAGCTCGAGGAAGTCAGTTTCAGGGCACTGATGCAGCCGTGAGCCACTTCCAGATCCTGGTTGGCCCACTCCGTCTGGCTCGCAGATGTCCCCAGTGCCTCGCAGAAGGACTGCTACACCTGGTAAGCAAACTGTGGTCCGAAACTTCATTCGCCGGAATTCTGTGGAGGCAGAAAACATGTAGGACTAATGGTTCAGCAATCACCAAGGCTAAAGGGAGCCTGGAAAGGGGGACAGCTTTGGAGAACCGGTCAACAATAGTGAGGATTGTAGTGTTACCTTCAGACCTTGGCAGTCCAGTGACAAAGTCCACAGTGATATACCTTGGGAACTGGGGAAATGGGAGCAGATAGAGCAGGCCCGCAGGAGGTTGGTGAGTGGCTTTGCACCACAGACGGAGCAAGCTGCAATGAAACGGCGGTGTTGTAGATAGAGGGCCACCAAAACATCAGGCATAAGAAGTTTAGAGTCTGTGCAACTCCAGGGTGACAGGTCAGCTACGATGAGGGCCCCCACTGCAACACCTATAACTGGAGGCAAATCATTTTGGCGGCTTTTATTCATGATATTTTGGGGTACTACCCAAAGCTTGTGACTATTGAGGTGAGGGTAGGAATGTAGATTGATTGGTAAGAGTCTAGACTTCAAACCCCTTCTTCCCCACAATGGACCAGTGCAGAGTCTGCATCATTGATGGGATTAAGGAGGTCTTTGGAGTAATTACCCAATGACCCAGTGTGTCCAGAGTCTAGGCAGGTCTCCAGGCTACACCATCTACCACACCATCAAAGCCAGCTCACTACCAGATGGTGATCAGCCAACTCTGCCACTCACTCGAGTCTCCACAACATATGGCTGCAAGTCTAACAACAAGTCCTCAAAGTCAATCATTGAACCATGACCATGGACGTTCTAGTGCCAAGTGCACATAGGATACCTTTATGTCAGACTCTGGTGGAGAGTCCAATCCCTCTCAAGGAAATTGTTTCCGGAGTCCATGCTGTGCTCCTATATACCTATATATAGACTTTATCTAGCTGTTACACCTCGACCTCATGTACCAGTTCAGGCCCTTTACCCACCAGAGAGTTCCACTTTCCATGGGAAGGGTTGCTGATGTTATCCTTTTAGGCTATGCTTGGCTGTGACCCATGGGTGACGGCCTCAGAAATGTCCATGAAAATGGTTACATACATTTTTTACGTTGAGCCAGCACATCTTTTTTTTTTTTTTACAAGAACTTATTTATCTAAGCCAGAATAGATCACAAAGTAAGATTCCAGTTTTATGATCAGTTTATTCAATCATTTCAAATTTGTGTATTTTTCACACACAGTTATTTTGAAAACTAGTGATTCTGTTTTCCATCCATCCATCCATTGTCTATCCCGCTTATTCCCTTTCGGGGTCGCAGGGGTCTGCTGGAGCCTATCCCAGCGCACTTTATGGGCGAGAGGCAGGGATACACCCCAGATGGTCGCCAGCCAATCGTGGGGCACACACACCATTCACACACCATTCACTCTCACACTCACACCTATGGGCAATTTAGAGTTTACCAATTAACCTGAGCATGTTTTGTATTGTGGGAGGAAACCGGAGTACCCGGTGAAAACCCACGCAGACACGGGGAGAACATGCAAACTCCACACAGAAAGGCCCCAGACCCAGGCCCAAGGCGGGTCTTGAACCTGCGACCTTCTTGCTGTGAGGCAACAGTGCTACCCACCGCACCACCGTGTCGCCCTGATTCTGTTTTAATACCTTGAATTAATGTCAGAAGGCTGTGATGCCTACAACATGAAACTTAAGTACAATTGGATTTAACTGATGAAAAAGAAAATAAAAGTCACACAAACTATTGCAATTAAATTGGCAGTGGTCAATTATACCTGAGCTGTGAACAACTAGCTACGATTACTACAGCGTCAACTACTGTATATTCCAACACAGATTATGATCAGTTCTTGGTACTGTAAAACAAACCGAATGTGTGCTGTCACATGCAATTACCTAGTCATGAAGCTATTGCTACTTGAACACTACTAAAATTAATTTAACCAGTGCCAATCAACACCTGCCACCTAAAATCCAAAACTTAGCAAACATTGATATTAGACTAAATTAATATAGTAGTTGCCATCTTACCACCGCTGACCCACCTAGTGTTAACTGATTTCTTACACTAACTACTGATAAAGTTATCAGCAGTCAATAATATGAGTCAATGGATTTTTAAGTTGTGCAAACTCAATACCTATGTGTTGAGTTAAGGCAGAAATTTCTCTGCTGAAAATCAATGCATTCATTTGTTAAAACTAGCTAATTTATTTTCAGTTAGTGAAACTTATTAAATTATCATCTCATTATAATGTATCCACATAACAAATATTTTTTATACAGAAAAAAATGTTAATTCTGACCTGTACCTACTAATGCCATGAATCATTTCTTAGAGTGTGGAAAAGGTGCTGTGTATAAAATACTATTGGACCTGAAAGCATTACATTTTAATGTCAAGTTATTACATTTAACCAAAACATTGCCACTAAACTCATGATGTGATAACTCCCACAAAATGTAATAACTTTTTCTTTTTTTATTGTATTATGCGGAGTTATAACATTATATGTAGTTATGGATTTCTGCAGGCCTGTATATTATGACAAACTTTAAATGCAATGTGCAAACCCGAATACACAAAACACCACTATTTATTATTAGAATTTAATTTATCTTAGCTAAATTTAGTTTGCCTCATTCTGTACTAAGCCATTTTTTTCTCTAAGTCATCTTGTTTTTCTCCTTTTCTTTCATTCCCACTATTTGGATTCTCCATCAGTTCCATTAATTAGCAGGAGAAGTGGGAAACTTGGAAAACACATAACTAGATGGACAAACATGCTTGTTAGTGGTCAGTGATTTTAAATCCTATTGGAAGCAATTAGCAACTCTGCTCAATAATGACAGGGAGACCTGTGAATATTCCCAGAGAATGAATCACCATGGTGTAAGTGTGATGAAACAGGCACAGTATATAGGTCAGAATTTCTACCGCACGATCTAGCACCTATTAGTGATATTACATTTATTGCAGAGTAATAGCTAAACATGAGGCAGTCTGCCATGATAACCATAGCCATGGCTAGGTTAGCTAAAATAGGTGCTAAGCTACAGTATCTAGCATAGATTTACTTTTGCTTAAAACCTCTGTCTACATTGTCTACAATCTTGCCATTGATAATGTATCTACAACCTTTAAGTTTTTTTTATAGATGACAGTGGACCTAAATATATAATATAACAAGGGAAGGAATATACAGTATAAAATAGTATTATACACAGGTTGCAGGCCCGCACACATTTCATGGTAAAGTATATTCTGACTCACACAGATTGTTTTATTGTCATCATGAAAAATATCTCCGAAGTGAAATTCATCATTCTGTCTGACTTTAATGAAATGGATGAAATGAAGCCAATATATTTCTGCATATTCCTGATTATATACCTAACCATTGTTGCTGAAAATGTGGTGTTAATCGGACTGATCTATTGTGACAAAACCCTGCATAAGCCAATGTACATGTTGCTGTGTAACCTGGCTGTGAATGGTCTTTATGGGAGCACGGGCCTGCTGCCTGCACTGCTCAGCAACGTGCTCTCACACTCGCACGGCATCTCCCTGCCGTTTTGCCAGACACAGATCTACACTATTCACACATATGCCATCACTGAATTCACAATTCTAGCAGTGATGAGTTATGACCGGTACATGGCTATCTGTAATCCTCTAAATTATCATGCACTCATGTCAAGCAGAGTTGGTAAACTGATTGTTTTTACGTGGCTTTACCCTATGCTGGCCTTCCTTATTGTTTTCATTTTCACTGTTCAGCTGCAGCTTTGTGAGAGAACCATAGAGAAAGTTTACTGTATGAATTACTCACTGGTAAAACTTTCATGCACAGATACGTCACTTGTTAATATAGTTGGTCTATTATCTGTTGTTCTGTATACGATTCCACAGCTCATCATGATCTTTTATTCATATGCACATATTCTGAGAATATGTGTATTTTCCTTCAGTAAATCTAAGGTCAAAGCACTTCGAACCTGCACACCCCACCTGATAGCAGTTATTAACTACAGCATCGGCTGCTTTATTGAAATCACACTAAGTCGATTCAATATAAGACACCTGCCTTATCAAATCAGGTTGTTTTTATCTGTGTATTTTTTAATATTTCCACCCATTCTTAACCCAGCAATTTACGGTTTGAGTATTCAAGTCATAAGGCTGCAACTGTTTAGACTTTTCTGCAGAAGAAGCAGGCAAGTGCAAATAATGTAGACAAAGAAGGCAGCTGTTGTTGTACAAGGAAAGTGTCTCCTGCATTGTGTTGTGATGACTGATGCCTCGGGGAAACACACGATACACACAGACTCTTGTCTCCCACCGTAATCAACCGGATTCTAAAGCAGGACCAGATCAGGCAGTGCTGACAGAAATGTTGGGAGAGTTGAATTCATGTCATGCCATGTGTAGTTCCAGCAGCATTAGCAGGCTGCAGCTCAGACTTTGTCTCTAATGAATTGAATATCAGTCATTTGACTGTCTCTCTCTCTCTCTCTCGACTATAATGCAATGATGCTAGAAAGCACGTTTTCAGAGTTTCAATTGGCTTGTTGCATTAAATATAGCTCCTATTATTTGTGAAACCTGCAAATATAGACTAAAGACTTTTATCTTTTTTATTGTCCTAAATGATAACATTAGCAGGAAAATGTATATAAAAACACATTCTATATGCATTAGGTGTGTCTGTCACACTTTGTCTAACCTGTACTTCATGCTCTCATATGATCACTGTTCAAATCTCAATGTTTTTGATTAAAATGCAAATCAAATAAAGTAATTTTTGCAATGGATTTGTCACATCTCACTTTTTAGCTTGAATTCTCAGTATTTAGATCAAAAATAATACATTTGTGATTTGGATAATTGTATTTTATTCTCTGACTTTTGACAAAACATATTACTGTATATAATATATTATATTATTAAATGGCTTATATGGATAGATTTGTCTGGACCTTTTGATTTTCAGCCAGTTTGTCTGTTTCTCCCTGGACTGTATAATGCACAAATGCTATAAAGTACATTTTTTCAGAGTTTCGTATGACTTGCTGAAGTAAATATAGCCCATATTATTTGTGAAATCTGCAAATATAGATTAGTTATCATATTGAATGATAAAACAGGCAATATAAGTGTGGAAAAAATTATAAAACATTTTATATGCCTCAGTTTTGTCTTTCACACTTTTTTCGGCTTGTACTGCAAACTCTCATAACGCAGTTTGCTTTAATCATGCTGATTTCATATCATAATTGTATGTATTGCTATTATAAGTAAAACCAAATCATCTGGTCACTACAGTGATTTTCCATTTTTTTGTTCAAAGTCACTCTTTTTTATATGAACATTTTAATTCATGCATCACGAGTGAAACATGTGACATCACAAAAAAAGGAGACATGAGCCAGAGAGACTTTGACATGGTGGGTTGTTTACAGAATAAAATGCTAGATAATGCAGCAATTGTACTTAATTACTCATGATTATACTTCATTTCCAATAAGTAGCGTCCAAATTTGCAATTTTAGCTTAGTTGTTTTCTTGAGCCAAAATTCATATTAAACAATTGAATCAAGAGTCTCATTCAGAAGCCGACTGAGGACAAATATTATGTGCAAGACCTCCTAAATTACTCATATCATGAGACACACATGCTGGCTGATATTTCTTTCAGCATTTCAGCAGCAACTTTTCTTCCTGGTGTCTAACAATAGAATATGTATTTTAATAAATGTGCAAAATCAAAATATAAATTCTTATATATATATCCTAAAATCATAGCACAAAAATAGAAACTCCTGCCTCCTACATCCTCTCACACTGACTCATCCCGCACACTCATTTTAAGAAGTACAAGATCTGCACCTTAGACCTGCAGAATTTTAGTAATCTAAAATTTAAAACATAAATCTCATGTGCCATTTTGTTGTATAATGTCTTCAGTATTCTGATCTGCTATTCTGTTTAGTTGTTTGAACATTCATTATATATAGTTTTTAAAATTGTTTGGTTTTAGTTTTGATTACTTACTGATATTGTTTGTTTTAATGTAAAAAACATGGAGTTGCTGCAGTATATAAATAAAACAGCTGTGCATGTAAATACATAAGTGTATAAGGACCAATGATTGCATCGTTATGGAGAACCTCACATTCAGTGAAACACACACACACACACACACATACACACACTGCACACTTCTTTATGTCCTCAGCAACACACCTGCCGAGTGTTAAGTCAATAAGATAAAGCGTTCTGCAGAGGACAGAAATATAAAAACAGAGACTTTTAAGTTAAATAATGGGTTCTACAGTGCCACCTTCTGGTCAAATGGCATCCGACATACCACGGGCACTCAGACATATCAAAAAAAGAGATTTTCTGGAGCAAATTTTGGTAAATATTGCCTTAAAATGTGTAAGAGTGGTAAAAAGAAGGATTTGAACAAATTCTAGAGATGGCAAATGGGGCCTCCATGGCTGCATGATGCAGGGATGCTATAAAACACATTTTCCAGAGTTTTGATTGGCTTGATGAGGCAAATATAACTCCCATTATTATTTGTGAAACCTGCGAATAGTTTACAGATAGGTAAATTTTTGGTAATTTACTGTCCTGAATGATGAAATTAACAGTAAAGTGTGTAACAGATTGTATATGTATTAGGGTTGTCTTCCACACTTTGTTCAGTCTGCACAAACTCTCATATGATGACTATTTGTTTAGATTATGGTGATTCAATGTTTTTAGTTATGAATTAACAAAAAGAATATTATAAAGTAATTTCTAGCAACCAGTCACATTTGTTTTTTTTATCTTGCATCTTTAGGGTTTAGATTATAACTAATAGTTGTGATTTTGATATTTTTTTTATTCTCTGTGACTTTTGACAAAATGTGAAATGACTCTTTTCTTTTCCGTGCATATGCCGAGTGGCACAATGTGCAGAGAACATATTTAGATTTTATATCAAAATTAAATATAGTGCTGCAGTAAATAAAGCATAAATCATCTGCTCGCAACAGAGATTTTCCATTTTATAATTTCATTCTTCTGTTTGCTCAAGCCAGTTTCTTATTTCATGCATCGCGAATGAAATATGTGAAATCATAAAAATGTCACTTCAGGAGGAAAGAATTAGTGACTTTGGTTAGTAGCAGTGTTTATATTCAGACTGCTGCAGGTTGTTTACTGATAAAATGCTAATAATCCACATAAATCATGAAAACCTCACACATAATTAACCTTTTTTTTTTTTCAATACTCTGTATTAGGCACAAGTAAGTACACAAAATGCTTATATTTAAATGGTTTTGCTGTTGTATTCTCTATTGCTCACAAAGATAACGGTTGAATGAAAATATAATAGTAATTTTGAATTTATCTATAATAATTAATTAAAGACTGGCTAGGTTGCCAAGTTAGCTACTAAACTAAAGGACTCTAGAAGGTTCTCCAGCTTCAGTCCAACAATACACCTAGGTTTATTGGAGCTTCTAAATTGCTCCATGATAGGCTGCTACCTGTCTGGGTATATCCTGCCTCTCACCTGTAATAATCTGGATTGGCTCCAGGTGACCCCTGTGACCCTAATGAGAAATAAGCAGGTATAGAAAATTACAACACAAGGGAAATGAGCAATAATCAGTATAATGTGCAACTGTTTTCTGTTATTTCCTGGAAAACAAAATGACAGCATTCTGGCCTTCATGTCTGTCTTCTATCTTTTTCAACAAGTTCTTCATGTATAAAAATGTGGGTAATTGTAAGTGGCTCTATTCCCATTTTACCAGTTTAATTTTAACATTTTCATGGTATAGCATTCTGTTATGGTCCAAAAGCACACATGTTTTGTATTCCACAAGGTTTTATCAACATTACAGAGGAGGCCTAGTACTTGTCCAGTAATTTACCTTACACATCTCGTGATGATTTTATAAAATGATCACTGTGTGTGAGTTAATAATCAATCTATTGTAACATGGTGCATTTGTTCTGTCATTGTCTGTGTATCTGGAGTTTTACCTTGCAGGTCTGCAGCCGTTTCTCCAGCTGTTTCTTCTTTCCAGTTTCATCCTGACACGTTCCCTGTGGTTTTTTGTAAATTACATAGATTGATCAACTTTATTGATCAACTTCTGGGGTTATTAAGCTATTTATTAAATCAAACATTCACCACAGTCTCAAGAGAATGCCTATGGCTTCACACACTGACAAATTATTCTGACCCTTTGTAAATGTTACATGTTTTTTTATCTGGTTTATTTAATAATTTATAATGTGTTATTGAATCACATGTTGTTTTAAATAATTCTAATATGTACTGCCTTCCACTAAATTAATTACACTACACAATTAATTTAAAGTATTTAGGATAAAAGTATGTACAATTGAATTTCCATCTTCTGTGCATGTGCAGACAAATAAAGACTGAATTTTAAATTGATTGAAAGTTAAGATATAGAAAATAGCTAAGAGTTTTTAATTAGATTGTATTTAACTTAAATATGTAAGAGTTAAACTAGTACAAGGACTGAATCTACATAATTCATTTAAGTAACAAAAATAGGAAGTATAAGTGATTCCATCCTAATTTATTTAAGTAGAAAGCTCTTGAAAAATTGAAGTAAATTCTACCCAAAATAGTTATTCTGCAAGTACTGAAAAATATAAATATTTAAGTACAATCATTTAAAAAAAAATACAAGTACAATCAACCTAAAAACATATGTAGAGTTAGACAAATTAATTTCATGCAATCACTTGACACAATAAAGTTAAAAATTTAAAATACTGTTTGACTATTATTATAAACGTACGTATTGAGTCAAACATTGTTGGGCTCCCTGGTAAGAATAGTGGCTTAAAGTAGTAGTGATGATGAGAAATTAAAACATTTAACAATATGTCTTACATGTGCCCATGCCATACTTTATTTAATATAAAAGTAACGTAGCTACAATATGGCACACCTGTGCAATGTCAGTCAAATGGCATGGTAATGTGTTTTAGTTATACAAAGCATGCTTGTACATTAAACACTTAATAAATACAGTTATTCCTCTTTTTTTGCGGTGAAAATCAACTGTCTGGGGCAAAGTGTAAAATAATTCCTAAAAACACAATGTGGTTTTGTCGGCGGTGGGGGAGGAGGGCTGAGGGGAGGGGAGGGGGGGGGACACCTTGACACCAGTTTTCTCCAGACCAAAAAACGCACTTAGAAATACAAAACTGTTTTACAAACAAACCAGGTCGACAGCATGCATACAAAAATAGACAAACTACTCTGATCGATCCTTCGTAATTTACAATACTGGTCTGTTATTGCCAAAGTGTTTATTTTTGTGCTCCTGTGCTGAGGAATAAGCTCTGCTGCTCTGCATCGTCTTGATTCTCCTGGAAAAAGTACAATGTACATTACAATCACTGAGGCACAGCACTTGATTTACAATTTGTATATATATATATATATGTATATATATAAGAACCCCCGAAACATTGTGTAGTCACTGTTGCTGTAGTAAGGAAATATTAAATATATGTACGCTTAACACCCTCTACACTCGTGGAACAAACACACTCATTAAATCATACACACATGCATAAGAGAATGTTGGTTACATCCAAAATAGCTTTAATTCCTCCGTCCTGCAGCTGCACGCGGCGTTGGTTTAAAAAAAAAGCGGCGGGAAGGCGGCCATGCATGCGAGCGATGAGTCGCAAAGACGACACGTCTTTGGCACGGACACAAAGTGCTTATTTGTCGTAAACCCTGACATTAACCATGTGAGTCTACTATATATATATATATATATATATATATATATATATATATATATATATATATATATATATATATATATGAATGCTTTCTGCTTTCTGTGACAGCCCTCATGTTTACAAGATCGAGAATGGGGGCGGAGTCTCTGTGCTCCTGCTTGGTGAGTGAGGTTGAGGGAGAAGTAAAAAGGAGGAAAGATGGAGCCGAGCAGGTGAAAAGAAGTTTGTTTGTTTTTTTCCCAGTGGCCTTTTTTTCATCCCGGGCGGAGGGACGGCGTTCCGCGTGAGGCACAGGCAGAGGCGAGGACTCGTCGTCAGGCCAGCTCCTTGCAGGCTAGCCTAAAAAACCCAACGACCGGTTGGTGTCTTGAAGAGAGACATTCTTCAATAAAAAGAAAAAGTGGAAAAAATGATTAATACTGAGCTAATAAGGCACACATATAAATACAGAGGCCCTAAACTTCAGGGCCTAAAGGGACATGGTGGGGGAAATGTTCAATGAAAAGAATGACAAACCTTTGTGAGGTCTCGCAATAATTATATGAGACCTCACAATGCCACACCTTGCAATACCTCTTTTATTCGTTATTCAGAATGAAACATTTCAACCTTTCATTTAAGTATTGGGCCAAAACTACAAAATAAGGGTAATTAGAATCTGTAAAATTTGTCTCTTTATATCTCCCACAGTAGAGTTGTGTTTGTGGTTCACTGACACCTAAAACAAAAAAAAAAAGTCATGAACAAAAACTTAGCAAGATCTCGCAAACTGTTTCAAGGTCTCACAAAACTTTTTTGCGAGACTATGCAATACTAGACTTTTCTTTGTAGAAAAGTCTAGTATTGTGAGATTTTAGAAAATTTCATGATTTTCTTTTTTTCACCCAATCCTTTATTTCCCTCACATGTCCCTTTAGGGGCTCTGTACATAAAGCAGAGGACCTGAATGTTCAAAATAAAATGTCATCATACCTTGAGTGAGCTGTTGAGGACCCGGAGGCGGTGCAGCTTGTCGTTGAGCAGCGGGTCGTTCACCCGCCGGACGAAGGAGCGTTTGTACTCCAGACGGCCGGCTGATCTGTGCTCAGCCGAGGTGGACAGGCTGGTCTGCTCCAGGGCCCGGTACAGGTCCCCCAGGGAGTCCGCCTGCATCCTGAAGTCCTGGCCGTGGCCTGGTAGCAGGGGCAAGCAATCGGCTCACTTCAATTCGCTTTACTGGCACGACAAATATGGCTTTTGTATTGCCAAAGCTCACAATAAACAGTAAAGCTTTGCTGTGAAACCTGCAGTTTTTTAAACACAGTATCGTTACTGTAAATGAATATTACGGTAGAGTGCTGTATATTTTGCAATAAATAAAGTAGTGAAGAATTACTGTAGAAAATCAAAGGAGTCAAAGACTTGCATACAGGTACTATATACTATACTGAAATCGCTAAGTTTAATTGTTTTTTTTCATTTTACAGTTTTTCCATTACTTCAAACTATAAAAAAACTGCATTAACTTTATTATTAATTGCTGCCAGTTAATTTAAGGCTGTTAATTTAAGGTTTCATAGTCTATCCTGTACATGGCAATGTTTATATTGATAAAAAAACATGCAAAAATATATTACACACACACACACACATATAAATAACTTTTACTTTGCCCTTTGCCCTCCTTTGAGTTTATTTTATTTGTCATTTTAACTTCAATTTTTAGATGTTTCCTTAAATAAATCTTTTTTTTTTATACATCCCAAGCAATTTCTATAATATTTGTTGTTGTTTTTTAATCTATGTACTTGTTTCTGTATTATGGGGCAAATAAAATACAATATTCAGTTTTTTATTATGTTATTATAATAACAGAAGAACACTGGGTACACAGCTACTGCATCACTGAATAAACTACTAGGAGCTTCCTTTCTTCCTGTTTACATACACCGCCCTCTGTTGGCGTGATGCAAACTATACACCAGAGACTCTCAATCTGCTCCGTGTTTTGTGAAGCAGGGCGGTGTGTTCTGAAGCTTTGGGGCTGTGCTCTGAAACGTCTCATGCTTTGTGTGCCGCCTGTTTTGTTTTTTTCTCTCTCTCCCATCTTTACAGGCTCCGGCGGAAGAGCAAATGGATAAATGAGGACAAGAAGAGAGGAGCCCTTGGCGTGTTTCTTTATCCCGTTCAGGATTGAACATTAACGCGGGCTGAAAGGATTCCTACTCGCTTCACCATCCAAACACTGCCGAGAGGCACGACCACATCTCGATCAGGAGAGAGAGAGAGAGTGAGAGAGAAAGAAGACTGAGAGAAAGAGTGAGCACCAGAGTCTGAGAGAGTGTAGACTGGCGAGATAAGTCAGTATCAAAAAAGACACTGAATTTCATCTCACTTAGCTGCCCTGAAGGTTATGGAGACAGCGAATGGATTCGCTGCAAATCTAATCCAATAAAGTAATAAGAGCCAATATTCACCCTCTGACACTCGCTGGCTCTGACTGCACATTAGCAGCTTTACTGAACAGAATAACCCCATAATAAGAATAAGTCAAAAGGCTGATGTACTAGAAAAGTGAGCAGGGACGACCTCAGCATCACAGCATAAGGTCTAGTGTGAGAGGTGAAATGTTTAAAACCACATCATTAATTTTATATATGTGGTGGCATTTTCAAAATGGCCATTTTGTCCAATTCATAAACATATTTTCCATAGACATAACTAGTGAATATTTGAGCCTTAATTCCTTATTCCTTTTCCTTATGTTTGTTTGTGATATCGATAATAATACACTGAGGTTGCATTATAAGCTCCTCAGGCTTCTGACTTCACCAGCATAATTGAAAGACATATTATGATTTTTTTTTAATTCCATATAATACAAAAAATGTTAATAAATATATGACTAAAATTGAACAGCCGTTTTTTTTTGCTTTTTAGAAAAATACCTCAAAAAGTATTTGCCATATTTTTGTCAAATTTATAGCGAATGTAGGGAGTGGTACCATGAACAGATGATTACATTTTTGTGAGGATCCAGAAAAAACTTTGGATGTTTTGATGGTATTTACATAGCGGTAAATGGATCTTCAAACAGGCGCCGCCTGGTGGTGACACCTGGCACCTGCAGAATCTCAGAGTGATTGTCTAGGTTTGAATCTTAAAATGCTTGGTGTAAAACACAGGTTGTGTCACCCTGGTGTCTGACCTGTGTCTCTGGCACGGTCCAGCTGGTAGTGCTGCTGCTCCCTCTGGTTGGGTACGGCGGCGGTGGCGGCCAGGATGGCGTGAAGCCCGCTGTCCCTGGGCAGCGTGAAGCTGCGCGGCTTCCCCCCCACCTCCGAGTCGAAGCTGGCCCTGAGGGGCAGCGGCAGCGCCCGGTACTGCTCATGTAGCAGGCTGCGCTGTGCCGGCAGCGTGGACTGGCGCCGATACTCCATGGCCAGCTGGTCCCGGTCCTCGGACGCCAGCGGCAGGGAGTCCTCCATGGGGTATGTCTGCAGGTAGTGCATCCTGGTGCTGCTCTCCATCTGGTCCTGCCACGAGTCCCGGTGGATGCCGGCCTTCTGCCCGTGGGAGACGCCATTGTTGCTGCCGCCGCCGTCCTGGAGCTCGGAGTGGAACTCCTCATGGGATGATCGGGACTGGAACGTGTCAGAGGAGGAGAGATGACCACGTTTTGGTTCCAAGTAGGGACTCACCTGAGTACAGACAGAGGAGGAGGATTCTTTTCAGCAAGTAAAAATAGTAACACAAACCTGAAAAACCACATCCATAAAGCACCTCATGATTATGACATCAATGCGGTGCGACTATGGATGTTTTATAAAAAACTAGAGACCAGAGTGAAAAGTGGCCCTAACCATCCATTTCAACAGGAGCTGCTCACCTCGTGCATATGGCAAAGAAGTTCCTGACTTCCTGGTTTAAGTCAATAAGAAAATCGTGGAAAAACTCAACCTTGTGTTGTGTAATTTGCTTCGCCGACCAATTTAATAATTTAAATAAATAAATAAATAAATAAATAAATCTGTCCTTGCTCCCTAGAGACAAGGCCAAGTTGCATCACACAGCTGTGATGTCATGCTGGAATTTTTCCAGAGCTTCTCTGACTATTAGAATGTTTTGACAGATTAAAAAGTCCACTTAAAAATCTAGAATACAAAATCACTAACTAACAGGGTTATAGCTGTGGATGTCCTGCCAATAGTTTTACAGGCTCCTCTTTTACTTTGAAGGTCTATGCGAAAATTTTTGGGGCACATGGGATTTTATGTTGCAGTAGTGGCCACTGGGAGTAATCAGGTGCTGCTTGGCTGCGGAGCCGCATCCAGGTCTATACGACATCCATGGTCTGGGGGGGCAGGGCCACATTCAGGCCTGTTCTACATCCATGGCTGGGGGGGCAGGGCCACATCCAGGTCTATACGACATCCATGGTCTGGGGGGGCGGAGCCACATCCAGGTCTATACTACATCCATGGTCTGGGGGGGCAGGGCCACATCCAGGTCTATACTACATCTATCGGCTGGGGGGGGCGGAGCCACATCCAGGTCTATACTACATCTATCGGCTGGGGGGGCGGAGCCACATCCAGATCTATTCTAGATCCATGGTCTGGGGGGCGGAGCCAAATCCAGGTCAATACTACATCCATGGGTCTCACATGACACAGATGCTCATATATTTGACTCATTAAGAGTGAAAGCAAACACTTTTGTTGTTACTTTGACTGCAGGTCTTTGTTTAAACAGTTGAATGAATCACAGGATGCAATGTTAAAGGCTGCATCATCACTCAAACTTAACATTTCTACCAGCAAGAAAAAGCAGAGGATGACCAGCAGCAGGTTTCTCCTTGTTTTGAGAATATTCTGCAGGGTGAAAGTTGCAGCTGCTGCTAGTGAGGACTGAATGGATGGAAACAAAGGTTTGAAAATGCCAGAATTTAGAGGGCTGTCGCCTCAATAATAAAGGATTAAACATTGAATAAAAAGATGAATCTGACACAGAAAAAAGAATAATAAAACAATAATTGCTGTCTCTGGTTCTCTATATGAAATTCATTTTGACAAATAATATCTCACAACAACATATTGGAAAAGAACTATGAACTAGTTTATTTTTGGAATCATGACACTAATTCAAATTGAAGAATAATTTAATTATAAAAAATGAATGGCAGAATATTTTAGATTATACCTTTATAATGTTGACCTCACTATTTAAAAAAATCCTGACTACGGCCCTGACAGACGGTTAAAACCCCAAAACAGAAGTGTGTGCTGTTGAGCTGCAGGCTGAGTGACTCACTGAGGAGGCTCGGGGGTAGGTGTCATATGGCGGCGGCGGACTGTCCTGTTTGGGCATCGAGGTCATCTCCATGTCCTCGTGGTCACTCTCACTCCAGTAATCTGCCGTGAATAAAAAAATATGTTTATTGTGTTGTTATTTTCACAGTAGACTCTAAAACCAGGCTGTACATTACTGAGTTATAGCAGAGGCAGACAATAAAACTGATCAGGTTTGTAAATGCAGAAAGGAAACAGGATTCAAGTGAGCTGCAAAACTTGATGTGCTGTCTAAAAAAGGTTAAATAACATTAAAAAAAAAAAAAAAAAAGGAGACAGACAAAATTAAAGATTCAATTCACATTTGTGAGATTCCACCCTCAGGGAGAACAGGCTGTAACAGGGTTCATATAAAGTTTGAAGAATGATTAAAGATCCCCTCCAGACACAACGTGAGATGGATATAAAATACTCTCCTTTGAATAATAATCTTTTAAGATATGTTTTTTCACCAACAACTACTGTAACATCCAACATGGCGGCTTCATGGAGAAAGACCTCTTCACATAGATTAGAATATTTCAAACTAAAGTAGTAACACAAAAATTATAATTTTTTGATTGAATTCTATTTTAATTAAAGTAAAGTTATTAATCCCCTTGTAGCCCACTGGCAACTATAGTTGCCAAAGTCTGTGTCTGATTTTTTTTTAAATCTAAATGGTTTTCATATTTTTAACCCATGACATGATAGTAGAAAATTATCAAAGGTTTTAAGCAAAAAAAAATTAAGTTTCCAAGTGCTTCCTGTAACATTACATCATCAACCTTTTTCCAAGAACATGTCAAAGACAAAGCTTCCCAGAAAGAGTTATTTTATTTAAATTATTATGATTTCAAGTCTTTTATATATCTATTTAATCATTTAAGTTTCTAGAATACCCTAAAAAATAATCATAAATAATACATTTAACTACACTTCATAGTTATAGATATGGATAACATGATTGTTAATGACTCAACTGATCTAATTATATGCATGAAAACTTGAGGCTTAAAAAATGATGTTTAATATTACATTCCATCTAATGCAAAACCTGTTCCATTAGATGCTGTTAAATCTTGACATATGTCAACATGTTAGCAGTGACACCAGATAACAAACAAAAATACATGGAGAAAAAAACTCTCAAACAAGTGTAACAAGCCTAAAGTTGATGAGGCCATAAGCCAAGTTTGCTGCAATATGGATCCTCATCTGCTCTTTCTGAGGTTCCCGACATTTTATGGACTAATCGATAGAACCATGTGGCATTAAATTCTGCTCCACCTCACTGACTCAAAGCTGACGCTACTAAACAATATTATTAACCCCTGCGAAAGAAACAGAAGGAATTGAGCCAGTGATTCAAAGGCTAATAGATGGAGGTGTGTTGGTCCATATAACACCTCTTCCAAAACCAGCACACAGAGATGAACGGTGACTGCTGCAGGATTTGCAATCTATCAATAATATATAACATTGTGACAGGCACTCATTCAAATGTGCTGCTCTCACTAACCTCACTACATTTCCATTGACCTGTTTGCAGTGTTATTTAAGATTATTTGCATCCAGATGCCGAAGTTCTCCAGGAACTAAAGCATGGCTTCTCAACAGCATCAGACAGGTCTTTTACAGATGTTTCGCCTGCATGAAAGGGCATGGTTGTGTTACATGAGCCTCATTGTTGGCCTGTTGCATACGGCCCATCTCAACCCAAATCCTGTTGTACTTGGAATGCCAGGTCACCTCACATAAATGGCTTCAATTGCCCTCTCTATTGAGATATTCTCCCTTTATATTAAGTCCTGTCTATGTGGTGCATGTTCCTCATTCTGTATTAAAAATCAGAATCACTCACATTCCACTCAAAATCAAAAGCACTCACGTTCATTACTAGAAGTATAGTTACTTGCATTAAAAATAACGTAGATGTTCAACTCAAGTAAGATGGAAAAAAGTAATGTAAGGGCAGAAGGTTCCATGACAAAAGATTAGTATAATGCAAGTACATTAAAAAACATATATAATAACGTTTTTTTCTTTTTATCTAATATTTGAATGTTATCTCTATTTAGTGAGTTTTATGTAAAACAATAATGAATATTAGAAGATAAAACTGACTAGTTCAAGTTAAGAAAAAACTGGAAATAAGCAAAACTATCAGCCAATGGAAAGAAATAATTCAAAATCAGTGTTTGCAATGCATTTCATTTATATAGATTTTTGTTCAAGGATAGTTTTAAAATGTAGAAAGTAAAAAGTACAGATAATCGTGTGTTAATGTAAGGAGTAGAAGTGAAAAATTGGCTGAAAAATAATTACACCAATAAAGTATAGACACACAAAATTCCTACCTAATTAAGGTAATAAAGCATTTAACTTTGTACTTAGACACCTGTACCAGCAAAATAACATAATGTCGATTACTTTTATCAAATGAGCTGCTGTAGCAGACAAAGATGTTAATAGACCATCACTATAGATGTTTACCTGTTCTACAGAACTGCTGCTACAGGGATGACATCAACAACACTTTTAAAATATGTTTATGTGTGAATTATTTCAAAAGTATTGGTTGATAAACGTATTTTTTCAATAACATTTATTTAGAAATATACATTACATTATATTTACATTTTATTGTGGAAAAGTTACACATTGAGCCTTTGAGTGACCATTAACCTAATGGATAGTGTGGACATATGTAAACAATCACTTTATCTTAATTTTTCTAAAAAGCTGTGATATAAAATATATGTTTTTACAATTAGTTATAAAAATGTTTTGTTTTTTTTATTTTATTTTTGAAGGATATACAATTTATGAGGTCAGATGTCACCAGTCCCTTTTGCTCATGGACATTCGACATGTGAGCTTCATTGGTTGTCTTAAAATAAACTACATTAAATTTAATTTTAATGTTTTATTTTTCTCTAATATATTAAAATAGATTTGTTTCCATATGGAAACAATATGAAAATATGGAAAATCACTAGTGCATTCAACCTAATAGAGTCACATTAACATACTGTTACATACAGTAGCATGAAACTTACCAGACACTATGTTTACAACTTTTTCTTATAATATATATTTGTATCCATTATCAAGGCCATTTTAATTAAAAGAAACATTAGAAATATTTTTTCCATGTCAAATTAATATTTTATTCAATAGAGAGTAAAGGTGTTATAAGCTAAGCTATAAACTAAAAGTCGCCTGCTTCGTGAGACCAACAAACCAGCTCTTATCTGCCCACCTCCAGGTTTCCAGAGCGGCTCCTTTAAATAGCACAATAGTGTAAGGAGTGTTGTAAGAAGCCAAAGAAACAACGATATAAGAATACGAATCAGGACATCCACCCTGAACATTAGCATTTAGATTCAGCTCTAAGCAGAAATACCTGAATCAGCCTCTGTTGCTGCTCCTGAAATAAGATCATAAATTCTCGTTTTTTTCAGGTTATTGCATAAAATTACATATGATCCAAGGTTATGATCTAAGCATTTTCATTCCTAGTTTATTTCTTCATAACATCCCTGGCTTTGACGGCCTGAGTGACAGCATGCTGGTATTGATCAAGCCTGACGTCGATAAAAGTAAGAATCAGGTCAAACCCAAAACAAACACCAACTCATCTTTTCGAAGTAATTGTACATTGTACACATGACCAGATAAAAATGAACATCTATAGAAAGCATGGACATCTATCCAAAATACACGTTTATAGACTACATACAGGGCTTGGGGGAAAGGAGGGTGGTCACTCCCACTTTATTACCTAATTGTTAAAAATAATGTATTTTTAAATGTATAAACATGCACTAAAGCGTCCTCTTGGGTGGTAAAAACACACATTCTCCAGATTCCTCTGGGACCAAGAAATGAAACATTACGGCTGCAATTATTTTTATGTTGGACCTTTTTTTACGACAAATATTCTGCATCTCTCAGAAAAAAGTTTGGTTTATCTGGCGCTGACATTATGTTTAAAGGCAACAGAACACAGGAATATCATCGGCTTCTTGGGCACATTTTCTGGATTTCTATTTTTTATCATTATGAGCAGAGAAACAAATTTTTCTTCTTTGACCAGGTGTTAAATTCATGACGCCTGAGGCCCTGAGCGGATTTATTTCCAGCATGACAAGTATTCTTCATTTCTTATTTATATATATATATATGACTCTTCGATCTAAAAGTAATAACTTGATGTCTCAGTGCTTACTATCAGTGGTTTGATATGATTGGTGAACAGCCTGAGGTGGAACAGACCTCGACAGTGTCGTGCACAGACTTTTTAAAGGGCCGGGGCCCAGAAGTCCCACTGGACTTTGACTGATCTCACCTTGATCCTGGCGACTTTTCTCCTGCTCGGTGTAGCCCGCCACAGCCATACTGAGCCGACTCAGCCACCTGTGGAGGGGAACAACAGTCATGAAGTACAGCAGCTCGACATCCAATCAAACATCTGTGTGTGTGTGTTTCTCTCTGTCGAAGCAATCATCTTACAAAACTGGCTCCAAAACTGGATGAGAGTTGGCAGCCTGAGAGTTTCTGGGCGGCGGGGGCGGGGAGGGGCGTGGGGGGGGGAGGTTTAAACACTGCTGCAGATGTAGGGTTGAGAGCATCTCAGCTCCATTAACTCACCGGGACATGTCGTCTACATTTTCCGCCGCGAAGTAGAAGGTCTTTATCTTGGGATGGCAAGCCTTGAACGCGCTGAAAGGGAACCAGGGATATATTTAAAAAGCACAGGAACAGGGATCTATAGCAAGACATTAACATATGAATGCAGAAAAAAAAAACATAGAGAGAAATTGGCATATGATCACACGTACAGTAATCCAGACTGACATGAAAACACTAGGACTTTTTGCATCATAAGATGAAACTGCTCCTTCTCTTTTGCTCTCTCTCTCTCTTTTTTGGAAGCTGCAAGAAAGTCTGAGTCAGTTTGTTCAGTATGTGCTGCAGCCACTGTGTGAACGCAGTGTTGCATAATCAAGATAAATATTCATAGTTTATCAGTCACAAGGTTTTCACAACGTTTAAAGCTTCACATTTAGCGGCGACTATTTAAATAGATGTTTGTTTCAAAGAAGTTTGACTCGTCACAGCAGGAAAAACACAGTTGCCGCTAATAGCTTTAATGATGTCTGCCAGTCAGCCATGACAGCGTGGTCCAATAGACTTTCTATTTCTCTGAAGAGAAAACCCTCACTCTTAAAATCGACACTCTTTAAGGTTCCAACGCCAAATGGAACGGAACTTTAATTAGTATTATTGGAAACGTGTCAACATGGCTGCCGTGAAAAAGGTTTATGCTCTGCATCAATTGTGATTTACACATTCCTTGTTAATTCTTTTTTTCTATAGTCTGACACTTCTTTTTTATGATTCTGTTTTATTCCTACAATGCATTATAAGTGGTAAGCAGCTGGCTTATTGTTCTTTAAGTCTTTTGTTGGAAGGAAGGAAGGTAGGAAGTGTCGTGAGCTCCCTCTTCCTCTGCCTGGTAGGAGCACTAATTATCTGCCGATTACTCTCACCTGTTCTCTCTGCCACTCCCTCGTTAACCAGCCAGCTGCTCCTCATTTCCTGCTAACCATACCTTGTATAAAGAGTCCTGTTTCCCAGCACACATCGTCAGATCGTCTGCTAAGCCCGCGCCTGTCCTGCCTGCTGCCTGCTGCCTGCTGCCTGCTGCCTGCTACCTGCTACTATTCTGACTCCTACCTTCGATCCCGGACCTGCCCGACCACCCTCTGCTCTACAATCCCGGTAACTTGACCTGCCTTCTGCCCTTTTGACCACGATTACTGCCTTGCCCTTGTCGGTACTTTTGCCCTGCCACTCCTCTCCTGCTGTGTGTGTGTGTTCCCCCAGGACTTCCAGCCCCTTTGGCGAGAGAGCCTGGACCCTCAACCCCCGTCTACACTCTACGCCTCTCAGCCGCTGGGACACACACACACGAAGACTCACGCCCATTCCCCAACCCCTTTCAATAAACTATTCAAACGTATTGCTCCTGTGGTCCTCGTCTGTCCAGATCCCTGACAGGAAGGTAGGAAGTCAGAGTTCCTCTACTTAAACTCTGCTGGTGTGTATTGTTGTGTGGGTCCACCATCTTCTCTAAATTGTCTGTTTTGCACCAACACACAAGTTGTTCAATATCTTTTTTGCTGCCAAGAACCAATTTGCACGAGATTACCTCTGCACGGACAGAATTTATATCCAATTTGTTGTGAATTAATGGAAAACCAATGTAAATGTAGAAAACAAGTGCTCACAACTTCCTCCTGCATTCCGTGGCTCGATCGATCTTGAACTCGGGGAGACTGACGAAGCCTTCTGCCTTCTCATCCTGTGACAGCAACGCGAGAGTTAAATCAGTCAGAAAAGACACTCATTTATTTATATTCTACATCAGGGGTTTTCAAAGTGTGGATAGTGAGGCTCAACAAATTCTGACCCAACCCCCTAATTATGATAATTAATATTATTACTGTTAAATATGTTCCACACAGGCTTAATCAATTTTGCACACATCTTTAATTTTGTAAAGATCTTAAACATATTTGTATGTTTTTAAACATATATATTTTTAAAGATTTTAATCATCTTTATCTGTGTATGTGCCTAAATATCCTTTCTTTAAACACATTTTAATATTTGTATGTTTTTAACATATTTTAAAACATATTTTAGCATCTGTATTTTTAACATAATGTTTTTCACATTTTAATATATTTTTGAATACATTTATTTTAAGGCCTCTTTCCTCAAATCAAAAAATAAACAGATAAATGTCACATTTTCATCATTACCATGTCCAGCCTTTTTGTCTCCCTGTCTCACCTTCATATATCTTTTCCATGATGGTAATAAACAAATGTTTCCACCTTATCCGGCTCATCTCTGTTTTAGTGAATCAGAATCAGACTTCCTCTGTTTTCTGCCCCGGACTCTGTGTCCTCTCTCACTTTCAACTAAGATACTAGAAATCGATCCAGATGCCAGATGTTGACACTCTTTTCCTTTTCTTCAGGTTTATTTACCCCTCTGGCTCCCCACCGTGGAGAGGGATGCCTCACACTTTGAAAAACGCTGTTTGATATTCTATACGTTTTGAGAAATAACACATCGTATTCACCTCCTCGTTCATGTACCAGTACAGGCACGTGCCCTTCAAGATGAACCAGTATTTCTTCCACTTCTGTGAAAAATAGGTTTTGGCGTCCTTCTTCTTCCACAGCCAGCCCTCGCAGTCCCCCTGGCCCAAGTCCCTGCAGGAGATCCTCCGTTTGCTGATGGAGGACATGGGGCTTCCAGCTGCAGGGCAGACCACAGGTCAGGAAATATCAGCCAGCAGCTTGCTTGGTTATTGTCCAGATGTGCTATCCCTGCAATACTGAATATCGCCACAAAGGGGGTAGCACCTCCTTTTGTCGTGTTGTGTGCACCCAGATACTTTTTGTTGTTCGCCATTAGTTTTCCACTCCATGCAGACATCTGTCTGGTCTCTCTTGTACGACTAATGACTGAAGGAAGTGAGGTGGTGATGGGTGTGTCTACGTTGTACAACTTATGTATGAAGCGCTGAAGAGACTTGTCTTTGTATGGTCCATACTAAATATTGTCGAATAAATCTGCTGTGTGAAACCCCCCCCAGCTTCTGTCTGATAACTTAAGCTTTAGCTACACCAGCTAGCCTCGCCCCCCTCGCCCTTGGGTCGGGGTTCGACTGCACATGAGCGTTTTCCTACCTTTGCTCTTCTTTTTGGACTTGGACAGCATGGAGGAGCGCTCGAACACCTGCAAGGAACAAGACACAAGTGAGGACATGCAGAGGATCCCCCCCTTTTCATGCTTGCATTGATCACACAGAGGCAGCAGCAGGGGACTGACGTGGTAGAGGGAGGCGGAGTCGGAGCTGGACGTGGACAGGGACACCTCCATCTGCAGGGCGGGGACCAGCGTGTAGTGCGTGGGGCTGCCGCCCCGCTCCGGCTTCCTCCTGTTCTGGCTCAGACCGCGTCCCAGCAGGAACTCGTCCCCCGGGGTTTTGTCTTCACTCGCGAACCTCAGCAGGGAATTTTCTGCAGGTGGGGGAAGGACAGAGCAAAACTCAACACGACACACACAGCATGAAAAGCTTCGCACAGTTCTCCCAAAGAAAAAAACTTTGCATCAATTCAATTACCAGGGTGACTTGTCAATGATTGGGATGATGACCTCAATCAGGAAAATTTTGTTTTAAAGTTTTAAATAAAGCAGGAAGGGCATTTAAATGATTTTGAAACTCTATAATGCACACACATCATTAGAATCTATCATTTATATACTAAACATTTTGCAAACTTATTTAAAATAATAAGATCCTGCAGAAATTCAATCATCTCCATGATTTTTTTCTACCTGGGTCAGGGATGTTTAACCACATATCAGTTTTAAACAAGGCATGAAGGGTGTTTTTCTTACAAATGAAGGCTGCTGATACTGAAACTCAGCACTGCACACATGTCATTAGAATCTATCATTTATACACGTCAAGCTTTGCACAGTTACCCACAAAATGCATCAATTCGATCACCAATGTGACTTGTCGATGATTTTTCTATGTGGATCCGGGATGTTTCACCACATACTGTATCAGTTTTAAATAAGACATAAGGGGATTTAAAATATCTCGAAAGCATCCTCAGGGGAAACAAACATCACTCAAAGTCTTTTCTTTGAGACTGAAATAAAGCACTCGAGTCTCCTCCCACTCCATTTAGCACACAGCCAAACAGTCACCGTCAAAATATGAAAATCTCAGGGAAACATATTCCCACAGTTGCCAAAGCAACGGCGTACTTTTTATATCCAAACAGAGGAAGAGCAAACAGAGAGTGAGCAGGGGCGAAAGAGAGAAAAAGAGAGAGAGAGAGAGAGAGAGAGAGAGAGGGATAAAGGGGGAAAGGGAGCAGTGATAGATAATGAACATATGGAGGAGATGGAGGCAGCAGCTGATATCCAGCATGTTATCGGTTTTGACAGGTTCTGGCCTGGAGATGTGAGAGGGTGAGGCGTCCACCCACTCACCTCCACTCTCCCTCCTTTCTCTGTCTATCTCTCTCTCTCTCTCTCTGTCTCTCTCTCCCACCGCCTCCCACTCACCTCTCCTGCTCTCCCTCTTCAGCTTGGCCAGGTCCTCGCTGTCTCCCACCCAGTTGTACTCCACCGGCATGGAGATGGGCCTGAGCCTGCCTGCAGCAAAGGAGGCACCGGGGGAACGTCAGCATCACACACACACACACACACACACACAGGTGGTTAGGATTGCGGGGGGGTCTTACCGTAGGTGGGCGTGCTGGCGCGGCGGGCCGACGACACCTCCTGGTTGTGGTCGTACTCGTAGCAGTACAGGATGGCGTCCTCCTCAACCAGGGGAAAACGCCGCCGACACTCCTGGTCCAGGTAGGAGTTGGGCGACTCGGAGCCTTTGGTGACGTGGATGTCTGACGGAGCGTCGTCCTCCTCCAGGTTTCCCTTGTCGTCTCTGGCAGGATTAATGTCAGCGAAGATTTGGATTAGTGCGTGAGCGGAGGAGTTAAAGGATGTTTTACTGCAAGTTCTGTTACATACAAAAATGTTTTTTTACTACAAGTTCTGAAACAAATGTCTGCTTTGGAGTGAAAGTACCTCAGGATCAAAGGACTAAATTCACCAAACAAGACAAGTCATACTATCACACAGTGATAGGATGTATATATATATATATATATATATATATATATATATATATATATATATATATATATATATATATATATATATATATATATAGGCTTAAATGAGTGACTACTGATAATAATGATAATGATATGATAATGTCTGACGATTTAATTTGGATATTTTATTATTTTAATTTAAGAAAATAATTAGTAATTGTATGCCTGAATCAATGTGTATATCTCTGAAACAAAGGCTGATCTGACTTGTCCATTAGGATGATTTTGTCCCTATGGCCCTAAGGTGCTTCTACACCAAAGCAGACACTTATGTCAGAACTTGTAGTAAAAACTCATTTTGTCGTCCCTTACCTCTTCTACTATAAAAAAGCAGTAAGCAATAAACTGCACTGTAGGGTGAAAATCTTACATTTGTAGGGTGTAGTCAAAAACAGCTAGGTTTTCATGTGAGGCAGCTCCAGCAAATGCAAGACATGGCTCCTCTGATAACTTTAGAAGACATAGATCAAAGATAAGATCTAATTCCCTAGCTTCACCTGGACATTCTGCATCTATTTTATTACAATGCACTTATTACTTTCTTTAACTATTTAAGTCCCAGGACTATTTTTTCTGATTTCCTGCTACAAATGACAATAAATATGGAATATCTCTACAAGCACAAAGACTATAGACCTAAATCTGGTATCAAAAGAAATCTACAACATGTGAGGTGACTACAGAAGAGTCAGAATCAATTTATGTTGCTGCTACAGAGTAAATATAGTTAGATTATATTGTAAAACAAATCAAGCACTGTGTTCTACTACAGCTACACATACAATAATTCATTTAAACTTAAAAGCAGACCAAATTGACACAGAAAAAAAAAAATAGAATGAGACAAATGATCATGAATGCCTGTGTTCACCTGGGTGTGTAGGGCTCTGCTGGAGGAGGGGGAATGTAGAGGTCCTGCAGGGCGCAGCTACTCCTCCTGGACGGAGTGCTTAAAGTGCTGGTGGGCGTGGCCACGCTGCTGCTGGGGCTCTGAGGGAAGATCGGCTGTGTGTATGTGTGTGTGTGTGTGTGTGAGAAAAAGTGTGTGTGATAGAGAGAGAGTGAGATAGAGGGAAGAGAAGAGAGGAACAGTTACAGGGATTGACACGTTGAAAACCCCGAGTTCACAGCAGCTGAGTTGGTCAGACGGCAGCCTCGTCGGGTTCAGGCTGCGCCGCCGAGCTTCTCAACCGTGAAATGAGCCGTGGATGTGCCGCGCGTTTCTGATGCTCCAGTTCTAACTGGTGCACGCGAGAAGGCAGGATGGTGCAGCCGAGTCAACCCACTCATTCAGGTCAAGGAAAATCTGGTCATAGCCTACATAGTCCGTTAAAATAGATTATCCCTGTTTATTTGCGATTTATCAAACTGGGTAAAGTCATTGACTTAACTTGCTCTGCAGTGAATAATAACTTCATTCTAGATTAGAACTAGATTCATCCAAAAAATGCATTAGCGCTATGAACGTAAAAGTCTTTCAAAGAGTTGTTGTTTTAAAATACAAAAAGAACATTTTTGTACGTTCTTAGGAAAGAGTTTAAACTATAGTTTAGAACATGGTTTAACATAATATCAGTAGTAGGACTGCAACTAACCACTATTTAGATATTTAATTTAGATTTGAGCTGTTTGTGTGATTATATAATTGGGTTCTTTATATTCTCCTTTTTAAAATATCTTACAGAATATAATCTTCAATAGACAAATAATTAATATTTTAACTCTCACATTCTTTGAACTTTGCATTTCAAAGAAATATTTTTTAAAAATTTGGGTCAGTTGGGTCGTTTAAAGTCTTAAATAGTAAGTATTTTTTTAGTTGTGGTAAAAGGCAAAGTTAGACTTTTTTGCAACATAAATTGATTGATTGACTCTTCTGTAGTCTCCTCATATGTTGTAAGTTTTTTTTTTCATACCAAATTTAAGTCCATAACCTTTGTGGTTGTAGAGATATTCTATACTTAGCATATATATATAGCATTTTCTATAGTGGTTGATATATATCATTTCTCAAACAAATAAGCTAATGAGCTGCATAACTGGTTGCAGCTGACTAACATCAGCGACGTGTTTCATAATAACACCATTATCTATGTAGGAGCTACTGCAGGGCTTCAGCAGCATATTGTTCTGTTCAATATATTAATAGACCAGGGTTGTCATTATGAATTTTAGTCACATCTCAGAAAAGAAAACATTACAGTTCCTGTGTCCTCTTTTTCCCCCAGATTCTGTTTTAAAAAATGCCAGCAGGAGAGCGAATTGGATTTAGGTATAGAAGAAGAATGTGACGATGTGGAGGGGGAGGCTGAGCGGTGCTGCGTTTCACCGCCTCAGGGGGGAAAAAACCTTTTCTCTGGCCTGGGAACTCAAAGAAAGGCTGGACTACATTAATACACATCCCTCTCATTCCCACCCTTTTTTTCTGGCTCAGGCAGACCATCCTAATAATGTAATTGCTTTGGCCAAAGTAGGACAACAGATGCCACTTAGGGCTGAAATGTCAACTTGTCGAAGAATGATGCTGGAAGCTCCAGCCAATTAGTGTCAAGTTGTGCTACACAAAGCGCGCGGATGCGATAAAAGCAATACCTGTACAATACAGCACACCCCACAGCTATAGCTCAAACAGCAAAACCATCTCTGAAAAAGCGCTGTATATTAGGAGCAGTGGCATGCACATTTTGGAGGGCAGGGGCCAGAAGGAATACAAAAGGGGCACATTTAGCGTGTCTTTGCCACTGAAGAGGGCACTTCACAATTTTGGGCTGCCATTAGGACACTTTAGGTGTGTCCTAATGGCAGAGGGCACTTTAGCACATGGTTTCATTCCTAGAGGGTACTTTAGTACATGGTTTCATTCCTAGAGGGTACTTTAGTACATGTTTTTATTCCTAGAGGGCCCCTTAGTACATGTTTTTATTCCTAGAGGGCCCCTTAGTACATGTTTTTATTCCTAGAGAGCCCCTTAGTACATGTTTTTATTCCTAGAGGGCCCCTTATTACATGTTTTTATTCCTAGAGGGCCCCTTAGTACATGTTTTTATTCCTAGAGGGCACCTTAGTACATGTTTTTATTCCTAGAGGGCCCCCTTATTACATGTTTTTATTCCTAGAGGGCCCCTTAGTACATGTTTTTATTCCTAGAGGGCCCCTTAGTACATGTTTTTATTCCTAGAGGGCACCTTAGTACATGTTTTTATTCCTAGAGGGCACCTTAGTACATGTTTTTATTCCTAGAGGGCCCCTTAGTACATGTTTTTATTCCTAGAGGGCACCTTAGTACATGTTTTTATTCCTAGAGGGCATCTTAGTACATGTTTTTATTCCTAGAGAGCACTTTAGCACATGTTTTTATTCCTAGAGAGCACTTTAGCACATGTTTTTATTCCTAGAGAGCACTTTTGTACATGTTTTTATTCCTAGAGAGCACTTTAGCACATGTTCTGTTTTCAAAACATGTACTTTAGTACATGTTTTGCCTCCCAAGAAGGCAACACATGTTTAAGCACTGATTATGGCCGGCAAAATTTCACTTTCTAGATGTCTGTCAAGTCCTATTTTTACCATGAAAAAGCGACAGAAGCAGAGAAATGTGCACATGTACAAAGCCCCATGATGCACACTGACACACACAGAACAGCCTATCTGCTGGAGGATGGAAGCCGAGGTCGTACTTGCAGCGCCAGCGGTTTCCATCTCATGTTCTTGAGCAGCGCGGGCGTGGAAGTGAGTGTGCTCTGGGGGCGTTTCTTCAGCGTCAGCGTGACACCTGCAGGGTCGCCACGCAACAGGTTCACCAGGTTCTTCAGCTGCCAGCCCACCTGGAAGACAATAAACCACAGAAACAAATTTTATCATCACTCATAACAAAAGTACAAGGTAATGATGTGTGTGTATGTGTATGTGTATGTGTATGTGTGTGTGTGTGTGTGTGTGTGTGTGTGTGTCCCCACTGCAAAAAATAAATCTTATCAAGGGCAAATATGTTGTATTCAGTATGAATATGAGTTCAGTCGAATTATCCTAAATTTTCTTATTCCATTTGCAAATAAATGTGTTAATGTTATGTTTTATAGAAATTCGTAGAATTACGAGCATTATATGAGATAAAAAGACAACATTATATATATGATATACACATATATACAAGTTATTCCAGATTCATGTATTTCAATTCAAAACATGTGCTAACTGATCAATATTAAATACAATTACAATACAATTAAAACTGTAACTGAGCTGTGAGCACTGAAACCTTTCATTTCTGTGAAGAAACTGAAACATTTTTCCATTTCCTGTCTTATCGTCCAGCGTAGACGGATTGGACCCTCTAGCGAGCCGTTTCTGGCCCCTGAGCCGCATGTTTGACACCCCTGCTTTACATACTTTTTTTCAGATATGTTTTTCAGATGACTTTGGATGACTCAAGCTTTTTTGTTCAAGGTGTTGTGCTCCTTTTTTTCAAGTCAGGATCTACAGTAAAGTCGGTTGTTGGCGTTGATGTGTTAAATACAAACTGCAGCCCATCCACTTTCTGCAGATATCAATCCGCAGCCACCGTCACGTTGCAGCGATGGACGCATGTTGTGCGTCAGGAACAGCTGCGCGGCGTGTAAATAGTCTCTAACCCAGTTCTGATGACAGTTGGCACAAAAAAATAAAAAAAACGCTGTCCTGCTGCTGAACTAAATACGCCAGGTCCAGTTCGGGGCAGAAATATCCTCCTCTGCTGCTCGGCTGACTGCACCGAGCCACATTCACTACATCTTCTATATTCCAAAGCAACCTGAGAAAGAGGCATTTTTCAGGCGCTGACCTAGCAATCACTTTGTTCCTTTCCAAGCGATTTTTCACCTCGACAGCCACTACATAGAAATCCTTATCACACAGAGAGAGCATTAAAGAGACAGATAGGAGGCTGAAAACAACCCTTTTAGAATCCAAATCTCACTTTAATCTATGATAAAGAAAGACCGTCTTGCTGTACCTGGTCTAAAAAAGGATTGTGTTTAATCATCCTCGATTCTCACTTTGTTTTCAGCTATTTATTGTTCTACATTAGTCAAGGCCCAGGCCTATTTTTCAGTTTTCCTGCTATTAAAAACAATAAATATGGAATATCTCTATAAGCACAAAGGTTATGCACCTGTACTGGTCAAAAGAAATCTACAATATGTGAGTACAGAAGTGTAGAGCTGCAAAAAAAATGTCGATAAATCGATTCGTTGCCAACTGTTACATCAATCTAGAACTATTTTCATAAACAGTTAATTGATTTGAGTCGTTTATAACAAGAAAATTTCTGATTTCCAAATTGTCTGGTTTCCGCTTCTCAAATCTGATTATTTTCTAGACATTTTTTGTTGAATCTACAGCATTTGGAAATAGTGATCGATATTTTACATAGTTTTATGGACCAAACAACTAATCATGCCTAATAAACTAGTCATTCCGATAACTGAGAGAGATATAGTTAGAATATTGCATGAAACAATTAGAATTGTGTTTTACTTCGCTAAAAATACCATAGTTAAAACTTAGGACAAGTCCAAACTGACTCAAATCAGGAAAAAAATAATCAAGCTAAATTATCTGCAGTGCAAAGTTCAATTATTAAATAGATAAGAATATAAAGATCAATTATTTATCCGCAAAATCAAAGAAATCACACTGAGGATCATTACAGAACATGATGAGTATATTCTATAAGATGTTTAAAAAGGAGATTGTAATAATAATAATCACACAGACAAATCTAATCTAAATTAAATATCTAAATAGTGGTAAGTTTCAGCCCTACTACTGATATTATATTAAACTATTTTCTTATTGTATTGATGATGTGGATATTGATGATATATATTGATGCTGTAACAGTAACATTGTGTTTTACTGCAAATATCTTATTAAGTGTGGTGTAGCTGAGGTCTTCTCCTGTGATATATGAATAGAACCCTGCTGTATCAGGGGGGTTTTGGTTTTAAAGTCTATTCCTATAAAACATTGCATCACTGGCTTTTTCATTTTCTTCAGATCGTGGTAAGACTCCAGTGTTACATTCATGGTCTTGCATGGAGATTTTATTTTTTATGCGTTTGAAGGTGCCTCCTCCTTCTTTATTGACCATTCTGCCAGAGGTTCAATCCATCATGGCTGCCGGAGTTATTCATTTCTGACACGCCGTCTTCATTTTTTACAGCCTTCTGACCCTGTGCTCAACAGCAGCAAATAATGTACCAGTTCTTCCACATATTCTACATGTGTTAGAATATTTAATCACAAGCTTTTTGCCTCTGAGAATGTCCCTCTTTACATTTCTGTGGTTGATGTAACTTCTTATTCGCTCAAATCCAATGAACTTTGTGTCATATGAAGATCAGTCGTCCCTGAATTTTTCAACCATGAATTTTTAAGCCTAAAATTAAGACCATTCAGAGCATTTCTCTTCCCTTTTTATTGCTTTTTGAGAGTAGTTGCATGCATGCAAGAGTTGCAGTTGTATGATTTAGTTTTTTAAAAAGTTTCCCTCTAGTTTCGTGCCACAAGTTTTTGTGACACAAAACCACACTGCAAAACAAAAACTGAAATCTTATCCTGTGAAAATGAGTGGATAAATTATCTGCCAGGAGAATAAGATAGTTCCACCCATCCACTCAATGAGATAATTTAGCTTATTTCATATGTCAAGTGTTATTTCTAGATTTTAGACAATTTAGCATCATGAAACATGGTGACAAATTTTCCAAATAGGTTTCTTTGCTTTACTGGTGGACTGTGTTGGTTTTTCAGTGGATAGTCTATAGATCAGATGACTCTTTTCTACATGCAGCTTGGCTTTTGGCAAAATGGATCAATTAATCTGAATGATTAACACTGGAAAAATGTATTTTTCATTCCAGAGGCAGTTTTAAATCGCACTTCACAGCGTGATGAAAGAGTCTGGACTGCGGGTTTAACTTTGCATTTGCAGTTATTCTCTTTTAAACTCAGTGGGTGAGTTGACTGAAACGAACCTGACTGTATGATTATCACACGTCCTGCTGTTGCACAAACAACTGCCAATTATTTTAGACAAAAGGTGCTGTATATAAGGAGGTTTTTGCTGTTAACACCGCTGAAGCTCTATGCACGCCAGCAAATGGCTGTGGCCCACATACAGATTTATTCTCAATTAATTTGGCTGAATAGAGCTCTGCTAAAGCTGGGTGAAGCTGCACTAAGAATCATCTGAGTGTGACAAATATCTAACAAAACATGGTTCACAACACAGTCCTGCGGAAATGTCAAAAAACAGGTTGTTGATGGGTCTATGCAGATATTCAACCACTTTATCGACTGAATGGTTCCTTTTAAACGGCCAACAGGGGCAAACACTGCAAACACAGAATCGATGCAGACCAAAAAACACACAAACACATAAGACAAATGCAACGCTAAACATGCAAAGTAAAAATCTACATTTTCATGTACTTTTTAAACACCTGGCCGTCATCTTTTAGACCATGACAGAAGAGCAGCATAGTGACATGGGCTAATGTTGCCGTTTCTTATATTCCTCTAACCATAGTTAAATGGAAGAGTGCAGACTGAGCACAGACCAGGGACATGATGGTGAGGAAAGAAAACGGGGAGAAAATGTGAAGAAAAGTGAGTGAATTTGCAGCGTTTCTCCCATGCAGTTGTTTTGTGGTTTTTGTATTTTGTTGATATTTGCTGCATTTTTGTTTTTCATTTGTTATGTGGGTTTGTGAGTTTTCTGCTTCTGCTTCATTTCTGTGATTGCAGCATTTTTCTTCTGCAGCCTTTTTTTTATTCCATTTGTTTTATGCGTTCGTGTGTTTTTTTGGTTTTGCATCATTTCTGTGTTCGCATACTTTTTCATTTCAGAATCAAATCAATAATTTCGACTGATCATAAAGCAACAGACTCATTCACCCAAACAGTTTAAGGGCGTTTGCTCAGTGTCACACTGCAGATAAGCTGCAGCAAACATGTGAACGTGCATAAAGAGAAGATTGTACTAATTAAACAAACTTACAGAATCAATCTGCAACTTTAGACAAAAAGATGAAGGAAAAAAAACATGAACTGGTCGTACCACTGTCTGGTGATTGACCTGAATGACCTCATCTCCAGCGTGGATCTTCTTACATCGGTCGGCCAGGGACTGGAACACAGGATAGAAAAGCAGAGTCACCAACTGCTGCATCATTTCACCGTCAGTTTCTACACCGGCGAAGCAGAGCGAGGCCTGCACTTACTCCCTCTGTCGTCCCAGTGATCACATGCAGGCCGTCGTAAGTTGATTTGATGTACATGCCCTGCGGAGAGAAACAAATAATTAAACAAGCTCTGAAACGAAGCTCATTAAACACAATGCAGCTCACGGTTGTCCAGGGCCAAACATCTCCGGTGGATTTTCTTTTTTTTCAGCCGGCACCTGCCTCATCAAACAAATATTTTAATAACTCCTGGGAAGGGCATGTGGATATAGACTTAAAAAAAGAAAAAATAAAACATGATGTTCTGCATCAAACGCCTCCTTCGACCAGATTGTATCAAGCATGGAGGCCTATTTATCCACAAAAGGCAGTTTGTCTTTGCAGAAAAGCTTAAAGTCAAAGCTTTGACTAAAAGGGGTCGGAAGTGCATTGCGCACACACACACACACAAACACACATACACGCGCGCACTGATGCATGTGTGCGTGTGAATGCTAGTCTTGAAGATGAGTGTTTATAAGAGGTTTATTTTAGGCCCCTTGGCCCACTGTTGTGTTCAGGTTTCTCTGAACGGATGAGAGGACTTCATGCCCCCTGCAAGCATCCGTGTGTGTGGGGGTGGGTCTGCTGTCGGGCCAGCGGAGCGCCGAGGCTCGCGTGGTGGCTGAGAAATAAGCGTCTTCCTCGCTACTTAACGCAGTACGTACAATAAGTCACAAACCAAAGCGTGCACGTGGTTCCGGTTTTCTTTACATTTCAGCTCCCTGTATTTCACCTATTTGAATGTGGACGGCGTGTTCTTTTCACGTCGCATTTTATCAGCTGACTCATTTGCCCACCAGCTCCACAAAGCCCAGTTTTGGGACAGTGTCCGTCGGCTCCATTAGATCCTGGAAGGCGTTACTGGTCCACCGCAACATCCTTACTTAGAAATGTGAAATTATAGCACAACTGTTGTTTAGATTGATGCCTAAAAAGATGAAGAAATCTCCTATTTACTGCATGGCCTAATGAAACTCACTGACTTTAACACGTTTAAATGTTTAAATAATTGTAAACCTTAACACACACAGTAAATCCTTGAAATTTACACTTAATAACTGGCAGCAATTATTCAGAAAGTTACTGAAATGATTTTTTGTAGAAGTACTGTACTTTTGTTCATAGTATTGTGGCTACTGTAAAATAAAAATCAATTAAACTGGGATTTTGGTTGTATTTACAGTATTATATCATTAATTGTACAAAAAAAAGATTAAATGCTGTGATTTCAGTTGTATTTTTTAATTTAATGATTTTAATGCTGTTAACATCAAACATTTAATTCCTTTTATCCGCAGTGCACCGAGAAAAAAACCTGGGCGTATAAAAGCAAAACTATCTGCGTGGATCATTACCACTAGAGGCAAATATGTTATTTGTAATTTGGGTCAGCCGACCCTTTAATTATACAGGTCGTGACCCAAAAAACAACTGTGGTTTTGCTAAAAGCTTCGAGCTGGCAAATCAGACAAAGTTATTTTTAGGAATCGAGCAACTGGATTCACCTTTGTATAATAAACAATATTTTTGAATCAAACAGAAGTCAATATGCTGTCATCTTTACAGTTACAAACCAGACTCAGTCTTCTCTTAAAAAGACAAGGACTGACCTGTTATTTCTAACTGAAAGAAACAATTTCAGTTTTCATGCGTTAATCATGAACCGGTAATCCGCCATCAGACAGTTTCATCTTAAATCAGATTGTCAGGACCCCCATCTATGCAGGTTAGGAGGAAACAACTTTTTGTTTTCGTGTGATAATTGGGTGATTATCTCATTTTCTCAGGGCTGATGAAATAATTAACCGGTGATCTGAAGATAAAAGTTCTTAATCAAGGTAATAAAAACACATTTCTTATTTTTATGGAATTATATACCAATTACAAGATACTTATATGTATATTATATTCTATTTCTGCCAAGTCTGTTCTGCTGGATCTCACCAAGGCTGCATTCAGAATCCCTGAAGTGGCACAAATATCATGTTTTCACCCATATGTGACCTGTATCTAGTCATTTAATGACAGTCTGAACAAAAGAGATCCGATTTTTTTCATATTTTGACCAAGACCACTTTGGCTATGTTCAGACCACAGGGCTTAATGCTCACTTTTTATGAATTCTGATTTATTTTTTTGTTTTGTGAGATCATCTACATTTCCAATTAAATGTCACTTGTATCTGGACGTTCAGACTGGAGTTGAGACATGTATCAGTTTTAGGACCAAATATCCACATGGCCTGGGTCACATTTTAAATCAGATCTGTGTTGTTCAGACTGTCATTAAAAGGTCAGATGCAGGTCACATAAAGAAAAAATTGGATCAAGCGACTACAGGCTGTAAAGTGTAGTAACAGCGTGTTGGTAAAGGTAACTGCGATATAACAATTACATTACTGAATAAAGTAATGTTAATAATGATGTTTATTTTAACACTGTTAGTCCCATTACTGAAGTTCACACTGGAGATCACATACAAGTCGCATTCAACCACACAAAAAATACAAAAAAAAAATACAAATTGAGCCCTGCGCCCTGAACTTAGCCTGAATCATACACACTGAACCTATATTAAACCACATTCAAGTGTTACAAAAAGTATATTGGAATGAATCAAATGAATTCCTATGCTTCTGACAGATTGTATGATGAGAGTCTGAAGTGTGATGTTGCTGAGTTTTGGGAGTTTGGACCAAATCAGCTTCCAACATGCGACTTAATAAATGTCTCCACAGTTCAATCACATCTCAAAATACCAGTATCTAATTATATTGTAAATAAGTGGGAAATGTTATCTAAAGAGCCAACTTTGTTCATTTAATCTGAGTCATTTAATCTCACATTGAGCTATATAAATCCCCCGTAACACCATAAAAACCCACAGAACATCCTGTCATGACTTGACTTTTACAACAAATGAGAAATCGATGAAAAAAGCTGAGTTTGGTTCTTTAAGTCCCAATGAGCAAACGTCTTACCAATCCCTCAGTGGATTTTATGTTGGCGAGCTGCACGACCTCCAAATGTGCGGCCTGGGACACCATGGGATCCGAAGACAGAGATATGATGTGGTCGCACACTTCGGACAGTGTTTTACACTGTAGGGAGGAAGCAGACGGACCAGGCATGAGAAACAGCCTTCACGCGTGGCTTCATTTACCTCTGAATCAGTGGAATAAAGTCACTCACCACATGCAGGATTTTGTTTTCTGTTTCGTACACGGAGCAGTCCTGGGGAACATTCAGAGAGCACTGTTACCTCAAGAGAATGTGTCAAAACGGGAGTTATTATTGGCATTTCTGCAGTAGGTGGATATAAGCAAGAAAAAAAAAAAAAAAAAAAACGAGCAGCTTGGCACCTTCTAACCTCCAGCACTCCCACACTCACAGGCACGAAAACAAAACAAATGAATCACCGGTGCGGGGGAATGTCTCTGTCGCTTCGCTCTCTCTGCCTGCAACTTTCTCCCTTTTACAGGTTTCTCTTAACTCTGTATAATCGCCATCCTCCACAGAGATCATCCTCAAACCGTCATCACATAATCACATACAAGCCTGCATTTAAAGATGAACACACACACTGGAAAACCTCAATATTTATTGTATCTTAACTGGCAGCAGTTTTCCAGAAAGTTACTGTAGTGGAACTACTGTACATCAAAAATAAATACTGTGATTTCACTTGTATTTACAGTATTTGGTGGTTACTGTACTATAATGCAGTAACTCCTTAGAAATATAATGTATTGTAAAATATACAGCAATTTACTGTAATAATCATTTACAGTAAATAATTGCAAATTTAATTTAGTCAATCAATGTTGATGTATAGTGCACTTTTCATTCACTTTGTGCTACACTCACAGCAAAGGTATTAAAAATGCAAAAACTAGTTTGTGATCAGTTTCTTACCTTTGATCAGATCTGCAGATCAGTTATTTCATTGAAGTATTTTTTACATACTGAAACTTTTAATTCATGAAACAATCAAGCTGAAGTATTTATATATAAATAAAAAAAGGTTGTGTCATTAGAGGTTATATCATATGTTTCTACATAGTGAAATGCATTTTAAAAAGTCTAGACATATGCGTCATTTACAGGTATTTCTGAGACCATTGTGCAATAATAGATGGTAAAGTACACTGAAGACAAGCTATTGTGCTTTTAGTCAGCACCATGAATCATAACTCTCGTCTGGCGGAGGAATTTTGAACACTTCACTGGGAAAAATTGAACTTAGCTTGAAGTTAAATTAAACTTTTTTTTTTTTTACCTGTTGTACAATTGTAGTGAGCTCGAGACACAGCTGGATCACATTGTTTCTGGTCACAGAATAATCTGCTACTGCAGCAAATGGGGACCTGAAAAAGAAGGAGCACCTGGAATGAACCATTAGATCATTCTTCCTCTGAGATTAGATCACTGGTCAATGTGTCGGGACATTTAGTCCAGGGGGGGTCAAACATGTGGGGTCCAATCCATCGCCACTGGATGATGGCTTAAAGTGAGAGAGAAAATGTTCCACTTCCTGCTTCTTCATGAAAATGTGAAGTCAGTGAGAATCTTTCAGACTCAAGAGATCAAATATTTACAGTTTTGATTAGTAAATGGTTTGTAAGACAGGAGATAACTATATCTGCTGCTGAAATACTAACTACTGTTCAGTGAGTAAATGTTTCAAATAGAAATGCATGAATATGAAATAACAGACATATTATTTAAATTTCACTTGTTTTCTTAAGTTATCTCTCCTGTTTTTATTTTTTAAGTTGAAGGTTAGTTAACTGTGTGAATATTCATATTGCATTTATTTACAAAAAGACTAGAGAACATTTTTACTTGAGTTAAAATTGTGCTGAATTTGGCCCATTAACTATAGTGTCTTTAATTTAGTCATATTCACATTTTAGAATCTTTTAAAGAAGAACGTTTTCTAGAAATCGACATAAACACCTTTTAAATTACAATGTTTCCTCACTAGGATAAAAACAATGACTAATGATTAAGTTGTTTCAAGTAGTTAACCAACTTAATTAAATAGTTTCAAGTGGTAACACCTAAGTTATTTTAATTCATTGAAATTAAATAAATTTGTTGGAGTAAGTCCAATTTATTCATTTAATTTCAATGAATTTAAATAATTTATGAGTGAAATAATTCAATTACCGGTAAGTTGGTTCAACTATTTTCTTTTTCCAGTAAAAAAATCATACTGATTAGAAAGATTTGTTTTATTATTATTAAGCTTTTTACCATGTTGTTAAAATCCTAAATCACGATACTATAATCTAAAAATCTCTATATAAATATAAATATATATAAATGTATGAATATCAGTACTAATACACAACATATACATCTTAAACATCCAATATCCTCTTTGTATATGACAGATGCTGAAAATGAAAAAATGTTTTGTTGAAATTACTATTATTATGTCAAATGGTTGCACAGAATTAATTGACCTAATTCTAAATATATATGTTTCGGTTGATTGTACTTATATATAATATAATAACTATAGTATAATATTATATATAACTATAGTATAATATAATAACTATAATACCTATAGTATAATATAATATAATAACTATAGTATAATATTATATATAATATTTTAAACTAATTGTAGTTTTTTTCAGTACTTGCAGAATCATTATTCCTACAGGAGTAAAATTTACTTTAATTTAAGATATTTCTACTTAAATGCATTAAAATGGGATATTAAAATGAATTATGTAGATTCACTTAATGTCATAATTCAAAAATAGATTTTTAAGTTAAATCCATTCTAATTGAAATAAATTAAACATTCAGACAATAAATCAGACAAAATATTTTACTTTTAAGCAATATAACATACACAAATAAATTGTACTTTTTCCCAATTACTTGTAGTTGAGTTAAATTAGCTTGTTTTAAGGAAGGGCACACAATTTAAGAATTCATAAAAAAAAACATGTGCATGATTTGATATTACAATAAAAATCTATTTAAAAGATGAAAGCTAAAACATTTGCATGGGGGTAGAATCCGTTTTTCCAGTAGTGTAATTCTGTCAATAATGCTGCATTTAGTACATGAAAATGCTGAATATAAATGAGAACCCTTCTTGTAGATTACAACTGTCCCTGTGGGAAACAAAAACAGCAATTCACTTTGTTGTTTCTATTAAGTGTTGTCAGCTTTAAACTTCTAATATTCCTCAAGCGCACACCACACACACACACACACACACACACACACACACACACACACACACACACACACACACACACACACACACACACACACACACACACACACACACACACACACACACACACACTGGCACAGTCCCACAGAGAAGCCAGGGATAAAGCAACATATAAATAGATTTGCTGAAAATCTACTTATATAAGACCTTCACTCATTTTCTCCTGTCAGCTGATTGGTGATGGAAATAACATGAAAAAAACAGCAATATTGGTCTATGTGGTTAAAAGTCTGCAGGCTCTATTAAACATTGCATGAATCATGCCATGCAAACATCCTCTTATCCTTTCTGAAGGACTTTTTTATATTTCACTTCCTGCCATGCAGCAGCACAACAGGTTACAACCAGGTTTTCAACCAATGTAAAGACAAGTTTAAGAAATATTCTCATCAATATTGTTATTATAGAAATATATTAAAATGTCAAAAAGTATGATTATTTAACCCATAAGAAGACACTGTGACTATGGAGACACCGCCCGTTTAAATGAACATTCTTCATCTTAACTTAAACTGATGAAGACTCTAAGTGACATATACTGAACAACCTGGTGTGGTCATGTGACAGTGTTTGACAGATGTGAGAGGACTGACACATTTCAAACAGCTGGATTACTAAAGGAGGGCGACACGGTGGAGCAGTGGGTAGCACTGCTGCCTCACAGCAAGAAGGTCGCAGGTTCAAGACCGCCTTGGGGCCTGGGTCTGGGACCTTTCCGTGTGGAGTTTGCATGTTCTCCCCGTGTCTGCGTGGGTTTTCACCGGGTACTCCGGCTTCCTCCCACAATACAAAACATGCTCAGGTTAATTGGCAAATCTAAATTGCCCATAGGTGTGAGTGTGTGTGTGAATGGTGTGTGAATGGTGTGTGTGCCCCACGATTGGCTGGCGACCATCTGGGGTGTATCCCCCTGCCTCTCGCCATAAAATGCGCTGGGATAGGCTCCAGCAGACCCCTGCGACCCCGAAAGGGAATAAGCGGGATAGAAAATGGATGGATGGATGGATGGATTACTAAAGGGAAGTTTTAACAATGTTAATGGTTTAATAACATATCCTATATTATATTAACCTGTTCTGATCACAGCTCTTCAATAATTTGATATAAAATAAGTTAAATATTGTGGTCATCATTCGATCATCCAATCATCATACCAATTCCCCTATTTGGAGATGAATAAAGTCATCTGATTCTACTAATGAAGGTCCTTAACAATGGTTCAAATGGTTGAATCTGGTGTGTTACTGCTTGGTTGGAATAAAAACCTGCACTCCAGGACCTGAGGTGTTTACCCCTGTCCTAAATCATCTCTTGATGATGCTCCCACATCTGGCAAAAATCACCTAAACCTGAACTGAAAGGATCAGACTCTTTATGTTCTATAGGACAATGGACATTTTACTTAGAATATGTAATTTTTTGCCTAAGTCAAAGTTTTTTCAAAATGCCAATTTAACAGCATTAATAATGGTGGCTGCTTCAAGAATCAACAAAAAGCTCTCATCATGATTCTTGAGTCAGTTTCTACCGGTGAGTGATAAAGGCAGAATAATTTAATATAAAGTGTTGTGCATATCAATAAATTCAATAAATATGTAGCCTAAGATAAAGAAATAAAGGAACTTCCAGGATCTTCAGTCCATTAATGATGTGTCATCACTTCATTGAAAATTTGCCACACTCTCTGGTTTTAAAAAGTCATAAAAACTGGATGTTGGAGATGAGTTATGTTTAATAAAGTTAAATAAAAAAGAGACCTGACATTAGACCAATTTAACTACAGGTAATGTCAATTTTGAGTTTACACTGTAGAATAAAAGGACAGATTTGTGTAAAGTCACACTAGAATGTTAAAAAATTGTCTTAAGTCACTTTATTCTTTAATGTTACATAAATGACACACAATGTTCTATGTATTTCCACAGTCATCCACTCTCAAGGCCTTTTTAATTAAATGGTTCATATAATATATCTCATATATCTCATATATCTCATTTCCATTATTTAAATAGGGTGATGATAGTATCACATCAGGCGTTTAACCTTAAAATAGTCAGTAAAACTGCATGTGATGTATATATGTCACAATAAGAAAATCGTAATGAGCTGCTGGATTAGTTTAGCTGATTCACTTATTTTTAAATGAATAAATTTACCATAAATGCAGAATGTGGCGTATATGTGACACATATCACAGATCTCTGATACTAGGAGTTATATTACAAAAAAAGTTTCAGAAATGTGTTTCATGTGGTCAATTTTATCTTTTTTTATCGTTTTATTATCCCCCAGTATTTACCTTTATGGAGAAATGGATCCAGGCTCTCATGGGTTTACGGGTCAAAGATATTCAATCAAAGTAAAAAAAAAAAAAACTGAGACTAAACCTACCAGCCAAGTGTTTGTGAACGCCACACACCTTTTATCGTGTTTTTGAGAGTCATCACACACTTCGTCAAATCTCACCTGTCCAGCCAGGCCAGGAGGCTTTTGGCGGCAGCGATGAGGTCCACCACGGAGGTGAGGAAGTCGTTGGGTAGCTTGCGGGTGGCTCTGCCGTCGTAATGGCCGCTGCGCCGCCGCCCCGTGATGAAGTTCTGCAGGTTCTTGGCCGACGCGTTGAGCTTATGAGAAAGCGTCTTCAGGTTCTCCGTCTCCAGCCCGTAATTCTGCAAAGAGGAGAGTAAAAAAAAAAAAAGATTTTGGTGTGAGCAGTGTGTTGATGTTCATACTGACTGTTTAACTGTGGCACCATCAGAGTAAATCCCGCCAGGAGGGGGCAACACAGGTGATGTGACCCCCTTCAACAAAGTTTCCCCCCCTCCAAAAAAACCTTTGAAAACACAAATCAATAATTTGCAATATTTTGCAAAAACACACAAAACAAATGCTGCTGAAGGTAAAACGTGCATTTCTTAATTGTTAAAAAATAATGCCCCCCCCCCCATTCCTCAAAGTGGTTTAGTCCAGACGCTGTTTTCCAGTGGGCGGGGCCAGTGGCTAATGGCTAATTCTGACAGCTAGTAGCTAGCTACAAGGAAAAAAAACAATAGATCTAAGAAGTAGAATCTAGTAAGTCATTTATCACACCACTTCAGACTCTTTTTTAACATTCTGCTGGTTAATATCAGAACTAACAATCATTAGCCAGCTCTAATCATGGTTCTGGTAGCAGCAGACTGGGGGAGGGAGGAAGAAAACTAGAGAGAGGAGGACCTGGGGTGTTCTCCATGTGAGATTTTACTTGTTTATTCATGATTTCAGGTGCCCCATGTATAAATATAAATAAATATTGCTTCAATTGCTATTATTATTTTTAATAACATTCTCTAATACCGTTGAGCACATGGTGAGCTTCAAACCTGCAAGGCAAGTTGCAAAGGGGAGTTAGAGAGGGACAGATTATTATGGAAGTATGGTAGTATAGTAGAGTGACCAGACTGTTGTCCCGAATCCTGAATCTGGCCTAAAATGTCATGAAAAGTACACTCAAATAGCATCCTGACTAGTTATGTTCTGATAAACATTAAAACTGGTTCTTAAAGAGGTCAATTAACAGCACCCAGACTTTTAATGCTGCATTCGACCGTACTTGGAACTCATAAAACCTCTGAGTCGGAAATCCTGACTTCTGACGGAAATGCATTTGGCCAGCCACCATGAGGTGATGTTTGGAGCAACAGCTGGGAGAGGACATTAGCTACTAGAGAGAAATGCCACATGCTGTGAGGGTAATAACTTATGCTCTTTAACCAGCAGCGAGAATCCTCATTCTATTCTGTTTTGATTCTGAGGTCGGATCTTTCAAAGTTCCGAGTGCAATTGAACGCAACACAAGTGGCTGCAATGCACAATACATATTTTGTTTATTTTTTCATGCTGTAAAATGAGGTGTGAATATTGTTGAATTCATTCAAATTGACATGGCTGTTGAACCAGAACCCTCAACACACTGTGACGGGTTGGAAAATTCATCTTTTGTTATTGTCTATGTCACCAACGACTCCGTGACCCGCCCCCCCATAAAAAAAGGCCTACCTCGCAGCGCCACAAAAGACGCCGCTGCTCCCTTCGACAAACACGTGAGGAGTGGGAGCGCTGACCCGACCCCCCCCCCCCTCCAGCTGTCACTTTGCATGTCTGGGGAGCCACGGAACACTCACTGCTCCTGTATGCCAAACCGCACATGCAGGCCTGTGGGTGTCTGTCACATCCGACTTTCTTGGGAGGGAAAGAGCGCGGCAGGAGGGCCACTAATCATATTTAATACAACAGTTGCCCGAGAGACTTAAAGCTAAATCCCGGTTACGTAAGGAGCTTTGGGGCTGAGGAAGGCCCCCCATGCACCGATGCAGGATGACAGGACTTCACATTCAGGTTGCATCTGTGACCACAGTCCATGCAATCTCCATCCGGTCTGTGTGTCTCTGGGAATACAACATTCCCATCTTCATCTCTACAGCCCAGCAGCTCTTCTTTATTACCTCTCATTCATTTTTAACAATATTTTTATATTTATGTCAACCTGTGCCGTGCACATCGCTAGCGGGCAGTTGCACTACTCATGGCTCAGTTGTTGAAAAATGAGTGTTAAAGTGCCCTTTATGAGCCAAAACACATGCTGAAGTGCCCTCTAGGAGCAAAAATGTATGTTAAAGTGCCCTCTTCAGTAATTTATCATAGTTCTATCACTGGAGCAGCTGGAACTAACTATATTTACTAATCTACTGCAATTTTAACGAGATTAGGTTAGCGAGCTTGAAACGTGAAATCAATTAATCTGTTATAGTTAGAGTATTGTCTTATCTGATCTATCAATTCACCAGAAAACATTTAAATTTGTTCATCACAATATCCTCAATCTTATTTTCTCTTATCCAGTAAAAAGGCCAAAATTATTATTATTTTTTTTATATTCATGATGTTAGACCAAGAAAAGCAGAACTTCTCACGTTTTAGAACTTGGATCCAACAAATCTTTAAAATTCATAAATAAAAAAAATTAAATTAAAAAAAAGAACAATTAATGAATTATTTACTATGAAGAGTGTGATACATTCTTCTATCAGGATCTAGGGAATCCACACTGAACAGGAAGCTACATCATCATTGGTTTCTCTTTAATACACAGCATGACCTGGGGTTCAACACATTTAATACGGTGGTCTGAGGTCGCCATGGTTACAGTAAACATTACGCATTCACTCCTACAGCAGCTCATAAACACATTTGTCTGAACAGCGTCCTGCTGCTTGTGGTTTTTGAGTGTGAAACAGAAAGGAGTTGATGAGGAGCTGAACTCCATGTCTGCCTCCAGCTGCAGTCGACATTCTGATCACATTATTTATTCTGTGGCTGAGCTGCTGAAAATGTCTGAGGCCTAAAGCTTTTTAGTCAAACAAATCTACAAATTACACATTTTTTATATTTAAATGTTCTGTGGATAAATTCTCTTGCACTACTTTTCTTGTACTTCCCCCAGAGTTTTGGTGCACTTTCAGTCGTATATATATTATAGTCTCAGAAGTTTTTTTTTTTCAAATTTTATGTCTCTATTTTCTAAAGTTATTACCCCCTTTTTAAAAAAATGTATTGCTTCTCGCTAGGTCTGAACAATCTATCATCATAGCTTGAAAACCGCGATTTCAGTCAATGAGACCTTGAGATTGTTAAGGCTGTGTTTTTTTGCCGTTTTTCTAACCCAGGTTTAATTTTTAACAACTATTTCATATATTTTTTCTCTACTTTGAGCAAAAAAAGTAGAGCATCTATGTCTCTAAGTTGAGACATAGATGCTCTTTTAGTTCTTTGGTTGTAATAATTGCTGTTAGCATGTTAATAGCAGGTTAATAAAAAGGATGACATTCGGAATTAATCCTGGACTTTAGTTTTTATTCTTGCATTAGAGTTATGGCGTTTATTGAAATCTGTTCTTAAAAATCGAAATTCAGTCTTGTACCCTGCCTGATGTCGTCTCTTATGTATTTCTCTGTCTTTTCTTGTTCTGTGGGAGCACCTGCAATTTTACTGCCCCTCCACTGCACAATGACAAAAAGGGACTATTCTATTTTTTATATCTTCTGCAAAGAGCAAACACTTAAAAGTTTTAAGCTATCATAAGTAGGAATACTGTTTATTTTGAAAGTAAAACACAAAATCCTCTTATTACTGGCTCTCTAAAGAGCAAAAACATGTTTTTTTTCCAGAATTAGAAAAAAAAACTATTTATTTTGCTTGATGTCAGCTCATCTTTGGATTTGATCCAGTGGATTTTGAGGAGGTCAAATATTTGATAGAGTAGGCGTGATAGAGACTCGGCGTGTTACTCACCAGAGCACAGAGTAAGTCCACAGCCTCCAGGATGAGTTCCTGGTGGCCGATTCTGGACACCCCCAAATCCTCCAGCTCCTGGTGGGTGATGCGCAGCAGCTGGTCACCCCCCACTTTCTCCCTCTCGAAGGTCTTGATGTACTGCTGCAGGCAGTCGTCCAGACCTGAGGGGAAGCACAGAACAGAAGAAGACTCTCACAAAACCCCACTTGTTGAAACATGAACTTATGTCTTGATGTTCTGGACATTGCCTTCTTTGCCAGTATATGCAGTGGTGTCATTTTAGTTTCAGGAAGGTCAGAGAACTCACCCTCCTGTGGGGTCGATTTAAAAACAGAATAATAAAGAAGCTATGGACTATCAAGAAACTCTATTAATGCATAATATCACCCTTCAGATTGAGCTACTCAGCAATTAATGGTACATTTTATCTGTTCTACATGTCTAAACTAGTGGTTCTCAAATTTGTTCATGTCAAGGACCCTTAAACTCATAAAAACTAGACCACAGACCCCCTTTTGATAAGTTATCGCAATGACACAGCCTGACCGGAAAAAAAATGACTTAGGTCATGAATGAATATGAGAGTAAACGCACAGATTTTTTTTTTAACTTTTCCATTTAAATAACGTGTAGGTTTTCCTTTTGCTCATAAATGTCACATTTAGATGAATTTCCATTATATTTTCAAATGTTTTTATTTATTAACATATTCATTCCCTATTTATTTCTCTATGCATTAAAACCTTAGAAATAAAAGTGAAAAATAAAATTTGAAGTTAAATGAATGTATGTGCAAAGTGAAAATAATAAGAAATAAATGTTAATTGGATATTAAATACAGGATTCTAAAAAAAATATGGCAGTGCTTACATTTTGTCATTGTTTACTTATGGATGGAATTATTGTGAAAATAAATTATTATCGTTTTTTCTAGGAACCCCTTTGCCCACCACCCCCACCCCCAACGACCCCTGGGGGTCCCTAGACCCCACTTTGAGAACCGCTGGTTTAAAGGGTCTGTTTATTTATTGAAAATGTGGAATAGTCCCAATAAAACATTAAACCTCAGTTGTAAAACTGAAAAACTTGTAAAACTTGTAAATGCAGTGATACACAACCCGGACTCTGGACACATCTGGATATGTCCTCCCTGTTGTTTCCCTGTGTTGGTGCTGTTAAAATGAATTCGTCTTTAAAATAAGAGAGGGAAATGTACTATAGTCACAGTGTGACAAGGTTGTACGTAAATGGCACCTCTGAGCATATGTACTGTAACTCAGACTTTTCTGTGTGTGCAGCTTGTTTTTTTGTCCTATTTGGGAAACGTTCGGCATCAGACAAGAAATCTGACAGATTTTTTACGTCTTCCACTGCTGCACCTTCTCATTCAGGCGATAGACACTCAGACTGGAACATAAATATAATATATGTATTTATTCCAGCTGCTCCAGTGATAGAACTATGATGCTACTACACTGTTGGTTGTTAAACAACAATTGATTGGATAACTGATGGTTCAGCACTAGTTTCTTGGATCTTGTATTCTTTGTCATATCAAGCAAACATGTTTTAAGCAAACAATATTTCTTATTGATGCATTGGCGCTCTATTGTATAGTGTTGACATATGGCATAAAATGGCAATAAATATTTCTTGTGTAGCCGTCTTAATTTTGGCCCAGAATGCACTGTGGTATTTGGGTTTGTGGTGAATGTGCCCTGGAGGTTTTCAAAGGATATTTATCGCTCCATGTCATGGATGTTTTATAAGAACTGGATACCCAGACTAAAGAAATGGCCACTGTTCATTTCAATGTCAGTTTCTCGCCTGGCACATACACAGAAAAGTCCCTGATTTCTGGGTTTACTTCCACATAATGTGACCCATAAAAACTGATCAGTAGAATCACCCCCCATGATGCTCTGGGGCCTCCAAATAATAACATCCTTACTCCTGAGACTCAACACGACCACACTGCATCATTCAGCTGTGACGTCACGTTGGGAAAAGAGAGTCTCCAGAGCTTTTCTGGCCATTAGAAAGGTTTTTGATGGATAGAAAGTCTTTAAAAATCTAGAATACAAAGATTAGAAATTAACAGGGTTATAACTGAGTCCTGTCAACAGTTTTACAGGCTTCTCTTTTATTATTTTATTTGTTATTTTATGTTGCTGAACCAAGATTGAGAGAGGAGAGAAATCAGCTGCTGCTGGGGGGCGGAGCCACACCCAGGTCTATACTATATCAATCGTCTGGGGGGGGCGGGGCCACATCCAGGTCTATACTACATCAATCGTCTGGGGGGGGGGGGGGGGCGGAGCCACTCCCAGGTTAATACTACATCCATGAACCTTGTTAAAAGGTGTGAAAACAGGATTTCCTCGTCATGTGATGTGATTATTTTTTGTCCATATCAGGGTGTTTTTTTTTTAAATATATAACAATGTTATATGTTCTATAAGGGAACCTCCCAAAGAGTCAATAAAGTCTTATGTACTCTAAATGTATAAAGGTAGATCAAATAAACTCAATCATTAGCACATTGTCTGATTAGAATCTTTCTTAATGTAAAAGATATATCCAATAAACTCAATCATTCATGCATGGGTTAATATGTTCTAATATGTGATTGATATAAAAGATAAGCAAACATATAGGAACTTAAATGGAAAATGTTTGTCATAGTAGGTTATATATTTCACAGTTTTAAAGTCATTTCTGGAAAGACTTCTGGTGACTCTAACCACAAACTAAATCAATAATATTTGAATAAACAAACGTTGTGGTTATCAAAAAACTTCTTAACTTTTTACATGATTAATGTCATATGACCAAAAATGTACAATATATCCTATTTTATATACATCATAGCTGAATGTCAGAGGACAGCGATCTGCATGCTAACCAGACGCCCTTTTACCAACTGGAGAGCAAGAGAGTGGCCTTTGTGCGGCCTCTTCTATACACTCAGTCTGTTTCCATCTTCTCAGTGAATGAGTGACACACACACACACACACACACACACACACACACACACACACACACACACACACACACACACACACACACACACACACACACACACACACACACATACACTGACAACTCTTTGCTCATCCCTTCTTTTCATCGCTGTGGACCAATCATATACATGTGATTCAGTCCTGTGGGCCGGACCTGATCCAGCATTCAAATTGTGTTTTAGCTGGCAGCGAAACGGTTGGAGTTTCATGGTTTTGCATAAAATGTAAAGGCTTAACTAATCAGCCTCTTTACCAAGTTAATTGAGACTCATTATGTCAATGAAGTATTAAACCGCGTTGCCATAGAAACCACGAAGCTGGAGTTTTGGCAGGGAGGTGAAGAGAGGGCAGGACGCTTTCCAAAAAACAAAAACAAAAAGTGAGACATCTCGCTAACATAGCGATCAGCTAGAAGGTATTGGCTTAAATGTCACTGCAAAATTGTGAAATGGGTTAGGGGTTTAAATGGATTAATTTTTATGGGCGCTGTATGAAGTAAAGGTCGTTTCTGTATTTAAAATAGTTGATTTGTTACCTCTCATGTAACATACATGCAGATGTGCTTAACATGCTGCTTACAAATGCTAAAGTCTGCTGGTTTTTCCCCCTCTTTAAACCAAGCTGCCACATCTTGTTTCGTCTGAGGCATCATCGTGCAACAGAAAGCTGCTCTGGAGCCTGTGTGTGTGTGTGTGTGTGTGTGTGTGCGCGCTCTCTGCTGATTGCACCAAGTAATCTCTCCGCTACATCAATTCTCCCTCTCCATTTCATGAAGGAGTCAGATTATCAGGCAAAGCTGAGGAGAAATTAAAAGCATAGCGCTGACACGTCCTGATCCTCGGCCCAGATAATCCACCGGTAATGTGAAGCTACAGAGATATTTAAGGATGTTAGCATTGTTGTAATGGAATTTGTGTTAATCTGACTTGTCATTGATCACTGTCAGTGTGCGTGTGTGTGTGCATGTGTGTGTGTGTGTGTGTGTGTGTGTGTGTGTGTGTGCGCGCACGCGCGTGTGTATGTGTGTATGTGTGTGTGGAGAGAGACTGAAAGAGCACAAAGGTAAGCTGAAATACATCACCAGACACAAATTATGTTATTGCAAATTGTCAAGCGGAGCAAAGGGATTACAGTAAGCCTGCAGCCAGTGGCGTGTACGGTGGGTCACCCCCTCATGCTGTGTGACCTTTACAGTGGCCTTTAGGAGTGAAAACACATGCTTAAGTGCCCTCGTTGAGCATAAACACATGCTAAAGTGCCCTCTAAGAGCCAAAACACAAATGCTAATGTGCCCTCTAGGAGCATAAACACATGCTAAAGTGCCCTCTAGGAGTGAAAACACATGCTAACGTGCTCTCTTGGAGCCAGAATGCATGCTAAAGTGCCAAATTGGCAGCCAAAACATGCACGAAAGTGCCCTCTAGGAGCAAAAACACATCTTAAAGTGCCCTCTAGAAGCAATAACACATGCTAAAGTGCCCTCTTGGAGCCAAAATACATGCTAAAGTGCCATTTCGGCAGCCAAAATGCATGCCCGTTTGTGCCTCAAAACACAGCAGAAAAAAAAACAATTTTAAAAGAGCATACATCACATTTATTTGCTCTTGCTGTGTCAGGAACAAATTGTCAAGTCAAAGACGGGATTCTTTTCTCTTTTTGTAATGAGAGTCTCCCTCCTTCAAAGCGGCTTTGTCACAGCTGGGAATACAGAGCGTCTTACTCACACAAAACAGACAGAGGAGGGGGGAGGGGGGGAGGGTGGAGAGCGGGATTGTGGGAAGGTCACGGGGTGCCCCTATTTGGCCTCCAGTGACATCACGGAGGCGCATGCTAATAATGGAACCTGTGAAAGCTAACGACAAAACGCTGCCAGTCCTCAGGAGCGGAGAATGGATGCAAGACAAGAATGAATGCTCCCCCTCCTCCTCCTCTTATCCTCCCCCCTTCCCTCTCTCTCCTTCAGTGTCTCTCTCCCACTCTGTCCCTCACTTTAAATTACCATTACTGGGCTCTGGGCACAAGAATCGTCTCTGCTCCACTTGTCAGATGTGGGACACTAAAGAACCCTCTCCTCTCTCTCTCAGATCCAATCTTAGCTCTTTCCTCCTCTCACTCGCGTATCGGCTTATTTAGATCTTAAATCTCATCCTGTGTCCGATCCTCCAGACACATTTTATATATTCATGTCTTTACCGACTAATGTGGTCACACACACACACTCATAAAAAAAGATTCAGGTACAGTTTGTAATACACAAGTCATACTGAGAGAGGTCTGATCCTGGCAATCATCAGACGCCTGAGCCAGCAGAAAAAGGCCCACAGGCTTAGAGTTATGACTAAGGCTTGTTTGTGTGTGTGTGTGTGTGTGTGGGTGTGTGTGGGTGTGCGTGTGTGTGTCGGAGCAAGAAAGATGTACAGCATGTGTACGTTTCATCTGGAGCATCTCTGAGGGGCTGCGGCCTAACACGTGAGTGTGTGTGTCTCTGCAAAACAACACAATACCAGTCCTGTAATGTTAGTTAATCTATTGATTATTGAAACAATTAATCGATTAGTTGTTCAGCTCATAAAACGGTGTAAAATGTCAATCACTGTTTCACAAAGCTGGAGATTCAACTTAAAATATGGAGACTAACAATCAGATCATCAGTTTACTATTATAGAAAGACTAAAAAAAAACAGAAGATAATCAGATTTCAGAAGCTTATTGTACTTTTACGCTGTAACTAATGACTATAACAGTCTATTCTGTTGATTAATATATAAATTATTGAAACAATTAATCATTAGTTTTTTTTTGTAAAATGATCAGTGTTCATCAGCGTAATCAGTGTTCGAAGCTGAAGAATCAACCTGAAATGTTAAAAGTTAAAATCCTAAGACTAAAGAAACTAGAAAATGATCCGATTTGAGAAGCTGAAACCAGAGAGTTTGGAAATGTTCTTCTTGAAAATGACTTTAGACTTGACTTGAGATTAATCGATTATCAAAAGTTGGTGATTAAAGTAATATTTGGCAACTGATTGCTAAATGCAGCTCTAACATTAACAGACAAATCATCACAAGTTTAACATCCTTACTTTGCAGATTCTGCATACTTAACATTAATATTAGGTAATACTATTGTAATAATCTATAATGCAAGCAGACAAATAAAAAAAATCAGCAAAGCTAACGAGTTATTATCCGTTTGCATGTAGGCATGTTTGGGCCCTTTATAGGATTTTGGAGGCTGAATGAAGAATCATCCAACATCCCTAAATAAACTTCTGGCGATTGTAATCTTCGCAATTTGCAGCTTAAACTGAATGTCAAGGCCTTATTAATTAGTTAATTAATTAATTACAGTTGAGTTCAGTCATGTCTTTCCTAGAGGGCGACCTGAGAATCACACGTAACCTAATTCGATCCTGCAGTGCATCAACCCCACACTCTGCTGCTTTTTTCTCACTTGTAAACAGATAGAATAAAATACGACAAAAAAGCTGTGTATGCAGGGGTTCCTGAGCACAATGAGGTTCGAAAGTATTTAACCACTTAATCCCCAGGTTTATTTTTCAGTTTTCCTGCTATAAATGATAATAAATCTGGAATATTTCTACAGACACAAAGGTTGTGGACTCAAACCTGGTGACTACAGAAGAGTCAGAATCAATTTATGTTGCTGTTACAGGGGAGATATAGTTAGAATATTGTGAAATAAATCTAACATTGTCTAACCCTACAGATAAAAATCATGAAAACCTAAAGCAAGACCAAACTGACATAGATCATGAACAAAATATTGAAATAAGATAAATTATCTACAATGCAAAGTTTAATGATTAATAGGATATGAGTTTACAGATCAATTATTTGTTCATAAAATGAATAAATCACGCTGAGGATCATTATAGAACATGAAGAATATATTCTGTAAAATGTTTTTTAAAATGAGATTATAAAGGATCTATTTAAATAATCACTGATTCAGATAAAATCGGAATTAAATATCTAAATAGTGGTTAGTTGCAGCCCTACTACTGATATTATATTAAACAATTTTCTTGTTGTATTATTGATGTGGATATTGATGATATATATTGATGCAGCATTGAGTTTTAATTCTATATTACGTGAGAAAACACAGCTACGACACTAAGTAAAGTGTTTTTATCTGTAGTAAAATACATTTCTCAATGACTTGAAACATCTGTGGATCAGAATTTGCACAGATGGCTGCAGGCTCCGATATGGCAGCTCGGATTCTCCGCAGGAATTAAGCTCCGTCGAGAACTTAAACCCTTGTTTTTGTAAACAGATTCCTGATCCAGGATCCCCGGATCCTCTCCTGCCTTGACAATAAACCACCGGGACAACAATAGGAACCGTTTTGGATGTGTCGGACTCACGACATTAACGCAGCCCGAGGAGGAGGAGGAGGAGGGGGGAATCGATCGGATCATTTCAAGCTGTAATTAAAAGCCTGTAGAAGCCCCGAAAGATCAGCAGGTGTTTTGTTCTCTTCGGGGCATCTCGTGTTGAATCTGCGCTCAGACGCATCAGTTTTGCCCACATCCTTTTTTCTTTTTTTTTCCCCCCCTATCGTGATGATTGCGATAAATAAAACGTACCTTTCATCCAGTCCACCACTTGAGCGGAGCTCCACTTGCTCACGGGCTCCATGACCAGAGCCATGAAGAAGTTTGTCCTGTTCGCGCGTGACAAAAGAGAAACACTCCAGCAACAAAACCTCACACCCTCCTCAATTAAAAAAAAAAAAAAAAAAGAAAACGGATTAGGCGCTAAAGCGAGGAGGAGAAACCATGTCACTTCTGCTCTGTTTCATAAAACAAACCGACGAATCTTTCATAAAGGTCCAGAAAAATAAAGATAAATATCGCTTTTTTTTGAGCGCGGTACGTGCGCACATTCCTGTGCTGTTTGCTAGCCGGAGAAAGAGCTTGTGTTTTTCTTTCTTTCTTTTTTTTTTTTTTTTTCTTTACTTGTCATTCACGTCAGGCTCGGCGGCGGCAGGGTCCGGACCCGCGAACACATCCCCAGACCCACGAGCCCAGTCCGGAGCAGCGTCTGGAGGGGCTGGGTGGGCTCCCAGCATCCTCCCTCACACACCGACATGGAGACGGGCTGCCGTATGAGGGGCGGCCAGTGCCCGGCGGGGGGGCGGCGACGGGAGGGGGGGAGGGGGGCGGGGCAGGCCGATGCATCCTGGAGCTTAGCAATGATGAGTCGTTGCATACGTTACATCTCGTTAGGTAGAGTTTATATTATACTAGGGCAAATGCTTATATGATGGGTGACATGGCGCAGCAGTGGGTGGAGATACTGTCTCACTGCAAGAAGGTCACAGGTTCAAGTCCTGGGGCTAGGACCATTCTGGGGAGAGTTTGCATGCCCTAGAAAAAAGTATTTACAATTTATTTTTGTATGTTATATATATATTTTTAAAAAACTCACTTTAGTACCAAAATATTTGGTTTGGTTTAATATCTTCATGTCAAATTTTTGAAAGTTAAAATACAGAAAAAAAAAATATTTGATTAGGTTTAACTCGGAGTGCAGCCGTGGGTAGAGCTGTTGTCTCAGATCAAGAAGGTCACAGGTTTAAGTCCTGGGGCTGGGACCTCTCTGGGGAGAGTTTGCATGCCCAAGAAAAAAAAGTATTTACAATTTATTTTTGTATGTTATATATATTTAAAAAAAAACTCACTTTAGTACCAAAATATTTGGTTTGGTTTAATATCTTCATGTCAAATTTATTGAAAGTTAAAATACAGAAAAAAAAAATTTGATTAGGTTTAACTAGGAGTGCAGCCGTGGGTAGAGCTGTTGTCTCAGATCAAGAAGGTCACAGGTTCAAGTCCTTGGTGTGGGATCTTTCAGTGTGGAGTTTCATGTTCTCTCTGTGTCTGTGTGGGTTCTCCCCAGCTTCCAACACTGTTCAGGGTTGATTGGAGATTTCAGATTGCCTGTACGAATGAGTAAGTGTGTGAATGGTGTGTGTGCTCCATGATAGGCTGCTACCTGTCTGGGTGTATCTGCCTCTCACCTGTAATATGCTGGGATGGGCTCCAGCTGACCCCTGTGATCCTACTGAGGAATAAGCAGGTATAGAAAATGACTGACTGAATTTATATTCTTATACCATTGTCATGTTATCTTCACTGTGTGTAACGCTGCTGCACTTCATGTGGATGTTAATTTCTCTGGTTGGTGGATGATGACATCGTTGGGAGTTGGTTTTCTTTGTGTATTTTTTTCATAGTGTGAGTTGAAATATTCATGTAATCTCCATATCTCCCCACTCTAAACATATAATTTGATCTTCCTTATCATAGTTTCAATGATATATAATGCTGTTAGGAAACAGGAAGCAAACTGTCGTTTTTCATTTTCTCATTGATCCATCCTGACTTCTCCCTGTGTAATTGGTAGCTTTATAATATAATAAGCGGGGATCCTCCTTTGCCCCCGGTGGAGAATTGTCGCTCGTCTGCAGCAGGGATTTGTCACTTGAACATAAACTCATGCTGAAAATTCTGCTTGAGATGGTAAGCTCACTTATAGAAGTTGTCAGTACGATTACATAATGCCAAAGAAAATAAAATCATCTTAGTTCAGCTAAAATTGAACTTGCAAAATGTTTGTTAAGGTTACTTAAACTTATTATGTCACGTGATTGCATGTAAATTTATGTAACTCCAGATATATATATATATATATTTTTAACCTATTGTACCTAAACTTAATTAATACTTAACCTATTGAATAATATTGTGATTAGAATTAACTTTAATTTTTAGTAATTCAAGTAAAAGTCATTACTTTTACTTTAATTTTTCAAAAGAATTCTCATTTACATCAGGATGAAATCACTTCCACTTCTTATACTTTTGTACTAAAATGAATTAGGTTATATTTAACTCCTACATGTTTAAGGTAAATCCAATCTAACTATTAACAATTTTTCTGTATTTTAACATTCAACAAATATTACATTCAGACAATAAACCAAACCATGTATTTTACTATTAAAAATATAACATACACAAATTAATTTGTACATACTTTTAATTTTATTAAAATATCCTGCCTTATGAAGGTTAGTACATTTTAGAATTAATTAAAAGACAAAGTGTTAAAATCTATTAAATAAACCAGAGAAAAACATGTATAATTTGCAGGGGGTCATAATCTGTTTTTTTCATCAGTGAATAATGTGGCAATTTTTAACAGATTATCAAACTATCAGAAATCATATCCTTGGGAAAAAAACAAACACAAAATATTTACTGTTGTAAAAAGCGTGAATAAGACATTGTAAAAGTAGGGAACCCGTGGGACCGGCCGTGGGGCACCGATCACCTGCCATACTCGCCTGATTCCTGCTGCCTCTTTGTGGCTGCTCAGCCTCCATCACACAAAGCCCAGCGTAGTGGAAACCACTGTCACCACTGAGAGAAGAAGCTGACATGCGCCTTCTCATCCACTGAAACAGCTTCAGGGCTTCGGCTACATGTTCGCTACTTATTACACAACAAATACTGGGCTATATTTAAACGGAATGTCACACCGATACCACTTAGATTACAATAAAAAAGAATAAGAAAAAAAGATTTCAGATTTCCTTCCAATATGCTTGTTACGAAATCTAGAGACAGTTTTTATAGATTTTTTTTCTTTTTAAAGTAGGCGTTATGTGATTTTCTTTGTCAATTATATTGACTGTTCTGTCATTAGAGCCAAAAATTCATTCAGTGGGTTAAATTGCATAGAACGATAATGAAAATTGTGAATTAAACACATTATATTCAGATTGAAACTATAGACACTGTGCTTTGTCGCCACAGTACAAACTGAGGGTCACCAATAACTCATGACATTTGCTGCCTATTAAGCACAAATATACGTGGGAGCAGTGCAGCAGAAACCCCAGCAGTCAGCTGACATTCAGGCTAATCAATAATAATAAATAGGTACAGTGACAGGAAGCTATACAGCATGAAGCCTGATAATGAGTCTGGTTTTCACTAAGAAATGGAAATGAAGATTTAATGAAAAGCAATACTGTCATTATAATGGAAAACCTCTCATAAAAAGAAGCTGTAATTGCTTTTTACCTCAATGAATCATATTTTGTAGAAAGATACCTGCCAAAAAGAAAATTAAAAATAATAATAATGGATTTTATTTGTAATGCAAATAAGGGTGCAACAGAGCATTATAAAACAGTTAAAAACAATTTGTAGTACAACAAAAACACCATAATAAAACATTCCAATCAAAGCATTGCACTTTATATGCTCATATCAGATGCAGTATAATAGTTTGGTGTCATTACTAGATGATGCTGCAACGTCTGGTAGAATCACCTTAATCTGATTTGAAAGGGTCAGACTCTTTATGTCCTCAGTGCCAGTTATAACAATAAAATGCTGCTTAGTGTATATATGCAAAGGCACTATATGAACGGTATAAAATAAATTACTTTACTATACTATACTTTTTTTCGAATTTATTTTATTTATATTATTTCTATTTATATTAGCTTGTTTTAAGGAAGAAAAGTACATTTTAGAATAAATTAAAAAAAGTATTATTCAATAACACATTAAAATCTATTAAATAAATGATAAAAATATGTAACATTTACTAGGGGTAAGAATATTTCTCCTGACTAATACCACTCTTACACCACTTGGTGGCGGGAATGCACCGTTTCGTTGTTGCTTAATCTAAAGAAGAAGACAGTTTAAAAAAAAAAAAAACAGGCGAAGAAGAACTTCTATTCCCGGAACCTGGTGAGGCTCTTCGTGGACTAATAGTTCATAATAGTGTAATACTCTTTATATAATTATCAATAGGTCACTTACATGTTCTAACATTATGAGAATGACCTAACGATGCGTTAAAGGTCACTTTAAACGTTAAAATAAAACCAATAGCATGACACTATCAATTGGAAAAGCTAGTTTCGGTTGCACATTACCATGTTCGACATTGAAATTTTATCACATGAGAAGTCAAAGAAAGTTCAAACACTGAAGACAAAATGTGCAACTTTAAAAGGTTCATTGATCAAACTGAAACTCAGATTTATTTTTTGTAACTTTATAGTTTATTCTAATTTTATTTTTCTTTATTAGTAGTATTGTGTTGTATTACTTACTATTATTATGTATTGCTTACATTAGGAGGCTGAGTGAGTGATTTTGTGTAACTTCTAAGTAAACCTCACATATTTGTGTTTAGAAGTAAGAATTTCCAGTAGTTACATAATGTTCTAGAAACTACAGGAAAAGGATGAGCCAAAGAGTTAAAACACAGTGGAATAGTGAATATAAGAGATGATAATGTTATTGCCTGTTCAAAGAGTTTTAACATAAATGTAATGAGCATTAAGTGTCATTTTCTTTAAACAGTGTAAAGCATCGTCATGATATAGCAGTTCACAGTTTTGCTGCTCATATTCAGGTTTGGTGTAAAGATCCTTATATGCCCTGAGAGACGGTTTGAAAAATGATACACTGCTTTTTTTGTTTTTTCCTCTCTGGACAGGTTCAGACTCACCGTTCGATCTTGTCATGTTACCTGGCGGATGAATCTTCATAACAGGATGGAGGACGGTGAAATAGAGGAGGAGATGGTGACGCCAGTGGGCAGCTCTCACGATCAGGCAGAGATGTCTGATGGAGAACAGAGTGCACCTGGAGAAGAAGAAGAAGATGAGGATCTCTACTACATCCCAGAGAGAAGACCTTCTCTGGACCTGGGGCCGAGTCCAATGGATACGAGCCACTGGTACTGAGTATTATCCTCGCAGATTAGTAAAAATACCTGATGATTTTGGTCTGAAAAATAAGTCAAGTTAAATTCTTACTGAATCAGAGCTGGCCAGTCCCCGTCTGCCCTGCAGGTTTTAAGAGTCTCCCCGCTTAAACACACTGGATTCTTATTATAAACTCAATTATCAAGCTTTTGACAAGCTTCAGCTACTTGATAGATTAGAATCAGATGTGAGAGTCAAAACCTTTTTTTAAAAAATACAGTTTTAAGGAGCATTCACCAGTTCTTTTAAAATGTACCTTCTTTATCTTTGTTTCTTGTCATTTAAAAGTTCATTTGTATCATTGATTTTTAAAAAATCAAGATTTTTTTACATGTTTTTTTTTACACAAAATGTCAAATGGTGCAACTAAAAGATAATGAGAAATTTTAAATATGGAATCCATCTAGAATATAAAACTAGTTGATACCATGTGATTTAATTGAGCGTTGAACTAGGGTTACGCCATGTGACAGTTTTGGCATTATCCCATATACCAAATTGGGGTAACAAATGTATATATTTTTGTTACAATTTTGAAATAATAATCATGCAATCCTTCACGCATAGTAACAGAAAGACAAAGCAGCAAAGATTTTTATTTACCGATCTGTATTCATTATATAGATTTTGATAAGTAATAAGAACTTTTTTTTATTTTCGACTACACAAAATGGTTGTGAACGGAAGAATCCTTCACAACACAAGATTAAAATAATGACACCTTCTGTTTTTTTTAACCAGGTATTATGTGGATAAAGCTCTGCTGCCAGTTCAAAACTACGGGTCAATGACAAGCGAAGAGAGCCTCGACAGAATGGATGAAGACAACAAATCTTCAACGAGGTAAAAAAGATTCAAAATACACAGAGAAGATTAAATCATTCTGTAAATTCAGGCATTGATCAAATTTAATCCCGGTTTCAATATGTTGTACCTTGTTACTTTTAAACCATTATGTCCATGTCCACTGAATAATTTCAGCATCTATTCATGTTGGTCGTAGGGTCCATCTGGCCAGAAGTGGATCCTACTCCAGCTGTTACTCTGTGGACAGCGACAACCTCGAAACCAAAATCCCCAAGTAAGAAATTAACATGTGTCCATTTATTTGTATCAAAATTACAAATCACAGATTCACCTCCTCTTCCTCCTCACTTCTCAGAGGTGTGTGACTATATTGTCCAACTGTGTGTGTGTGTGTGTGTGTGATTATAATGTTTAGATGTATTATACTGTCCAAATGTGCGTGAGTATATTGTACAGTTGTGTTTTATACTGTCTGGATGTGTGCGATTATATTCTACAGATGTGTGTTTGACTTGCTTTATTAAGTTGACAGTAAATTATGGTCACATCTCACCAGGGTTAAAGTCAAAGATGAAACGGAACCAGAAGTTTCTCTCGCACCTGGTCCTACAAAGGAACCGGAGAAGATCAGCCATCCTTCTCTCACAGTGCCCTTTACCTTCATGGTCAGTCTTTGTTTTTAAGCTCATTATTCACTTGCTCCGGAACAACATTAGAATTTCCTCCCTCCTTTGGAATCAGGCTATTTCTAAAATCCTGGAGAAACTGTCGGTGAGGGACTTGGACACATTCGAGAAGCTGCTGTGGAAGCGCTGCCCGGGGTCGCTCATCATGCCTCCTAAAGGCCAGGACCTGGTGGGCCTGGTGGACTGGCTGCTCCAGTGCTACGGCCTGGAGGGCTCCTTGACCATAACCAAAGCTCTTCTAGAGGACATGAAGAAAAAGAGGCTGGCTGACTATCTGCAGACGCTCCGTGTCCGAAGTAAGAAACGCTGCTGGTTCACAACTATGGTTTATACTACACAAATAGAGAGACTGGCAAAATAGAATGTCAGACATGAATCACACAATGTTTTGTTAGTCAAATGATAAAAAAAAATATTTAAAAAAAAACATCTCCCGTGTAAATAAAACAATGATGGTGCACATGTGAAAATGATAAGAAATCAACAAAGCGGCATTCCCCAGCAGTCGGCATCTGGTGTAAAACGTTTTGTTTTTTTTCCTCCAGACGAGGTACGTTACGACCTGTGCGAGACTCTGAGGAGGATTTACTGTGCCGACGTGTGCGTGGATTCCACCAAGCCGGACGAGACGAAGCCCTTCAATGACGTCTTCACCAACCTCTACATATCGTCGTCGTGTGACAACGGCCCCAACACCGACCACGAGGTCCTGACCATCCCGAAGCTTGACAGCAATCAGGACCGAGAGAAGCTGCTCTCCACCGGCGACATCATGAGCGCCGAACGGCTGGAGAAATCCAACTTCAGGCTGCTGCTGATCACCGGGGCTGCGGGGTCAGGGAAGACCATGGCAATCAGGAAGCTGATCCTGGATTGGATCGAAGAGAGGGCTCACAAACACATTGGCTTCATATTCCCTCTGCCATTCCGGGAACTCAAGCGGTTCGAGGGCGTGGAGATGTCCCTGGTAGGGATGATAAACACGCTCTACCCAGAAACCCAGCGGCTGACCGAAGAAGACTACGAGTCCAAAGACTGCCCCATGATGTTCATATTCGACGGCCTTGACGAGTACCACGAAGAGCTTGACTTCCGCAACACGGAGCTCCACATGGGCCACACGCAGCCCGCCAGCCTCAACGTCACTGTGGTGAACCTCCTCCGTGGGAAGATGTTGTACCACGGCATCTTCGTCTTCCTTGCCCGGCCGCAGGTGCGGCGCATCGTCCCCTGGGACACAGCTTACAATGAGATTGAAATGCGCGGCTTCCGCAACCCGGAAAAGGACGAGTACTTCAGGAGGCGGTTTAAAGACCCAGAGCACGCGGAGCAGGTCATCGCGTACGTCAACTCCCTGAAGACGCTCCGCGTCATGTGTCACCTGCCTCTCTTCTGCTCGCTGGTGGCGGACGAGTACCAGCAGGCGCTAAGGGAGCAGGGCCCAGGGGCGGAGCTTCCCCGCAGCATCACCTTCATGTACACCAAGCTGCTGTTGGCGCTCATACGGCAGCGTCGCGAGCCCCGGGGCCCGCAGCGCAGCCCGGAGGACGAGAGGGCCTTCCTCATGAAGCTTGGGGAGCTGGCCTTCCAAATGCTCGACTCCGGGGAGTTCAAGATCAGCAAGTTGCAGTGGAAGGAGGGCGGGGTCAGCGACGACGAGGAGGCGGTGGTGAACAGCGGGCTGTGCCTGCAGTACATCACCAAGCCCTTCGTGCTGTACCAGGAGAAGACCATTAGCTTCCTGCACCCCACCATGCAGGAGTACCTCGCCGCCCTCTATGTGTTCCTCTCCTTCAGGAACCAGGAGAAGAACGTTTACGAGCAGAAGCCCAAGGGCAAGGTGAAAGAGAAGCTCGCTGGTCTCTTCAAGACGCCCAAGGCAGCGGAGCTGTACCGCAGTGCCGTGGACAGGAGCCTCCTCTGTGAGGACGGCAAACAGGACGTCTTCCTGCGCTTCCTGCTGGGAACGGCGCTCAAGCCCAACCTGGAGCTCCTCCAACCGTTCCTCACCTCTGCCGCCAAGTGGCCGGCAGTCGTCGACGACGCTGCCGCCCACATCAGGAAGAAGATCCAAGAAAATCAGTATCCGGCCAGGAACGACAACCTGCGGCGCTGCCTGGAGGAGCTGGGCATGCCAGCGTGAGCGCGCCGTCGCTTTAAAACAACGGTCACCGAGAATCACTTTAGATCCAAACTTTGGAAAATGTGCACTAATGAAACCTGAGAACAGACAGATAAAACGCCTTGATGGTGTTTTACCAAATATGCGATACTTCTTAAATGTCTTAAAAAGGTCCCATATCGTAATAATTTTAATTGCTTTTTGATAATAATTATTATTAAGGTTATTAAATGTGCAATCAACAGAGAAATGCACAGAGTCTGTATTAAGAAACTGTGCCTTAAAATGAGCCGTCAGGACTATATTGAGGATTTTAATCAATCTCAATGCTCATCTCCCAACTGTGTTAGAATTCCATCTCATATTTATTCTATATTGCTAGGAAAACATCCAAACGTGTATTTATTCAAGTTATTCACCGAAATCAAAATTTTCCAAAATATAAGGTGACATTTGAACACATGCAAATGATTATTTTTTGTGGATGATTTTTCTGTAATTATCATTTTATTGACCAGATCTTGAACACATCATGATGTAAAGTTAATGCAGCTAGCAAACTCACTCAGAGTTGGCAGTCCTACCAGTTTGGACATGGATTTCAACAACAGATTTGCTACTTAAAACCACAATATATCTTTACACAAATTACAAATAAAACCAATTAAAAGTGTACAATATGGGACCTTTAAAGAATAGAGATGTTTTTGTGAGTGGATTTACAGATGCTGCAAAATATTGAGTCTTATTTTTCTTTTGTTTTTTTTATACAAAAAATCTATACACAAACACTTTTTTTGATAAGAATTACAGCTCAAATTAGGTTTTCCAGCTCTTCTACTGATTATTGTGCTCAATATAATTTAAATCAAAAATTTCTCAATTACACTAGAATCAAAATATGATTATTTAGAGTGATTGTATTTGCAATCATGTCCATTATTATTTTGTGTTTCAGTTTTGTTGATTAAATTATTTCGTCTACTTTTATTTAATGACATGTTACATACATGGAAGAGACACAAATTCACTTGTGGTTATGTATGAAATTATTGATGTACATATTGTTTGAAATAAATGAAGATGAGATTGTGAAGGAACAAATTGCTTGATTGTACTTTGTCATGATGGAGTTTTAATGTGGTTTGAAAATGCAGAATTTCAGCAGACAGTCATTGGATTGATCCACAAGCTCTGAAAGTATTTTAGCAATTTATTCTTACAAATATTCTGAAAATATCCCACAAGTCACTTAGCTGTAATCCTCTAAAACAGTGCTTCTCAATCTTTCATATCAAGGACCCTTAAACTGACACAAATTAGACCTCGCCCCCCATCTGATAAGATTTTTTCTTTTAGATGTTGAAGAAAATATATGAAATCCATGACAAAAATGTCTGTGTTACCTATGGATGGATTTATAATTAAAATAACTTATTCCCCTGTTTGCTGGGGGACTCTCATGGAATACATTAGTGTTGCTGTTATACAATGCAAAATTATCTCAAATTTCTAAAATACACTTGTGTCAAGCCTGCCGAGTAAAAAACCAATAGAAGTTCACTCTGTGTTTTCTCTCTTTCCTCGCCACGCAGTCGCTAGTCAGCGTGACATGTTTCCGAGCCGAGCCAACGGCGTTCATCACCACGCAGGTGAAGGTGGACCGGAGGTCGTCCGACGTGACGTTCTTCAGCAGCAGGCTCCTCTGCAGGATGGCGCCGTCCTCCAGGGATAATCTAATATTAAAAAAATAAATAAACAGTTAAAAGATCAAAACTACCAATACAGCCTCTAAGTGCTGTTGAATTTTAGTTCATTCACATTCAAGCGCAACTTGATCGGACCAGTAAAAATAATCATCTAAATAATATCAATGACAAATTTCTCCCCTACTTTTTGTGTGAATAAATACATTAAAAATATTGGCACTTAATTAACCTTCAAATAATCAATACAGGAAAGATGAGAACAGAAGTGTAATTTCAACCATATGAAATACTACTACTACTACTACTACTGTTGCATTTCAATAAAAAACTGACTTACTGAATAATATTTAGTACTTTAAGCAGCAGGTAAAGTAAATATTTTATAGAGCTTTAAGGTTGCATGAATTAATTCATTAGTTGTCAACTATTACATTAATCACCAACTATTTTGATTTTCGATTAATCAATTTGAGTCATTTTTAAAGAAAATGTCAAAATTCTCTGGTTCCAGCTTCTCTAATATGATTATATTCTGGTTTCTTTAGTCTTTTAACCCTAAAACGATGATCTTTGTTTTGTGGATTAGAGCTGCAACTAACAGCTATATTGACAGCCATGAAACTATTGATTATATAAAATATTAATTGATTAGATGCTTGGTTTTTACATTTTACACCATTTAATGAACCAAACTGAATGATTGTTTCAATGATCGGAACATTAATCAACTATCTCGAATAATAACTGGCTTTTTCATATCACACTTTGTACAGTTGTCCCAACGGGGCCCAGATTGGACCTTTTATCGGGCCAGTTCTGGTCCCCGGGCCGCATGTTTGACACCCCCTGTTTTAGACCATATCAACACTCACTCGTCTGGCTGAGCTATTGCGTCCTCACTGTGCGTGTCTTCGGGGAAGGAGTCATTGACAAGCCAGTAGATCATGGTCATGTCTCCAGAGTTTGTATAGGCCTCGCAGTGAAGAAACAGCAGCTCTCCTGGAGACGGAACACACACACACACACACACACACACACACACACACACACACACACACACACACACACACACACACACACACACACACACACACACACACACACACACACACACACACACACACACACACACACACACACACACACACACACACACACACACACACACACACACACACACACACACACACACACACACACACACACACACACACACACACACACACACACACACACACACACACACACACACACACACACAAACACAGCAATGTTACTGTAAATGGTTATTACAGTAGATTGATGTAAATTTGACAATAAATCACAGTAGTCAGTTAGTGTATTATAATACAATAAATCACATTATACTGTAAATACATTTGAATCAGTATTTATTTTTAATTTTCCAGTTAAGGTAATACTGTAAACAGTAGAGTACTTACCTGGTTTAGCTTTCACATGGCTGTGATGTGGCCCGATGATCTCTGGAGATCCATCTCCAGAAACTAGAAAGTAAATGTAGGTTAGCACACAGGAATGAATCCAGATTACGTAAATGAATTAAAAATTAAGATTAACAAAACACACTTGCACCTGGGAATTCATCTGTAAGCAGAAGACACAGGGCCCCCAGAGCTTATTTACAATAGAAAGAAAAGTTATTTACAATGTAATATTACAGTGAAAAGATGTTTTTAATGCTGAAACATAATTTACCTTTGATAACAGATTGCAGCCTCATAGTGACTCCTCCACTGAGCGTGTTGCTGCTGACGGGTGTTTGGGATTCCTTTTTGTTCAAGTTTACTTCCCTACGCCCACTCAGAACAGCCCTGGGGGGTTTCCTCACAAACTCATGTACAATCATTGTGATATAACTTAACCTCAGTGACTAATTCATGCCTCATTAGTCTTGTGATTCAAATTGTGTCTTGTCTCAACGTCATCTACAGTAATTGATGTGCTTCGCATGATGGCAAGACACACCACAGGTATCCATGGATTAGACGTCTACGCGGGATCTTAAGACGTTTATTAACTGATCTTGAAACTGAAACATTGACAAAGCAAAATGAACATGAGCTTTTTTTTTTCTCTTCAGTCTCTGCTGTGTCCAGGTCAAGTTGGTAGTGTGGACAGTACATTAGAAAAAGACCCAAATCAGCATATAAAGAGACCTCAGATTTAACAGATCAGAAATATGACCATCACAATCACACACAAATAAAGGTTCATTCTAGGAAGATTTTTTTTTTTTAAACAATCTGATCAGGTTTAGCTTGCACAGTTTCTATTTTAGTCAATTTACTAGCCTGTATTTTAGTTTCAAATGTGCTTTACTCCATTGTCAGAATTGTCTTTTTAAAAACTATGCACACGTTTCTCAGAATAACCCACAGAACAGACTATTTTCTGGTAGAAAATAGACCTAATCTGCAGTCTGGATACAACCAGAGGTTGCAAGGGATGTCATTCCATTTTTGTAATTTAACTTGAGTTAACAGAAGTTTGAAGTGAGTGAAAATCGGTGGATAGTAATTCCTTCTAACTCAAAATCATCCAAACTCAATGAAACGAGACATCGGGTAAAAAGGCAAAGCAAACATGACCAGTATTTCCCGGCTGATATGGATGAATATCCATGAAGACATTTCAAAATCCAGCAACACTAAAAGTTCCATCTTGTGAAAAAAAACCCGCCATTTACACATGAGTAGCGCTTTTTTTTCCCCCCCACAGTGACGACGCCTCGGCTCACATTGCACAAGTATGAGTGATCCATTACATGATAACAATAACTAAGAGGAAGTCTTTGGATACCGCGTTCATGTAGTTCGGAGGCACAGGAGAAATTCATGATGACAACAATAAACTTAAGGATGAAAACACCAGTATAACCCTTCAACTAAGTATTAAACAATTAAGACAAATTAGTACAGCACCTCTAATGATTTGGAACCATTTTACTAGGCCATAAGATGCACAAACCCAATTATTAAGGTGGAACGCTGTGTGAAGCAAATCCTGGGAAATTGACATCAAAATTCATTATGATTACTAATAAAAATCCAAATAAACCGTGAATACAGAGAATACAGTATGCGTCTATAAATATATACAAAAAAGTATAGACTTTTTTTTTTTTATTATTGTTGATGTTTTAGTTTGAGGTTAGGCCCCCCAAGTCTTTTGAGCCAGTGCATTATCTTAGTCTCAGTATGGCGTGTTTGTCCATTCCTGCGTGTCGTGGGTCACTCCAGACCCAAGGAGTAGTTGATACCTTGCACAAATCCAATAATAACGGGCTGCCAGGCCACCAGGTACCGCAGCCAGTCTAAAAGTTGTCCATACATGACATGTGGTCGCTCCCAGCTGGTAAAAAAAAGGGGTTAAGGAAACTTTGAGATCAATTAGAAATTGGTAACGTCGACAATGGGACAATACATGTAAGTAGACACACACACACACACATGAATAAAAACAGCATAAATGACAATAAAAGAGAAATCAAAAGTCAGAGGATCATACACAATTAACTGTTGCTCTAACACTGTGTGTGTATATATACACATACATATATATATATATATATATATATATACATACATACATACATATATATACAGATTTTTCTTATTGTACAGGAACATCTGTGCGGAGTATGGGCTGGCAACCCCAAGGTCAAAGTGGGAAACACCTCCAAAAGGTGGTGGAGAATGACCAAGCTAAGATCCTGTGGGACTTCCAGATCCAGACTGATAAAATGGTAATGGCAAACCAACCAGACATTGTGGTGGTGGATAAAGAGCAGAGGAAAGCCGTGGTGGTGGATGTGGCAATACCAAGTGATGGCAACATCAGGAAAAAGGAGCACGAGAAATTGGAAAAATGCCAAGTTCTCAGAGAAGAGATGGAGAAGGTGTGGAAGGTGAAGGCGACAGTGGTGCCCGTGGTGATCGGAGCACTCGGGGCAGTGACCCCCAAACTGGAAGAGTGGCTACAACAGATCCCTGGAAAAACATCAGACATCTCAGTCCAGAAAAGGGCAGTCCTTGGAACAGCAAGGATACTGCGCAGAACCCTCAAGCTCCCCGGCCTCTGGTAGAGGACCCGAGCTTGGAAAGTGCATGAGACCACCCGTGGAAGGGTGAGAAGGGAATTTTTTTATATATATATATATGCCCAATAATATGTGATGACAAATTTACACACTATTGAAATAAATATCTCCCCCCTATCCTATTAAAATAATGGCCGAATTATTTTTTTTAAGCTTTGGGGCAAAACACAAACATTATATTGATGAATAATTTCAATCAAAAGGCCTCGACAGTGGATGACTGTGCACATACATAGAATGTTGTGTGTCACTTATGTAACATTAAAAAAATAAAGTGACTCAGGACAAATTTTGAACATTACAACAAAAACTTTCTTTTCCTGTTTTGTATTGACTGTAACTCATCTCCACTATTTAGTTTTTTTATGACATTTTAAAGCCTGAGCTAAATTGGATTTAGTGGACTAAAGATCCTGGAACTTCCTTTCTTTTTTATATTTGGCTACAAATTTTTGATATGCACAGCACTTTACATTAAATAATTATTAAAGTATAACTTGTGAAATATAGACAAATTATTATAAAACATTATAGCCTGAAGCCTTTATTACTCACCAGTTGATTCAACAATCATTTACAGCTTTTTCTGCACTAGATTCTCTTGCTTCTTGAAGCAACCGCCCTCAAGTGAATCATCAAGGCATTTTATCTCTTCTTTGTCTTCTCCTGCTTATCAGAGGTCAGGTCGTGGGAAATGGCAGCTTCAGCAGAGAAGTCCATATTTCCCTCTCCACTCCCACCTCATTCAGCTCTTCCAGGAGAACCCCAAGGTGTTCCCAGGCCAGCTGAGAGTCAGAGTCGCTCCAGCGTGTCACAGGTCCTCCCCGGGGCTAGAACCCCTCACCAGGGAGGAGGACCCTTACTAGATGCCTGAACCACTTCATCTGGCTCCTCTTGATGTAGAGAAGCAGCGGTTCTACTCTCACTCCTGATTACCCTATCTCTAAGGGAGAGCCCAGCCTCCCTGTGAAGGAAAGTCATTTCAGCCGCTTGGACTTACAATGTCGTGCAATCATTCACTACCCAAAGTATGTGATCGTAGGTGAAGGTAGGAATGGAGATTGACAGGTAGACAGCTTTGCCTTTTGACTCGGTACAGAGCCCACATCACTACAGACACCACCAATCAACTGTCAATCAGCCTCATGAACTCCACTTGAGGCAGGCTATCATTCTGGACCCTGAGGCTCAATTCCACTGTTTTCCAGCAGAGAACTATGGTCTCAGACCTGGATGTGCAGATCTTCCTCCCAGCCGCTCCAACAGGACCTGAAGGTCACGGTCCAATGAAGCCAAACCAGATCATGCACAAAAAGCAGCGACCCAATCCCAAGGCCACTGAAACACAGCCCCTCAACGCCCTGTCTGCAGAAAGAAACTAGAAATTCTATCCATGAGACTTATGAAAAGAATCAGTGACAAAGGGCAGTCCCGGTCGGGTCCAACTCCCACTGGGAACAAGTTATTACAGGCAATGCGGACCAAGCTATGGCCCCCGGCATACAGGGACCAGATGGCCCGGCTTTCTGTCCTAAAGAGAAAAAAAAACTTTGACTAGAGGAGGAAAAAACAAATGTCCTAAATAAAAATGTCCTAAATAAAAATGTAAAAACGTATACGTAGGTCTAAGGTGCTTTAACAGACATGGCAGCATCATCAATAGATGATTTTCGAAGAAAACTCACTTTCGCCTTAAATTGACATATATGGGGGCCTCCATAATATAGAACCGATGGCCCACTTTTAGTTTCTCTTACCAGCATCAGTTAACACTCTGAGCCAGAACAGGAACATGTTATACAACCTTAAATGTTAATTGTTACACAACCTAAAACAGTTGGGTTTATGGATCTCTTGCTACAAAGTGACTAGCAATGAGCTGATGGAAAAATGTCAGCCCTTCCCCTAAATCATAAACTAGACAGTCTGAGAAATACAGACCAGACAACTCAAAACAATGCAGCTCAGGAGATAAATAACAGGCACAGATTACATTATGCATAGGTGTTACAGCAGAAAAAAAAGGATACGGGTTGCTAAACATCCTCTTCAGGTCCACCTTCTCTTTGCAGTACGGGCACATCTGCTTCTTTCCAACAATGCACCATCCTCTTATGCAGAATTCATGGAACCTGGATTTGGAGTTAAGGCTCAACACGGAAGGAAAAACAGTGAATTCTACAAAAATTATGATGTAAAAAATAGAAAATAAGTGTTGTAAGGGTAGAAAATGGCATTACATTTGCAACTTCCTCTATTCATTTGAATACCATTATGCTGGCCGATATTATTACAATGTTGGTAAGGATGCACCAAAATGCTGAAATTTTTGGAGGCAATTTATTCATTGTATCTAACATACTAAGCTTTAATCATGTATAACTAAAATAAACATGAAATGCAGCCCACAGTACTGTAGTGGTTTTTTTTGCCAGTAACATCATTATTGTTTTAAATATTTGTTGTTTTATCATGTTTCTACACCATTCATCACTTCATTGCTCTTCTATATGTCTATACGGCGATTTGTTGTTTTTAAATGTGATTTCAGAATAACATTGATTGATTGATCAGTTCAGGACTTATTACTTAGAACATGAAATTCTCTACTAGAATCAAGAGAAGAGGAAAATCTCCAAGTTTAGGAACATGTTGTGAATCAACAAATCAAAACTGTAAATCTTGGTATGGAAAAATACCCAAATAAGGCAAAGTGAGGTTGCATGTTTCCAGTGAATCAAACAGCAGAAAATAATTGTAGGGGAAGTAATGATAGTTCAGAAGAACAAACGGATGATCGGCATTCGCACAAAGGTCAAGTTATTTTGTGAATTTCCGCTTTGGGTCATTAACAATAAAAAAATCATAACCCCTTCAATAACAATATTCCATGCATCTGAACTTCTCTTTAACCTATAAGAGACAAGTCACGCGGTGGGGAAAAAAAACAAACAAAAAGAGCCTACTTTTCACAGAAAGGATACACATGGTTGCAGGATAACCTGTATGTGTTCTCAATGATCCCCTCCTCACTGACATCCACCAGGATGGGCTGACCACACACGGCACAGATATTATCAGACAGGTGCTTGGTGGGCATGCCAGACGCGCTGTAATACTGGAGCAGAGACAAAAGACATCGGAAGTTACACTTGACTATAGTAGAGACATTTTTTACTTTCAAAGTTAAATGAATTTATCCCAGATGTGTCCAGAGTCCTGATTGTGTAGCACAAGTTGGGACTTTATGTGAGTAGGACTCATATTACTCAGTAAATGTTAAATTTAACAGGTCAATATGACCGAAGCTGGTTTGGTTTTGTTACATATAATTTTTGAGCATTTGAAAAGCAGAACAGACATTATTGGGACTATTTCGCATTGATCCAACCATCACAAACATTTGATGCAGATTTGTCCACTCGTGTGTTTGGAGGGTTAACAAAATAACTTTTATTAACCTTAAATAATCCCTTTGAGGTAAATTTAGGACAGACAAAAGTGGGATTGATTTGTGATTGGCGAGTCGCTCAATCAAACAAGATATTATGCATTATTAGTGATTGTTGATAGTCTAATTGTTTTTACTCTTAAATTGCACCAAATTTGAGTTCCTCAAACTGAAATCCACAGAAAATGATGTAACGTCTGCCTTTCACAGACACATCAGTAAAGTTTTACTCCCAACATGAAGTTGTTCAGAGTTTAGTTTTGCCAGGAAGAATTTCTGGAAACGAAACAGAAATGTGGCAAAGAAAAGCAGCAGAGAGACGTTACTTTAATTAGTGATTTAATGGGAACAAACCAATTGTTAATTAACTATTATACGAGTCTGCATTTTCCAAAACATTCATTTGTGTGCTTTTCTTGGACATTTTGCAACAGTCTCTTAAAACAGTGGTTCGCAAACTATTTCATGTCAAGTACCCTTAGCTCATAAAACTAGTCCATAGACCCAATCTAGTAAAGATTTTTGTTTCAAATGTTTTTATAACCAAAAGTGGCCAAAGTCATAGTGAACCGAAACTGCCAAAAATAAATACATAACTCACTTAGAGCATGAATGGATATGTATTCACACACACACACACACACACACACACACCCACCAACCCACCCACACACACTCATTTCCCCAGTCAGATTTATCTCTGCATTTCCACTTCAATATATAAATGGAAAAAAAATGAAATTAAATCAATTTGAGTGCAAAGGAAAAGAAAATATTAATAAAATAAATGTGTTAATGGGAACCTGAATAAAGTAATTTATTTACTTTTAATTATGGCAGTTTCAAATGCTCCTATATTCTGTCTTTGTGTAGTTTTGGGAGGAATTATAGTGAAAAAAGTTCCCCCTTTACGGTTTGAGATCCACTGTCTTAAAAGATCAGGACTGACACTTTCTATTTTCTTCAGTTAGCTCTCACATCACATTGCTGCATTTAAATGTCCAATTTTTGTACTTTTTTTTTTTCAACCCTAACCCCCTCCCTCTCAGAGGGAGAGTTCCTGCTCTCCCTCTGAGAGCTCAGTGGCGTCATTTCACTGAGCTCCTCCAGCTCAGTGAAATGACGCCACTAAGCTGGAGTCTGTCCACTCACCCCGACAGTCGAAGCCATGAAGTCTGCACACATCTCCGCAAAGTCCCTTCCTAGCACCCCGTAGTACAGGCCATAGAACAGCAGAGAAACACCAAAGTCCATGGCATCCTCTGGCTTTATCCTGCACAGAGAAGACAAAGTGGTCTAAAAACAGCAAAGTTCACACACAGCACATGTAGGTTTTTAAATTAGAAGGATTTTAATGGACGGAAAACACCTTAAAACTTTCTTTTTCAATGTAAAACTTCTTCTCCATTCACATGCATGTAAGTATCTTAATCTAAGTGGCATTTCCAAACGGGAAGTGGAAGGTTTTTGAGCAAATTAATTCAGGAACAGTGTATAAATTACCTTCATTTCACCTTTGACACAAATAAAAGATAAAAAGCCTGTCATGACTCTGAAGTTCTTATGTGAATTCTGAATAAGATCATTTAATGCAATAATTGATGTTTGATAAGGCCTTTTTGTCACTAAATTAATACGATCTACAGAATCCCACATACACAAATAATATCAAGATCATTAAAACAACATCATTTTCTAATAAGAGTCATTTGGCCATAGAATTTACACTTTTGTCTTAAAGTCCAAATAGTATAAAACATTTAGACCTTTCAGATTTATTGTCGGATTATATTCCAGAATTATTTTTCACTTGTCACTGGCCTGTTTAAGGTTAATTTTTGTGATTGTTTTTTTAGGAAATCAACCTCTATTGTTTTATGGATTTTAATTACTTTCAAGATTATATTTCTTGTTGTAGCAGTGTCCTAGTTTCACTTCTGTAAACTACGTGCCTGAAGCAGAGAATGTGAGTTTTCTCATGTCTGTTGGAGAATAGGAACAACATAACATTTCCATTTCCCTGTTATATAGAAGTTTCTGTATGAACTACGCATGCGGTTATGTAACTGAGAATGACAAAGGCTTACAGTGTCCATTTTTAGCTTGTCATGATATTAATAACTTATGACGCACCACATTTACAAGTTTGCCTTGTCATATAGAAACACACATAATAATAAAAACAATTTTTCAGTAAGCTTTAAGCAAAAACGCCACCAAGTTTCTGCTATCAATTTATCAAGCCTGAATAACTGATGCAACTTTTCTTCTAATTTAAAACATTTTCAATACATTTTATGCACTGTTTACACACATTTCATAGACCTATAACTGTCAGTTTCATCCACATTGAAAATAATGATTATTTCAATCCCTGGTTCTTTGCTCTTGTTCTGTGATCCAGGTGGCTGCTGGATTTTGTACAACATTTTATTCTTCATGTGGAGCTGAATGCAGAAATACACACAAACAATTTAAATGATGGAAAACCGCAAAGGTAAATACAGCAATTGGGCATTTCAGATAAATGATAGAAGTTGTAAGAGCAAATTATAAATTAATCAAAATGGCAAAAAAGGCAAAACACCTTCATCTAGTGGCATCTAGTGGTGTGAAATAGATGGAGGGAATAGATCTTAACTCCATAATCCCTGTCAACAGGATTTAAAACAGCTCTCACTTAATCTGGTGCTTTCACATGGATATAAAATCTGAGATGTTCATTTATGTGTGTTATTCCTGAAAAATAACTAAACATGGCAATCCTGAAAATGTGATTTTCACCAGCAGTTGGAAAGGTTTTCTGTTCTCCACAGGAGACAACAGCACAAGTTGCTATGGAGTTGAACTGAATTGTTCATTGAATTGATTAGATAAATGAAAGGTTAATTTAGCACCACTGAAATGCACAACTGAAAACACGTACCTGAATATTAGGTTAATACCAAAGAGTGTAAACATGACGACGCTGTAGCCGACTATGCCTGTGGCGTAGCTGATCTTGTAGAGGAGGAGGAACCACTTATAAACCAGCCTGCAGGAGCCGAGAGAGAGAGACAGACACAAAGAGAGAGAGAGAGAGAGAGAGACAGAGAGAGAGAGAGAGAGAGAGACAGAGACAGAGACAGAGAGAGAGAGAGAGAGACAGAGACAGAGACAGAGAGAGAGAGAGAGAGACAGAGACAGAGACAGAGACAGAGTCAGGGATTCCAGCAGCTGAGGTCAGACGCTGGTGAACTGCAGCGGGCTTCTTTCTACCTGGGAGTGGTGCAGGCCAGCGGCTTGCGGGTGGCACGGTACGAGACGAACGCCGTGATGACGGAGAAGATGAACCAGGTGCTCAGGAACCTCCACCAGTGGAGTTTGGTAGTGAAGTAGAGAGGGACTACCCACATCTGGAACAGGGTCACCAGCTGCAACAAAGCAAAGGTTACGTGTCAGAGCGGGGGTGTCAAACCGGTGTCTCGGGGGCCAGAATCACCCGAGACACCGGTAAAGGGCCCAATCCAGCTCACTGGGACTTCAGTGTCTTCCTTTAAAACTACATATAATAAATATAGTCATAAATAAAAATATTGTTATAGATAAAAACAAAACAACAAGCTGCAAGTAAAAAAAATGTGTTTCTATTCATGGTCCATTTCTTTCTTGTTACAAAAATTGGTTTTGCACATTTTAATTTAATTTTTCAATGTCTACAAATTATTAAATTTGTTACATTAAACATGCGGCCCACTAAAGGGTCCAATCCGGTCCACTGGATAACAACTGTACAATTAAAAACTGTTCCACTTTGCATTTTTTTCACAGAAATATGAAATCAGTGAGAATCTTTCAGGGCTCAAGGTAGAAAATATTTACAGTTTTGATTATCAAGTGGTTTGTAAGGAAGGAGATAACTTCACCTGCTGCTAAAATACTAAATATTGTTGAGTGAGTAAATGTCTTGACTAAATTTGGAACAACAGACATATTGATAATTTTTTTTTTAAACTTCGTTCCAATGTCATCTCTACCTTTTGTAAAGTGTAAATAGTCACATTTACATGCTCATTTTCCAAAAAATAAGGAAATAGATTTATGATTGTCTCAAGCATTATAAAATGCACACTTACATACACACTTAACCTTACTTACTACGCATCTCCTTTATTACATTGATTGTTAGTTTTCCTTTGGCTCAACCATTTTCTTTTCCTTTATACACTGAAATATGCATTAACAAAGTGAAAGATGTATGAAAATATGACTGATGTATGAAAAAAAATCTATATTTAATATCAAGAAAATATTTTTTAAGCTAAGGAGATAAGGTTACCTGCTGCTAAAAACTATACTTTGTTCAGTGACGAAATGCTTTGAATTGCAATGCATGCAAAAATAGACTGGGTGAGCAGGGAAAACTGAGATATCATATTGTTGAAATTACACTTTTTTTCCTCATGTCACCTTTCCTGTTTTGCAAATTGATGATTAATTAATAGATGGATTATAAAGGTATTTATAAATATCTCTCTACATAAAAATGAGGGGAGGAATGTGTCAGTGTTGGTATGTATGTTTATTTTTACTGGTCCTTGAGATCAAATTGCACTTAATGCGGCCCATGAACTAAACTGAGGATGTCTCCTCTGTGTTAAAAAATGTGCCATGGGAAACTAAGAAAAAAGATACCATCATTAGACATTGTGTAAATGTGAAAAACAGAGACCTTACTGGCTGAAAAACTGACTGTTTTATCAGTTGGGTAGTTTGCAAAGTATTGATACAGAACAAGTAGAGAACTATAGAAAATGCAGACTGGTGAGGGACAACATGTGGTTCCAGTCTTACATTATATGACTTTGGATGCCTCTGTTTCCACTGCACGAGGACAAGCTGGGCGATGACCAGGGTGACGATGAGGATCAGCACCATCTCAGCGTGCATAGCCTCATGGCCTTTATGTTTGGCATGCATTCTTGCATGCTCCACCCTGTGGGAAAAAGAGGGACACGCTCAACTCATGTAGTGCTATGAGGCACATGGTTTGTTGATTTATAACAACACAGGTTAGGCGTTGCCCTTAAAGTTTCATTAGGCATTGCAGTTACTGTATGTAATCACCAAAAACTGCTAAACCTGCTCAGATTATTTTATCAACCATTTAAAATGAGATTGAGACAGACAAAATTTGTGCTACTGTAGGTAGATTGTTCAACTCCCGCTAAGTGCTGAATATTAACTGAATATTCTTGTACACATTAGTCCATTCATTTGCATGCACTTCAATACTATTGTATAGGATAAAGCAATAAATACATGATTCAATATAAGTGTTTCAAAGACATTAACCTCCACTTCTCCTCTGGTGAGAGCTTGGACACATCAAACTAAAGAGAGGGAAAGACAAAAATAATGGTTAGTGTTACAATCAGCAGTGGTTAGTTTGAGGAAAACTGCACAATAAGTAAGGAGGGGACGTTACTGTAGTTTGGCTTGGCACTGTGCACCATTTAAACCTTATCTGTACAAAAAAAATCTGTTTTATAATATTTTTCTGATTCTGGATAAACTCTTAAACTTCCCAGACAGGTCACAGCCCTATGCAACGAGGAGTAAAACGTGTATGAATTAAAGCTAGATAAAAGAATAAAAATCAACAGAGTGTACTGAGTGTAATATGCAACAAAAAAAGATATGAAGGTCACACCTAGTTACAGTATCTGAAGTTGTTCTAATCCCTCCTCAGTTTCTGCGTTTAAAATACTACCTGGATTTAAATAATAGGTGGGCAGCAAGATAATGATTCTTTTGAAATCAGAGATCTTTTGTGCCAAAAAAAGCCTAAGGCCTAAAGAACTAAAGCTGACAGCGACTCCACTAACAGGAATCCCACAATGAGTTCACAACGTTTTTTAACTCAACACACACAGTTTGTTGTGTACACTAGCATTTCTTGTTTAAGTTGTTAATTGCCCTTTTTTAACAGTTTAACCGATGATTCCATGGAGACATTACGCATATGTGATGCACTGCTGACGTCTATGAAATGCACCAACACTCCATTTACAACATTTTGAAATATGTGTATGAAACTAAAGGAGGAAAAATAAAATAAAAAGTAAACGTGTTTTATTCAACCCCCACGCACGTAAGTCATCAGTGAGTTAATCATGAGTATGTGTGTATTAAACTAAACCAATTATAATTCTGCCTGACAGAAGACAGTTAACATGCTGATACACAACACAACTGTCAGCTTTTGTGTAGGTTTTGTTGACCTGAATATTGAAAGGTCACTTCAAGTAGTTTGGGTGTGTTGCTTTTATTGACTCCACACTGATAACCACTTAAACACAGAGCAGGAAATAAAGCTTGTAGCATTGAATACATCAGAAAAACAAATTTCAGATGAATGTCTGGAATGATTTTGGTACACAAGTTGCCAACTTTGATGCCACACATGCAGACAGATGTAAACATTTGTGGATGGTAGAAAATTTGTATTCATTTTATGGGTAAATCATAAATATTGTATCAAATGGATAAATGCGGAGTCCTCTATTTGGTTTGTTAATAATTTTATAATAACTCTTATCTCATTTAAAAAAATATAAGTAAAATATCAAGAAATGTATGTAAATATATATATTTACATACATTTTCTTGTTGCTTTAATGTATTTTTCTATAAACCTCTTTGTTGCTTTAATCCTATGTTTTTAGATTTAGTTTTTCTTTCCATTCATTCGAAAATAATTTGTATTATATGTATGAGGGTTATCACTTTAACAATGGATGCAAGTGAACACACCGAGGGGGAAGAATGACCTCTCACACTCGGAGCACCTGAACGCAGCTCTACACAGTATGTGACCTTTGAACTCCAGCAGCCACATCAGCTTTATTTGTGGTCAATTGATCAAGCATTTCTTCGCGTTTCTGAATGTTAAGGCGAACACAGTGCTGGGGAAAAATCAAATTGAACTAAACAGCTGCGACTTTTATTTTGCAAAAACAGCTGTGCTACTTTAGCGTAATGACAACCCACCAACACGACCTGCACGGTTCAATGCTAGCTAACTGTTAGCGGACTGACACTCATTCAGGTACCGGCCGTCACTGAATTAGTCAAACACTTCACCGGCCACTTGTGCTGGGGAGCAGATGGCTAAACCGTGGCTAACTGCTGACGTGAGTCTGAGCTAAACCCGGAGTAGACGTTAGCAGGGAGCTCCGGTACATAAAGCCACCGCCCCGTGGGTTAAATCTGTGCGGGGGCCTCCGCGCGGCTCCGACATTTTTACCTGGATCGGTTCATCGTGGTGCTCCAGTCCATGGTCGTGCTCTACACCATCAACCTCCACCTCAAACACCCCGGCCATCTTCGGAGTGCTGCTTCTTTACCGTTCCGGGGCCATTAGCGATAGCAGCAAAACTTAAGAAGGTCACTTCCGGTGTTGTTGTACTGCTTGCCTTCAAAATAAAAGCTCGGTCAAGTCCTGTACAACTCACTTCATATTCATACTACATATTACATCCCACATACTGACTACCGCCTGTTGAATGAACGTGGAATCACATCTTATTGTTACAAGTCAATGAATAGATAATAAATATATTAGTACAGTAACATGTTTGAATTAAAAGTTGTTGTTATAATAACAACACAACAGCAATCAAAGTTGCAAGCAGGGCTTTCACCCACCGGTGGTGATTTTTCCTGTTTTAGTGGCGAAGCATCAGGCGATTACTTCCTGTTGCCAGAGGGGGCGCTGGAGGGGTCATAAAATGTGTCTGTGACTGTGTGAATGTGTCTATTCGTTCTAAAATAAATCTAAATAATGACAAGCCAGAGCTTTTCCAGTGAGAGGTATTTTGTTCTTTTCCATCTCGGCAGTATTTGTTCCACTAAAAAAGATCACAATGGTTAATTCCAACGCACAGCAGCAAAACGCGCCAGTGCGTGAAAAGTAACTGTTATTAGTTATTAGCCACTTGGCTCCTACATATGTGTACAGTCACGGGGTAACAGTGAAGAATTTGGAAATTTAAAACCTTTTCAACCAACAGGAAATATACAATGGCAATTATACAGTGCAATACATACATTTTGTTCTAAATAAATGGAGAGAAAACAAGAATAACAAAAATGGTAACTTTATCTGCTTTTTACTCTGTTGAGTGATTTAAATCAGATGCTCAGATTCAGCTTTTTATCCAATGAACAGCAGTGGTGATAGACTGAAGAGAGTTTAGAAAAACTTAGTTTTGGTTAGTAACATATTAGACCTGATTTACTTATCTTTTCTAAACACATTAAATGTTCAGTTGACTGATATTTTCAGCTTATAAACAATGGGACTGATCTTCAAACTGCTCCTGTATGGTCTTCTGGGGGAAATAATCTTAGTGGCTGCCTCTGTGTTGTTTTATAGCATCTTCCTTCAACGTGATCTTTACAGTAGTTGCCAAAATGTAAAATAGGAAACATGTATTTGTACAATGAATGAACAAGTGCAATAATCAGCAAATCAAATGTAAGTTAAGTTGTTTGTCTCAAAGGTGTGATCCTCTGCAGCCAGAGCAACAAGGTGAAATGGAAGGAGGAAGGATTTCTTGACAAATAATAGTTTTGTCAGCATTGTTTAGGGCGATTTTGTGATTTTTTAAATATTTCTATATTAATATATATATATATATCTTTTATACATTATTTATTTCTATGTCAATATTTCTTCTGCTTTCTTTATCGATGTGTAGCAGAAACAGAGGTGGGGAGTTGCTAAATATGAAGGAAGTTAAATATAAGTAAATTGTACAGAACCAACTCAGCAATCCAACCCTGAATAAATACTGTTAAAAATTTTAGATTTGTTGGCTACATTATGGCCTGTAGGCCTTATTTACCTCGGCTCATACAGCTTCTTTTTTTATAAGTTTTGATATAATCAAATTCAGGTGTCATGGCAACAGAAAGGTGTCGTCATGACGACGATGTGATTTATAGATTTGCGACATTTAAACATTTACTTTTGCCGCGAATTGACCCGTGCTGCAAAGTGCAGAGATAACTGAGGTAGCTTGATAAAATATCATCGATCCTCACCTTAATCGTCACCTCGATTAAACTCGTTATTACCTGGATTAAACTATTCATTACCTGGACTAATTTTACCTGGATTTCCATCATCTGGAAAACATTTGTTGGTAAATTATTGTTTTACATTTTACCACTTTATGGTAGAATGTAAAAGCATTTTTTAGTATTAATACAAAGTAACTTTATTATTTTCTAGAGAGGACTACTTTAACTTCCATGGATCCCCTGACTGGACGGACCTGTAGTTACATCCAGCCACGACACATTTTAATATGTTGATTTAATGCTTCAATACGAAATTGTAACTTCATTCGTGTAAACTGTTGAATGTAGATGATGAAGTTAACACGAAGTTCTACAATTATGCACATACTGTAATGTTGTTGCTAATGTATCTATTACAGTTCATTTCCATGTCATTTATATGTTGCCCGAATTGAAGGAGCTGTGGTTCAATTTTTTGTGATCACAGTGATTTCTTGTAATCGTAAATAAGATGCAGTGATGTGAAAAAAAGTGTACGTTTTCTAGCTGTGAGGCTAAATTTAATAAAAACCTCTCTCTTTGTAGTGTTTGAAACTAAATTTAATAACTATATTAAATCATTAAATAGTTGACAATAAGAAAATATTAAAACAACTAAACTATTTAATGAAACTAATTCAAACATAGGCCTGTCCGGATTAAACCATTTCTCTCAACATGAGAGTTGATGTTATTAAATCAGGTGTCATGGCAACAGAAAAGCGACAACGATGTAATTAAGTTGCGACATTTGAACGTTCACTTTTGCACGTGTATTGTAGCGGGTAGACCTCTGCTGCAAAGAGATAGGTGAGCTAGCTTGATAAACTATCATCGCCTGGATTTTCACCTGAGCTACCCTTACCTTAAACTACTTATAACCTGGGTTGAACTACTTATTGCCTGGATTAAACTCCTTTTTATCTAGATTACCCCAAATGGATTCCTGATCAACTGGAAACATCTGTTTGTAAATTATTGTTTTACATTCTATTAGTCTATAGCCTATAGACTTGACTTGGTTGTTTTTTGTCTTACATTAGACACCTTTTAATATGTTCATTTAATGCTTCAATACGAAATTATAACTTTATTTATGTAATTTGTAGAATGTCGATAATAGAGTGAGTCCACCTGTTTCTGTGATCAGTGTGATTTACTGTATTTTCCCGGTAACAACAACGATGGAGCCATTTTTGAATTATGCCTAAAGAAATACTTTTTTGTCGCCATGGAGACGAGAGTTTGGGAGCTGGCGGTGACGTCAGTGCGTCAGAACGTGAAGGATTGCATATTCTAGCTGTGGAGCTAAATTAGATAAAGAATTAAGGAACTGTATTGAATGTAATAAATGACTGATAATAGGAAATGTTTACATACTATTAACATTCTTAAAGAACTATTTAGAGAAATGTAATTTACCTCGTTTTTTTTTCTGTTTTACATATTTATTATACATGTTTCCTTTCATATAAATTGTATTATTTTTAATTCGTCATTATTATTATTAATATTGCTGAATGCGTAGGCTCTTGAAATGTTATCAATTAATGTTTAATGTGTCAAAAAGTGTTTTCAGCTGCAGCTCACATCATTGAAACTATCAATTGCAACTAAATTGATTGTTTAATGTCCTAAATTCAAAGTCCTAAAAGTACAAAAGTATTAACAGCAACATGTACATAAAAGTGTCAAAAGTAAATACCCATGCAGACTATGTTATATTATTGTCATAGTAGCATTTATTATGTTGCTTTTGATCACTAACAATCAGTGTTGCAGTTAATCAATTTGAAATCCATTTTATAGACTTTGGTTAGATTCATAATACAAGTACTGCATTATATTATATTATATACAAACTTATCACACATTTTTATTAGACTTTATATACCACCATTTCCACAAAGTGTATAACACATTGATACATAAATAGAATAAAAGAACAAGTAAACAACAAAGAACAACAGTACACATATTATTTTGTGGTAAAACTAGTGAAATATAAACTAGCATTACATGAAAATACTCAGGTTAAGTCCGATGGCTTCAAAACCAAGGGGAGATGCTGCGAGTTCTTCAGACTCGTGTGAAATAACAGGACCACTTCTCCTGTTTGGACACTTAATGGAATTGTTGTGATTGTTGAAGCACTGATGTACCCAGAGCAGTTGTCCTTTTAAATTTCGTTCCTATTCCTTCCTTTTCTTTGTGACAGGCTGGGGAAACAAATTATTGCGTCTGGCGAGTCTAAGGAAGAGGAAAGTCACCTTAGCGTCTGGTGGGGTAGTATCCTTCTGATTGTTTGTCCTCAGCTGCACGTCCTATAGGAGCAGTTTACAGTTCAGTCTTATTGTTGATAGAAGCACGAGACCTCAGTCACCTGAACATTTAACATGAAGCAAACACTGTGTATTGGCTCGAGTGTAAAATTGTAAAAGAAATATTTTAGGTTTTATTATTCTTGTTTTGCCACCTCAAGTATTATACTCTATGTATTTTATTGTACTTTATTTTAACAGACACTGCATGTTTTGTATCTGTTGAAAAAATATTATACTTATAATAATAATATTAATAATACACTTTTTTTTTTTAAATTTCCAAATACTTTAATGTTAACAATAACCCTGGCCATGACCCATACAAAATCATTCATTTTGTTTTGTTTCTTTTAAATATTACATCACTGGTTCACCTCTGTAGATTGTTAATTTGATCACTTGTTCATTTATTGTACAAATGCATGTTTTATTTTTATGTGACCTTTTGGCCCCTACTCTAAAGATCACATTGAAGGATGATATCAGGAAAGGAGGAGGCATGCCATTGAGTTTCCTTCCCTTTTTATTAACCTAGTATGACTCCATCTTGTGTATTAAATAACTCAATGCTATGATATGTATTAAATAAAAATACAATTAAAAGGAAAAATTAGCTGCAGGTGTGAATTTAGAAATACATGGTGATATATATATCATTTTATCTTTAGAGCACATACTATATGTAGATAGCAATCCTATTATTATTTTAATATTACATGTTTTATGGGCTTATTGACATACATACATACAGTATGTGATCATTGGAGCATAATTATAATGTATTTATTGCATCAACGGTATTGATGTATTTATAATGCTGGGCCGCTGTAATAAATCTACTTACATGTTTTAATCGCGGAAGGGGATACAACCCATAGATATCTATGGACAGCCCCATGGATGTATTATAGAATTATATTCTATAAAATGTATGTAAACTAGCATGTATAATACATCCATGGACAGCCCGCCAGTTTTCCCCCGGAAAAGGCGACCGGAAGCTGTCATGTCACTAACCGGTGGACACTGATTGGTTCAAAATTCCCCCGGCGTCTCTGATTGGCTGAGCGGCTGACACAATGCGGTGTAACTGGCAGCGGGATGTTTAGCGCGCTCAGTTTGAGATTTGACTGTGTCGGCGGACTCTTCTCACAAATAAACCGGCTGCAACATCTTTGTCTTCGCCGATTTAAGGGTTCCAGCTGAGAAGAAGATAAACACGAACAACTTCTGACTTCAGGAAAACACCCCCATTATTGCAACATGCACGTGATAAAACGAGGTATGGAAGCTAGCTTTAATAATATTACTGTCAAATACAAAGTGATGGGTTAGGGTTAAGGCGAAGCACTTGCAACCTTAAACTCTATTTAATGTTTTATTAACGTTAAAACGGAAAACTAACACCACCTGTAAAAGTCTTCAGCTCAGTTTCAGTGGTGTTAAAATGTGTTTTAGTAGTTTCTTTTTGCGGTGTGTTTTTTTTCCGCCGAAAAGCCAAACAAAGACCACGAAGGAACAAAGATACATAACATTTATTTTTCTCAGTTTCCCTGTTTGTTCTGAGTTTTGTCTTTTTTCCTCTTTGGCCTTCAAATACAAGTCAATGATCAGCGTATTCTTTTTTTTTTTTGTCATAATAGCTGCTACACAGCTGATGCAAAAGTAGGTCATCGGTCAAATGACATAGTTTTGTCTTCGATCGTTTATCTAGTTTTTTTTTTTTTTTTACAACTCTGCACCTTTTGTTTTGCAAATTCAACGCGATCACTAACGTGTCTTTGTCAGAAATGAAGTATAAACAATTTTATTACCGGTGAATTTTGACATTTGTTGTATTGGCGCCAAGTAGCAAAGTGTCATCCTTCCTTTTGTTGTGATAATAACTGGTTGGACAGGTGTTCAGTGCAGGTTTTAGTGAGCGAATAATATCAGTGAAAAGAATAACATGACAGCTTATTTGCTGACTATTGCATTACATTAATAAATACACTGAGAATTCATTAATAAAACAAATAGCATATATTGCATATACACACATAGTCATAAATCTGCTGTAATGATTAATGAATTATTTACCAACCACCAACCAAATCTACAACTCTTTTGATAACCTATTTATCTATTTAAGATTAAAATGTCCAATTTCTCTGGTTCCAGCTTTTCAAATCTGATTATTCCTGGTTTCTTTAGTTTTCTATAATAGTAAACTCATGATTTTTGGGTTGTGGACTGTTGGTCTGGACAAGAAAAAAACATTTTATATCTGAAATTTTTAGCTTCAGAAAGTAGTGATTAAAAGTTTCCACAATTTATGAACCAAACAACTATGACTGGAACTAGTCTACACATATAATGTGGCTTGACATGTTGATCAAAAGATTCCATTCCAGTTCCTCAGAAACAGAAACACATTGCAGATACAGAATATTTGCAATCTAGTATAATGCAATAATTACTCATTACAATAGAGAAGATAATCATTATTACTTATTTAAATGACTGGAGTGCTATATGTTGTAATAAAGAAATTACAAATATTTTATTTTTTATTTTTTTGCAAATTTTTTTTATTTCAGATGGCCGACAGGAGGGAGTCACTTTTGATAAAATCACATCTCGCATCCAGAAACTTTGCTATGGGCTCAATTCTGACTTCGTGGACCCAGTAAGTTTAAACCACTTTAAAATAATCTTAAAAAGAAGAAACTTTAGGTTGTGGACTAACTGGACTGTTATGGGCTCTATACTGTTTGTACATTACAACTCTTCAACCCCATTTCTGCAGGCTCAGATAACGATGAAGGTGATCCAGGGTCTGTACAGTGGAGTCACCACCGTGGAGCTGGACACTCTGGCGGCGGAGACGGCCGCCACCCTCACCACCAAACATCCCGACTATGCAATCCTGGCTGCACGAATCGCTGTGTCAAACCTGCACAAAGAGACCAAGAAAGTCTTTAGTGGTGAGTCCAGGCTTTAAGAACATGATATTACTGCTCCACTGCAAGATGCATGTTATTTATTTATTTTAAGAAAAAAAGAGAGAATTCTTATCAATATTGGACTGATCATGAAAAACAAGACATTGTTAAGATTTTAGTTTTTGCAGTGTGGTGGTTCTGCACAATGTGATGTTTCACTTGTTAACAATAGGCACTGACATTAAAAACATTCTTTCTTTTTTGCCTTTGTAGACGTGATGGAGGACCTGTATAACTACATCAACCCGTTGAGTAAGCGTCACTCCCCTATGATCTCCAAGGAGACGCTCGACATCGTCCTTGAGAACAAGGCTGTAAGTGAATTTTGGTGTCCTGGTTCTTAATTTTTTCACTGCAATCATGTTTTTCATTTCTTACCGACGTGTCTTCTATGTTTGCAGCGCCTCAACTCTGCCATCATTTACGACAGAGACTTTTCTTACAACTTCTTCGGCTTTAAGGTAAATTCAATGGCTGGTTACACTCATCATCTCAAACAGATCCTCTGCGTCTGAATCTAATTTTCCCCTTTTGCTCTATATAGACTCTCGAGCGGTCTTATTTGTTGAAGATTAATGGCAAAGGTAAGAGTGGCTGTTTCTAAAACATATTAGAGAATTATGTTTATGGGAGATTTTTGCTCACTGCAAAATCTGAAAGTACTAAACACAATATATTTTCACCTATCTGTAGTTGCTGAGAGACCCCAGCACATGCTGATGCGCGTGTCCGTCGGGATCCATAAAACGGACATTGACGCAGCCATTGAGACGTATAACTTGCTGTCAGAGAAGTGGTTCACGCACGCCTCCCCCACGCTATTCAACGCCGGCACCAACAGGCCACAGCTGTCCAGGTAAGAGCAGCAAAAAACATGTGGCCCTGAACGGCTTTCAGCGAGGTCGGGAAGGTCAGGAAGCCCCCGACCTTTTCAGTTAATTTCTCATCTGATTCATCTGGGTGTTTTCTTTGCAGTTGTTTCTTGCTCGCCATGAGGGACGACAGCATCGAGGGTATTTACGACACACTGAAGCAATGCGCCCTCATCTCTAAATCAGCCGGAGGTATCGGACTGGCAGTGAGCTGCATCAGAGGGACAGGCAGCTACATCGCTGGGGTAACAAACACCACAGAGCGCTGAATCAAGCTCATACGCAGAGAGGAGCCTATTAATTGTTCTATAGCACTCAACATGTTCTTTTGTTTTTCAGACGAACGGCAATTCCAACGGGCTGGTTCCTATGCTTAGAGTCTACAACAACACAGCACGTTACGTCGACCAGGGCGGCAACAAGGTGAAGACTGAGACCTTCCTTAAAGCATCCAAAATGTGTTAATGCTTGTAGGGCTACAACTAAATCCTATTTTGATAGTGGATTCATCTATTGATGATTGAAACAGTTTAGTTGTTTGGTCCATTAAATGATGTAAAATATCAATCACTGTTTACCAAAATGAAAATTCAAACTAAAATGTTTTTTTTTGGTGGGGGGGCGAGACCAACAGTCCACAACCCAAAGATCATCAATTTACTATTACAGAAGACTAAAGACACCAGAAAATTATCAGATTTGCGAAGCTTATTAAAAGTGATTGAAATCGATTAATCAATTCCAAATAGTTGGCCTTTAATGTAATGGTTACAAACTAAACGACTAGTCATTGCTGCTCTATATTTCTACTTGTGCTCATGCATTTAATCGCTTGACTTTGATTGTTCTCTTGTCCAGAGACCCGGGGCCTTCGCTGTGTACCTGGAGCCGTGGCATTCCGACGTGTTCGACTTCTTGGACCTGAAGAAAAACACCGGCAAAGAGGAGCAGAGGGCGAGAGACCTGTTCTTCGCACTGTGGATCCCAGACCTCTTTATGAAACGAGTGGAAAGCAATCAGGTGGGTACTGGAAGAAGGTTTCTCCCAATTTCAAATACTGCACCAGCAGCAGTATTAGTAGATTGTAAAATATCATGCTGTTGTAGGACTGGTCCCTGATGTGTCCCAGTGACTGTCCTGGGTTAGAGGAGTGCTGGGGAGAGGAGTTCGAGGAGCTCTACACCAGGTGAGTCCAGCATCCCAGTCTCCGTCCTTAATAAAAATTTGTTGAGGGCTTAACCATTCCATGAATCCTGCTGGTGTTCAGGTACGAGAAGGAGGGCAGGGCGAAGCGCGTGGTGAAGGCCCAGCAGCTGTGGCACGCCGTCATCGAGTCGCAGACGGAGACCGGGACGCCCTACATGCTCTACAAGGACGCCTGCAACAGGAAGAGCAACCAGCAGAATCTGGGCACCATCAAGTCCAGCAACCTGTGCACGGAGATCGTAGAGTACACCAGTAAAGACGAGGTGAGCAGCAGGACGTGCTACAGGATTAAGGCTGCAATTAACGACTATTCTGATGATTGATTAATCTATCAGTTATTGAAAAGATTCCTAAAATGGTGTAAACGTGGATCACAGCTGAAGATTTAACCTAAAATGTCAGAGTGAAAGTATCTGATATTTATTATAATTTAGAGCTGCAAATAATGACTATTCTGATTAATCAATTAGTTTGGTTCATAAAGTATTGTAAAATGTCGATCACTGTTTCCCAAAGCTGAAGACTTGTTTTTTTGTCCAGACAAACAGTCGACTCATCCTTGCAGTTCTGTACAGGATATCTGTGTTGCTTCTGTTAATTTAGTGTGATCCCTCTCAGGAATTCAGTGATCCTTGTCTTAAACGTGCTCTTTGTGCTGCTCAGGTCGCGGTATGTAACCTGGCGTCCATCGCTCTCAACATGTATGTCACCTCAGACCGGAGCTTCGACTTCAAAAAGCTGGCGTCCGTCACCAAGGTCATCGTCAAGAACCTGAACAAGATCATTGACATCAACTACTACCCTGTTCCCGAGGTTTGTCTTCTGGTCTGACGTCGGCTCTTTGAAAGTTTGCAGCCAGAGTTTTTCAGTGTTAACAGATCCTCTGTGCTGCTTCCGCAGGCTAAAAACTCCAACATGCGCCACCGGCCAATTGGAATCGGCGTGCAGGGCCTGGCCGACGCCTTCATCCTCATGCGTTACCCGTTCGAAAGCCCGGAGGCCCAGCTGCTCAACATCCAGATCTTTGAGACCATCTACCACGCTGCCCTGGAGGCCAGCTGTGAGCTGGCGGAGCAGCTCGGTCCCTATGAGACCTACGCCGGCTGCCCTGTCAGCAAAGGGGTGAGTAGTCAGTGTCTCAGAGCTGTCTTCATGTTCAGTGTCAAATGCCTTTATTATGGTCATATTTGGTCAATTTTTATTCTTTTTTGCTTAGCCACATTTTAGATGATAAGTCCTGGTGTTTGTCTAATTCTGGGTAAAGAAAATCCAAAACATTTCAGTCAAAAGACATTCTTTAGTCTTTGACAGCAGGTTGATCGTAATTAAATTTAATCTTGTCAAACCAGTAGAATTGTTTTAGTCTTTTAACTATTCTATCTGAAGTGTAGTAAGCTGGGTAACTTAAAATAGCAGCATAATAAAGATTGCACAAAATTACATTTTTTTAAGCAGGCTATGTCAACTTTGACATCTAAAATGAGGAATAATACATTTTTATCTTCCATTTTTTAGTGTGTTTCAGGCAGGAATACATTTACTGAAACACAGGTTAACACGTAAAATGAATATTGATAGGCAGCTTCTTTTACCAGAGAAGTGTACACACTAACACACCGCTGGCAGCAGCACTGAAGGAGAAATACAAGGTTTTTATTTATAAAAGTAGATTTCCATTCATCTTTTTCCATCAATAGAAATTGTGTTGTTTTCCTCACAGTCGGTGGTTAACAGCATTTATGCCCTCTCGTTTTGTCATGGAAAAAAAACATAATTTATTATGTATGACTAATTCTTCAGTTCACCAGTGTGTGTGATGAAACCCTGACTCATTCTTGTTTTCCAGATCCTCCAGTTCGACATGTGGGGCCAGACGCCGACGGATTTGTGGGACTGGAAAGAGTTGAAGGAGAAAATCGCCATGTAAGTTTCCCGTTTCTCTCGATGTCCCCGCTGTGTGTGTGGAGGTGGTAGTTCCGCCCTGATCCAGCTCCTCTGTGTCCACAGACACGGGGTGAGGAACAGCCTGCTCATGGCGCCCATGCCCACGGCCTCCACCGCCCAGATCCTGGGCAACAACGAGTCCATCGAGGCCTACACCAGCAACATCTACACCCGCAGGGTTCTCTCCGGAGAGTTCCAGGTCAGTCCGGATGCACGGCCGAACCAGAGTGTACACAGCAAGGAGGTTTTCCTACGTCTCATTTCTGCTTCTCCTGTAGATCGTGAATCCTCACCTGCTGAAGGATTTAACAGAAAGAGGATTGTGGAGCGATGAGATGAAGAATCAGCTGATCGCTCAGAACGGCTCCATCCAGGTAAAGAATCACAGTTTGTGGTGCAGTAAATCCTATATTATAAATAAATGCCAAAACCTGCAAAATAATCCTTTTTATGTACTGCAACTACTGAAATATTAACATGCGATCATATCTTGTTTTGGTACATTTAGTCAAATTTTGAGAACAATTATCTTAATAATAATAATAATAATAATTCAGTTAATTTTTTCCACTTTATTTAAGTCAATTTAATATATATATATATATATTTAACTTGAAATAAGATAATTAATCCAATGGTTTAAGATAATACTACTCAATTTTGACTAAATTGTACCAAAAAGATTTTTTTGACCTGCTAAAATGTCCGTTTTTGTAGTGTGTATAAAAATACATTATAAGTACCTACACTATTGATTAAACTTGAAAACAGGAGAGATGAATTTTTTTTTTTTTTTAAGTACAATTTTAACAATATATATATATATATATATATCATTCTGTATTTAGTCCATTTTTGCATGTGTTGCAATTCAAAATATTCACTCACTGAACAATATTAAGTATTTTAAGCAGCAAAAGCTATTTCCTAATTTACAAACCAAAACTGTAAATCGTTCAGTGCTTGAGCCCTGAAAGTTTCTCAGTGATTTTACATTTCTGTGAAGAAAAACTTACACTTTGTATACTCCTCTACTGAGCCTGGCTTGGACCTTTTAGCGGGTCAGTTCTGGCCCCTGAGCCACATGTTTGACACCCCCCCCCCCTCGGGTTAAACTGATGACCTGACTTTTTCTCACACAGGGCATCGAAGAGATCCCCGAGGATCTGAAGCAGCTGTATAAAACCGTGTGGGAAATCTCCCAGAAGACAGTGCTGAAGATGGCGGCGGACCGCGGCGCCTACATCGACCAGAGCCAGTCCCTCAACATCCACATTGCTGAGCCCAACTACGGCAAACTGACCAGCATGCACTTCTACGGCTGGAAGCTGGTAAGTCGGGCACCGGACGGTGAAAATAAAGCCTCACACCGAGTCTCATCCTGGGCCGCATCGATGCTCTGGTTCCCCTAAATGGGCTGATTATAAAGACATATAAATGTATTGACCTGTCATGCCAGACAAATAATATCCAAAATCCAATGAATCTTATATATATTTGTATACATTATATTTTAATGAATAACTGCTTGTTTCAAATAAAAGCATATTTAAAAGAGGAAAAAATCAAGACAATGTGTCCAAGGATGTTAAAGTACATCCTCTCTGGTAATACGCATTCATTGTCAATCATCATGACTACAGTGCAGTGGAAAAAATACATGGTAGACATGAAATCAAAGCTTTCTGTGGTAAAATATGCAGAGAAAATGAGGAAGGAAGGAAAGGAAAAAAACTTTCCAACCTTCATGGCCACTGGAGAATAGATTTAGGAGATGATGATGTGTGCTTGAAGTTGTACAATGAATATAAACATTATGTTTTATTTATGTAGCACATTAAAAAAAAAAGCTGGTGCCTTACCAAAGTGTTTTATATAACAATAAATAGAGTAGCAAACAGCTTAAACAATAGTGGCACACATCATTATAGAGGCATAAAAACATCAAAAGTATAGAAGTGTATATCAAATAAAATAAATAAGTTTAAAAAAAATTAACAATACTCTGCCAAAAGCTAATGCGAACAAGTGCGTTAGTTGTGCTTTAAAAGACGACGTGACCAGCTTGTCTAAGTTTAAACATTTATTCACATTCTCGTTTCGTAATTTGTGTGAGGCCGCAGAAACGGAGGCGGCGGGCCAGACTCGGGCCGCGCGCCTCGGGTTTGACACAGCTGCCTGAGAGCTTCTTCTCTTTCCACGCGCAGGGCCTGAAAACCGGCATGTACTACCTGAGGACGAAGCCCGCCGCCAACCCCATTCAGTTCACCCTCAACAAGGAGAAGCTAAAGGAATCGGCCAAGGGCTCGGAGAGCGAGAAGGAGGCGAAGGAGCGCAACATGGCCGCCATGGTGTGTTCACTGGCCAACAGGGACGAGTGTCTGATGTGTGGCTCGTAAAGGGAAGCTTGTTTGTCTCTCTGACACACGTCCCCTTTAAACCGCAGCATTGGAAACGACAGGCACTGTTAATTTGTATATGATGTCATCATCTGTGTTTTATATACGCCGCTGTTTACAAATCATTGCAGTTTTGTATTTAATATTTGTTGTATTTTCATCATGAATATATGCTGTGTGCATGTTCTGTATAGAATTAATAGGACAAAATGAATTAATATTAACCTAGGTCTTTTTTTTTTTATCAACCTTTTTTTATGTTGGTGACAACAATGTATTAATTAATGAAATGATCTGTATTTTAGGTGTGTGGAATATTAAACTTTTGTCATACAATGGTCCTAACTTATGGGAGTTTCTTTGTTGTTTTTTCAGGCCACACGGTTAAGCTATTTGTCTCTGCATTTAACCTCATTAACATTTCATATTGAACCAAAACAGCAGAACAAATTCCAGCAATACTTAATATTTGGATTTATTATTAATTATTAGTTTTTAGATTTAACTTAACTTTTTTTTTTTGCTTTAAACTGTTTTACACATGGAAACACCTTGTGGCTATAATCTGGTACATTTCTGGTAAATGATCATTAATATGCGATGTCCCTTTCTAAATAAATGAATTGAACGTTACAGAGAGAAGTGGGCTACTAAGGAAAAGTAGCTGGCTTTGTAGTTATAGTATATCTTGTGAAGTTTCGACTGACTGACTATTACATATATTATAGCCTATAGCTGTTATAATAAACCTTATCACTCAGGAACTGATTCAAGAACCATTTCAAGAGTTTCTTCTGTGCCCTAGATTTGACTTGAAGTAGCTGACATTATGAGACCCTGTTATATTGGCATTTCTCCTAAAGAATAAAACAATTCACATTGTTGTTGAGAACATGCCATATCTGTATAAATATTGATATAGTGATATAATCACATATATACTGCCATAGATTACATAACCTACACCCACCAGTAACTGTTCCATGTTTTTAGCGGCAGCATCGCGTCTTGGGAGAAGTGAGGCTGCAGGCGATGAATTAATGAACCGCCGTGTTGATGAATCCCACCTCACGGGACCAGGAGGTTTTGAGCAAGCTGGGACTTGAACAACGTCACTGTAGCATCAGACCTGCTGCCTGCTGGGAAAAAAACATAGTAGCCACACTAATTCAGTCCCTCGGCACCGATTAAATAAAGACAGACAATTACATGTGTTTTCAGATCTTTTAATTGTTTTAAAAAGTGCCCATATTGTGCAAAAGCTTGAGTGAACACATTGGAAATTCTGATGTGAAGTGACCTAATGTGTATTTGCTAATGATAAAGATACCCTACTTTACAAGATGTTCCAGTGGGAATAGTTTAGGATCAATAACTGATTCCTTCATGAACTGACTTTTTGAGAGTGACTTCCACTGGTTATTTAACATGTGAGGACAGGACTGGAAACTAAAACATGGTAATAAAAACTCTTGGTAAATGTGATCAGAAAACTTCACTGCAAAAGGCTGATTAGAGGACTGGACTAATCTAGACTGGACTAGACTTGGCAAAGCAAAGAAAAACAGATCAGATGTCACATTAATCATCTCTGTAGTTGTAGAAATATGCATCTTTATGCTGACGATTAGAATGATTTTTGAGGCTGTGCCTCCAACGTGTCAGAAAAATCCTTTTATCATATATCACTGCACAAAAGAAATGTTATCAGAGAGAAATATCTTGTATTTAGTACAAATTGTCCAATATTGAGCAAAATAATTGAAATGATCTTATTCCAATGGCAGATAATTTGATTTATCTCAATCTTAAAACAAAAAAGATAAAACGTCAGAAATCTGAGATAAAAGCCAACATTAAGATAAAATAGTCCAGAAGCTGTAGAAATATCCCATTATCACTGCAAAACATATATCTTGTATTCAGTACAGTTAGTCCAATATTGAGTAGAATTATCTTGATTAGTCGTATTCCGTTGATAATTTGACTTAACAAATAAAAAGTTAGAATAATGAATGAAAAATAATAAGATACAATTTTTTGATAAAGATAAAGAAGGCAAAAATTTTTAATTTTAATTTACAAAATTCACCAAAAATTACTTGAAATCAGCAAAATTTCTGCCAATAGAACAGGATATATCAAGAATAGATTGGATTAATTGCACCAAATATGCAATTGTTACTTTAAATTGTTTGCAGTGATTGGATAATGTGACCGAAGGGCCAAACTCAGCATGAAAGCCTTGGTTCTGTACGTGGAGAATGAGTAATTTGAAGTCATGTGCAGTCGTTTTAAGGCCTGGCCAGGACCCCGTCGATGGACCCCTCCCCTTCCTGGGAGCCGAACCCTGTATCCTGGGAGCTGCTGCTTCCTGTTGGGGACGGGATCGTCTTCTTGGCTCCGGCCTTCTCCTTGTCCTCGCTGACCTCTGACCTCTCCGCCGCGCCGTGCTCCAGCTTCCTGGCCGCCGCCCACCTGGCCTGCGGCTTCTTCTCCTGCAGCTCCATGCCTGTGCGCCTGTCTGTGTGTGTGGCAGTGTGTTCGTCTCTGCTGCTCTCCGCTCCTCTCAGACTGTTCTCTGGGTCTTTTTTATCCTTCTCTCCTCCCTTTAGTTTTTCCGACCCATTTTCTACCTTTTCCTCTACGTTCCCGAAGCTCGTGCCTGCCGCCGTCTCCCCGTTCCCTTCATTGTTTGTATTTTCCTTTGCATCAGTCTCTGCATGTTCTGTTGTCTCCTTCTTGTCTTGAACTTCTTTAGCTCTGCCTTCCTCCATCTTCACCACATCACAGTTGTTCACCCGCTTTGATTCCTCCTCCTGATTCTGCTGCTCGTGTCCCTCCTCCTCCTCCTCCTCCTCCTCCTCCTCCTGCCCCTCCACCCTCTCTCTATCCTCCTCTTCCTCCCCATGATGCACCGTGACCTGGAGCGACATGTCTTGCCTGTTGTTAAAACCTCTGAAATTGTTCTTGGCGCCGATGATGTACTTCCCCAGAATGGAGGAGCCGTCCTTGGTGAGCGGGTCTCCGGCGGCGAGGCCTTCGTCCAGCAGATGCTGGTGCACCGCCTTCATCTCACTGTGCATCCTGCACATGGTTTTACTCAGCTCAGTGATCCGGTTCCCGATGTCTGGGGGAGGAAGCCACATGAACTCAGGATAGCGATGAATACAAACGTCTTATGACACAATACATCCATTCAGACCAAAGAGGTGAAAACATCTTGTTTTTGGGACAATTCGTCCAATGTTGAGTGGAATTCTCTTCTTCCACCAGCAGATAATAAGAGTTTAGTTCAAATTTCAAATGTTTTTTTACTGATTTAAATCACTGTGGGTTTTTTTTTTAAGAAAACAAGACTTGCATTTTCATTTAAAAAAGATTAAATTGATTAAAATCAAAAAATAAGCTAAATTATCTGCCTCAATTTTGGACTAATTGTACCAAAAACAAGATATTTCACTTGTTAAGATTTCAGTTTTTGTAGTGCACTGTTGCATATTGTCATATTGTATGTACTATGTTTTAATTTCTGGATTGATCATGCCATTATCATGATTATATCTTTTATTCATATTTGAAAGCTTTAAATGAATTTTGAAGCCGCGTCTCCTAATTCTTGTATTTAGTGTAATTTGTCCAATATTGAGTTAAATTATCTTGAATTGTTTTATTCCATTAGCACTTTGCTTATTTCAAGATTTTTAAAACATTTGATAAAAAGTCAGAAATATAAGTTGAAAACATCTGAAATATGAGGTAACAAGACAACATTATAATAAAAAAGTAAAAACAAGAAACAGTTAAAATAATGTTATTTTATTTTAAGAAAAAAAGAGTAAATTGACCACATGGTGGAAAAAAATGAATTGTTTAATTCTACTGTGGCTTTAGAGCCAACAGGCAGAACTCTGTTACATATTCTATTATATGTATTACTTTTTAAATTTCTGGATTGATTTTGTCACATCTTTGACTCATATTTGAATCTTAAAATTTCTTTTTTTTTTTTTTAAGTCATTGATGAATTCCATCAAGGCAGCCAGTCACATTTACTATTTCCAAATGAGAAGGTTTTCAAACTGCATTTCTGTCCTGTTAGACATTTTATTTGCTGGCCAGAAGTAGAGATGGACAAGTATTACTGGAGATAAATGCATGCGTGTGACAGACTGGTGTCAGCAGGTAATCACCTTTCCTCTTAGTCTCCTCAAACTCCCTGCGAGCGGACTCGATGTATCGCTGCATCAGAGCTCTGATCACCTGCAGCCGGTACGGCAGCTGGCTCTCTTTGGATTCCTTCTCCCTGGCCTGGCCATGGAACACAGAAAACACATTCAGCAAAATAATGGTCCCACCCTATATGCACAGAACTTTATATTCAATTATTATTATAGAGTAACTTAAATATGCTAAAGCATTATAGTCTGAAACCCTTATCGGTCATGAGGAGAAATTGATTCAAGAATCATATTAAGAGCTTCTTCTTGGTTCTTGAAGCAGGCACCATCACAGAAACTGTTAAAGTGTCATTTTATCCTTATATGAGAAAAAAACTTTGATGTAGACAACTTTGACGAAATGCCCATTGTCCTATAGGATGAGAGTCTGATCCTTTCAGCTCAGGATTGTAGTGATTTTAACAGACGTGGCAGCATCATCAAGAGATGATTTAAGACACAAACTCACCTTTATTAAAAAAATGACCATTATTTTAAGAGAGTGATGATGTGCCAGATCTTCAGGGATTTGAAAACTCACATTAATCACATCAATCACATTAATCAAAGCATAATGGCTTAAGCCATCATTTCAATAGACATAAAATGTGAGATTATTTGCTGAGTAGCTAAATCTGAAGGCTGATATCCTTCATTAATAGTGATAATTCTTGTTTTTGCTCTCAAATCGCACCAGATTGCTGCATTTAAATTGAAATTTTTCTGAATTTACTAAGCCCAACCCCTGACCCCCACGGAGGCTGTATTCCTGCCTTAAACTGTAATGACCATTGGGTTCACATGTAGAATTTGTATTAATTGTGACTACACTGTTTCCCACAGTGTATACAACTCAGTCATGGTAGTATTTCACCAACTAAACCAACAGAAAATGTAAAAAGACCTGAAGTTTGCATGTTAGAGAGATCTAATGAGTAAAATGCACATGTTAAATAAAATTAAAAATTTGGAATTAATTGAGCTTACTCCTGTATGTGAGCATCAAACACAGACTTACCATAGAAGTTATGGGAGGGTATTTAGTCTCTGATTTTAAACTGCAGCAGCAGCAGCAGATTCGTCTAAAGATTCCTCTGAAATCAAATTTGAAATTAATTAAAAAGAAAAAATAAACAAACAACAGTGTTAAAAAAATGCAGGTAAAACTATTATGTTTTACTACAGATACAAATAATTAATTTAAACCTTAAAACAATAAATATTGATAGAAAGATAAGAGTTCAAAGATCAATAATTTGTCCATAAAATCATAGAAATCACACTGAGGGTCATTACAGAGCATGAAGAATATATTCTGTGGAATGCTAACAGCTCAAATCTAAATTAAATATTAACATAGTGGTTAGTTGCAGCCCTACTACTGATATTATATTAAACTACTTCCTTATTGTATTACTGATCACCTTATGATGTAGAACACAGCTTTGGGTGAGGGGATGATGTTGAAGGGTGCAGGCATGGTGAGGCCTTCTCTGAAGTAGCTGAGATACAGCTTTGATCGGGCAAATTTCCACTCGACGTCGGCATCATCCTGATTGAAATGTTGAGATATAAGCACTGGTATTTGGTTCTATTACTTCTATTAAAAATGACCTCCTCACCTCAATCTTCTGGAAAGAGTTGGTGATCATAGCAATGAGCATGTTGAGGAGGACGATGACGATGACGAGAGTGAAGATGCCGTACAGGATCCTTCCCACGAACTCCGCCAACACGAACTGTGGCATATCCACGTAGTCCTGGTTGGCCACGCCAAACATGGTCCAGAACAGGAAGTGGAACGTCACGTTAAACCTGCAAAAGTACAATACCAAGCCTCATTAAAGAAACATTATTCTCCCTGTCCTATCACAATGACCCTGTTACGTACCAATACACTACAAAAATGTTGTGTTTCTGGTACAATTAGTCCAATATAATGTAGAATTAAACGATTCCACTGGTAGATAATGTAGCTAATTTTTTTCAAAGAAAATGTTATTTGTTTTTTTAAAACAAGATCAAATTTATCCAAATCAGAAAAAAAACCAAGCATAGAGTTTTATTCATACATCACATGAGAAAACCTCAGCTACACACTAAATAAAGTAGTTTTATATACAGGTCCTTCTCAAAAAAAATGCATATTGTGATAAGTTCTTTCCCATAATCTAATGATAAAAATTTAACTTTCATATATTTTAGATTCGTTACACACCAACTGAGATGTTTCAGGTCTTTTATTGTTTTAATACTGATGATTTTGGCATACAGCTCATGAAAACCCAAAATTCCTATCTCAAAAAGTTAGCATATCATGAAAAGGTGCTCTAAACGAGCTATGAACCTAGTCATCTGAATCAACAAGTTAACACCTGCAAAAGATTCCTGGGGCTTTTAAAAACTCCCAGCCTGGTTCATTACTCAAAACCACAATCACAGGTAAGTAGTAGTAAGTAGTAAGGTAATTTCTGAATGAATATGCTGTTCCCAGAGTGCTGTATCAAGGCACCTCAGTGGGAAGTCTGTGGGAAGGAAAAAGTGTGGCAGAAAACTCTGCACAATGAGAAGAGGTGACCGCACCCTGAGAAAGATTGTAGAGAAGGGCTGATTCCAGACTTTGGGGGGCCTGGAGTGGACTGAGTCTGGAGTAGAAGCATCCAGAGCCACCGTGCACAGGCGTGTGCAGGAAATGGGCGACAGGTGCCGCATTCCCCAGGTCAAGCCACTTTTGAACCAGAAACAGCAGCAGAAGCCCCTCACTTGGGCTACAGAGAAGCAGCACTGGACTGTTGCTTAGTGGTCCAAAGTACTATTTTCGGATGAAAGCAAAGTTTGCATGTCATTCAGAAATCAGGGTCTGGAGGAAGACTGGGGAGAAGGAAATGCCAAAATGCCTGAAGTCCAGTGTCAAGTACCGAGTCAGTGATGGTCTGGGGTGCCATGTCAGCTGCTGGTGTTGGTCCACTGTGTTTTATCAAGGGCAGGGTCAATGCAGCTAGCTATCAGGAAATTTTGGAGCACTTCATGCTTCCTTTTGCTGAAAAGCTTTATGGAGATGAAGATTTCATTTTTCAGCATGACCTGTCACCTGCTGACAGTGCCAAAACCACTGGTAAATGGTTTACTGACCATAGTATTACTGTGCTCAATTGGCCTGCCAACTCTCCTGACCTGAACCCCATCAAGAATCTATGGAATATTGTGAAGAGAAAGTTGAGAGATGCTAGACCCAAGACTGTGGATGAACTTAAGGCCAATATTAAAGCATCCTGGGCCTCCATAACACCTCAGCAGATTGCCTCCATGCCACACCGCATTGAAGCATGTCATTTCTGCAAAAGGATTCCACTAAGTATTGAGTGCATAAATGAACATAATTATTTGAAGGTTGACTTTTTAACTTAACTTTTTTTGCCAAAATCATCAATATTAAAACAATGAGAGGGTTAAACTACTTCAGTTGTATGTAATGAATCTAAAATATATGCAAGTCTAATGTTTATCAGTACATTACAGAAAATAATTAACTTCATCACAATATGCTCATTTTTTGAGAAGGACCTGTATAGTAAAACACAATGTTACTGTTACAGCATCAATATCCACATCATCAGTACAACAAGAAGCTAAAATAGTTTAATATAATATCAGTGGTAGGGCTGCCCCTTACCACTATTTAGATATTTAATTTAGATTTGAGCTGTTTGTGTGAATATTTAATTAGGTTTTTTATAATCTCCTTTTTAAACCTCTTGCAAAATATATTCTTCATGTTCTGTAATGATCCTCAGTGTGATTTCTAGGAATTTATCGACAACTGACTGATCTTTTAACTCTTATTTCTTTCTCAATTTGGGTCAGTTTGGTTTTGTTTTAACCTTTAAAGTTAAAAAGTTTAAAGTTAAGTATCCAGACTGTTTGGTAGTCACCTCAAATGTTGTATATTTCTTTTGATAACAGGTTTTAGTCCATCATTTTTGTGGTTGTAGAGATATTCCAGATTTATCATCATTTATAGCAAAAAAAATAAAAGTTAGTCTGGGGCTTAAGTGGTAAAAAAAAATGCATATGCATGTGTCTAATTCTACAAGACTAATATTTTTTTGGTTATACGAAACTGTACTAAGGCAGCTGGTGCATAAGTGTCTCCGTCTCAGTGTTTAAATATGTGAGTATGAGAGTGAAAACCTCAAACTTTAACTTCCTGCTAACAACAAAGCTTAAGATGCTGCGTTCTTACTTGCCAAGATGAGGAGAGATGACGTAGGGAACGTAGACGTTGTTGATGCCACAGAGGAAGGCCGTGCCGATGATCATTAGTATAAACATGAACCTGAGAAAGACGAAGCATGAGTTCTAGGAACGTTCGTGTGTGTGTGTGTGTGTGTGTGTGCAGGTCCGTACCGCATCATGTCATCAATCATCTTCCCTATAGAGATCTGCAGAGTTCCCAGGGACTCGTGGGCCGGCAGGATGTAGGCCAGCCGGGTGAAGCTCAGCATGCTGGTGACTGCGAACAGGACCTCGGCGATGAGCTGGGGGTCCTCCTGGTGCCAGTCCTCACGACCTGAGAGCAGGGCAAGAGAAAGACAGAGAAGTCCTAGTCCAACATGGCTGGCTCCACTGACAGATGATCTGGGTTGTTTCACCTTTGTTGCCTGATTTTGGTCAATTTAGTCTTGTTTTAAGATATCCAAGATTAGAGTTTACTTAAAAAAAAAATCTTTTTTTTAATCTATCTAATTAATTTAATATCAATTGACTAATATCAAGAAAAGAAACTTGAAATAAGATAAATTATCTGAATTAATTAGTTAATTCTACTCACTATTGGACTAATTGTACCAAAACAAGATATTTTTATCTGTTTTCAGTTTTTGCAGTGTAAGTATCATCATTATTTCATTAGGAGAACATTTTTAAATATTTTTTTCGTGAATTTGGTAAATTTGGTGTTTTGTTCTTAAAATATGATCTTAATGTTTCCTTGTTATGTCATGTTATTTATTTTATCTCATAATTCTGACATTTCATCATTTTTTTTTTTTTTACTTTTATAACTTAATGTGACATCTGCTCCGTTTTCCTTTACCTTGCATTTCCATTCTAGTCTGGACTATTCCAGTCTAGACTAGTCTAGTGTAGATTAGGCCGGTCTAGATTAGTCCGGTCTAGATTAGTCCAGTTTAGATTAGTCCAGTTCTCTAATCAGCGTTTTGCAGTAAGTTTTCTGGTCACATTTAGCAAGACATTTTATTATTATTATCATGTTTTAGTTTCCAGTCCTGTCCTCACATGTTAAATGACCAATTGCATGTCACTCTCAATAAGTCAGTTCATGAAGGAATCAGTTATTGATCCTAAACTATTCCCACTGGAACGTCTTGTAAAGTAGGGTATCTTTATCATTACACATTAGGCCACTTTACATCAGCATTTTCAATGTGTTCACTTAAGCTTTTGCACAATATAGGCACCTTCCTGTTGTCCTGCAGGGTTAACCTGACCTCACCGTTCCCTCCTCCCCCAACAGAAGGGCTCAATAGCCTTTAAGCAGCCCACACTCATCCAGGTGTATCTTACCAGTCTGGGTGAAGTAGACACACTCCTCCGTGCCGTTGACATCGTGGCAGAGGAAGTGGCCTTTGAGCATGATGAGGACGCGCAGGGTGAAGGAGGCCAGGTACATGCTGAGCACCATCATGTCCAGGCAGTTCCACCAGTCCAGGAAGTAGCTCCGCAGCCCCTCGATCCACACCTCCTTACACTCGTACCAGAAGAAGCCTGATGACAGCACAGCATCAGCATCACCATCAGTATCACTATAAGCATCATCATTAGCATCAGTATCACTATAAGCATCAGCATCATCCAGAGACGGAACCCACCGACCACCCACACCATGTGGAAGGAGCTGTGCAGGATGTTCTGCTGCCGAGAAGCAAACTTTTCCCGGTACATCTCCATGGTGATGGATTCTCCCAGTAAAGTGATGATGAACCACAGGTACGAGGCTGAATGAACGAGAAACTTGATCACAGGAATCTTCAGGATCTTTCCCACCTGGTGAAAAAAGGACAAGAATCCGATCGATAGATGGATGGATGGATGGATGGATGGATGGATGGATGGATGGATGGATGGATAGATAGATAGATAGATAGATAGATAGATAGATAGATAGATAGATAGATAGATAGATAGATAGATAGATAGATAGATAGATAGATAGATAGATAGATAGATAGATAGATAGATAGATAGATAGATAGATAGATAGTGACAGACAGTATATTACTAGAAGTTAAAAGGCTATAAGTATATATGAGTATAATCATAAGAATATGTAATATTATTTAATATAACAGCATAATAATAGTATAGTAATAACAGTATATAAATTGCAGAGCAATTTTCAGAGTGCAAATCAGGGCCAGAACAAAACCTTCCTATTTTCTTTTTGTGAGAAGAAAAAGTAAAGGAGAATCTGCACATGGTGATTTGGGGTGATATGACCTTTGACTTTGGTGCGATCCAGTAGACGAGGCAGAGGAAGGGCATGGTGAGGAAGATCCCGATGGACACAAACAGCTTCCAGGCGGTCCTGCTGCCCCTCCAGCCGGCCAGGTTGCCACACCAGATGGAGGACAGCACCTGCTGGCAGATGGGATGCGCCACGAACTGCAGGAAAAACAGAGAAGTGAGAAACTCAACCGCTGCAGGACGGGAGCAAACGCGTCCCTGCGTCCACCCACCTGCTTCTGGTTGTAGTTGACGGCCAGACGCAGGCGGGACAGGTTGGGTATGCCCTCCTCGAACGCCTGCTTGTCCAGGTTGTCCTGGCTCTCGTCGCCGCAGCTGTTCAAGATGGTGGTCACCTCGCTCTGGTTGCGACACATGCCCAGCAGCTCCACCGCAAACTCCTGGCAGAGCTCCTCAAGGCTCAGGTACTGAGGCTGCAGGACAATCACACACACACACACACACACACACACACACACACATCAGGGGATTTAATATCAGTTCAGTTCATTGGCCACAAGCAGCACGATTTGATCTCAAGTTGACAGGACCAGTTAAAATAAACATAAATACCAATGCCTACATATTTTTCCTCCTTTGAATGTAATTTAATAAATTATGTAGAGAAATAGTTTATCTAAAATATAAAAAGAAGAAGATATGATATTATATAAAAAGAATAGAAATAATAATAATAAAAAAATCATTTCAATGTCGCAGTTATTCCATATTCATGTATTTAATTGCTGATCGATACTTAGTATTTTCAGCAGCAGGTGAAGTTATCTCCTGCCTTATAAACCATTTCCAGTATTGATTTGTACAGTTCCCCTATTTTCATATTTCTGTGAAGACAGAGGAAGTGGTTCATTCTTGTTTTTGGTACAATTAGTCCAATATTGATTTTGAGTTTTTTCTTGTTTTTTTTTAAGAAAATGCTAGTGCTGTTTTCACAAGACCAAATTAACCCAAATCAGAGGGAAAACTTGAAATAGGATAAATTATCAGTGGAATATAATAATTCTTCTAATTTACCGGACTAATTGTATCTACCTGTTAAGATTTCAGTTTTTTTAGTGTGGGTTAGACTGACTTTTGTTTTTGGGTGATCAAACATTTTAAACATGTCTAACTTAACTGCACAGGACATAGAAGAGATCCGGGATGATCTGCAGCATGCAAAATTTCTCAGAAGACTGTCCTTAAGGACACAAAATAGATTTTTACTGCGAGTTCTTTCATGAACATTCATGGATGATTATGACAGATGTCATTAAATGTCATGACCTTACTGTCAAACTATTAAGTGTGAGTATTAACTACTATGTAATTTATAGGATCAATAGTGTAATGTTGTAACTATCAAAAGTAAGCAAAAGGACAGGACCAACAACAACTGTCATAATTGTTCATTAATGTTAATGACAGACGTCATATCGTGGATCGTGACGCCCCTGTTTAAATAAAGTGTGACGCTACAGGACCAGTGAGGAGGTTTCTCCCGCACCTTGAACTCGGGCTCCTTTTGTGACAGCTTGCGGAGCTCCCTGCTGAGGCTGAAGGCGCTGAGCATGGCGTCGTCCGCGGTGATGGACAGGTACGCGCGGCTGGCGATGCCGCGGTACGTGTTGATGCGGGACAGCGAGAACTTGAGCAGGTCGTACTGGCGCCCGTTGCGGCACTCCAGACACGCGCAGGAGATCTTGTGCGGCCACGGGATGCCGTGGCCCTTCTGCGTGAGCATGGTGACGATGTCGTACAGGTCCTTCTGGCACGCCAGGGTCAGCGGGGTCACGCCGGGGGCGAACTGCGAGTTGTCGATGGAGTGGTCGAAGATGGCCTGGGAGAAGGAGCGCACGTCCATCTTGTTTCCTTTCTCCTGGTCCAGGCGGTCCAGCAGCCGCTTGACCACCCGCGGCTGGTTGGTGTCCACGGCAACCAGCAGGGCCTCGTGGATCTGCCGGAAGTCGAACTTGACGCCCTGCAGGAGGGCGTCCATGACATCCTCGCTGCCCAGGCGGATGGACAGGTTGAGGGCCTCCCGCCACAGCCGGTCCTCGGAGTCGTCCAGCTGGCGGATGATGCCGTCGCCGGTCTTCAGCAGCCCGCACACCACGTCCGTCTTCCCCTCCTGGATGGCGCCGATAAGCTCCGGCGGGAACTGCATCTTCTTGTTCATGATCTCCCGCCATTGTTCTGGCTGGCGGGGGGAAACAAAAAAAAGTCCAGAGAATATTATATTTATTATATAAGCTTCTTTAACCTCTAATTCATTACACTATTAGTTGTTGAAAAAGTTGATTACATTGCATAGAGCTGAAGTTCTAGGATCTGCAGTCCATTAAACATGTGTCAGAATGATGTTTTTTTGTGTGATTTCCTGAAACTTGAAAAAATAACCATTACTTTTTTAGGGCAATAAGAGAGAAGTAAAGGTGTGAGATTACAGCCATGTGGCTGATTTCCATCTCTATTCTTGGCAGATTGATGTTACAGATAATGTTCACATTATTAAAAGACATAATCTTTAATAAAATCTATTTCTCATCACTTTCCAACCAACTCATTTTCTTATGTAACATTAAAGAATGAAGTGACTCAAGACCATTTTTGAACATTTTTCGACAACTTTAAACCTGGATCAAACTGTACTTAGACTGACATTACCTGCAGTTAAATTAAACTAATGTCAGGTCGCTGTCTCATCACTTTCCCAGGTCTACATTGCATATTTTTTAATGGACGTAACTAATCTTTAACATCCAGTTTTGGGCAAAAAATGTTGATTTAGTCAAAATATATAATGGCCTAAGTAAAATGTTGATTGTCCTAGAGGACATATAGAGTCTTATCTGTACAACTCAGGATTAAGGTGATTTTATCAGATATGGCAGCATCATCAAGAGATAAATTAGGACAAAAAATGTACTTTAGTCAAAAAATTATTTAGGCCATAACTTAAATAGTGATAATAATGTGATAATATGCCAGATCTTCAAAGAGAAGGATTTCTAAATTAATCACATTAATGAAAGCTGTGAAAAAATTGTTATAAGAAAATGAAGGCATTAAAAATACATGTTTAACTAAAGACACAGAGTAAATGACACCAAACTGCTTACCGTTAGGTTTTCCATTCCAGATGAAAAACAGCTCTAAAGTGAAAATCAAATCGCTCTCTCTCCGAAGACTTGAAGTAAATCTTGGCGGCTCTTCAGATGTAGGTGAGAGATATCAGTGGCCTGCACAGGCCATGCAGGCAGAACGAGAACTGAGCACGTTGGTGTCCTGCGATCATGTGCTACCGGCTGACTGCATGGAATCAGCCTCCGCAATCTCAACAACACACTTCAGTCCCCCATGGGGCAATTAAATCCTAACCAATTCAGAGTTGTGTTCCGCTCGGCTGGGCTCGCACCAAACTGTTTCTCTGTTCCAACAGGAATCAACTCTGCTCTTCCCACTGGAAACTGAGCCACGGAGTAATTACAGTAGCTGTTACTGAACAGGCAGCAGCTGTCAGTGTTTTCCCAGCAGGGAAAAAACAAGGAGCCGTGAGTAAAAAATATATATATATACTGATCATTTTATTTCAACTAGTGCTTCTCTTAATGGCCTATTAGTAAATAGGGGTTTTAATTAAATTTTAATAATTGTATATATATATATATATCAACATTTTTTTCCAGTTCCTTTTGCTTCACAGAAGTGTGAAGTCAGTGACAATCTTTCAGGGCTTAGAAATAATATATTACAATTTTGGTTCATAAGACAACTTCTGATAACCTGCTGATCAAAATAGTAAATATAGTTGCAATGCAATAAATATGAAATTAGTGACATCATGTTGTCAAAATTTGTAGGTTTTATTTATACATGACATTTTACAGTTGAGGTCAAATCTCTATGTATGTGGCCCATGAATTAAACTGAGTTTGACAATAATAAGTAAAATGTTAAGAGGCTGAATGAACCTATGAAGTCTATGAATTAAAAGTAACACCTCCGCATGGAGAAACAGATGAATTTCTCTGTGATCCTAATATTTCACACCATTGTGTAGCAATGCATTAAAATGGATTTTATACACTGCAGAATGGTCAAAATGGGACCTGCATGTGAGAAAAAAGCAAAGTAGTTTACCCCCTGTGTATTTTTGTACCCGTTTTTATGGAGTTAAATATAAAAGTTAAAAAAAAATGTTAAAATGGCCAATTTCAGTATCATTTCGTCATGATGCTCAAGAGATCCAAATAATGAAATAATCCAGTTACTAGAACTGAATCATCAGACTCAACTGTGAACTACAGCAGAGGGAGGAAAAGGATCGCTGCAGATTTACAGATATCCCGTGGCCGCACAAGATTTACTGGACGGGTTTACTCCTAGATTTCAGTTTCATTTCCAAAGTTTACTCTGTCTTTTATTGGTTTGTAATTACTGTTGAAGTATTTGGTGACAAAAACACAGAAACTATGACTGGTTTTCACTATCAAGAAGGAGAATAAAACTAAGGCCCCTAAGGTGGATTTTATGGTCATCTTAGCCTTAAAAATAAAGCATTAACTCTATTATTATTCCTCTCATAAACCGTCAAATAGTATATTTTTCCCCATAAGTCAAACAAAGAGTAACAATATTCATAGAAAAACATAAAACCAAACAGTGCAATATAAAACGAGAATAAAACAGCAGTGTGGTTAACTACAGGGCAAAAAAAAAAGAATGTTGTGACCTCTCTGCAAAGAACAATGACAAAAATCAAACAAGAAAATCATATTTTCAAAAGGAATATTTACTACAATTCAAAAAAGAATACTTCAATAAAGTACAATATGAACACATTTTAATTTAAAAACTCTGGAGTGAAGTCCACATATTAATTTGCTATCTGCGGTGCGAATTATTCAACTTAAATGTTTGTTAACCAGCTAATCTAAATTAACCTAAACTCACCAGCATTATGTATTGAAAAATATGACTGAAAACACTATAAAATCCTTTAGCTAAACAACATTATGAGGAGTTTGCAATAGATGCATGTTTTTAACACCTATAAGTAAAACAGAAGTTACTATAAAACTAGATACATTACACCAAAGAGAAATATAACCAATTCTTTTGCAATTCCTTATACTGTATAAATTTCCTTAAATCTTTTTTAATTTTACATTTTTTAAACAATGGCACAACCTAAACCTTTCCTAAGATGTTCTGCAAATTCCAGAGTAAAATATCACTTTAAAAGTAAAACCACTACTTGGAGAAACAGATGAATTTCCCTCAGATCCTGATATTTCACACCTTTGTGGAGCAAGTAATTGAGATTTAACACTTGAAGTGTCTCATCATGATTGAAACATTTGAAATGTCTTTTCCAAAATGAAATAAGTCAACGTCTGAACCAATTATGAAACAACAAAACCAGCAAATGTATCTCAACCTTCTTGGTGATTGAGAATGTTCATGAGCATGAAAACATTTTTTTTCTTTCCCACAAATTAACACCACTCTTAAAAACAAACATACTTAATCTGCAAAATTCAAAAGAAATTCAATGACGATCATTATTTAGTTAAAACACTCAGTTAAAGCATCAACAAAAAAAAAAGGAGACAGTCCTCTATATTCACATATTACTCCTCAAAGACAAAAGTTAAATAAAACTTAAATCCAATACTAAATGTAGAGAGAAACTTGCGTTTCACTTTGCTTGTGAACAAAATTTAGTGTTCACGTTTGTGACAAACAGTGCAGGTCAGTTCAGTAGCTTTTAGTATTACTCCTTCCTTGATTCTGCGTCCTCCTTCATGCGTCTCTGGGTGGAGCCTACATTAAAAAAAAAAAAAATAAGATAAACCTGTGTCCACCAACATGATAAACATTTACAAATACCTGGGAAAGTGAAAGAAAATATCAAACAGCAACAGGTCTCACTTACTCAGCTCTGTAAGCCTCTGGATCAGTGTAGAATCTCCACCAGATTTGCTGCGAATTAACATATAGAACATTTAGAATGTGACTACTGCAAAGAACTTATGTGCTAAATTATATATCTGCTGGTTTGGGTAAGAGATGCTAAATTAATATGTATAACTGTTTTACTGTTGTTACTTTCCACTTCAGCAATTTATTATATCTGTATTTTTCGTTTGTAGATACTAGGGCAAAGTACAATGCAACACACACTTTATATCTAACACCAGGGCGTCCTCTTAGTTTTAAAAATTACCATCGTTGCTATTTAATTATTCTAATATTGTCCTTTTAAAAAAATGACCCAAGATATCCTTTCGACGGAAGTGAGTTTTTGTCCTAAATAGTCTCTTGTTAATGCTGCCACGTCTAGTAAAATCCCCTTTATCCTGAGCTGAAAGGATCGGACTCTTTAGTCTAATTATTTAACAGCTTTAATGATGGCGGCCTTCTTCAAGAAGCAAGAAGAAGCTCTAAACATGATTCATACTTAATATAATCATTTTGTATAAATTGTTCTGTCAAATATAAAGACAGAAAGGAAGTTCCAGGATCTTCAGTCCATTAAACATGTGTAGAAGCATTTTTGGTATTATTTATTGCAATATGAATCAAGCTTTTTGTAATTTAAAAAAGGAATTCATATTTATTGGAAAAATTGCAATAAAATTACGCACTCAGCACTATGCACTTAAATCAACTTCCTCAACAACTAATAGTGTTGATGTTTGATTATGATTTATGCTTTTTTTCATATTTACATTATTTTATTGTATTTTGCTAATGATGTGAAAGCTATCTGTAACCTGCCTAGCGACTAAAATTAGCCACAGGTATCATCCTGCTTTTTTAAAAATACATAAATCTATAAATAACAGGGGAAGTGACTAACCTGCCATCAGCCTCATCCTGCCCGTCCACATCGAATCGTAACCTCTTCAGAGGCTTTGGAGTGGAGCCGAGGTCCAGAGTCCTCTTCAAGGAGCGATCGCTGCTGTTCACCATCTGGTTGATCTTCTGGAAGCGATTGGAAACCTGCAGGTGGAAACAAAACAAAATCATACACAATGCAAATTTCAAGATGAAGCATTTTTTTCTGTTTTTTTTTTTTTTTTTTTAAATATTCTGCAAAGCAGACACATACCCCGAAAGGTTCACCGATGGAAACCAGCATTCTGTAAAACAAAAAAATATATATATGACATACAAAAATGGTTGGCGAACAGGCTTTTTCTTAAAATCTATTTAAATCAGTCCAATTTAATCTCAAGTAAAAATACAATATACCAACAAATTCTTCCTTTGAAAAGAAAGATTAAAAATATTCACAAAATCAATTAACCTTTAGGTTAAAAAAAACAGGAGATGACATAAGAAGAAATTGGGAGGATTAGGAAATTGTAAGAATTTGATGTCTTAGTTACCGTAATCCATATTCACTCATTTCAATTAAAAACATTTGCTCACTAAATAATATTTAGTATTTTAAGTATCAGGTGAAGTCATCTCCTGCCTGGACATATTTTATTTCAACATTTGTCGTCACATGTTCTGGTCCCCAGGGCACATGTCTGACACCTCTGATTTAACCTGTTAAAATCCAAAACCCCCTGACACAGCATTGAGTTTTATTCATATATCACATGAGAAGTCTGTGATTTTATTTGATTAGTTTGTGATATATTTGATCTGTGTAGGTGGATTCTGTATCTTCTGTGGATATTAATGCATGTTTGGTTGTGCATCGTGAAAAAACGTTCTTCAACTCATGGGTATGTTGTAACTTTGTTTGATGGAGTGTGTTTGTTGCCAGTGTCCTCGCTTCCAAAGCAAATTTCTCCAAAGGGATACTTATTTTAAAATATAAGAAATGATACTGACATCAATCAAAAGCTGGCAGAGGGGTTTTTGGGTTTTGTGCAGGTATATTCCTTCCTCCTTACGGTTTGCCCCACCGCCTCTGACCGAGTATTTTCTCATGTCAGATCGCAGGGAGGAAGCCGAGCAGAGATAAGAGCTCAGCTTCTGCTTCAGGTGAAGATATTGTTCCTGTTCTTGGTTTGTTCCACATGTTATCACTGCAGCTGTGATACAGGATGATTGATTGTTTTGAAATTGCAGCTTCTCATTTATGTGTCATTGCAATGTGATTGATTGTTTTCACTTCAGAGAATTTCTGCTTTTGCTAAAGAGAACGTTCTTTTATTGTGATAAAAACCTCAGCTACAACACTAAATAAAGTATTTTTATCTGTAGTAAACCACAATGTTACTGTTGAAGCATTACTACTGTTGGAGAGATATTACATGTTTATTATCTATTATAGCAGGAAAACTAGAGGAAATACCTGTGGCTTTAGTGGTTAAAGGATGAAGGTGAACATGTAGAAACTAGATCTGCCGAGTATATTAGGAACTCACCTGGTGCGAGGAGTCATGATGCTCGGGGACATGCGTGCACTCTTCAGGGGGGAGATGTACACGTTGTTGCTGCCGGGAACACGTAGAGGGGAATTGGGAAATTTATAAGGGCTGCATGGTATTTGTGGGATTGGAGAGAGGGTGGGCGGCTGGAAAAAAAAACAAGAACAAAGAATTTGAGTCTGGACGGTTGCTGGCCGTTCAGGGGGGAACCCACTTCTAGCCTACATCAGCTTGTTAGCTTGTGAGCTACCTGCAGCTGCTGTTATGAGCACTTTGTGACATCAGAGGCTCACAGCTGCAGCCCATTAAAGTCTATTGACATTCAGCTTCAATATGTTTAATGCACTGGTGCTTGTAAACTTGTAAAAAGCAGTTGATTCTGATCTAAAGACATTTCATTATAGCACATTATTTAGTCACTAAAATGTAAACATATTAGTTCATGTTTTTTGATATTTTAGGAGAAGCACAGCTTCTCTTGCTGCTCTTAGAGCAGTCACCACAGGTCAGAATTATTATTTGTCTGATCAGTTAACACCAGCGTAAGAAGAGGTCTCACCCTGGTGGACGCATACTGCAGGATGTTGGTTTTCAACTTCTGCATGAAAACCTGGTTGTAGAAGACGATGATGGAGTCATAGTGGCCATCGGCAATCAGCACATGTTTAAAGGTCTGAAAAATAGAGAGTGCCACAATAAACATATTTTATTTCATGTCATAATTCAACAAAAGGAAATGGATGAGTAGTTCATAGATGGATTTGAATAAATGCGTCACCTCCTGGCTGGCGTTGGGCATGTTCTTGTACGCTGTGACAATAGTCTTGAAGCGCAGATCGACGCTCTTTACTTTACATATGGCGTACATGGCTGACATCATCAACTATAAGGAGGAGGAGGAGAAGCAGTTGTGAGGGAAGAAATGGTAGTGGCCGACAGAGCCAAAAGCACAGTCAACAGCAAACACAGAAATGATGCATATCTAAAACACACAACCACATAGAACAAATGCTAAATAAAAGAAAAGAACTGCAGGTGAAAAATTCTGCAATCAAAGAAACAAAGCAAAAGCTAAGACAAACACCACAAATAAATAAATAAATAACTGCAAGAGAGAAACACTGCAAATTCATTCCACAAAAGGAAATTGAGAATGAAAGTTGTTTGAGTCCATTATACTGTATATAATATTGGAAAATAAACAAAATGGCAGTCAATCTTTTTTGGCCATTAAAAAAAATGATAAAACGAAAAAGGCAATAAGAGGGCGATGGAGACTCAAATGGGACCAGAACAGAGAAAACACAAATCAAAGATCCATATAATTGGAATATTAAAGATCTCTTATTTAAAAGTTTAGGAAAATCAAATGTTCACTCCTGCTGACATAGGAAATCCCACTCATTAATAATCTTCATTTTCCCTCATAGATGTTTTGTTTTGCTGCTGTGAATTTGCAGGGTTTCTCTTCTATAGTTGTTTTGAGGGTTTGCATGTGTTTTTTCTATATTTGCAGAATTTCCCATTTGCATTTGATTTGTGGGTTTGTAGGTCTGTGTTTTTTTGGTCTTACATCATTTCTGTGTTTGCAGTGTTTCGTTGTTTGCTTCACTGTTATATATATATAAAAAAGAGAGATACTGAGAGAAGAAGTCAGAAAGAGACTGGGAGAAAAGAAGCGACCCCTGTCTAGTGACCTGGTCGAGGTGTCGGTCTCTCATCAGGTCGTACTCGTGCTGCAGCGTGTGCTGGAACAAGGTCCAGATTATGGGCTCCAGTTCTGGGTGTGAGGACAGCAGGTAGGAGCAGAGCATCTTCAGTCTGGTGTAGGCCAGGCGGTACACTGCAGACAGAGCAACACAGACAGGGGTCAGGGGTCACTTGATCTCTGTGACTTCCTAGTCAATTATAGGCCTGGGCAATAAAACAAGGTCATCAACATCCACATCATTACAATAAGAAAATATAATATTGATAATTTTCCTCAAGATTTGCTTCCTTCTTGGCTTATAAACATCATATTTCTATTGATAATGGATCAATCATCCAACAAAACAGACATTTTACAGATGAACCACAAATCTACTTTAATATAAAGTAGTCACATTCTTTCTCTAAAAAAAAAATAAAAAATCATCAGTCATTACTAAATGACATGGGGACACTAAGCACAAAATGCTTCCAAACATGCTAATTATGAAATTGCTAAGATTCCTATTGAAAATTGAGTGGCAGAATTTTAAAACTCTTTAGTTTAACTCAGATCAGTTAATGGAGATCTATAAAATAAAACATCCCAGTAAAAGCAGCTTCAGCTATCAAGGATCCGAATAAAGAATATTTGAAAGGAAATCGATCGACAATTTTTTAAAAATTATTTATTTATTTATTTTTTTTTATTATCGCTCATCCCTATCTCTTAATTATATATAAATAACCTGAAGAACATTTTGTATGGTACGTCTCAACCAACATATATATAATGACTGAGAGCTTAAACAGCATCTTACATTTTTTATAAAAGAGGCTGAGGGAGTTGGACTTGGTGTGTCGTGGAGTGTGTCCCGCAGCCTGGGGGGTCGGAGGAGGAAGAGGAGGAGGCGGGGTGGCCTGGGAGCTGGGAGACTCTGGAGGTAAAACACGGATGTCTGGACGCACAGGGGACAGATACCTGTACACACAGAGAAACCAGCAAGTTGACGTGAACATCCAGAGGCTGCTGTTCACATGGATTTAAATTAAAAATGAACAAAAACAACTTGTGGTGGTTGTTGTGCCAGGCAATGCGGATGCGTGCAGGAGAGATTTATCCTTACTGGTGGTGTGACAGAACCTTTTTTTCAAGGGTTCCTACAGGTTTCCTCAAGATAAATTGAGGATCTTATTTAAGTCTATTGTTTTAACTTAATACCCATTTCACAGACCTACCGGCAAAGAAAAGTGTTATTTACTCTTTTATATTTGTATTAAATGCATACTACGTCCATATAAACATTTTTATATACAATATTTTTTCACTAAAACCTCGCGTAGTAGGTAGATCATTGTGAATATAATTAAATACAGCAAGCAGAGTAGGGAAAAGGTCTTTTTTTTTTATTTCACATTTTTCTTCAAGCAATATATACTGAAACGTGTAACTTGCAGATGGTCCCTAGCACAAACCACAGAGAATGATGGCAGATCAATGTGGAGACACTGTTCTCTGGTAAAAACAAAATTGTGAGTAAGAATGACAGCAATATTATATTATATTATATCAGAGTAGGATGATGTTGCTATATTCTACATTCTAAATTATATGCCAGTGGATTAAGATAATTAAATTGAAACAATTGTAACAAAACAAGATAGTTTCAGCAGCTAAGACTTCTTTTTTCTCTCGTAGGAGCTTGAAATTCTCAAATGAAAGCTGCTTTACAAAGACCTATTATTGCTTCTATAACGTAAACGGCAATTCTCATATAATTAGACGTCTCAGAGTAGCAGAGGAAGCTTAGAGACAGGATGTCTCGTTGTGTAAATGAGTTATGCAACTATAAACCAAGTTCCCTAAATCCCACTAAACTCCATTGCAACATCAAACTGATGATTTGTTTTCAATACCATGATGATGAGCTACAATCAAAATGCCAAGCCCTTGCGCTTGATGACTCACGTGGTTTCACAACAGCTAATGAGGTTGTGTTATGCAACAGCGTGAAAAAAAGGAAAAGAGGCGGCGGGCAGGTGGACTCACAGGTCGGCTGCGGTGTGGTTGTGCTGCAGCGGTTGGCTGAAACTCGCAGGTGGCTCCGCCTGTTCCGCTGCTCCGCCTTCATGCTCCTGTTTCAGCAGCTCAAACAGAGGGGAGCCCTGCAATGACACAGACACAGCGACTGACATGTAATGAGGCAATCAGGTTCTCACAGAAGAGCTTCTATGTCAGGGGTCACCAGTCCTGTTCCTGAACAGCTACTGCCCTGCATGTTGTAGGAATCTCCCCCCTCCAACACACCCGATTCTAATTGTTAACTGGTTATCAAGCCCCAAAAACATCTCAAATCACCCTTTACTTCTGCAAATTCCAATATTCAAAAATCTTTCCTACAGTTAAACCTTTCAAATAATAAACACCAAAGCAGAATCTTACTTTTTCCTGCATGCAATCTAATGTTAGAGCACAGACTTATATAAACATAATTCGATTAGTTATGTTAGTTTTTTTAGATAAATAGATAAAAAGAGAAAAATATAAATAGGCTGTAAAATGCTGATATTAAGAGAGAATGTACCACTTTGAAAACATCACAAATCAACTTTTACTGTTGCAAATTACAATTTTACCAAAGCAGAAGTTGACTTTTGCTACTTTAAAATTGCACTCTGTGATGATAATGGTGAATTACATATTTCAATACTAGCATTACTATGAGCAGTAATAAATTAATTGCAACTACTGTAAATTATTTTGTGTGTTTTTCCTAGAACAACATGTTAAAAGCAGTTTCAGCCCAAACAGGAAAACTTTCTTTTTAAATGTATTTATCAAAAGTCCAATAATAAATGATACCAACTAGTAGTATAACTCTGATAAAGTTCCTGGTTTCGTGTTGACGTAACTACACTCCCTAAAGTGTCCTATCAGATTTAGAGAAAACAACTAATTGTTTTACTTAAACTAAAAATCCAGCCCACTTAAATGCAATTATAACTAAGCTATGAAACAACATCTAAATCCAGACTTAGAGACGTTTATGTCACGGTAGAAGTGAACGTTAGTGTGTAAACACCAAGAAAGAAAAAAGGCGAGATGAGATCATATGGAGACATGGGTGTAGTTTCCTGTTCAGTGATGTACACGGTGTCTGCATGTACAGACATGCTATTAGCACATTCTTTATGTCATACAACACCCTGCTGACGCCACCGATACCACATCGTTCAATTAGTAATCTCATTGCTTGAAATCTCAGTGTCAACTGAAGATTCAAATTGAATAAGTTACCCGATTACTTGCTGCTACAAAGATAAAGTTTTGCCATAAACTGTAGTGGCAGGCAGACAATGACATTTTGTTGAATGACTAGTATGTTGGTTTAATACCTATTGCAATCAAGAACAGAAAAACCTGCATTTATGTTTGTAATTTAAAATAAAATAAAAGAGCTGACATGTTAACAAAGTCAGATAATTCGTAACTCAGAGAGGTATAATGGAAGCAGCAATAGGAGGACTTTGGCCCCGGTTGGAGGCTCCTCCCTTTGTTTCAACAGCCAGTGACTTGTTTGTGTTGGAGCCGTCTGACATGCAAGCTGCTACTAGGTCTCACACGCACACACACACACACACACACACACTCAGGCAGCGGCCGCGTGAAAAGCCTGTGCTGCAGGAACAGAGACGCAGGAATAACCGCTCCACCACTGCAGGGTCGACCAGAGGCGCGTGACTCTTTTCTCAAAAAAGGGGGATAAGGATTTCAACTTTGGGAGGACAACTGAAAACATTTGGATGAGGATTATAGAAATGTGAAGGAGAGTGTTTACACACTTTGGATACAGAGACAGGTATATATATGAGCAGTTACAATCTACTGGTTTTGTTTGTTTTTACAAGCTGAGCATCTTCTTTATAATGAAATATAAATGTTCCCTGCCTGTAGCATGTGGTTGGAGAAACGAGTTGGATGTTTGATGAACTGCTTCCTCTGTGAATGTTCCTAACCTCCCAGCCTGATTCAAAGATGTCTAATAGCACCCTACAAACTTATAACATCAGCACGCTGGGTGCCACTCAATATTCCATCAACTGCAACAAGAGCGACGACTTTAAGTACTCGCTCTACAGCGCCGTCTTTAGCCTGGTCTTCATCTTCGGCCTCTGCTTCAACATGTTGGCCGTGTACATCTTCGGCTGCACGCTGAAGATGCGCAACGAGACGACCACGTACATGATCAACCTGGTGGTGTCGGACTCCTTGTTCGTCCTCAGCCTGCCATTCCGGATCTTCTACTTCGTCCAGCGCGAGTGGCTGTTCGGCAGCGTGCTCTGCAAGATCTCCGTGGCGCTGTTCTACACCAACATGTACGGCAGCATCCTCTTCCTCACCTGCATCAGCGTCGACCGCTTCCTGGCCATCGTGCACCCGTTCCGGTCCCAGACCATCCGCACCAAGAGGAACGCCAAGCTGGCCTGCTGCATGGTGTGGGTGATGGTCCTTTCTGGGAGTATACCCACTGGGTTCCTGTTAGAAACCTCTTCGCCCAAAAACCTGAACTCCTCCTCGAACTACTGCTTTGAAAACTACTCCAGGAAGCAGTGGAAGGCCGAGCTGTCCAAGGTGGTGGTCCTTATCGAGACGGTGGGCTTCCTCATCCCGCTGATGCTCAACGTCTTCTGCTCCGTTATGGTGCTGTGGACACTGAAGAAGCACCAGGCCATCAGCCGCGGTGGGACCCTCAACAAGAAGAAGATCCTGAGGATGATCATCGTCCACCTGCTCATCTTCTGCTTCTGTTTCATTCCGTACAACGTGAATCTCATCTTCTACGCGCTGGTGCGCTCCAACGTGCTGCAGGGATGCGACGCCGAGTACGTGGTGAGGACCATCTACCCCATCGCCCTGTGCATAGCGGTGACCAACTGCTGCTTCGACCCCGTCATTTACTACTTCACGTCGGAGACCATTCAGAGCTCCATTAGACGCAAGACCACGGTGTGGCACAACGGAACCAAGCTTTTTGACCGACTACAGGGGGACAGCACACAAAGCAGCCCAAGCATGGCCGCCAAAAACCTGACCCTGAGGAGTCTGAGGGCAAAAATCTTTGACAATGAGTCCACAGTCTAATGGCGACGTTGTTATGTAATATAATTACAATTCCTCAAGTACTGCTGGTGAAAGGAAGAATAGCCGGTAAGATCAACATGACAGTTTCTAACAGCAGAGAAACTTTGACTCTTTTTCCTATTCAGACAATAAAAACAGGATCATGTCATGTGAGGACAGACTTGAAAGCAATAAAGTGTTTTACACTTTACTCGAACGCCCTTTCTTGGGGTAAGAACACTCCTTTAACATGTTTAACGGGAGTTTGAGTTTATAATTTGTGTTAATGAATGACCCGCGTATAAGCCATAGTGCATGGTGCTTTGAATAAGTATGAGCTTTTGCACATAACGTAGTTGTTTCAGTCCTATTTCTCTAAGCAGATGCTCTCTGAGGAATCTGCCTTAGCAAAGCTGAACCAGTATTACCAGCTCATTTTTTTTTTACAGTACCGTTTCTAAGTATTTCTGGCCCTCCCAAGGCTTTTAGGCACTTTATAGAGCAACGTGTTCTATAACAGCTTTAGCTTCCCATATTCTGAATGTAAATAAAGACGTTGTTCAAGGTGTTTGAGTGGAGAGTTGTGAAATGTTTGTCTTTTAACAGGGCATTAGCTGTTCATATGTATAATCCCAAACCATTTGTCTACATTGATTAGTCATACAGGCATTTAACGACACATCAGTTACTGTGGCTCCACACTGCCATGAATGCAGGGTGACTCCTTCACATTTAAATGCAGATCACAGGTGTGGTCAATAATTTACATTTGCAGTAAACCTGCAAACAGCTTCCTCTTAAATGGCTGCTTGTGCAAATGTAGTGAGTATTAAACATGGAGAAAATAACTTAGTCAAATAGATGCATGTAGACATATCAAGAAGTGATTATACACTAGAGTATGTCTGTATATGAAGCAAAATGAGTGTAGAAGCTACATTTCTAGGTGAATTAACAGCAGGAATTTTATATCAGAATTCTGAACACACTGTACTTTGCAGGTTCTAAAACTTTGAGCATTTCTGCTTGACTACATATCTGAGTTTTATGAGCTGACCTGAAAACAGCCCTCAGTGTCAATACAATATGGCGCAGCTCAAATGCATGGGAAATATTTGTTCTTTCTTGTAAAAGCCGTGCGCTGCAAGACTGAGCGCTACGACATTCCTGCTGAGAGGCTTCTCGCCCGAGGGTCCGCACTGACAAGAGTAGACTCATCACCTCTGCACTGATGAAGATTGTGAAACCAAAGCATGCGAGCAACGGCATGCCTCCGGAGGGAGAGTTGCATTTATAAAGAATAGGGGGCACGTTGGTGGCTGTAATCCTTAGAAAAAAAAGAATTTTGTGAATATTAGGAAATATGAGGCAAACTGAACAATTAGCACATTCTAAGACACTCTGCTGCTTGTATTAGAATGAGCTTACAGGAAGCTGCTGGACTTTATATTATTACATACAGCTGTATAACTAACAAGATTATCCAAAGGCAGACATGATGAGAAAAGAGCTTTTTTTTGGCAGGAGCATCACCCATACAATTAAACTGTTACCACACAGTCTACTATCGACAATGATACAGAATAAACATTTAACAGGTTATCATGCCAATTTAGAAGAAACTGTGGGTATAGAGTTAATATTAGAACTGCTGGATAAAAAAATAAAAAGCACAACAGCTTATTTCGATTTGGAATGATAATAATAACATAAAGATATATATTTTTTTATCTGCTCCAAGGGAATAATCCATAACCAATTTGTTTACGATATACTGTGTCTTCTTATTTATTATATTTCATTTCCAAATGAATGCCTCTTATCTAAAAACTTGTTTTTGCCTTTCTGCTTTGTGTTTGCACTGACTTGTTCTTTATATAAACTGTTGTCTGACTTACATACTATTCGTACATCCGTTAATGATTAACTCCAATCATTTGTGTAGATTTCGAACAAGAAGCCATAAACACGACTCACATCAAAAATATAATCAAATAATCTGGCCAGAATTTTAAGTCTCCCCCAACATTGAGTTCAGTGAGAATCATCTGATCTGTATTTGTATTTTTCATTTAACATTTTCAATACGTGAGCTAAAATGAAATTGTGCAACAAGAGCAAACCAGGAGGACATCATAGAGAAAGAAGGTGAGAGGCGGTGAGAGGAACACGTTGCAGCACACTCGAAGCTGATGCTGGTGCAGCCTGACAAGAAAGCCTGACTGGAAACACAACTTCATCACACCTTCACTGCATTGATGAGATCGAGATACTGGTGAGTGATGCAGATATTTCAATCTTCAAAATGTTCTCCAGAAGAGAGGAGACTGTGATCTTTATTAGATATGAGATATGTATATAGAGATATGTGGTTTTGATCAAATGAAAATGGTAATTTACCTTTTAACTTATCGAGGTTGGATAGAAAAAATATAACTGCCAATAAAAAAAATATTTTTTTGTCTGGAGATGAGGAGAAGTTTGTGCATTTATTTGTATTTAAGAGCAAACTACTAAATTAGTAGACTAAAACTGATTTTTGGCTTATAATTTCATCAGCAAAAAATCATTAAAAATTTAGCATTTGTATATAAGTAATTTTTTTAAGTATCATGGTTATCATTAGTTTGAGATAATAGTATGAGATTTCTTGAATGTTCTCAGTGGTATTTATTCACCTGAATTGTCATTTCGCATTTTGTGACAGTTGTGTGTTGAGTTGTTGAACAGCCTAAATATCTGTTGAATAAGTCACATAAAAAGCCAAATTAGGTAAAATAACAGAGAGAAAAGTCTCAAAAATCATGTGTAGTACTAGTTAAAGTTGAATTTCAAATAAAAAAGACGATTACTGAATGTGTATTTACGGCAGGGTAATATTATATCATAAGGTGTACTCCTCCCTATGTCTCTTATATGACTCTGTTAAATGAGCTGTTTGCCCATTTTACGAGGCCAGGAAGTTAGACATAAAATGTATTAATAAACGTGTGACTGCCATCCTATATAGTAAACAGTTGTGTAAGTATTCAAGTCATCTCTGCAAATTTACATTCAATAAAACATGATGCAGTAGAAGTTAATAGTTTTTATTGCCACAGGTTTAACTACTCTAAACCGTCTTCTCTCCTCTCATCCTATGTTCATGTTAACTAACTTAATTTCCTCCAGATATGAGGGCTGATATGAGGTGATTTACAGTGTCGGGAGCAGCAGAATGAGATATGGAGCTGTGGAATATGACAGATGTGTACTCGCCTCTCTCTAACTGCACCGTGGACACCAGCTACCGCTTCACCTTCTATCAGGTCTCCTACGGCGTCATCTTCCTGCTGGGTTTGGCCACCAACGGCCTGGCTTTGCGCCGGCTGTGTCTGTCCTCCTGCAGCGAGAACAGTACGGCTGTCTACATGCTGAGCCTGTCAGCTGCCGACATGTTTTTTGTGGTCTCTCTCCCGCTGAGGATCTACTACTACCACCTGAAGGCACGGGCCTTGTCGGGTAAACCCACCGACAGGTCCATTTGGACTCCCGGAGCGGTGTACTGCCAGCTCACCTTCACTCTCAAATACATCAGCCTGTACGGAGGCATCTTCTTCCTGGTGTGCATCGCGGTGGACCGCTACTTGGCCATTGTGCACCCGCTGGGGCCGGCGCTCCGCAGGCTGCGTGCGGCACGGCTGGTCAGCGGCGGGATCTGGTGCGTGGTGCTGGGCCTCAGCGTGAGCCTGCCCCTCTTGCGCACAGTGGCCGCTCACCGGCGCCAGCCCTGCCTGCTGGACCCATCCCAGCGGCACCACCGCGCCGTCATCCTGTTGGCCCTGGGTGTGGTGCTGGTGGCGTTCCTGCTGCCTGCCACGCTGCTGCTCTACAGCTACTGCAGAGTGCTGAGCGCGCTCCGCCGCCCAAGGCGCGGCCGGCGCCGCGGCCCCCGCCGCCACGCGCTGACAGTGATTTACTGGGTGGTGGGTGTCTTCCTGCTGTGTTTCGTTCCCTATCACGTCAACCTGCTGGGTTACACGCTCACACACGTGGGGCTGCTGCCCAGCTGTGGCCTGGCCAGGCTGACCAAGACGGTGCACCCTGTGGTTCTGTCACTGGCCAGTTCCAACTGCTGCCTCAACCCGCTGATCTACTACTTCTCCAGCAGCCTGGGGCACAAAGAGGCTCCTGCTGCTGGAGGCAGCGGCAGCCGGTGACTTTTCATCCCACTACAGACACTTTCTTTATAGATCATGTATTATACGATCACTTTATGGACTGTAATGATTAGTCAATTTGTTGCCAACTACTATATAACAACCAATTAATTTGGTAATAGATTTGAGTTTTTTTTTTAAAGAAAATGTAAACAGAAAATTTCCTGGTTCCAGCTTCTCAAATCTGATTATTTTCTGGTTTCTTTAGTCTAATTGTAAAATGAGGATTTTTGGTTATGTGGCCTGCTGGTCTAGACAAAAAACATTTTAAATTTTAACTTTGGGAAACAGCGATCAACATTTCCCACAGTGTTTCAATAAGAAATAAATGAATCAACTATCAGAATAGTTGTTAGTTGCCACCCTACTGTGATGTACAAAACAACTGAATTTTATCCAGGAACATACTACCCTTTATCTAAAAAATATGTACCTTTACAGCCAAAACTGCAGATAAATGTATGTATTAAATACATATTTTGCCTTTTTTTTTTGCATGCAGTGCAATAGGATTGCTGGTTTCGTGCATGTTCATGTGACACATGTTCTTCATAAAGGCTAAGAAGCAGTCAGCTATAATTGGTCTCATTATTTTCTTCAGTATATTTTATCAACTTGTGATTATGAAATGTTCATATGACATTTGTATACTTGTGGGTTCGCTGGGTTTATTTATAAACCTCACTTTACTAAATGGCTGCTCAAACGATATAGAGGTTTTTATATGTTCGTCTTAAATGGGATTTATGTTCTTCTAGAAATGTACGTCTGCTAATAGTTTTATCTGCTCATGATCCAATTACATGCTATATAAGATAGATTGTTCATAGAATCCATGTCTTTCTGTGTGCATCCTATTTAAATGCTGTGGTACTAATATCAGCATCCTGTAGCAGTGATTAGAGGTCAGACTAACCGTCCTCCATGCGATCCGCTCCATAATGAGGTTCTCGCAGGTCTCCAGATGTTTAACAATATCTTTGCTCATCGTGGGGTCAGCCTTGATGAAGCTCTCGATGACTTTGTAGAAGTCGAAGGAGGCCAAGTTGAACACATCCAGTATCCAGGGGAAACACAGGTCTGTCTCAGCCGAGTCGACACCACCTCCGTGGTTGTACCCTCCACTCTTAAAGTTGCTCTCTGATCAAAAGACACGCAACAACTTTATTTCAATTCGTCCCACAAACAGGATGCAGGATAAAACAGATATTTAATAAAACATAGATATTTAGAGTATTCATATGCAATAACTTCTATTATTAGCTTGCAAGCAAATGATGAGACACACCTCCGTACGTTGCCATGACCACCTCCAAAGCGCAGGCGAGGAGTGATGTGTGGAATGTGGAGTCATTGAGGAGGGTACTGGAATGGAAATCATATGACTGAGCTCAAGACAAATAACGCTTCACTACATATCAAAACAGCAGAAAGCATGGATGCACTCCCAAAGTTCAGCTGAAGTGTCAGTGAATGCACAGCAGTGTTGATTAGTTTCATTAAACGAAAACTGGCAACAAAAGTTAGAAAAACACACCTGAAATTTTGCACTGACAGTCGCTTCTCTTCCTACAAAATAAAAACAGTACAATCAATGAAAGAAATCTTTATGAAATGATTCATTTTATACTAAATAGTGAGCATTTGTGCTATATGATTAATACAATTGCATTGCAACAGTGCTTTGTTAGTAAAGCCAAAAATCCTTACAATAATTTTATTTCTCTGCATTAGGAACACTGCATTTTATATCCTATCAAAATGTGACGAAACATTGAAATCCTGAAATCTAGGATTTAGCACTCCTGTGAATCAATAAACTAATGTTTAGTTAGTTATAACCACAGTTTCTGAGTTCACTGCTTCACAACTGTGCTGCATGGAGTCAACCAACTAGCTAAGTTGAACAAAACTCCAGATGCTAAATAAAATAGTTGAAAAATGAATGAAATACCGATTTGAGCATTGCTTCCATGACTTTGTAATACAGCCTGACACCGAGGGTAAATCTCTAAAAGGCAGAAGAAACACATGAGTTAGACAAAAAATTCACTGAGCCTACGGTTGCAAAGGTGGGGAATTTCCAGAAACTTTCCATTGGAAGTTAAGATAGAAAACTTTGGAAATATTCAATATTAACATAAAATGTACCAGCTAGCTAGTTGTTGTACAAATACATTTTTATTTAATATTTGCAAGTTAAACAATAACACCATTATAGATCAAATATATTTTTCCCATAATATTATTAAAACTCCACCACGCTATGAGATAATAGCAGAACATTTGGAGATGGAACTGTTTTTAAGGTAAATGTGACTTCACACTCCAGACGCAGCATCTCCTAGTTCTTACCTGCATACCCAGTACCGTGTTCCGTGGACAGACAGCCTGAGCAAAGCTCTGGCTGAACACGGGTCCGTGAATCTCCAAACGCTTCAGCACACCCTTCGTGGGGTCCACGGTGCATTTCTGCTCGCGGGAGAAACGAAGGAGACAGAAAATCCGTGAATCGAGATGTAGAAAGAGGACGTTACAATAGAATTTTTGATTGGTGGCGACGCATAGGGACTCACTTTGAAATATGTCGCCAGGTTAGTGGACGGCTGGTCCCCATTGGAGGTGAGATCAACCCTCAGCTGCTGAATGGAGTTCATGGCAGTTCTGATGAGACATGATACATAATTTAAAAAGAAAAAAAAAGTCAGTTGGTCATCTAGCAAGTCTTTCTATGTATCAAGAATGGGTGAGTGGCTGCATTCCAGCTCACCTGATTGGAGTCTGAGGAGGGAAGAGTACGGCATCCTCTTCTGACAGGTTCTTCTTTGGCGTCCTCTCCACCTGTGTTCTGAACACAGGGGAAGAACATCATTAAAAACACGTTCTCTGAATTCTCTCCAACAGACCGACATCAACAATACTGAAGAACAGAAGAAATTACATTTCAATTTTAGGCAGAAGAACAGTCTCGTCTCCTTCAAAAAACAGCCGTCCATCGAAGTCTCTAGTTTTGAGGTAGTGCTCTTCATATGGTTTGTTGAGGTCATTCACCTGCAGGAGTTAAATTAAATCGCAGGGTTAATCATCTTAAGGCATCTCCACATTTATAAATTAAATACCATCAGTGTGCTTATTTTCGCATTAACTGAGAACTGAGAGAACCAATCTAAAGAACCAAATATAAAAGTCGCTTGTTACGAGTCAGACATAAACACCAAAAATCCCCCACCCCCGAAAGTCTCATCTTTGTAGGAACATATTTTGTTTTTAGATGTACATATTGTAGGACTAATACCTACAAGTGTTATGTGGCATAAAAATAATTGAAAAAATTTTGGCCACCAACAGCCAGGCATTATTGATATAACAGCTAAATTGATTTCAACTTTCTTAAGTTTCTAATTTTATCAAAGTTCTTCATCATAATTTAACTGTGACCCATCATAATTTGTGAAAATGAGTGCTATTTTTTCTGAACATGAGATATACATGTTGTCAGTCTTTCAACATATTTTCTATCTATTGTAACAAACTTTGTTAAAAAAAATATCAATATGTGACTCTTAATGATACTATTTTAACATTTTTGCTTTAGTTTTCATAGCTTTACTCCAAGTTGCTGGACAGTCACATTATGTTTTTTAGTTATGTTTGGTTAAAAATTCAGGTTCAACTGTTATTGTTTAGTATGTTATTCTGAACAATATTGAAAAGATTTTTGTTAAATACATTTTTTCCCATTTACATATACATGAATATGACATTGACATGCACTCTATGTACGTCACGTTTTGACGTTCACTTAAGGACTATTTTACGATCAGGAGAAACAAAGAGGGGCCAACTCTGATCTGTGATCATTCTGGTGCTTGTTTTTTGTCCCTAAGGAAATATTGTATGTCAGCTGGGTGTGTGTGTTTGTGTGCGTTTGTGTTTGGGTGGGGGTCACTCATTATTTTGGCTGTGTTTTGTCATGTTTGTGAGTCTTTTTGTCTCCATCTCATTAGCTGGAGGGATAATATCTGCAGGGTGTTTCTCGTCAGATAAGGCTGTGTTTGGTGTTGTTTGTTGAGGGTAGCAGTACAAAGGCAAAACACACGGGAGAAAACACATTCTTTGACATTAAAAATCTTAGACTTCAGACACTAACTCTCAGGGAGACTGCAGCTGTGTCCATACACAAACATGAAATCAATACAATTAGAAACAGGCATAATCAGGCTCCCCACATAGACACATTTCTCATCTTTTTCCTCCAGCACAGCAGTCCACTGAACCGACACAATGGTGTCTGGACTCAGTCCTTGTTCAGACTTGTCTCGAGATTGAATGATTGTAATTAGAGTTCTTCTGTATGAGAAAAAGATCTCAATCTAAATACAATGCACATCTCTGAAATAAGCCAAGACTCCAACTTGTCTGTAACCAGATTATTATACATCAAACCTCAGATGTAAACAGAGAAATTAGGAAAGAACAGATTTTAAAAAAAGCTTCATTGTCTGTCCCAAGTAATGAAATAAATTCTTATTTGTAATTACCAAATATAGCCAGGAAAAATAAATATTATAGATAGATATCATTATTCAGACACTATTATAAATGGACAATGAAAATTATTATGAAAGGAAATTTGTTTTAATCACTTAACAGGCAATTTACTCAAATTCTTTAATTGAACCACTATGAATACCATATAACTTTACACACACACAAATGTCACTCAAGCAATATATATACACATTATTTAGATAAGACACTCATATAAATAACTCCATCGCCTGTCGTTGCTGGGGTGATTTAACAATAAACTACATAATATGTGGCATATGTTAGCAAACAGCAGCATCCTGCCTCAGTGCTTTTCATACCTGCCTCTGTAATATACGACCCTGACGTATTACAAACGATACCTTGAGCAAACATTTTCCCAACACCAGGTAAGTGAAAACAAACACGTGTGTACAGCGTAGAGAGCGATTGACGGCTAACAAATGTTCAACAATGACAAACAGCAAGAAGGATTGAGAAGTAATTGCAGAGCAGACAGGGAAACCAAGCAAACCCCCGCCCTACCTGAGAAAGGTCTGGAGATCTTGAAATATCCAATGAGTCCAGGAAACCACAGAAACTGGTCTGATATACATTCTTCACCTGCAATGATACAAATTAAACAACAAATGAGGCTAAATCCCCCACACAACAGGCAAAGAAATGCATTTTTATGTGATTTACATGAGAGGGTTCATACCTCTTCTGCGTTGCACTGGTTCTCTTTGCATAACACTTCGAGAAGCTGCACGTCCATCTCCGGCTCAGGAGGGCGAGTTTTGGCTTTGCTCTGGTTGCGACGAGAGGTTCGTGTCGCGGGGCTCTGGACTTTGCTGATGGCTGATTCTGACAGAAAGACACAAACAAATCTGTGACACACGAGCAACATGACTCACAGGCAAATTACTTTATTATGCTTATGCTTTTTAAACAAAGAATTACTTTAGACCCCATTGGTTGTACAGTAATATAAAATGTTCAGAATACTTTAGAGACCACATTACAGACTTTCACACATGGATGTGCATTGAGAGGGTTAGTTTTGCATTTAAAATAACATTAATGTTATTCTAATCTCACCAATAGATTTAATTTTAGTCTCACTCATAAGGTTTATGACATTATCACCTAATGAAGTAGCTCCACATGTTGAATGGTTAGAAATACTTTACTAATGCTGCCTCAGATATTTACAGAAATACATCCATGTTCTGGTTTACACATTTTATTATTAACCAACATGATTCAATACCTGAGGCTCGTTAAGAATATATAAAGATACTATAATGATAAAGAGAGCAGAACAGACAATAAAAGATGTTTAAACCACTCTTTTGGTTCCTTAATACATAAACAGCCAGTTGTGTGTGAGATGGGTTTTAAACAGATAAATATTGACACAGATGCAACTATGACATCTCAAAACTGAAAAACTTTTATTAAAATTTTATCTTCCAGTGGTAAGTGTGTTTCAGGCAGTCATTTATTGAAACATACATCAACAAATGAGATTGACCGTGTTGTTTGGCAGCAGGTTTGTACTTACTGCACATATGAAGAAAAAATTGCTGATAAATAAATTTTGTCTAGTCTTGTCTGACAAAATTAAAAGAAATTGAAATGTTATGAAAATTTCTTCAATAAGTAAAGAGACCGAAGCTTACGATATATGGGCTGCAGAAGATCTGGAGGGCAGCGCTTGATGAAAAACTCCAGTGTACAAAGCAGCAACTGGAACGATATGACCAGGTCATCCTCCATCTGCAGGGTCCTTCCTGCACGCAGCAGAGATGCGCAACACATGAGAAGCATCGTCACAATAAATATTGCTCCAGACTCCAAATCTACACAACTGTATCCACAAGGGGAGGAAAAAAAAACTTTCCAGTCAATTTGAGCTTTACATCTGAGCCTGGAAGAGGAAGGAAGGAGAAGAAGGAGCAACATGGACACTTTTCCGTTCAGTGTGTTAACAGCTTGATCCTGGAGTTTTTGTTGATGCCAGACAACATGTTTGTTAATGTATTAAGACACTTAACCCACCTTTGGCCAAAAGAAACATTGTCCAGCAGCTCCGCATGGTCTCTCTCTCCCTAAAAAATAAGGCAATCAAACCATTAACTATGCACCAGTAGCACATGTAGTCACCCTGTTAAATTATTTTTTGATAAAAAATGTGTTTTTGTTCTAACTCTTTTCTTCATGATGCTGCTATGTCTGGTATGATCACATTGATCCTGAGTTGAAAGAATCAAACTCTTTATACTGATTGGACAATTGGCAATTTACTTAGGACATTATTTAAAAGGATGACGATATACTATAACAAGCATGTAATTATCAAACACAAGGATAATAAAACAGGAGTGGGACTAATAGATTTCAATCGAGTATTCAACTTACTTGCCATCAGAAACCAAGATTTTCTTGCACGTTCTGTAACAAAACAGATATGATCGTTTACAATTTTGCAACGAACTGGTCGCCACTCTGCATCAATCGAGATCCTCTACCCGCATGTTTACTCACTTCTCAAACCTCTGATACAGCGCCAGTGTCGCATCGTATTTCTTCTCCAGTCGTGACAGTGTTGAATTCACCTTGGTGCTGATTGTGTCCATGTTCACATCCAGCTTCCTCACCAGAGCCAGAAACTGCTTCACACTACAAAAGGAAAGGATGGATTTGTGTGGAACGTCAGTGAAATTTCATTGAAATAGATAAAAGTGGAAACATTAAATATAATGGTGATAAAATTTGTAAGATTGGTTTAACAACTGTCCAAAATACAAAAGTCTAAATAGCTTCATCTATCAGGAAAAAACTACACATCCTGTCACTGTGTCTTGTTTGTGCTCCACAAAGATAAAAACACACATTTAATTTTTTGTACTTTGTGAGGAAAAAGCTTTACATCAATCGTATGTTAAAGAAATCTGAACAAGGTGTTGATATATTGAGGATGTTTCAAAATGAGGAACTCAATGTGGGCAAACAACAGGACATCTATTCAAATGACTGATATCGTATGTATCGATATATAGGGCTGCAACTATCAGAAGATCAACATTTTATTATAATAGAAGAATAAACAAAACAAGAAGAGCAGAAAATAACCAGATCTGAAAAGCTGGTACCTGTGATTTTGGACATTTTCTGTCTAAAGATGACTCACTAAATCAATTATCATTCGATTAATGGTATAGTTGACACTTGATTACTTGTTGCAGCTCTACGGATGTGGTATAATGCCAATAACATGCATTGTGCGTTGTGAGTACTTACTTCAGACTGACTGCTTTCAGAACCTGGGTTAGAGTGAAACAGGCGACGTCCATGTCTGTCACAGTCACAAACAGACAAGCTCCCCACACACATTTCTGACTGTCCTGATATTACATGGGGGAAAAAGAACAGTGTAAAAGTAGTAGTATAATGACATGTTCATCATGTTTGTCAATGACAGTGATTCTTTCCTTCAACATGAAATGCACTAAAAATACTGGGCAAAGACATACAGAGACTTCCTCCTGGGACTCCTGCACAGTCTTCCAAAGGGTCCAGGCTCGCTCACACACCAGGTCTTTGACATGGAGACTTTTACACAGGGCAACAAACTCAGCATCTTTATCCCTGTGCCTAGAAGATGGAGAAAGGACACACACACACACACACACACACACACAAACACACACACACACACACACACACACACACACACACACACACACACAGTGTATTACTGTGTTATTACAGTGTGCTATAACAGCAGCTGTGCCGGCTGCTGTTAGCTCTAACAAGGGCCTGGCTGCGTCCAGAGCAGCTGAGTTCACGTATTTAACGTCTCTCCCATACAGTAGCCGAGCTGGCAGCAGTTAGCTTTACATTAATAGCAATAAGAGACTCAAACAAGTCACACAGAAGCTCTCTTACTTCTTCACAGACAACTCTGGACTCTCTTTGTTGTCAGTGGAACTTTCAGCACTGGTTTTGGGCTCCTTGTTCTGTGTCGTCCCGGCGTTGCGCTTTTTAGGTGGCATCTCGGTGTCCGGTTAGCTTACGGCTAAACGTCGTAATAAACTGAATTATTATTGTTATTTTTTTTGAAGGCGACAAATAATGTTTACCAAGTTTAAAGCCCCACTACACGAGATCCGTGGCAACAATAACCACCGTGACTTCCTGGATTGAAGTAAAGCGGTGCGTTTGTTTTGTGTCACCAGAGTGCGCCGACCATAGACAGAAGAAGTCAGTCGTTGGAGGTCGTTAGAAGCTGTTAGACGCCCTTCGCCTTTTAATTCGTCTTCGCTAAGTTGCTTTTTTTACGATGATTCGTTTCGGTTTAACCCCCTTCAACAGTTTCATTACCATTACGTTTTCTATTTGCTGTCCTCGCCCTGTGAGCAGCTCTTAACCGCAGTGCGCGTTAACCGCGGTCACGTGACAAAACAGAAAACGAGCGAACCCAAACTCAGGCGAAGAAACCGCGGGAAAAGTATCTACGCAACATCCGCTCGTAAGCATTTATCCCGCCATCCCGACACAAGTCACAAAGGCTTCATGTTCACTGCTAAATGCCGACAGAACAGACTCACCTGTTATTACCGCTGACTGTATGAAAATGTTCTGTCATTACAAGGATGTAGGTCGAGTATTTAAACTCCCGTTGACACATATTTAGTTCCGTTTTTTGCATATTTTAAATAAAAGGTCAGACACAAAGCAAATGTGTACTTGTGTAAAAACTCACTGCTGACCTTAAAGAAAGACAAATGCAGATAAAACAAAACCTAATGCAAAGTAAAATATAGGAAATCATGGAAAACTTTTGCAAGCCTATTCAAAATGCAAGATAAAATAAAAACAGGGCTGTTATAACAGCTGGGTCAAATTGCATTTATAGGTATGTATTTTATAATTTAAGATACAGATGATTGAGAGATTTGTACAATATGCTGTAATAAATTCTCTATTGTCTGTGTAAATGTTTATTTCTTATGTAGTAGTAGTAAAAGTGAAATCTGAGTGAGTCTATGTGCAAAATCCCCACATTTTAACCATTTTTGACCTAATAACGGTATCATTAGGGATATTAGATAGTTATTGCTGTTGATTGCTATAAAAAAACTATTTAAAATATTGTTAATAATAAAGTCTTACATTGACCAGGTGTGCATTTCCTTTCTTTCGAGTGAATGTGTGTGTAACCACCGCTATTCATATGAACTATAAAAAAAATCATTTGAAGAAAATGGATCTGGGCCAAATTAGTTTTGAATGGTGATCATTCAAAATCTTTCAAATGAGAAGTGATAACAGGGATGGATAATTATATCAAAATATGACTCCAATTTAATCATTATGTACAACAATGTACAAGAGAACGGCAACAAAGAGTAAAGACTTTAAATGAATGACATCAAACAAATTGAAATGTTCTCAAGCACAGATTTAAAGTGATCCTGCATTAAATACCCTTAAAAATAATAGTGATCCTGAAACTTAAACAGTACACATAATGGAAAGGTTTTATCTACCAATATACAACTTTTTATTGATAAACAACCAGGAAATCTGTGCTAAATTTTTATCTGTAAACCCAAATAAAATCTTTAGGCAAAAAGGACAATACTAAAGCTTCAGTGCTCTATCAAAGTTCTTATTCTAGTATATATTCTAATGTCAAATAATTGGGACATTTTCTACATCAAACACATTACCATAATTTATCAGATTGTCCGATAAATAACAAGTTTCATGTTTTTTTTTAAGAAGGAACTTAAATTATAGTAATATTATTGTGTATTATGCAAGAGGAGCTGTAGTAATACAGTTAGATTATATGATGATAATCATGTGAATGATGTGTGTTAACTGGTTTATAGAGCAAAAACAAAATCCAATGCATACATCAAACCAGAGTGAGAATCGATTAATAGGGATAAGACATTTAACTTATTACATTACGTTATTATTATTATTTTATTGGTACAACATATTAATTTCCACCATATTCATATCACCATATTTAACCTTTGTTGTAGGTAGGACATCATAACTCAAGTAAAAAAAAGAAAAAAACAAATATACAAAAACCAACAACATGAGTAAAAGAGAGAAGTGTGTGTGGGAGATAAAATATTTAGTGAGAAAACAGACAGCCGACGAGTTAGCAAGGACAGACTATACATGTATAAACAGGCCATAGATTTGATCGAGCAATGGTTCAAATGTCTTTGAATTGATCAATAAATGGTGGTTTGTGACTTGAATAAACCTTCAGTGTCTCTCCTAAGAGAGAAGTTTCTATACACTTAGATACACTGAATGAAGCACAAAGAAAGCAACAATCATGGATATATATCCCCTCATAGATATCTTTATTCTATTTTTCTCTACCATTCAGTAAATGTTTAGTCAAGGATGTAAATAAGTGTGTAAGTGTTAAGTAAGTGTTTGTGTGGACGGTAAATAGTAATATAAAATAATTTAAGGAGAGTTTTCTGCTAATAATCAGCATGGGAGAAACTCTGAAATATTGCCAAAAGCAAAGATTCAGTCACTAAAAAATCCTAAAAATGATTGTATGTCCATATATATATATGTGTGCTATATATCTATATATGTGTGTGTGTGTGTGTGTGTGTATGTGGGTGTCTGTCCATGTAATTGACTCTATCAGTGCTTTTTTTCCTATGGGTCAGAATTTGTGAGACATTTCCTGAAAATCCCACTTAATGAGGCATTGCTATAATTTAATACTAGTATAGTTTCCTGAAGGCGGTAACATCAATGTATTCTGAGTATTGTGAGCTTCATCGTGAGATAATGATAATAATCTGCTGAAACTTGCTATTTGAAATGTCCCATTTTCATATCATATTTATACACTGACAGTGCTGTTTAAAAGACAGTTTGTTTGGCAAGTTATTTGTTTTTTTTCTAGCAGTAACATCAGCAATCAGTCATTTTAAAGTTCCCGGCTGGGTGTCAGACGCCATATTCTTCAGTGGGCGTTGAGGACGAGCGTCAAGGATCACAGTTTAATCCATGATTACCAAATTCAGATCCCTCAGTCACTGTAAAATCACTCTACTTTCCTACTTAGTACAGGAGGTGAAGGACCGACACAAATCTCTGCTTTGCTGTAAATGTACCTAAGGAGCATAGAAATAAATTCATCTAAAGAGACAAAACAGATCAGCCTGTTTCAACAATTCACTAAATACACTAAAGCCCAGAACTTTTACATGTAGATAAACCTACATAAAAATACTGTTGAAACATTTGTCTTAGTAATAAAACCTGTCATTGTGTCCTAATACAACTGTAAATATAGTTATGAATGTTCTCATCACTCAATACCTTTGTACCCGAAATACTTATGTTGCACTTTAGTTGTTTCAATAGACCTTTAAAATGTTGTTGTTTTGAATCAAAAATAAGCATAAATTGCTGATAAAATCTTCTTATGGATAAAGCAACTGAAATTTACGATTTGATACTTGTTTATTTTGATTCATTGACGTTAATATTGTTACTATAGTTGTAACAGAACAAGCAACGTTGGAGGCTTTAGTGAGTTGTTAGCAGGTATTTTGAAAAACGCATTGATCTTTGTAATAAAGGCTATGAACCTAAGGTACTTTTAGGCCAATGCAGACATTTGTGCAGTAAAATGTCCTTTAACTCCTCCACTAACCAATGATGAATAAGATTGCAGGACACACTGCAAGATCATCCTCCAAAAGTCCAGGTAGGATGATGCGTTGCTACCTGAGGTGAAAATGAGCCACTGTATAACTCTTATATTCTACACAATGTACAAAAAAAAAAAGACACATTATAGTATAAATAAAACCATTAGTACACGCTGTCCTGCAGGACACAGTTCGTTGAGCCACCAGAATCTCGCTGGGGGCGATTTGACTTAATAATCTATGTATATTGTGACGTCTCTGTTGTGTTTGCCGCTCGGCTCTGACGCGGCGTCACGCCTCGCTCCCCATATCCCACCTCATGGCGGTGTAGTCCATGTCTGTGAGGGTGACGGTGAACGGGGCCTCCACCCGGTCCGGCTCCACGTGCTCCTCCACCCGCCCCGCGCTGCTCAGGTTGTTCACCCGCCACGAGTTCAGAGGTCGAATTGATTTCTGGAAACGCTGCAGAAACGAAAAGCGGGAGACAAATCACTAACGCTCCCACACGGGAGATTTCATTTCATCTGTATATCAGGACCAGAACCGGCCTGCTATAAGGTCCAACCCGACCCACGCTGCAAAAACTGACCTAACAGGTGGAAATATCTTGTTGTTTAGTCAATTTACTCCATTTTTTAAAAAAAAAAAACAAGACCAAATGGAAAAAAAATGGAAATCAAAATCAGGGACAAGAAACTTGAAATAAGCTAAATTATTTGCCTGTGGAATGTATTCCAGTTCCTGTTTTTTCACAGAAATGTATAATATTTGAAAATCTTTCATGGCTCAAGAGATAAAATATTCACAGTTTTGATTTTGATTGTTTAAACTGAGCTTTTATTCTAATGTCATCTCTCCTGTTTTGTAAATTAAAGGCTAATTAATAGTGTAAATAAAGTATGTAATAAAGTGATAGATGTATGAAAGTATGACTGATGTAAAAATGGATCTAAAAAATACAATAATTTCTTTTTAAATTAAGGTAAATTAAACAGTGTTACCTACTGCTTAAAAAAACCTAAATATTGTTCAATGACTCAGTTTTTTGAATGTGTGTAAAAGACATCATGAGACATCATATTATTGAAATTGTACCTTTTTCCTTATGATGTTTCTACCATTTTGTAAATTGAAGGTTAATTAATAGTGATTATTTATAATGCTTTTTTCACATAAAGGGAGGAGAAATGTGTAGGTGTTGGTATTTATATGTATTTTTTTTTTAACTTTGGATCAAATTGCACCGTGTGAGGCCCATGAAACAAAGTGAGTTAGATTCCCCCGGTCCCGCTGGTCTTTTGTGCAGCAGAGACAAATATTTGTGAATGCGGCAGCGACCGGAGGTGCAACCGGACCTCACGGACACAGAGAGAGACAGAAAGAGGCGGTACTGACGTCCTTCAGCGTTCCCGTTTCCCTGCTCATGGCCACAACGGCCCAGATGAGGATCTGCAGGCAGCAGGTGGCGCCCATGCACACGCCCAGGGCCTTGCCCCAGCGCGGGTACACGTAGGAGCCGTAGTGCAGCGGCGTGTTGTACATCTCGATGAAGATGTAGGTCAGGATGAACTGAGGCGGCAGAGAGAGGGGAAGGACACGCGATGAGCACGGGGACGTAGGGAAAGCTGCCTCAGATAGGATGTCAAGCCGCTCCTCTTCAATTATTCACAGATTTCAGCTCAGCTGGCTACATTTCAAATTCTAATAGCTATTCCTGGTGAGACCTGTTTTTTTTTAGCAAACAGATTCTATTTATGGAAATGTTTTGTCATATTTTATTCTCCCTCAGCTTACAGTTCAGACAGCATCTTACTCATTTTCAAATTACCTTCTGACAGAAAGTGGAAAAATACAGTTTAAAACATGCTATCAACTAGTTGTATATACTAGGTGGATTCAATATTTAAAAAGTATTGTTCAACATATGCACCTGGATGGAGCCAGGGTGATAAATACTAAGAACTACAATCTAATGAAATGAAAAATCACAGAAGATTGTTTCTGTTGGGTCAACTTTAATAAATTGGAAAATGCTGAGATCAGATCTTTTTAGCTTTTATGTGTATGTATTTTAGGTTCTGGAAATACCAGTATGTTGGAAATAATTAATCATGATTATGAATATTAGTAGAGGAGTTAAAGGATATTTTACTGCAAGTTGTGCAGTTAGTAAATTGTTGTGGTCATTTTGAAAAAAAAATCTCTGATACAAAGGATGATCTATCTTGTCTCTTTGGATCAGTTATTCCTATGATTCTAAGGTACTTAAAACCCAATCAGACATTTCCCTCCTCTCTTATACCCGGAAGCAAACATGTACTCACCAGCAGGAGAAACGGAGTGAAGAAAACCCAGCAGGCTTTGAAGTAAAGCAACACTTTGGTGCACCAGGGAGGGCAGTGGCAGATCATGTCAATGATGTCTTGACAAAACTGGTTGATTCCTATGAGCAAAGTTGATCAAAAACACATATTAGACGCCAAGATGTTCAATATGTTATCAGGAGAAACAACAAAATTCCAAAAAACTAAACAAACAGAAAAAAAGATAGAAATGGTGCAACAGCATCAAATACATAATTTTAGAAATACATAACATCTTGCAACACAGGTGTTGGATGGTTGAAAGTGAAGGATCAGAGGGATCAGGGTGTGAGATGAGCTACCATAAAAGAAGGAGATGCCAATGCACATGAAGAGGGTGATGATGATGAGGCCGAAACTAGTGCTGAAGGAGTCAATGAGAGTGAACCAGTAAATCCCTCCCTATGAAGGCAAAGACAACATTGGAGTCCGATCACACAAGGGATGAGGGTTCAGACACATTTCAAACGGCTCTCGCAGAGAAACCCACTCACGTCAGTGACTAACAGCAGACCCATCAGGTAGAAGGCGAAGCACAGGGCACCCAGGAACATGGATTTGTGCAGCTGGTTCCCTCTGAGCTGTGGAAACTCGTCCAGCACGGCGGTTGTGATGCCCTCCATGTTTCCAAACTGTGAGGCAGCAGAGCAAAAAGGCGTCAGACGTATTACAGTGGATTTATTTTCTCTGCATGTCTCTGTTGTAATATGGATCTTCTACACCGAGGATCCAATTTGATTTTAAGTGGCCCAGACCATTAGAAATTAATGCACACAGTACCTTTATTTTTGTCGACTATCGACTATAATAAAATGTGAAACCTCACCAGTGTATCTATCCCCAGCATGAAGAGCATCAGAAAGAAGAGAATGGACCAGAATATTGAACCTGGCAGCAGAGCAAGGGCTTCTGGGTAGGCAACAAACGCCAAACCAGGACCTGGAGCAGCAGCAAAAAAATGTTATGAAAGCTGAGCTATATAGAATGGTCTAAAATATATATATATATATATACACACACACATGCTTAACAGTATATATTATTATCAGTACTAAAGCCATTGGTGCTATGAAACCTTAGAAGTGGATCCTACATTTAGGAGCTACTGTATATTTATAGAATTACTGAGTAAAATCAACAAACCAGTATCTGCCACCTGCCCAACAGGAACTTTCTTCCTCCAGGCCATGTGGCCCAGAATGGAGAATATAGCGAATCCCGCAAAGAAGCTGGTGCTGCAGTTTCCTATAGTGATAATCAGAGTGTCCCTGGAATGGAAAAAAGGAGCAGCGGTTAAGAGCCTGAAACCGCCTCGTGCGACACAGTAAAAAATCTGTGGACTCACCTGATGACGTTGTTGTCAAACTTGTTATAAGAAGCCATAGAAAGCAGCCCCCCGACCCCGATACCCAACGAGTAGAAGATCTGTGAGGCCGCGTCGTTCCACACCTGCAATTTTTCAGCGGGGGGAAAAGAAATGCTGATGAAAGTTGATAAAAAAAAGCAGCAGCCTCACACAGGCTCCTCCGTTAGAATGGCCGACCTGTGCGTTGGCCAACCGGCTCCACTGCGGCGTGAGGTAGAAAGTGATGCCCTGGAGAGAACCTTCCAGCGTGGCGCCTCTGATGATCAGAACGATGAGGACGAAGTACGGAAACGTAGCCGTTACATACACCACCTGAAACACACACACACACAACAACGATAATCGATTTAAAACATTTTCAATAATAAACCGTCCCAGCTTTGTGGTATCTATAGTCTTCTACAATAGTTTGGGTTGCGGACTGTTGGTTTGGACAAAAAAAGACATTTTATATTGAATCTTCATCTTCAGGAAACACGAGTGGACTTTTACACTATTTCATTGACTAAAAAACTAATCGATGAATCATTTCAATAATCAAGAATAATCAATTATCAAAAAATTAGTTGGCTCTAATCATTTCATAATTTGGCTTCTTTTGAGTGGCATATTTTTATATATAAGTTATTTATGTGTATCACTAGCACAGTATTTACCTAGTATTTTATTGCTATAGATCTTCATTGTGAAGCTATTTAGCCAATACTATGGGTAGATTAACATTAATAATATTGCATCATGCAGATATTATCATGTCTTATCTTCTACCTCAGTGGTGTCCAATAGGCATTTTTAAAAAGGAAAAAGAAAAAATAGGTTGCACATCTCAAGTTTCCAAGTTAAGGAGGTCAATCTACTAACGTTTCACTATACATTCACTGTATTGTTCTCATATAGCCTCAATAATCAATAGATTAATAAACTTGATAGACAGACACAGCCCTACTAAAATTTCTCAGTTACAAGGTAAAGTCCTGAATTCAAAGTTTAATTTACCTAAATGAAGCATGAACAGCTGCAACAATCAGTCAATTAATCAATTATTTGACAACAATTACACTAATGCTTAACACTTCTATAAAATAATTTATAAATTTGGAAAAAAATTCTGATCACAGCTTCTCAAATCTGATTATTCTATGGTTTCTTTAGTCTTCTATAATAGTAAACTGATGATCTTTAGGTTGTGGACTGTTGGTCTGGACAAAAAAAAAAAAAAAAAGAGGTTTTAGGAACCAAAAAACTAATCGATGAATCCTTGCTATCAGACCAGTGGTTATTTCTTATTTTTTGCGGTCCTATCAGGTTGTGACTCACCTTCCCAGAACTGCGGATGCCCTTGAGCATACACAGGAAGATAATGATCCAGGCTGCCAGCAGGCAGAGAGCCAGGGGCCAGCGGACAGGACCCGGGTCATGAAGGCCTTTGCTGTTCACTACACCCAGCACATGCACACTGTGACACACACACACACACACACACACACACACACGTTACCTCACCACACCTACGATCACACCTTATACACACTCACAGACGTTAAATAAACAAGGCACGGTTCTTGTTCTGGACTTAAAAGAGTATCCCAGGATAAAAGATCATGATTCATTCACTCAAAAGTTTTCCTTTACATCACTAGTCCTCACAGTAGGAGAAAAGTGGGCAACAATCTATAATATATCGTCATGCGCTATCAATTAGTTTTATATTTTGGGTGGATTCAATTTTTAAAATTCACTTTTCTTTTGTTTACCCCATTTTCCCACAAAATCATGATTGTTGCAAAAAAAAAAATAGATATAAATGGACTTTTAAATATGATCAGAAAATGCATATTTTGAGAGACCTAATAAATGCTTTGCAAAAACCGTCGCTATATCATAATTCATTCTCATCTTGCCAGCCGTTATTTGTTACTGACCCACAAGCCTTTATAATGTAGCATGTACAATATGAAGCTATTACAAAGACGTTTTATGAACAGTCTTTGGAACTGTCATTAACTCACCTATAGTCAGTATTGCACTTACCACCTTGACCACTGTTGAACTACTTGTGAACAGTTTTTAAAAACAAAAAAGAATCAAAATCAATGCAGCAAAACCAGAATTATATATTAATTAATAATAGTAATCCTTGTCGAAACCTGGCACCTACATTACCCACAATGCTACTAAACCTGATTCACTCGCCTGTACTGCGGAGCAGGAGCTGCATTTTTTTTCTTAACATGGTGTTGCATAGTCCCTTCGGAGCATGGGTGTGCATGAGGAAGAAGAAGCAGACGGGAAGCATCTAAGTCGAAGACATCCTGTAGTGACTGCTTATTGGAGGAGTTTTATAACATGGCCTGAAGCGTATTGCAGTTAAACACTGACATTAAGGTTGTTAGTCTGAGCCCTTTGCTTTGTTTGCTACAACACACTGTTGCAAACTGTAGGAGAAATGCTCCTTTATGTATTATTTGTTGTTATTCAGTAATGTATATCATAGCCATAAAAAATAACAGCCTATTGCTTTTTCTTTTTAGGTTTTTGGGAAAAGAAAAAAATTATGCAGAGAATATTCTATCATTGAAACATGCTGTCAGTGGATGACTGTGGACACACACAGTCACACAATGTTGTGTGTCACTTATGTAACTTTAAAGAATAAAGTGACCCAATATCTGAACATTCTAGTGTGACCTTAGGCAATTTTAAACCTGGAATAAACTGTCATTTCATTCCATAATGAAAACTCTAAACTTATATTACGTGGAGTTAAATTAAACTAATGTCAGGAACCTTTATTTTAATCACTTTCCAAGTCTTCTTTGCCTTTTTCTTTTGAACGTAACTCATCTCCAACATTCAGTTTGTAAATTTTTGAAAGCTGAGATGTGGCAAATTTTAAAAGAAGTAATGACACATGTTTGATAGACTGAAGATCATGGAACCTCATTTCTTTCTTTATATTTGGCAACATTTTTTTTATATGCACAGCACCTTATATTAAACTATTATTACTATTAAATAACTATAAAACATTAAAGCCTAAAGCCTTTAAATTGATTTAAGAACTATGTTTAGAGCTTCTTCTTGATTCCTAAAGCAGCCACCATCATGAGAGCTGTTAAATTATCGTTTTATCCTCATTTTGGCAAAAAAAATTAAAATTAAAATATAATGGCAGTAAAATGTCCATTATCCTATAGGACATAAATACTCTGATTCTTTTAATTTAGGATTAGGGTGATTTTACCAGACAGCAAGAGATGAAAGACTCAAAGACTCAGCTATTATTTTAATAGGGTATTATGAATCCAGGCTTGCTACATTCAGAGAATGTGTTTGAACAAGAATAGAGAAATTTACAAATCTACAATCTGAATCTCGATGAGTGTGGAGTAATGAGCTACTCTAAATGACAGCAGCTTGTACAGCTCAGCGAGGCAGGCTTGAATGACGCGCACTTACTTCCAGAAGTTTTCCGTGGGGCTGAGGAGTTTACCGGTGGAGCCGTTCCCGGCGGTGGCGTTACCGCAGAGAGCAGCGTTGGCCACGGCGTCACAGGACCAGGGCAGCGGGCTCTGGAACGAGCTGCCCAGGTAGTAGAAGGTCCACGCTATGATGACGTTATAGTAGAGACACACCAGCGTGGACACGCACAGCATCCCGATGCCGATCCCTAGGACACAAGGCAGAAATAAATATCTCACAAAAAATAAACCCCATTAGATATGATTTAGGTTTTGAAAAAAAAATTACGGGTTATATATGTATATATATATATATATATATATATATATATATGAATGATCAGGTATAGAGGGATTTCACCTACACAGATCTATATACAGATATGTCTTAATGAACACATCAGAGTGAGTCAGCACCTTAATGACAGTGTTTTATACAGTGAGTGGTGGCTAGTCAGCTATAACTGCTAATTCTACAGCAATTGAAGCTGAATTACTGGTTCTATTTTATTTTGCCCTGCGACACAATGCACTTGTTTCCTTATCAGATGTTTTTCTTTCTTTAGCATGGGAGTTGACTTTCGAGGCAAAGCTCACATGACGTATAGATGCTGTGAGTCAGCTAAAAAAAAACACAGGCATTTTGAGATCTGACATCTGCTCTAATCCTTTCAGATTCTTCAAAACACCTAATGAAAAGCTCAAAAAACAAAACTCATACATCCTGAGATCCTATAGGGCCAGGCTATACAGTTTTCCACTCATGATACAGGTTTTTTTAAGTCAGAAAATAATTGTCTCTCGCACAGTGGAGTCATTTCTGTTTAAAACTCTCTTTCCAAAGGGGATCCAGGGATTGGGGTGAAAAAAGTGTGAAAATTGTCAATTAAAATGCAGCAATCTGGTGCAATTTGAGAGACAAATCAAGAAGCTTCAGACTATCAATAATTACTATTAATGCAGAATATCAGCCTTCAGATTGAGCTACTCTCAAATCTCAAATTAATCACATTTATATTTGTTCTAAATGCACCTTAAAGGGATATTTTTGAAATAGTTATAACTCTTACACTCGCCTTTCAACCAAATTCATTTTGTAGATATGAAGTTGCTCTTTTTTTTTTATTCCTCAGCATGTGTATGTCAGTGTGTAATTACTGGGCTTCAAACCATGAAGGAGGAGTTCATCACCTTTGAGCAGAGGGCAACATTTCCACACAGTGATGGGCCCCGCTGCCCCGTACTGGCCCAAACTCAGCTCCATGAGGAAGAGCGGGACGCCCGTCACCACCAGCATAATGAAGTAGGGGATGAGAAACACGCCTGTGGAGGGTAGAAATCAGCATGAGAAAGCAGGGAGGGGACTCCACGTGGCAGCTGCATGCATCAGGCCTGTAGAGGCAGGTCGCAGCACTTCACAGACACACGTTATTATTACGCTCCGCTGTTCCTCAAGTTCTGGCATGTCAGACGAAGATGGGGACGCACCTGTCTGCTGCAAGGAAAACACTGTCTGTGCTGGAAGGATTAGTGGCTGTGCAGGCATAGGGGGAGAGGGCATATTGGGAAAATCCTGGGGGGGGGGGCAGGTAACATGACCCCCCCTCTACACAGTTGTACCCCTCAAAAATCTTTGTAAACACAAGTAAATAATTTCTAATATCAAGGAAATGTTAAATAAACACACACCACAAATGCAGCTAAATGGTAAATCTATAAAAAAAAATCAAATAATGCGATTCTGCCTTTTCCTTAAAGTGGTTTGGTCCAGATGCTGTTTTCCAGTGGGCGGGGCCAGTGGCTAACAGCTAATTCTGACAGCTAGTAGTTAGCTACATGGAAGAAACCATTGGAACTAACATGTAGAAGCCAGTAAGTCATTTATCACACCACTTGTTTATAATTTGTGAAAAATCAGCTTTTTTTTTTACATTCTGCTGGTTAATATCAGAACTAACGATCATTAACCAGCTCTAACTATGGAAGTTCTGGTAGAGACTAGAGGAGGGAGGAGGAAACAGGAAGAAGACTGGAGAGAGGAGGACCTGGGATTTCCTCCATGAAAGATCTAATAGTTCATTTTGATTTCATGTGACTTATGTATAATATATATAAATATGGAAGATTCCTGTAATTGCTGTTATTACTTTTAATACATGTTGGGGTTTCAAACCTGCAAGGCAAGTGGTAAAGGAGAGTTGGAGTATGGTATGGTAGTATAGTAGGATATATCTCATAGTTTTAGTAATATTAGTTTTTTTTTCATGTATCTTTATAAAATGATTTTCTGAAATTTGAATATGTATTGTCCCCCTGATCAATGAAATGGGATTTTCACCCCTGGTCCAGGACCAGGAGGACACCCCACCGCACCCAACGGTGCACGGCGAGAGTTCCTCCTGCTCACACGGGCGTAACAAACTGCAGCAGACATTTCTAGTCGGGCATTTCAAGCATGCGAGGCCTCGCCAGTCACCACCGCTCACCTCCTCCGTTGCGGTAACACAGGTACGGGAAGCGCCACACGTTGCCCAGTCCCACGCAGTATCCGATGCAGGACAGAAGGAACTCGTACTTCCCGCCCCACTGCTCCCTCGGGACCACCGGGGTCGGCGTGGGAGCGAGACTCGGGGACGGAGACTCAGACTCGGGTGAAGACACAGCTGGCGGCAGGTTGTGGCCATTTTGGGTGATGGTGTGTCCGTTTAAATGTAGAGAATTCTAGAAAATAAATGACGATGAATTCAGAGCATAATCTGCATCATAGGGGTCATTGGGTTAGTTTAAGGTACGGAACTCTCCATATCTTGACCATAGTAGACACATTTTTAATGGGAATCATATGGTAAAATGAATTTAAACACAGGGAAACATGACAAGAAAACATCCAAATGTGTCCGGAGTGCTGGTTGTGTATCACTGCCTTTACAAGTTGAACTCCTAACTGAAATCCTAACAAAGCAATCCTGCATTGAACTGCATATAGAGTCTAGTGGTGGTGCTTTACACATCTGGATCTTCAGATTGCACGTATTGATGTACTGGTTGGGTACAGCTGCTCGGCCATGGAAACCCATTACACAAAGCTCTGAGCTTTGTTCTTGAACTGATCTGAAGGCCACATGAAGTCTGTGGTGATTGACTCTGAAAGACTGGTTACCTCTTCCCCTTTCACATCCACTGACCCACTCCATCAGTTTATGTGGCCTACAACTTCCTGTCATTCCCAAACACTTCCACTTTCTTATAATAGGGCTGACATTTGCTGAATATTTGGGAAGTGATGGAAACACCCGATTCTGATTATTTGGCAATACAGAGGATCTTATTTTCGGTACAATTAGTCCAATATTGATTAGAATTCTTGATTCTGCTGGCAGATTAAAATAAAAAGAAATCAGCTAATTTATCTGCCAGTGAAATAAGATAATTCCAAGTATTTTTACCTGTTAGGTTTTCTTATATTTTTCCAGTGTGTACAAAATGGAATAACTGAGACATCATACTGTTGAAATTGCACTTTCTTGTTATCTTTTGTATGTGTTCAACGTGTTTTTTAAAGCGTTTTAAAGCAAAACTGAGGTTTTACATTATTGAAATGATTTTCTCATTGTTACAACAATCATTTTGTAACAACAACAAACAGCAACAAATAGATTGCCTGAAACATATTTGTCCACTCACATGTTAAGAGGGTTACAATTTTGAAAAATATCCCTTTAAAGTACATTTAGAACAGATAAAAATGTGATTCATTTGTGATTGGCGAGTCTGATATTATGCATTAATACTGATTATTGATAGTCTAGAGCTTCCTGATTTTGCTTTGCATTGAAATTTTCAGATCTTTCTAACCCTAACTCCTCTAGGAGGGCGAGTTTGTGGATAAAAGTGAAATGACGCCGTCACTCTCCATAAAAGGATGATCATCCTGGAACCACCTCCCTGCCTCAGTCAGAGATCCTGAGTTATGGTGCTTTCAAGGTCAGATAAGGCAGTGGTTAAAACACACATGTGGAATGATAAGATATATACATATATGATATATAATATAATAGTATTTTATAACGAATGGATCATTCAGGCTAACCCTAAGCAATGTTGTTTGTCATTTACTTTTTAGCCTTGGCGAACACCGACTGATTTACACTGATGTTTATTTTTTTGTGTCTGAACTGGCACTGTCCTGTCAAAAGAACAAATAAATCTGTACTTTTTCCTAGTTTATATATGTGTAGTATATAGTGATATTCTTGATCTGTGTAGGTGGATTCTGTATCTTCTGTAGATATTTATGTATAAGTTTGGTTGTGCATAGTGGAATATTTTCATGGACAGTGATTGTCACTTTTGTCCTTATGTCCAAGACAGATTTTTGCTAAGGGAGACATAAAATATATCCTCTATTATTTATTATGAGGTTTTTATATAATCAAAAATAATACAGACATCCATCAAAAGCTGGCACTACTTTTACGTCAGATAACTAATGAGATGCTGAAGTCTCCAGCAGGTATATTCCCACTCCTCCTTCCGGTTTGCCCCTGCTGCCTCTGAACAAGTATTTTCTCACGTCAGATCGCAGGGAGGAAGCCGAGCAGAGATAAGAGCTCAGCTTCTGCTTTAGGTGAAGATATTGTTCCTGTTCTTATCTCAACAGTAATCCATCTCTAACAGTAATCCATCAGTTCCTCTGATGCAACAAACACAATGGACATACTGTAGCTGCATTTAAATCAGATTCCAACGAAACAGCCTCGACATTTCTTGTGTCACCAGGTTTTACAGGTAAAGGTCATACCAAAAGTTTATATTTAAACATGTGGAAGAATACAGGCACAATAAAGCCAAAGAATATTTGTAATTAAATCACGAATGAAGGATTACGTGTCTGAAAACTGACCCAAGAACAAAAACATGAATGCATGTAACTAAGAGCCAGACTGTCATGTCATCATAGTCATAGGTGTGAAAAAAACCTGTATAATTACATGTCTCAGTGACTCTGGAACAGTCACTCATGAGCTTAAAGAGGCTGATCGAGGTCACATAACATCCGGATTCTCTATCACATCTGTTCTAGTTTGCTCCAATGAAGACGTCATACAGGAAATTAAATGCCCACACCCATGTGTGAATGTTATTCATAGACTTCAGTTCAGCAAACTGGGCCCTGGCTCCTCTAATATCAGACTCATCACAGTCAGGAAGGAGGTGTAACCACGGGGGTGTTTACGGGCCTATGTGCCGACGTCCCTCAGCGGCGGCCATATTGTGAAGGTCCACCTCTGGCTGTGATCTGGTGTGAGAAATCTGCACACAAAAATACTCTCAACTGGCTGAAATTTTGAACAACTTGGTTTTTTACACTTGTTATTAACACAGCTGTGATACAGAATGATTAAATATTTTGAAATTGCAAATTTTCATTTAATTGTCATTGCAATATAATTCATTGTGTCACTACATGGCTTTTCTGCATTTGGTTTTGTGAAAGTTCTTCTGTTATCTTTTGTCATCATGTGTAAAATACTTTGATTGTTGTCATCATTATCATCTAGTGTCCTATAGACACCTATAATGTTATTTAGTGTCCTATAGACATCTATTGTGTCATTTAGTGTCCGAGAGACACCTATAATGTTATTTAGTGTCCTATAGACATCTTTTATGTCATTTAGTGTCCTAGAGACATCTATGACATCATCTAGTGTCCTATAGACATGTATTATGTCATTTAGTGTCCTATAGACATCTATGACATCATCTAGTGTCCTATAGACATGTATTATGTAATTTAGTGTCCTATAGACATTTATGACATCATCTAGTGTCCTATAGACATGTATTATGTCATTTAGTGTCCTATAGACATTGATTATGTCATTTAGTATCCTATTGAAATGTATTATATCCTTTAGTGTCCTATAGACATTGGTTATGTCATTTAGTATCCTATTGACAGGTATTATGTAATTTAGTGTCCTATACACATCTATAATGTAATTTAGTGTCCTATACACATCTATAATGTTATTTAGTGTCCTATACACATCTATAATGTTATTTAGTGTACTATAGACATCTATAATGTTATTTAGTGTCCTATACTCATCTATAATGTTATTTAGTGTCCTATACACATCTATAATGTTATTTAGTGTCCTATACACATCTATAATGTTATTTAGTGTCCTATACACATCTATAATGTTATTTAGTGTACTATAGACATCTATAATGTTATTTAGTGTCCTATACACATCTATAATGTTATTTAGTGTCCTATACACATCTATAATGTTATTTAGTGTCCTATACACATCTATAATGTTATTTAGTGTCCTATAGACATCTATAATGTTATTTAGTGTAATATAGACATCTATAATGTTATTTAGTGTCCTATAGGCATCTATAATGTTTCTTATTGTCCTATAGACATCTATAATGTTATTTAGTGTCCTATAGACATCTATAATGTTATTTAGTGTAATATAGACATCTATAATGTTATTTAGTGTAATATAGACATCTATAATGTTATTTAGTGTCCTATAGGCATCTATAATGTTTCTTATTGTCCTATAGACATCTATAATGTTATTTAGTGTAATATAGACATCTATAATGTTATTTAGTGTCCTATATGCATTTATAATGTTATTTAGTGTCCTATACACATCTATAATGTTATTTAGTGCCCTATAGGCATCTATAATGTTTCTTATTGTCCTATAGGCATCTATAATGTTATTTAGTGTCCTATAGGCATCTATAACGGTATTTAGTGTCCTATAGACATCTATAATGGTATTTAGTGTCCTATAGGCACATCAAGTAGTGGACTAACAATAAGTACCTGAATGTTGACAAAATAAAAGACATTGTTGACTTCAGGAGGATTTGTCCCAATCAGACTCCACATCATAGTCAACCTGACCTGGACCCTAAACACGGCTGCATCAGACAACTATTTTGATGGTTGATTCATCTATTGATTATTGAAAGAATTTGGACATTTTCATCTTAAAAAAAACAAATCAATTAATCGATTACCAAGATAGTCAGCAACTGATTGATTCATCTACTAATCATTACAGCTCTGGTTAGCAGATTATTTTGCTTTTTAAATAATTAAACGATTAGTTGTTTGGTTGATTCAATGTTGCAAAATTCCAAAGATTTAACTTAAAATGCCCTTTTTGTCCAGAAGTAAAAGTCCTCAATTTATCAGCAAAAGTTTTAAAAGTAAAAACACTCCTTATACAGACTGTTTTATATTATTATAGTATTATACTATTTTAGAATATAGACAATATACAAAGTATAATATTAACACTATGTAATTCTATGTAAAACCTAATAAATCATCTGAAAAGTACTTAACCTGTCTAATAATTGTATATAAGTATATAAAGTAATATATTTTATTTACTTGAGTATTTCCATTTCATGCTACTGTAGAATTCCTTTTTTCCAATTACCACATTTCAGAGGAAAGTTTTGTACTTTCAACTCTACTACATTTATTTTACACTTATGAATGACTTTTTCAATTAAAATTGTACTTTAAATAATATATTTTAATATAACTGTTGTTTGAGTTGTCTGATCTGTTCCATTTACACTCTATGTGAAAGGTATACAAGAACAATACAGTAGATGTATAGAGTGTATAAGTGAAATATTAGTATTTTGACCTCCTTAACTTGGAAACTTAAGCTGTGCTACCTATTTTTTTTCTTCTGACAGTCCGATTGGACAGCAGTCCACCGAGATATAGGATAGGACATGATAATATCTGCAAGATGCAATATAATAAATGTTAATCTGCCCAAAGTATTGGCTAAATAGCTCCACAATGAAGATGTAAAGCATTAAAATTCTATATAAATATACAAGCTAGTGATACAAGTAAAAAAATTACAAAAATATAACACCCAAAAGAAGCTAGATTGCATAATGAGTAGGGCTGAAACAAATGCCTATTTTGTCTGATTAGTTGTTGGTTCATAGAATAGTGTAAAATGTGCATCACTGTTTTTTTAAGAGTCAACCTAAAATGTCTTTTTTCCAGCCCACAACCCAAAAATTATCAGTTTACTATTATAGAAGACTAAAGAAACCTGAAATAGTCAGAGAAGATAAGCTGTAACCATGATGATAACGCATCTATACTTTTACTTTTAGTTCAGGGATTGTAGTTGTAGTGGAGTATTTATAGACGTCTGTATCAGTACTTTCGGATGTGAGTACACACAGCTTACTCCAGCGAACACCTGCCTGTCTCCAGCTGATAACAGCTGGGAAGCCACACGTGCGAACAGCTGGTCCGGCTCCAGCAGACCTGGTGAACCGTGTCTGAGACCAGACCGACAGGTTCCACCGACTGGTAATGCGATCTTTCCTGGAACCAGATCACCTACGGGAGCCGGCAGGTATCTGGGCGGCTCCGTACAGCGCAAACACGTCCACATCCCCCCCTCACCCCCCGGGGCCCGCCGGTTCCGGTCCCGGTTCCTAGCCGGTCCTGAACCGAACCGTCGCTGCTACTCTACCTGCGCTGCGGGTCCTGCGGGTCCTGCGGGGCTCCCTGCGGCTGCTTTGCCGCCCTCGTCCTGCATTTCCCTGCGTTTCACTGTCCGTCGAGGCGCTCCCTGATCCGCATTGTTGCCCTTCTCGGGAACGTTCACCTGGAACTTTCTGCGGCGCGTCGCGTCGCGGCTGAAGATGTGGAGAGTGACACAGCAGCGACGAAGAGGAGCAGGAGGAGGAGGAGGAAGAGGCTGCGACCTCTGGGGAGGTGAGGGAGGGGGGAGGGGGAGGGGGGAGGCGCAGGTGCAGCACAGACACCTCCTCTTCCTCCTCCTCTTCCTCCTCCTCCTCCAATCTGCTGCGTCCGGGGACAGAAGAGATGGTCCGGTTTGTTTCTCGAGGAGCGAGTTTTTTATCAGAAGGAAAAAGCCACAAAACACACCTCCTCTCACGTATGGCCTACCACCCCGTCAAAGTTTAAAGATATTTAAAAATTATATAAACATAAAATAAAAAATACAAATGTATATACATTATATATACACTTAACACGCTAGAAAAGTAGTAATAGTATAGTATATGTATACGTTTATTGTAGAATAGTACAGTATAGTACAGTATAGTACAGTACAGTAAAGTATAGTATAGTATAGTATAGTATAGTATAGTATAGTATAGTATAGTAAATATAGTGCAGTATAAATTACTATATTTATACTATTGTATAATGTGGTATAATATAGTATGTGTGTAAGTACTGTATAGTATATGTGTAAGTATAGTAATGTGTTATAGTATTGTATAATGTAGTATTGTATACGTATAGGTATAGTATTGTATATTGCAGTAAAGTATATGTATATGTTTATGTATAGTAATATATAGTATATGTATAGGTATAATAATGTATAGTATATGTATAAGTATAGTAATATATAGTATATGTATAATTATAGTAATATATAGTATATGTATAGGTATAGTAATGTATAGTATATGTATAAGTATAGTAATATAGAGTATATGTATAATTATAGTAATATAGAGTATATGTATAGGTATAGTAATGTATAGTATATGTATAGGTATAGTAATGTATAGTATAGGTATAATAATGTATAGTATATGTATAATAATGTATAGTATATGTATTAGTATAGTAATATATAGTATATGTATAGGTATAGTAATGTATAGTATATGTATAAGTATAGTAATATAGAGTATATGTATAATTATAGTAATATAGACTATATGTATAGGTATAGTAATGTATAGTATATGTATAGGTATAATAATGTATAGTATATGTATTAGTATAGTAATATATAGTATATGTATAGGTATAGTAATGTATAGTATATGTAAAGGTAATGTATAGTATAGTAGTATATATGTAGTATATATATAGTAAGTATAGTAAAGTAAAGGCAGAGGCAAATATTCAGTTTCTGTCCATGTGTTAAAAGTCACAAAAATAAGTCCAAGGTCCATGTTGTTTTATTTTGTCCTCCCTATAGGCAGCAGGTTTACTCTAAATGAGTCCTTTTACCCCAGAAATTAGGATTAACTTTCTTTTATAATTACAATCCAGTCATCAAGAATAAGTAATCTTCCATGGATTTGATGGTTTAACAAATGGAATTGTGTTAAAATGTATGAAACAGTGAAATTGACCTTGTCTTGCCTGGCCGTTCTGATCTAAACGTCTGATTCTAGAATCTCTGCTTAATTAAGCTGTGTCATTATTTATAAGGTTCCATAGTTTTCACTCTTTGTGAGTATTATTTGAATTTTTGAAGATATATTCATGGGTTTAAAAAACAAAATTCATCTCATTATAGTTTTACATCTCTTCTCTCCAGCTTCTGTCTGGAGCTTTAGAGAGAACAGGCGATTTTGAGTCTATCTCATTCATTTTAATGAGTCTCTGCTCTGGGTCAGATTGGTCCACCTTCATCACGACTCGGGTTCAGGAAAAGTAGCAACACAGCTCTCGGTATGAATGTCTGATATGTCTATATACTAATTTTATTAACTTTAGGATCTGAGCTTTTTTATCTTGTACTTTCTGCTCATTCTGGGTTATTGTCATAGGTAAATCTTCTTCCAACAAAACAAGTGTAAAGACCAGAACACAAGTGGTGCTATTAGCACAAAAGGGATATATATATAAATTAAATGAATTAGTTCATCAGGCTTGTAGACAAATTAATGAACATATGACCATGAACACATCAAAGGCCCCAATTTAGCCATTTTTACAGTTTAAATAATGAATTAACTTTTATGGTCAGTTCATTAAGATTAACTTATTTTTAGACAAGCATAATAAAAACACCTTATAGAAAGCAATGCAAGACTATCTGTGTGTGTGTGTGTGTGTGTGTGTGTGTGTGTGTGTGTGTGTGTGTGTGTGTGTGTGTGTGTGTGTGTGTGTGTGTGTGTGTGTGTGTTACAGAGAGAGAGAAGTGGTTATGACCACACTTCCTCAATGAGTGAGTCCTGATGCCGTTTGAAATGAGAAATACCAGTGAAACTCAACATTAACAAACACTGACATGTCAACGGAAATGAAGATGAGACAACTCTCTTCTCTTATAAATATTTCCACTAAACTCTTTGTTTGTAATTGAAAGTAACAAGCTCATGTGTAGACAAATAAACTGCCCGAAGGCAAACAAATGTTTATAGCAGCCGATGCTGCAGCTTTAGAGTCTTTTTCAGTAGCTGCTGCATTAGTGGTGATGGTGTGATGTTGATGGGATCTTTTTCTGTTAGCAGCTCTTTAATCTGCACAAATCCCCGGATGCCTCCTTAAATCCATCCAATCTGTTGTGTGTCTATACTTAACAGCCCTATTCAACAAATGTGGGTCATCTGTTGAAGCCACGCTGTGTCTGTTCCCGTTTGTTGGAATAGGTGGCCCAAATCAAGATTTCTTTGAGAAAATGGAATTTAAAGACCAAGTGAGAAGCGATTGGAGACATATTCTGCAAGTTTGATCCAAGGACAAACCATCATCATTTCTGCAGCGAGTTAAGGAGCATCTCAGTGAAATTAGAGGGAACCTTAGCTCACATCTGGACAGCAGTTGTTGGCTATGGATGCTAGAAGAAGACAAGATGGTTTGAAGGACAGGTCTAAGTCACTGATGCCTCGCTGTGTCCTGGATGCAACGTTGAATAGAAACGTTGTGGACAGTGAGACACAGAAAGAGGTTCAGTCTGTTCTGGAGCTGCTTCAGTTAGAGGACGAGGTGGAGGATGAAGAGCATTGGTGCGTACCATCATCTGCCACGTCTGGTACAATAACCATAATGTTTATGGACATTTTACTGAGGCCATTTTATGTTTTGCCTTAATCATAGTTTTTGGCCCAAGTCAAAATAAAATAACAATTTAAGAGCTTTCATGATGGCAGCTGCTTCCTGCTTCCATCAGTGTGTGTGAATGGACACTTGTAGTGTAAAGGGCTTTGAGTGGTTGAAAAGACTAGAAAAGTGCTACATGAATGCAGGCCATTATTTACTACAGGTGATGAGGTTCTCTGAGTCATCCTAGCCTTGGTTACACCTTGAGCTGCTGGTTCATGAGGCGGCTGCAGATCAGGCCATCATGAAACCAGCGGTGGGGACTGAATGTGCGTTTTACTCCTCACAGGTTTCATGAGCCCACAGAGCGGTTTGAGGGGGGATCTGATGCCGTTCTCAGGTGGCGTCGACAGGTCCTTGACGACCCCGGTGCCGAGACGGAGGCAGCGCGTCACCTGCTGCTGAACAAGCTGGATCACAGTAAGAAGCAGCAGCCTCTGTCTCGCCTGGCGTCCTGCAGACATGTCATGACTGATCCCTCCTGTCTGCTCCGTACTGTCAGGATCAGGCAGCTCCAGCAGCAGCAGCAGCAGCAGCAGCTTCTGCACATGTCCTGCAGAGTTCCAGCAGACCCACAACACATCTGGATCATCTTCTATCAGCAAAACTTCTGTCAACACAGCACACATCAACTCTGACAGTTCAGGTATCATAGCATGTGGGAGCCTCTTTAGTTCAGCTGTCTTTAATAATGTACATTTTAGCAGCATTTCTTGCATATATTAAACCATATTGGTCTAAATCCATGTTTTAGAGGTTAATCGCACCTGTTTTGTGTATTAATAGAATAGAATAGAATAGAGTGTGCGTGTAAATATGAATAAATAGATAACAAATAATAATAATAATTACAACAGGTGACTAGAGCATGTTGAAAAGTGCAATGTTCTATTGTTAAGGATGGGTATAGCAGATGAAATTGAAAAATTGCTTGTATAATGTCAACCCTGTAACAAGGTTATAGACACCTTTTTTTCCATTTTCTATATAAGCTGCAGTGATATCAGATGTATGAATAGTTATTCAAACACAAATATGTAAAAAGCTTAATTGAATATCATGAAATTTTATTATAAAAAGAGGAACAATTGAATCTGCACAGGTAACAATAGGATGAGAATCTCGGATGACTTTATAAGAACAAGCTGCAGACTGCAGGACGTCACAGACGTCTACATTACAGCAGGAAACAGCTCAGGATTTGCTGTTTCTGAGGATCTAATGTGTCCCGAATGCTCAGTAAGTGCTGAATCAGGATAACAGTGGCCTCTGTCTTTCAGCTCTACAACAGGATTATATTCCTCCACCTGCCACTACGGTTCCCAGCAGAAGAGCTGAGTCACAAGTGATGCCTCCGTCTCATTTTAAAGAGGCTGACGCCTTCACGCCAGGAAACGCATCTGGCCGCGCGTCTTCCTGCTGCTGGCGGCCTCGCCTGTCACCACCAGCGCTGTTTACTCAGCAGAGGCCTAAACTGAGCAGACTGCAGCAGCACGCCTGTCACCTAAAGCTGCTCAAACATGGTCAAGGTGCACACATCCCTACATTATCTGCCTTTATTCTAACATCTGTTGGCATTCTATATTTTATTCATTTGCTTTTTGGAATAAAACATGTGTAATTTTCTGGTAAAATCTCAATTGGATTCAAACCAGATTTACCGCCTGTTTATTTGGATTCATTGATCTTAATAATGTACAGTTACACACTAACTTTGCTATTCGAGTTATAACAGAAGAAGCAAAGTCACAGGCTTTAGTGAGTTGTTGGTAGGTATTTTGGTGGGGAAAAAAATGTGTATATCTCTGAAACAAAGGCTGATCTGTCAGTAGACATTTGTGTCAGAACTACTAAAGTGTCCAGTTTACACATTTTAATGGAGGCATTTTTATTTTCTCTCTATTATGATTGTGGGTTCATTTGTCTTCAAACATGTCTGTAAAGAATCTTTGAGATACATCTCTCTCTTAACAGAGCACAAACAATACTTAATAGTATGCTAACTTAATGCCGCTTTACTGCATTTAAGTATACAAACTGCTCTTATCTGTACATTCTGTCCATATTGTTTGTACTGCACTCGCTGCTCTTTCTACTTTTGATTAGCTGCTAAACTGCATTTCATTACTACATGACGATAAAGTTGAATCTGATCTGATCTAATCTAAACTTAACCGTACAGTGTTAACTGGATATGACCCTGATGTGCTTTGCCACCAGACAGGACCAGGTCGCCTCGGCAGAACAGCCTCCGCTCCCTCCAGGCTGAGAGGAACAGTGGAACAGATACTGATGAGTACCAGCCTGATGATCAGATCACCGAGCCTCCCGCAGGTTTGGAGTAAAAATGAAAATAACATTCTCTTTATTGTAACTTCATGAGTAACACCATGTCCAAGATAATCAAAAATCCCTCGCTGTGTGGCAGGTCCGTCCCCCGTCAGATTGGGGAGGAGCTTCTGGCCGACATCCCTCTCTGCAGCGTCTATTCACTCAGCCGCAGATTCGTCAGGCCGGGTCAGAGCCATGAGGACGGGGCGGAGGTGTCAGAGGTCTCAGAGGTCTCCCAGCCCCTGCAGCATCCCTCCCCCCGCACGGGGACACCTGTCTGTTCACGGACGTGTGTTCGCCACACCTGAGAGGTCCACTACCGCGGCCTGGGGCTGAGCGTTCGCAGCCAAAGGCAGGAGGTGTCACTGAGCAATTTCCAGTAGATAGTAAACCCATAAGAACCCATTAACTGCCCCTTTAACACAGTGTTATTAAGTGTTGTTCATCCTCTGTTAACCTGTAAAAATTAAAAAAAGCATTGAGTTCTAGTCATATATCACATGAGAAAACTTCCGCTACAACACCATGTTATAATAATATAATATCAGTAGTAGGGCTGCAACTTACCACTGTTTTAATATTGAATTTAGATTTGAGCTGTTTGTTTGATTATTTAATTTTGTCCTTTATAATCTCCTTTTTAAACCTTTTTTGTAATGATCCTTAGTGTGAGTTCTATGATTTTATGGACAAATAATTGCTGATTTGGGTCAGTTTGTTCTTGTTTTAAATAAAAGTATTTTTCCTGTAGTAAAACACAATGTTGCAGCTTTCTTTTGGCAAACAGACTATGCAGCCAGTAAACATCTGATAGAAGCGTTCTCAAGGGCTGGATTTTTTCTTATTTGCCAAGACGTCCTGTTCAGAGAAATCACACAATGTTGTGCTGTCTATACAGAAATAGGAAGGTGAGGTTATGATAAAAACTGACTGTTGTAAGTCCAGGGACGTGCTGCCCTTCCTGTGGTTATGTTTCATGGGGCAAAAGCTCAACAGGAAAGGCTTGCATGTGGATATATGCACATTCTGTTGAAATAAAAGTAGATCAGCTCAGACAAAAAATGAGTTGTGTGATAAAATGCAGTCACTTTTTGTCTATTTGCAGAATGAGTTTCTACTTTGAGTTGTTGCAACAGGAAGTTTGCAGCGTGTATCCAAGTGTAATAATAGGAAGCACGTTTGTTACTGAGAACAAAAAGCAAAGTTTGTTTCCTGCTCAGCGTCATTCACTTTCATTGAATTTTGACTGTATCTATGACTTTCCCTTGCAGTTGTTGCCCAAATATTTCAGTGTCTACATTTGGCCCAGACATAGGCTCCCTCAATCACATAAATAAACACATACACATGTGAAACGGTAGGAATTTAGATGCTTAGAATGCACCACAGGTCTAGTTGATGTTGTAACTCTCTGGGGGAAAAGTTCATTTCTCTTATTGTGTTCACATCTGATCTCTGAGGCTGTGTTTATTTGGTGTGGCTTCCAACTTTTCTTTTATTCACAGCAATCTCTCTGTTTCTGTTCAGCTCTCTTTGATGCATCTGATTTTTGTACTTGAAGCGGACCCATAAAACATGAATGAAATGTTTAAACAATGAGGTCAGTGTGCAAATGTTTGTCATGGTTGGGGTGTTGATGCATGCAACTACCTTAATGCGATTTATCTTGCGATGGAGTACCCCTTGCTGATTTTTTTAATCAGGTTTTGTTATTAATACACCTATAAAATGTATTACCACTCATAACACTACAGAAAATATATACACTATAATTCTTTATACTTTAAACATTACAATTATCTATAAAAAAAACATTATGCATTATTAAGCAGAAAAACACAGGTATACAAATATCTGTCCATTAGGAAAAAGAGGATTGTGATATTAATTTTTCTCAGGTATTTTTTAAAAACAAATGAGAAACATTCACAGATTTAATTTCCTCAAATGCAGCATTTCAGTTCAATAAGTAAAACCTGTGTATTTCCTGTGACAATATTACTTCTTCTGGTTTAACTGTAGTGCACAAAAAAACCCCATACATGTTGATTTTATGTTTAAATGAACAGAGTATAGCTAGGGTAACGTTTTTTAATAAATATGTTTTTTTTAAAGAAAGCAGTGGGCCATTCTTCTTCATGTTTATTCTGTTTTATAAGCAGACATTGGTCTAGAAACAACAGCCTCGCTGAACTGTTTGTAAGCGTGTGATATTGATGAGTTAAAACAGTAAAAAAGAAATTAACATAATTGTCAAGATGCATCATGGCAATTTCACATAATATTCATTCAACATATAAAAGGTAAAGTGAAATGTACAATGTGCTGTAGTCGAGGCTACTGCTCACCTAACGGTACATGAGGAAGCTATAAACATTCACCATCATTTACAAAAAAAAAAACAATGTACAATATTTTCATCAGAGAAATCTCAAATATCTCCAATCACAAAACAGATTTTTCTTAATGTGTTAAAAACAAAAAAAGAGAAAGAAAGAAACTAGACGTCAGAGTCCATGTCGCTGTCTCCGCCGATAGATCTGAACTCTTCGCTCTCCTCGTCCTCACTGAGCTGAACCTGAGACAGAACGGCCGGGCCTCTTCTCCGTGCTTCGTCTTCCTCGTCCTCCTCCTCCTCGCTGATGCCGTAGTCTTCTCCGTTGCCCATGTTGAGCGGCTGCATCTGGCTGCGGCTCTCCGTCTCCTCGTAGCTGCCGTAACTGCCGTGGAAGACGTCACCATTAGACACTATGTAGCTGCTCTGTGCAGCAATAATTTATTCTTTTCATCAGCAATTGTTATGTAATTTTGTTTGTATGTTGGATGTTTGCTGGAGCGTGAGTGTCTCTTGTGTCCTCATGTCCAAGACAATAAAGATTTAGCTTATCTTATTTTCAGCAACTATTTTTCATGGGGTCGAACGATGTGTAATTCTTCTTTATAAATGTGTAAAACCAAAAGTGTTGCTGGCTGCCTTGAAACCCCAAAGAAGAAGAAAAAAATGAGTTTTTTTATCTACACATGACAGCTGAAACCAGACATTTTGAAAAAGTTCACTCTGGACTCCAGTTCCAAAAAAACCTCACAATTTTGCTTACGTGTGAATAAAAGGCGGAAACCGTGCAGAGAAACCCACGTTTCTAAAACACATGCAAACGACATGGTGTCGGCAGCACCCAAATCTGAATCTACCTTTATCAGATAGTCAGATTAAACTTCTCTCTACCAGCGATCGACAGTGTGTGGAGGACTTTGATCCAGAAAAACGTGACCTACCTGACATTGCTGTCCTCCATGTGAGGTTCGTCAGGTCCGTCCCCTTCGTACGACATCATGCTCTCGTCCTGCTCCATGCCCATCCGCGCCGTGTCTTGGGCTCTTCGAGGAGGTGGAGGCCTCACGTCCACCTCTCTGTCAGAGTCGCTGCCGCTTTCTGACAGATGGATGGCTGCAGAAAACAAAAGAATTCATGTTTGTGTCATTAATGTCGTTCTAGCGCTGGTGTGTTGATTCTCATCCACGGCAGTGACCCATTATCTGGACCTACAGGAGAAAGGATTGTCTCCCTCCTCTTCACTGGCGTCGTCCTCCCCGTCAGACATGAGCAGATCCTGATACAGGACGCTGGCCTGCGCCGGCCGGTTAGATCGCCCGTCATCTCCTTCCTCCTCCTCCTCCTCCTCATGGTGCATCCTCCTGCGCGGCGGCAGCAACATATCCTCGTCGTCGTCTTCATCCTCCAGGTCTCCCTCTGCGTCCTCAGCCTGGAGAGACAACGGTGGACAAATGAGAAACATAAAAAGGCGGAACACCCATTTCCCTACTACTGGTATATTCGTGTAACCATAATGTGCTACTATGCCTTTACCTTTTGTTTTTTTATTTATTTTCCAACTCTAAAGAATATAATCTGTAATGTAGCCATGTATTTATGCCATGGCTGGAATGTATAATTGTAAGGTTTTTTTCTCAGTAATAAACCCTATTCTGTATTTCTAAGGATATCAATCAATCAATCAAAAATTAGTAAAGGTGTGTGTCAGCCAATAACATAATAAAAGTCCTAAACTGATAAGGTTATAGATTTTTGCCAATAATGTAATAACATGTTATCAGCTGAGTTACTACATTTGCAAACATTTTTTTCTTCACCGGGCCAACATAATCATCAGCCAGTAACATTTATTAAGTTATTGGCCTATAACATTTAAAGAGGGATTATTTATTATTATCAATTGTTATAATACTATGAGGTGGAATAACATGTGAAACTATTTATGTTGAGGTCACTCATATCCACTGTAACTGAACTGAGCAAAAAGCATTTCAGTAAATCTGTCTTTCGTACAGGAGCAGGAGTCTTGGGTTTTCCGTCGTCGTCCTCCTCAAAACCTTCAATGTCCACATCGGACTCCTCCTCCCGTCTGCCGTGGCGACCCTGAGGGACAGAACCATACAAGATCAAGTCTGAGAACAAGCAGAGGCAAGAAGCAAGAGAGAACTTTTGTTATCGCTACTGTTCTAGTATGAGAAATATGCAGGTGAGCCTCTGGAATCTGAACAAGCTGCATGCTATGGTCAGGGTTCCTACAGGTTTCTTCAAGTTAAATCCAAAGCTTTACAGACCTACTGGCAAAAACAAACATTTAATTATTTGTTCATTTATATTTGTATTAAATGTTTAATAAGTTCATATAAAATGTTTATTCACTAAAACCTCACCTGTTGTAGGTAGAGAATTGTGAATATGAGGAACTACAGCAAACAGAGTAGGGAAAAGGTCACTTTGTTTTTTTTGGTGAACATTTATCTTTAATCAATTGATAGTGAAACATGTAACCTGCAGACGCTCCCTAACACGAACCACAGAGACAAGTTTTCTGGTAAGACATGGATTAAAGAGGAAAGTCAACAGTAATTTTATATTATATCAACGTATGATGATGTTGCTATATGCTACACTCTTTCTTTACCTGGACACTCTCTGATTAAAAGCAAAGACAAAACCATATGTCAAGAGAATATCTAATAACCAGCCAACTACACAGAAGTTTGGTTCGTGAGGTAAATTGTCCCGCATAAAAAACACCCTGACAACAACACTAAGACTGTAGCGTCTAATCAGTTTAAGGGATATTTCTCAAAATAAAATCAAAATGCAAGTGGACAAAATTGCTTTAATGTCTGTTTATGATTATTTGAACAGTAAGAAATCTATATAACAATAAGAAGTCTCAATAACAAAACTGTAGTTCTGCTTTTAAAATGCTCAGAAAATATGTTGAACACAAACCAAATCAGCGTCAGTCATATTGACTTTTTAAATTTAACATTTCCTGAGTAAGAGGAGTCCTACTCACACAATGTAGTGACCAACTTGCAATGGTCACATGTCTGGGATGTTTCAACTTTAAAAATCCAGATACAGAGACTGCTGTACCCAAATGATGCCTCTGCACTAAGATTTTAGAAAGCAACTTGTGCCAAGACAGAACTTTTGAGTCATGACAGTTCTGCCATGTTTTATTTAGGCTATGTGATTTAATAGTGGTTTAAAGACAACATTTTTGGAGAGAATCCGATCTGGAGAAGTTACATACTGCACAAATTTTGAGACCCAGATATTAATATTCAAGCCTTTTTCTATTTTAGAGGAAATATTTTCAAATTGATTCAATGCTTTTAAGACCCCACAGGAACCCTGTCTGCGGATAGCTTGGGGAGAGGTGAGAGATGTGGTGGCGAGCCTTGTTCCTGTCTCTCTCCATACCTGTCCCCCTCTCTTCTCTGGAGCAACCACTAGAGGTCCCTCAGAGAACAGGCTGCCGGTCTCTCTGGGCAGGCTCCCTGAAGCCCCGCTGTCAAACAGATCAGCAGGCTGGCCGCCGCACAGAGCAGCCAACACAAACGCAGAGACAGGACGGGATGGGAGCGGAGGAGAAAAACACAGGTTGGGACAGAGGAGACACTAAGAGTGAAGAAACTACAGTAGACTGCAGAAATGAAACATGAAAAGGCTAGAAGGGAGAGTTAGTGCAACGAAACCAAGGGCAGGAGGAAAACTACAAGGTACGGGGGAGGAGACCGCTGCACATTCAGAAATAGACTACCTGGTCGCTTATAAATAGTTGGAGGCGTGAAGTCTAAGAATAGAAGCGTGACCCAGTCCGATCTCCTACCTGCGGCGTGTAGGGACCAGGAGTCATCGGGTCCAGACTCTCCAAGTCTGCTGCATCCAGAGCGGCTTCTTTAGCCGTAGAGATGTCCTTCTCCAGCTGCGTCAAGTGCTCATCGTACTGCAGGCACAAAAACAATTAGCACACTGATTACTGTTCTCCCCATTCTAATTAATCCACCAATTAAATTCTAAAGAGATTAGTCTCTTCTTGAGGCAGGGTTAATAATATTTTGGCATATTCTGAAACAAATCATGAGAGGTTCTTGTAAATATTGGGTAACGTTTTAAAATATTGTTTTACATAATGTGTTAGATTGGTGATGTTGTCTAGAATATTAAGAAATCCTCCAAATCCATCATAACATGAACAATTTAACAAGTAATATGCATTAAAAAATGCTCAGCAGGTGTGTAAAACAATAAAAATGCAGTTGCTTTTGTTTATTTTTTTTATGATATTTTAATAACTTGTCACACTTTTTATTGCTTAAGTCAATGTCTCAATAACTTGTTAATGTGTCCTTAAGCATAATTTTCCATTTTCATGTGGTTGAAGTGTGAATGATTTGTTGAGAAAATGTTGTCATTGCAAAAGAAGAATTGCCTCTATTAATTGCTCATACATATATATATATATATATATAGATATATATATATAGTCTTCATGTTTATATTTCCTTTTGCCTTGTTTCTGTAAGAACGCAAAGTGAAGATAATTACTTGAATTTGTAATTTTTGTATTGCTTAATATAACAAGTTAAGAGAATATGTATTGCATCAAGAAGATGCATGTTGAAAATTCATTTTTTAAAGTGAATGGAATTGTAATTTACTACATTAATACTTATCATCCTTCCCCCTGATGACTTAACTAACCTCGGCTAAGGTTTGCTTGCACACGTTGACGATGTCCAGGGCCGTCTTGGTGTAGGGACTGTCTGAGCCTGTGAGAGACAAACAGTAACAGCACTTTAATAATAAGTCACATGGTTTCAGAGAGACACCGACTGCAGAGGTCACATTTACCATTGTACTTGATGCTGTTGGTGTGGATGTAACCCACATCTGTGAGGAAAACGTCTCGGTTCTGGTATTTGTGTTTGGAGATGTTCTGTCGAAGCAAGGAACGCACACAGAGGTTTAGAATACATGTCTTTGCATTGCTCAATAACTCTAATGAATGTGGCGTTTGACATCATAGTATAAGCGTCACCTTGCGGATTGACTCCAGATCCATCGGGTTTACGATCACCTTGTAGTAATCTGGCACAAACTTTTTGTTGACGGGATGGTGGAACGGCCATGACTGCAGAGGAGGGAGGGATTAGAGAAAAGTTGAGTTGCAGATCATTATGTTTACTATGTTGTTACCCTCATGCTTAACTGTCTGAGTCATATTGGAACACAAGAAAAACCTTTGGGACAATGGCAAAAATGTTATGTGGTGTAACCCTAAAAACTTTTTTGTCAGACACTTGAACTCTCCTAAAAAGGTTATAAAAACACATGCTATCAACTAGTTTTATATTCTAGGTGCATTTAATATTTAAAATATACCATTCTTTCTACACCATCTGACTGTGAATTTTTGACTTGATGTTGAACAAATATGTAAAAAGAAATAGACCTGTCATCTATTGCCTCCCAAACAAAAATGACTTGGGCAGATTGTGCCTTGACTTAGGAATTTGTCTCTCTGTGAGGGATAGTGTAGGATGCAGAAAAATGTATCGTTTATCATCTTTTATGTTGGTGCTAATCTGCAAATAAACGCTGACTTTGACAGTTTTATATGCTCTTTTTATTTTAAAGAAGTTTCAACTACACAGCAATATCATACCACATTTACTGTAGAGAAAACTGAAGAATATAGCCACTTCTTCCTCTCTGTCATTTTGCTTGTTTAAAACAGCCTTAAGTCACATGACTATTAGTGTGACTGACCAAAGACGTAGGCAGAAATACAGGATGATGCAGCAATGGTAGGAGATTAACATTATGCAAACATCTACATTTTGGCAAAAAAATGCCAATTGCTACTATGATATGAGGACAATTATGATATGAGGGTAACGCAATTTGTATTTGACCTACAAAGATGAAAGGATGATTGAAGAAATGAGAAATGATGACTTACATCAGGAACAACCATCATCTTCTGGGTCACGATATTGTCCAGGATGAAGGAGAAGGCCACTTGATCATCATCATCCAGCAGGGGGTTGATGGCTTTCTCCAGGCGTACCAGTCGGTCCTCCTTCTGCACACAAACAGACAGGTTTCATGCTTCAGGTGATCATTTTAAAAAAAGCACAGAGTGGCATGAGATAATGTTCATATTCACCTCTCTCAGTTTGTTATCACACAGGTCTAGCATGGACTGTGCTACCTGTGTTATGGGATGTTTTGCACCTGGTGGATCAAAAACAGAACAGAGAGCCGTCTGAACACACTGATGCGGGTTAAAACTTAAGCATATTGACTGGGGTAAGGCATCTTCTGAAGGGTTTACCATTGTAGGTGGCGCTGTTTTTGACAATTAGCTCCACCGCTTCGCGGAACTCCTCCCTCGACGGGTACATTCGTTTGCGAACATTCTCCCTCAGCGTCTGCAGGTCCATGGGCCGAGTGATGATCTTGTAGTAGTCCTTCACAACCTTGGCATTGACTGGAGTGTGGAACGGGTATGTCTGCGTGGAAGAAGAAATAGTGGTAAAGCCTGCGAGTCTAATCTATTAGTCGTTTTGGGTCATAAAATGGTGTAAAATATCAATCAATGTTTCCCAAACTGGAGATCCAACCTAAAATGTCTTTTTATTTTTTGTCCAGAACAACAGTCAACAGTTTATTATTATAGAAGACTAAGGTGACCAGAAAATAATCAAATTTCATATGACGGAACCAGAGAATGTCTTCTTAAAAATAACTTAAATCGATTAATCAATTATCAAAATAGTTGATTAATGTAATAGTTAGTAAATAAGAGATTAATCAACCAATCATTGCAGCTATAATGAGTAATTGTACTGTTGATACTTTAACTTTGTTTAGCTGAAAATACCCCCGTACTTTTACTTAACACTTAGAATTTAGCATTTTATTTGAAATCGAGTATTTTTCCAAAACATTATTTCTACATTTTAAGGATCGGAGTGCCAGAATCCAACTGAAATTACTAAAACAAAACAGAAAAAAAATTTGAGGAGAATTTTTAAAAAATGACTCAAATTGATTATTGAAATAATCGGTGATTAATGTATTACGTGGTAGGCCACTTTATTGATTATTGTTGCAGCTCTACTGTAGAGCAGCAGAAAAGGTGTTTCTTACATTGGGGTGGTCCCGCATGTCATTGATGATGCTCTCCAGCACAGAGGACAATGTCACCATGGGGTCGGTGCGTCTGCGGTGGATGGCCTTGTGTGGTTTCTGTGGATTTGAACCAAAACCAAAACCAGAAAAATCAGCTCAGAGACCTCTTAGTTCCAAAAGCTTTTAAACAAGCTGTGAAGATGCTTACATTGAGGTAGTCACAGTGCACAGCGCTGCCGACACGTCTCTTCTTCTTTGGTGGGAGCTGCTGTTTGGGGAATTTGAGCACTAAAGACTTCCTGCGCACCTCATCAGCACTGTAGGAGATAAAATATCATTATGACCTGAAGAGTAAACTGGAGTGAAGAATGGTGCAGCATCTCGCCACCCTATTCAAATAATGGCCCAAGTCATGTTTTGACAGAAGTGAGTTTTTGCCACATGAGTTAAAATCACCTTAATCCTGAGTTGAAAGACATTTTATGTCTTATAGGACAATTGCAAACAATTTAAAAAAGCTTTCATGATGGAGGCTGCTTTGAGAAGCAAGAAAAAGATGAATCTTGGATTCTTGAATCAGTTTTTACTGAGGTGAGTGATAAAGGCTTTAGTCTATAATGCTTTATAGTAATTAAGTCTAAATTTCAAGTTATACTTTAATAATAATTGAATGTAAAGTGTTGTGCATATCAATAATTCAATAATTATGAATTAGATGAAGATGAAGATGAAGAAAGAAAGGAAGTTCCAGGGTCTTCAGTTCATTTAACATGTGTGATCACTTCAGTGAGAATTTGCCACATCTCAAGTTTAAAACGAGTTTGCACTATGGACAAGGACAGTTTAAATAAGGTTTAAGTTGCCTAAAGTCACATTAGAATGTTAAAATTTGTCCTGAGTCACTTTAATGTTATATACATTCTATGTATGTCATCCACTGTCAATGCCTTTTGGATTGAAATGATTCATAAATATAATAGTCTCTGCATTTCATAAAGTGTTGTGTGTTTCCCCCCAAAAAAACATGGCCTTTATTTTATTAGGGTGATGATATACAAAATTTGGCACAAATCCTCAAATCACTGCTAATCCACTACCTTTCAATGAGCTGTTTTCCGAGCACGATCTTGGTGCCCTCCACTTTGATGAGCTCCTCGTTGTCGTTGTGGATCACCGTCTTCTCCAGCTCCTCCTCCTGTTCCTCCGTCATGGCGACGGGATTGGAAGGCGGCGCGTTGGTCTGATAGTACAGCGGGCAGAACTTGTTGGTCCTCATGTGCCCGATGGCTCCACACGCGCCGCACTTTAGCTAGGGAAGAGAGGCAAACATTAAGGAACACGACAAACAATCTGCCTGTGCAAATGAATATAATAATGCTGAAAGAATAATACTACAAGTCTACTTTTAACAAGAGGAGGAAGTGAAAGAGAGGAATATAGTACTGAATCAGCAGGCTTACTTTTACCTTGAGGTCTGGTCTCTCTTTGACCTTCTTGGCCTTCTTCTCCGGTGGTCCCTTGATCTTGTCCTTCTCTTGGTTTCGTTTCAGCCTCCTCAGCTGCTCCTGGATGCGCCGGCGCTCCTTCCTCATCTCTTCCCGGTGCTGCTCGTCGAAGAGGGCGAACTTTCGTCTGCAGATCAAGGAGATACACACGTGCCACACGGGCTGTTTAACATGCGCCGGCTGGTCTGTGATGAGGGCCTGGGCCTAATTAAGTAGCGGCTCGCGTGGACGTGTCGGCTTTAACGAGCACCATTCATCTTTATTATGGAGAACAGGGCAGCGTTAAGTCGACCTGCTGGTTCACATCAGATGCTTCACCAATGACAAACAGACCCTTGAGCGTATTTCATACATATAAAGAAGCTCTACTAATTGATAAATGTTTATTTGTTAATTAAGATGTATTAGCCTTGCTTTCTTTATTTATTTTCATGCTTTTATCTTGCACTAATAAGAAGTGTACAATTACAATAAAAAATCAGTCTCTCTATTTATCCGTTCATCTTATTTATCCATGCATCCTGCTCAATAAAGGTCAGTCTATGTTTGGAGATAATCATTTTTGGAGCTATAATCTTCACCTTGACACGACACAGTGGTTGTTAATAGTAGATGAGGATCATAAACCTCCTGCTCACAGTCCTAATACAAAGACTCACATGAATTCGTCATCCTTGGTGGTTCTGATCCTAGTGTAGGCGTCGATGACGGCAGCCTTGCGCACCGTCTCGCAGCGCACGTATTCTTTGCCGTCCTCGTCCCTGAAGGTCCGATAGATCTTGAGTCTGCGTCCGGTGGCCGAGGAGTTGAGGCTGGTGACGGAGGACGTGTCGTCATCCTTGTGGGAGCTGGTGGACATGGAACTGGCTGTAGAGTGAAGAGAGAAGGGCAAAGTTAGAGACACAAACAACATTTTGTATCCATTCGTGTACATTTCCCATCCGTGTGAACGTCAGAACACGTGGACGTACACAGGCCCTTGCGCCGCTCCTTGCGTCCCTTGTGGTCCCGGTCGCTCTCCTCTCCCATCAGCATCCTCTGTAGCTCCTTCCTCTCCTGCTCCTCCCTCTCGCGGGACAGCTGCGAGCTGGTCTTCTTGTTCTGCAGCATGTTCTCGATGTTCTTCCCCATCTCCTCAAAGTCACTGTCCTCTGCCGAGCTGCTGTCTGTGTCTGTGGACAACACCTCTGTCGACTCCAACACCCTGTGATGACGAGGAAAATTAAATCAAGATATGCAGAATCCTGAATAATCCTGAATAATATAGTGATTGTTTAAAGAAATAATTGATTGGTTCATAAAATGGAGCGAAATGTTAATCACTATCTCACAAAAGTCAAAATTCAACCTAATTCGTGGGTTTGTCTAGTCCAACAGTCCACAATCCAAACATCAGCAGTTTACCATTATAGAAGACTAAAGAAATCAGAAAATAATAGATTTGAGAAGCTGGAACCAGGGAATTTGGACATTTTCTTCTTAAAAGTGACTCAAATCCAACTAATGGATTAATCGCTGCAGCTCCATTGAATAACATATAATGTTAAATAAGTCTCACTTGTTCTGCAGGTCAAAAATTCTCTGGCATTCTTCCTTATAGCGCTCCTGGTGTTCAGCGACAGAGAATCGAGAGCCTCTGGCGAACTTGCTCATGGGTCCCTCTCCGGATCGAGCCTGCTCTGTGGACATGGTTCTCACCACGTCAATCACCTCCCAGCGGGAGAGTTTCTTGATCTAACACAACAGAGGAACATAAATCACTCTAAAAAAACAAGCCATGAAGATGTGCGGTGTGTGTGGGGGGGGGTGATTTGTTAATGAGAGTGAAGACACTGCTTTGATGAAGAAAATTGTTGTTGCAGAGATCAAATCTTGAGAGAATCTTTGCCACTATCACACAACTAATGTTTGTGAAACATGTTTCTTGTTCTATATGTTATGGTTATATTTACTCTCATGCAACTGTTCAATAATAGTACAATGGTTGCAGTATAGTTATTCAACATATTATGCTAAGGTCAGTGAAGTGGATTTTGTTGTTTTACAGCAGTATTTTTCGTTATAAGGCATTTGGCCAGCAAGGGCCTTGGGACAACCAAGGTACATCTGGATAAGGTACAGATTTTTAGGTTGCACTTGTTTTATTGCACTGCCAGAGTCATTTCACAGTTTTTGTTGCTTTTCAAGTGGTATACTACCATTCAAACGTTTGGGGTCACCCAGACGATTTAGTGTTTCCCATGAAAGGTCACATTTTTATTTATAAAATGAGTTGCAAAAATGAATCTAAAATATAGAAGATATTGACAAGGTTATAAATTATGTTTATTTGATAATAATAATTTCTCTCCTTCTAACTTTGCTCTAGCCAAAGAATGCTGCATCTTACCAGCTAAACTGTTCAGCTGTGCTAACATAATAGCACAAGGGTTTTCTAATCTTCCATGAACCTTCTAATGCACTCACCAAACACAATATACCATTAAAACAGTGGAGGGATGGTTGCTGGAAATGGGCCTCTACACACCTATGTAGATATTACATTATAAACTAGACATTTGCAGATAGAATAGTCATTTACCACATTAACGATGTATAGAGTGTGTTTTAGATTAGTTTATTGTAATCTTTATTATAAAAACAGTGCTTTTCTTTAAAAATAAGGACATTTCTAAGTGACCCCAAACTTTTGAACAGTAGTGTATATATACTTTCTATTTTTCTCACCCTGTGCTGTCTTTTGTTCATTGGTTCCTATGACCCCTCCTGTTACTTCTGTCCTTGTCTCTTTTTGATGTGGTGCAGAGCAGCTCTGTGGGAGCACCATCAATTTGGCTGTACCCCCCCCCTACTATACAATGACAATAAAGGACACACACTTACGTTGATATAATTTTTTGCAAAGAGTATATCTATAGTGGTGAAATTGTTTCATTATTCTGGTTTCGGTTGGATTTTATTATTATTATTTTTTTTTTACGAAAAAAAAACAATGTCAGAAAATTAATTTACCTACTGTGGTGTACTTTGAGAAACGCTGGGTTTTTTAAACCAGGATCAATGTAATGAGTCAGTAACAAAAATTAAAGATTACGTGGCCTACAGTAGGAATTTGGTCTTTTGTGAAAAATGGCCACTGCACTCTTTTGCATCAGTTTTATGTGTTTTCATTACGACCATGGTCTTACTTCTTCCTCTGGAACACCGAACTTGCGCAGCAGCTGCTTGGCGTTCTTCAGTGAGAGTCTCCTCAGGTCGGCGTCTGTCCCTGTCACGGTCTTCTTGGCAGGTGTCGGCTCCTTGTCATCCTAAAAAAAAAAAAACACCAATAGTTTTAACCTTTTATATTAACACAAAGCAGAACACCTACAGAGAATACTGCCAGGGTGGTCAGACCTTCTGCTGAGTGGGTTTGTTGGGCACTTTGACGTAGGAGAAACCCTCCCCACAGCCTGTGGGATCAGCCACACCTGTCACCTCCAACAGGCATTTCCCCTTCATGGCGGAGATGAAGGCTCTGGTCGTGTTCCAGGGAGCCGTCCTCACCTAGGACGTGTGACACAGTCGATCTGAAATGCTCTTTTTAATTTTGGGTTGCTGGAATAACCATAAGGACTTTGATCAATACCTCGTCATCAATTTTCATTTGAAAGTCCTCTTCATTCTCCTCTTCCGGAGCAAAGAAAGATTTCTCACCATATCCAGCATCCTGAAAGGGGGAAATAAATATTTATAGTAAAACCATGGACAAAACGTTTAGTACAATAGACTTTTTTTTTAATAGACAGACAGTTACCTTGAGCCTTTGCTCAGCCACCAACATGCTGTAATAAGAACAACACTGCTCTGGAGACACCATGGCTCGGATTTCTTCTTCTGATGGCAACCTGAAATCAGGCTTCAGAACCCACCAGTTGGAGTCCATGCCTGGCAGGACAATAAAACTCCGTTAGACATTTTCTCTTACCGATAACATTACTCTTGGATAAAGAATGCAGAATAACAGCAAAAATAAATGTCATCAATTTTCACAACAGGTTCAGGTAATTCACTGTAAAAACTGAAATCTTTAAAGGTGAAATTATTTTGTTTCTGGTACAATCAATCCATTATTGAGTAGAATTATCTTTTTCAACTGGCAGATATTTTAGCTTACTTCAAGTTTTTTTTCCTGATTTGGGTTAATTTGGTCTTGTTTTAAGATAATTAAGATAAATTATCTGCCAGTGAATGAGATGATACTTCTTTTGGACAAGTTGTACCTAATACAAGATATTTTCACCTGTCATAATTTCATTTTTTGCAGTGTATAGACTATGTTTTTGTCAAAATACTGAATGCATTTGAACCCTGTTCTATAGTGTCCTGAAAAGTCGAAGTATGCAGGAATTTCCCCCCAAAAAATAATACATACTCAGACAAGTGTAATTATCTCAATCATCACTTCTGACTGTGTAGAGTTGTCTTGTGTTAATCTGCAGATAGACGGGACGGTAACGCACAGCAGTAGGGCTGCAAATACCAACTATTCTGAAAGTAGATTAATCTATTGATGACTGAAAAGATTAGTCGTTTGTTTCATAAAATGGTGCAAAATGACAATCAGTGTTCCCCAAAGCTAAAGATCAAACTAAAATGTCTAAAGCTAAACTAAAATCTCTTTTGTTGGCTCAGACCAGCATTCGACAGCCCAAAGATCATTAGTTTACTATTATAGAAGACTACAGAAACCACAAACCACATAATCAGATTTGAGAAGCTGGAACAAGAGAATTTGTCGTCCTAAAAAATGACTCAAGTTGATTAATTGATTATCAAAACAGTTGGTAATTAATGTGGTAGTTGGAAACTTATCAATTAACCAACAAGTTTTTGCAGCTCTACACGTTATTTGTAAGAGTATATACATATGTTTTTACGGAAAACTTTTTAGGGATATTCTGCCTTTGAGACTACCCGTCTATCTTACCTGTCAGATAACATCCATAGCAGATGTTAAACCTCTTTTCTTGCTTTCAAAGTAACCCCCCCCCCCCCCCCCCCCCACACACACACACACACACACACACACACAGCTGAACCTCACAGACCAGCATCTCTCTATATCCTCACCCTTTTCCTTATAGTTTAAATAGACAATTGATGATTGATTGTTGCAGAGTCTAAGTGAGACATGAGTTCTACCTGTGCGTTTGAAGTCAGCACAGAGTTTAAGTCGTTTCCTGATGCTGCTTTCCGAGTGTGATGGAAAAGCTTTTTTTATATCCTCCATGCGGATTCTCCGGGGCCGGTCCTTGCTCTTCCAGAACAAACGGTAAATGAAAACCTGAGATAACACAGATGTGACAGGTTAGTATGTGCAACAACTACATCAAGGTTCCCAGGAGAGATCAGGAAAAGGAAACATACCTGGAGGAAGTCTCTGATGTGGGTATTGGCTCGTTTAGAGTTGGGCCCTGGAACCTCGTACAAGGGGCACTCCTGACCCACCACGATAATGTCCACGATCTCCCTGATGTAGTAGCCGTGTCGCGTCCGCAGAACCAAGAAATCAGTCTCTGGCATCTTGTGCAGGTAGATTGGGGCGCGGAAAAGGTTGTTTTCAAATGCCTGAAACAAAAAAGACATTGCATCTCACAGTTAAGACTAGTGATGCATCACATATTCACCCAACAGGGCTCCTACAGGATTCTTCAACGTAAATTCAAGTCTTTTTAAGATGACTTTTACTTATTTAACAACCTATTTCACACACCTAGAGGCAAAGAAAACCTTTTTTAATTTGTTTTTATTTTTATATTCATTTATAGTATAAAATATATTTTCACCAAAGCGTCACCTGTAGTAGTTGGGTATATAGTACAATATGATGTACTAAAGAAAACTGAAGGATAAAATACATTAAATTGATTTTTTGGGAAGATTTTTAGGTTTTAAATGTAAACTACATCCATATAAAAATATTTTTTCACTAAAACCACATCTACCGTATATTACTTAGGGCACTGTGAATATGATGAACTACTTCAAACAGAGCAGAGAAAAGCCATTTTGTTTATTTTTCATTTTTTGCCACTCGATGATTGTCAATGTGGAGATGCTGTTTTCTGGTAGAAGGTGAAATGACATTAAAAGATGACATTGTAGGGTCAATCAATCAGAATATGATGATGATGTTGCTGTATTCTACACTATTTATTTATGTGACCAGCTCAGATAAAATTAAACATCAAGACAGTATTCAATAACCAGCCAACATCACCGTTTTAATTTTTGAGACCCAAAAATCAAAATGTAATACTTTTTCCAAGTCTTTTTAGAGATTATTTCTGTGACTGACCTGTAGCAGCTGTCCAGGATGCAGAGAACCCAGGAAAGGAGACGTGTGGCAGTATACAGTCTCTCCATATTTACAGTCTGGTGCTCCAGGATCCTTTCCAGGTTTCTGAAGAACACAGGAATGGCATCATTTTACTCTAGGAACTAAACAGCCATATACATTTCACATACAGGTCTGTATTTCTTGTCTTAAACCCTCCCTAAAAGCGAAATTCATATTTTAAATTTTACATCTAGGTAAAGTTGGAAGACAAAGACTATACTGACCCGTTTGTAGTAGTTTTTGATCTTAGTGGCCATGCCGACTTGCATGATGAGAGGCGGGTATTCTTCACTGTACTCTGCCAGGATCAGATCTCCATCTTTTCCAGTCAAATCCTGCGGGGTTCGCATGAAGAACATGTCTCCTCCTCCTGATGCCTGCCGCTCCTGCTCCCGCATCTATACAGAAGGATTTGAGCATGAAAAACCATTGATGTTAGTGCAAAAACAGCAGAACATTACAAGGTCACCTGCACATTCAGAGCATTAATGCTTGTCTGGAGCAGAGATCCACCTTGGCCTTCTTCTTGATATGTTTGAGCAACGGCTGGACGGGGTGGGGGCCCGGCTGGGCCAGCGCTCCAAACGAGTATTTCTTCAGAGTCGATCGATGGAACTGACGCAGCTTCATAGGTCCCATGTGAGTGGGGAAGAAGGGCTGTCGCAGCTCCAACCCTGGGATAGAGTGCTGGAATAAACAAAATTAAGCTGGTTAAATTATACATTTTACTTAATGGCTCTGTATATACCATAATTGAATCAGAAGATTTATAGTACATTATAATTACAATACATTATACATTATATACAACAGAGCTGCAACGTTTACGCAATTAGTTTCCAACTATTACATTAGTCACAAACTATTTAGATAATTGATTTAGTGATTTTTATGAAAAAACTATCCAAATTCTCTGCTTCCAGCTTCTCTTCTCTGATTATTTTTTTGGTTTCTTTATTCTATAAAAGTAAACTGATGATCTGTGGGTTGTTGAGTGTTGGTCTGGACAAAAAAAAACATTTAAGGTTGAGTCTTCATATTTGAGTAACAGTAAATGCCATTTACCTATCAAAATAGCCATTAGCTGCAGCCCTAATTAATACTTCAACGCATGTCACTGCAGCTTACCTGAATGATGTTGCCACCAAAAGAGCCCCTCAGGCCCTGCTGTTTGGGATAGTAGTACTCGTCGTTGGAGAGGTTCCAGGGGTCCTTCACTTCAGGCTGGGACATGTTCTGAGTGGAGAGAAAGCATTTCTCATTGAAACTACAGCCATCCTAACCTCTTTTAACGATATGGTAAAATACCATCCCCAGGTATCTGTCAGTTTCATTTAATCATATGAGCACTTTCACTATGCACAATTTTATTAATTTAAGGTGCAATTTACCATTTTCTGTTTAACTGAAAATTGCTTCAGACAAAAATCCTCACTGAAGAAGCAGACTTTGTTATCTCCTTATCAAACATATGCTTTCACTTGTCTTGAGATATTATACCTGCTGTGGCTCATCTTTTATCACCCCAGTCTTCCCCAGCAAGATGCGGCTCTTTTTGATGGCCGATTCCTTCTTATTCTCTTTCGATGGGGATTGGGACGTCATCTCCTCCTTCTCATCAGGAATTTCTACAAGAAACAAAAGTTTAGATATCGAGGTTAATACCTGGTATATGTTTTGTGGCAAAGCAATCTCATGATTTCTTTTTGTTTTTTTTACCCAGAATAATATTCTCATCATTGGGATCCAGAGTGAGAACAGGTGGTGCTAGCATAACCTCCATCTCCTGGTCATCCCAGATAATGTTGTCTTCCCAGCGTCCATACACCAGCTCCTCACTGTCAATGGGGAAAATGGAGAACCAGGGAGCGTCTTCTTCCTGAGAGGCTACAGAGTAGGGAAAGGAAGTATTAAGAAACCAAGATAAAATCCAAGAAACCTGTGGATTCACAAAAAAAGTTCAATTATGATGTAAAAATAAATCACCATGATTATCATGGCTGTTTTTTTCCCGCTTGGAGCCAGAGATTGAAGAAGCTTTGGGCATTGGAGGAGGTGTAGGTGGCACCAACAGGGAATTACTTCTTGTCAGTCCTAGAAGATTAAAACATGTTATTTTTTTCTTTCACACACACAAAATCTTACATTGTGATGCTTCAGCATAAACAATTAACAACAGCATGAAATAGAATTATGTCGTAATTCACTGTATTTAATAACAAAAATAATGGATTTTATTTGTAATTAGTGGGGCAAAGGGGTGGAAAACCTCTAGTTAATTCCCAGAAACTTTCATTAATTAAATAAATAAATTGACTGAGGACTTTTGTAACTATTCATTTCAATAGTCTTGTGCTTTGGGCTCAAAGTGTGGCTTCCAGGGATCTAGGAATGCACAGTGTGTGAAGAGTGTGTAGCCTCAACAGCCCTGCAGTAACAGTGTGCTGTGTGTATGTGATTGAGGAGCATACCTGCATTAAAAGGATAGTTCAACATTTTTGAAAATCTGTGCATGGTCATGATTTCTATAGTCATAGCAAGAGGTGCATTATGTTTTTTTTGTAGATACCAGCTGTTATTTTTTTGTATTTATTAGTTTCCCTTCATCAAACTCGGCAAATACACATTCCTGGGTTTTTGCTTTATGTGTCGTACTGTTACAGTTATTATTGTTAAGTGCAGGTCAAAACCTGTCCACAGGTGTTTGGAAGTTGCTGGATTGTGTATTTATTCGAGTTTGATGAGGGAAACAAAAAAATACCATTAGCCACATAGTAGTAGGTGGGCAGCTCACAGATCTGGTCCACCGGTCTAGACACACCTGGTAACGACTAAAGGAATTGGCAAATTTAAAATGTATAACTAATCATTTCTATATGTTTTTTTTATTTCCATGAAAAATTTCCAATTTTGAACATTTCCTGAACTTTGCAGGCCTATTTGTAAAGCAAAGTTCACAACAATTTCACTTTTGTATTGGTTCTTGGGCTCTTACCCTGCTGTACGTTGTAAGCGTTGGCATTGCGCGTCATGCTCGAAGGCAGCCATCCCGCCAGGCTGGCTCGCTGCGTCTTGGTGCCCTTGTGTTTTACTTCCTCCCCATTCCAAATAATGTCGTCCTCCCACTGCAGTTGAGTGACCATCAGGAAAAGCTCGTTCTCAAGCGCCTGTCCGTTCATCTTTCTGCCACCACCTTCCTCATCATCATCATCATCTGCAGCAGCAGCAGCGTCAGCTTCTCCGTCAGCATCAGCATCATCGTGCCACCTCTGAACCTGAACCTAGAGAAACATTATATACAATACCAGAAACAAGAGTTTGGAGTTAGCCAGCCTGCTGATTTACATCCAAGACACCAAGAATATATTCAATTATTCAGGATGGTTCTTATAAAACCCTCCATATTTCATGTGTATGGTCACTAAATTTGGCCAAATTGGAAGAAGATCTTGTCCTCAATTGTCTTTTCTTCTTAAACCCTGACCCATTTCAATTACATCCACAGGAATTACCTCCGTGTAATCTTTTTTTTTTTTTTTTTTTTTTTTTTAATTTATTTTTTAATTTTCTTTTTTTCCTTTTAAATTAAAAAAAAAAAAAACATTTTTGTAACTTTTCTAACTGCTGCTGTAGCACTGTAAATTTCCCCACTGTGGGACAATAAAGGAGCTATCTAATCTATCTAATCTAATCTAATCTAATCTATCATCTGAACATCTAGCCCCATATATGGGTGAGGCTCTATGTTTGCATGAGGTTTGTTATATTGTGTTAATCTTTCTACTGTACTGGATGTCATCATACTATTGTGTTACTCATGAATGATACCAACCCACTAAAGCTGGCTATTGGAAAAGGCATATGCTCCTAACAAGAGAAAAAGATGCTGGTGTTACACTGAAAACATCTGCATGGAGCTATCAATGGCAAGAATGCACAGTTCTGGAGCCGACAGATAAGATTTGGGAACTGCTGTAAGTATTATCTGCATTTCTTTTGTTAAAGTGTGATCTTTTGTGGCTGCAAAAGTCCTGTATTGATCCAGATAAGGGGGGAAGATGATAAAAAGAAAATATCAGAAACACAATAAGCAAACTGTCTGTGAGGCTGCAGATGTCTTCCTACTTCTTGTGCAGTCTCTGTGGTTTCTGGAGGCGGGTCCTGCGTCTGAGGCTCGCTCGGGTCTTTTTCTTTTAGTTTGAACCCGTAGTTGAAGTTGCTCCCATCCTCGGGGACGCCCAGCATGTCATACCAGAGCTGGGCAGGACCATATCTCCATTCTGCCACTTTGGGGCGAGACTCTGCCTCCTTGTCGCCATCACCACAAGTTTGAGAGAACTTTGATTCTACCGGAGCCATCATGGTTATCTGGAGGTCACAGAAAGTATAAAGAAGCATTGTGAAGAGCTGGATACAATCAATAATTTCAAACTATTGTAATAGCAGTTGATATTATGAGAGCCTCTAGCTGCAATATTCACCTCATCATCAGAGAGACACTGCTCTGGCGGTGGAGGGTTTGCATACTCGTACACCCATCCAGATTTTTTCTCTTGGCCTTGCTCTGTGGGCTCTCCCTCAGGAGGAGGCGTCCCGGGCTGAGGGTCCCGGTGCTTCCTCTTCTTCTTCCTGCGGGCGCTTCTCCAAACAGACGGCATGTTTTTTCCAGGACCAAAGAGCCGTAAGAACCTAAGCACCTGGAAAAACATTAGAGGCAGCAAGTGTCAATGCAATCCTTGATTTTGGAAATAAACTGTCAAACTGTCAATTACCCAATAATATCTAGGACATTTGTTTGTTTAAATCATTTAACATATCAGCCGTTTATTTGGGGCAGTAGTTTTCTTGACAAAAAGCTCAGCATTACTGGAAAAATAGGGTAATCTAATTAAATTCTTTTATAAAACCAGTATGACTACGCTTAATGCTTTGCAATAATGTTAATGATTTTTTCCATACCCGAGAGACGTAACTACTGTATAAATTACAAGTTTTAAAGTCAGATCACAGTACTGTAGTTAAACACCTTCAGCTGCTTCTCCAGAATTTTTCTCTGCATAAAGAGTTTGTTCTCATGTTGGACTTTTTATTTTTTGCTGCACTGGAATTATGGTAATTGCCAATTAATCAATATTACTAGAGAGGGTGTTCTTTAACGTCATTTTAGTATGACAGTGATGCGTAAGGATTAAGGTGCTGAAGAGAAAAAAAAGTTAAGGAAAAAAAAACATCAGTTAACACTTTAATTTAAAAAAAAACTGTGGTAATTTACTAAATATACACCTGCACTCATCATTTAAAAAGGACCCGTCAGTTAATTTGAAATTTACGGTAATGGTGAGGTATAGATCGGTATAGTGCCTTTTAGGATGCGTTACCTTTCCAGGTCTAAACTCTGGGAAGAGCTCTGTGACACCTGGCAGAGCTTTGGCTGCGTCTTTGTGCATAATGCCAGCTAGAGGGAGGGTGAGCCTGTCTGGGGGACCTCCGGCTCCCGAGCCCTGGCAGGGACGCTCGGTCTCTGACTCAGAGTCTGAAGAGCTGCTGAAATCAACCTTATCAGCAGTAGAGGATGGTGCAATGATGGAGGGCAGGATAATGCCATCACCCTCTTCTCCAGCTGTGCGGGGAAACAGTGATAACTCCATCATCAGATTACTCTGATCTGTTCTTCAAAGCTTTGACAGTAACATACATCTTCATGTAAGTAGCAAAAAAGGATTATTATGAATAATTATATACCCACCACTTATGCTCTGAGAGGAGGGTTCCTCTTTCTTTGCAAACGTAGGAAGACTTGGCGGCGGCGGTGGAGGCATCAGCTTCGAATCTATATCCTCACAGTCAGCATCATAATCATCCTCATCATCTATAATTAAGGAATTTGAAGAAAAAATAAATTAATCTTAAACATTGTGAAATTGCTGGTGAGTGTGAATTGAAAAGTGGTTTAAAAATCAAATATAAAAGAAGACAGTGTTGCAAAAATGTTTGTTGTAATTGTTCAGTTTTTAAAGGTATAATCTTTATGTATTCAAAGCTATTTTTTTAAATATATTTTCTAAACTATATGAATATATATATATATATATATATATATATATATCTACCAAGAATGTACACACACGCACACATATTCATATCTATATTTTACTGCTATAATGCTGTGGGAGCGAGACATTGATGGTGGTTTGAGGACTGTGAACCTCTTTCGCTACTTAGACGTGTTTTATAAATGAAATCCATTATTATTGTTGTATTGTTAATATGAATCTATGTAGCTGTAAGAGCATCACCTGTTTTCCTGCTGGGCTGCATAGATGCCATGGCCTGGCGGTACTTCTTCGTCTCATCCTCGGCAACCTCACTGATGTCAGAATAATCAACTGCATCTTCAGTACTTTTTACCCAACCTGGATGAGGTAAAATATTGAAAATGACACCCCATTCTGTTTCTGGCAAATTATTTGCAATGCTCCTTTATAAATTCACCCAGACCTTCTGAATCCACATTTCCAGAGTCTCTGTGTTCCTCTTGATCCTCGTCCTCATTGGCAGTGATTTCTGTAATGAGTGAGCCCAAACCCAGAGTACCCAACCCTGCCAGGTGCTTTTTGGACTCCTTTTGGTGAGAAGAAGAGGCAGAAACACAACAGAAAGTTATATAACAGTAAGAATCCATTACAACTGGGTTTAAAAAAACACTTACATTGTCCAAAACACTGTCATCTTCCAACTGGCCATCTTCATTTATATTTCCAAAGAGGAAGCCAGTAATAGAGAAAGGGCGATCTTGGTCCTCATCGCTGTCTGAGTCAGACATCCTAAAAGGATGAAAGATCACATTTAGAGTTTAGGCATTCAGCTCATCTTTTTATGTGGAGTTAATATCAAAATTAACAAGACACATCCCTGAATGAGCAGGCATGACGTACAATATGATCAATATGATCAATGACGGTTTCTCATTAAGCAGCTATTAGCTATAGTTGTTAAAGTTAATATTTTTACTGTACATCATCAACTGGAAAAGTAAATAATTAAATCGTTGCTTACAAAACTTTGTCTTTAATATCAATAACTTTATTACCATTTAGATTATTTATAATATTTTCCATTTACATTAAAAAAGCGTCACAGAAAGCATCATCTAGTTTCCACATTAACATATACTAACAAGATACAAACATTAAGAACAATGTAACACTACTTTAAAAACGGCATTAATTAATGAACATTAATTCCCCAGTGTGAGCAAACTCTACATATGTTATAGATGAGTTAGGCTACGTTAGCTGTGCTGCATGGAAACGTAGATGTCGTTAGCTGAGTTAGCAGTGTGACGAGTACAAATGAACGAAAATGTCATAAATGCAGTTTGCACTTACCTCCCGAGTGATCTCTTCAGACTTGGTGCGTTTGGTTTTTAGCCAGCTTGATAAGAATACTGAATGTTTACATTAGCACAGGCAGCTAAATATTTAGCTAACGATGCTTCATGATGCTTCCATAAAATAACTCTGTAGACTAAAAGCCGTGCAAACACACGCGCCCCTGTGTCAACTTTGTTAGGGTCAAAGAAGGAAAAAACGACAATGGACTGAAAACAACGCAAGTGTTATGTAAATGAAACTTTCTGTATTAGTTTATTTTTCATCAGTCTACAACAGCATCAACAGAGCTAAACCCAGCTAAGCTAAGCTAACGCCAGTGACCCGGATGGACAATGAGGCGTTCAGGGTCTCCGTGTAACGTGAACTACTGTCGATTATTGGACAGATTAGCAGAACATATTATTTTTTTTTTTTTATTATTATTAGTGTTGTTGTTGTTGGTATTATTGGTGGTGGTGGTGGTAATTTTGTCATTGGGGTGATATCACATTTATTTTTCCTGCAAATAATAGAATTATGGGAATTTCAAACAATTTACTTAAAAATAAAATAAAATCGATTTTAAGTGTTTGTTATAAAGCTCATTAAACACAAAGTGAGGTTTACAATTCTACAGATTTTATGTATCACTTAAATAAGTAAACAATATCATTACTGCCATCTGTTGGACTGGAGTGTGGGACAGTAGCTTGGCGGAAATCATCAATACAAGATTAGTTTCTCTGTAATAAACCTGTTTCCTTAAGATATGTTACTAGGTGACTTTATACTTGCCATTATGCTTCTCTAATGTGAAATTATGATTTTGCTCCTTGAATACTAAAAACAGTTTTCCTTCTTTCCAGCACATATACATATAAGATATATAGAACATATATATACATTCCAGTAGCACAGATTGATCAGATTCTAGTTTACTATTTAATGAATTATTGGACTTTGATTAAGTCCAATAAGCCCTATTCTTTAAATTGGAAATACCTTGCTTCTTCCTTTTTGTTCCTGCCCAGCTTCCCTCTAATATGTTTTTGCATAAATGTCTTCCTATGTCATTGATATGCCAGCACTTTTACCAGACCTTAGCTATAATTTAAGTTGCAGCTAGAGAACATTACAGTACAGCATTAGACCTGTATTTTCTCAGTCGGGCAGCAATAAAAAAATGTGTTAGTTCTAGGGGAGTTTGTTGCTCCTTAGGGGTCACAGGAAGAAGAGGCACTGCCGAGCCTTCCTCACCAAGACCTGCATGGTTCAGGTAAGACTTCAGATATGTGGACTCCAAGGCTTAAATAGAGACTTGAGTCATTCACACACACCCACATGAATTGAGACTTGATTTACTCATCCTTAAGACTTCCTGCAGATTTCTCTTGAGGACAGAGCGACTCATGCTCACAGAACTGTTTCCATTGTTTCATTTAGGTACATGATTTTCCATTTCAAATGGGGGGGGGGGGGCGCACTCAGTGTAACCAGTTTTTCTAAAACATTGTATGTTAAGTTACTTTGTGGGTTATTTTATGTTGAGTCCCTTTTAGAAAGACTATTCATTGACTCAATAACATGAAGCATGTTTGAGAGAGATTAAATTCTATCTACTCCACCGTTTCTGTTGGTCAACAAATAGCATTATGAATACAAAGACACTAATGTCACTTTTACGTGGGTGGATTATTTACCAAAGTGCACTCTTCAAGCAAAATTAGCATTCACATGACAGCATATTGTAAAATGAGGCTAGTGTACTGTAAGTGATTCTGTAGTGATGGAAGTGTATTCTCTACATTTTTACATTCCCTACATTATACCAGTTTTAAAGTGCTAACAGCCATAAAAGAAAACCCAAACAATGACAGTTTAGCCAGTTTTAATAGTTTTGAAACACTTGGTTTGGAAAAAAGTACAAAAGTGATCTTGGATGCCACAGTATGAAACCAGCCCAATAATGCAAGGTGAAAGGTGTATTCCTTTAAAAAGCATCTTCTACAGACATGTTAATTTCAACTGGCCTTACCATACACATACTGTACTCACTAAAAACAGATACAAGCAATAGTTTAAATACAATGGCTGACCCCAGTAATACATTTACAAGTGATTCTTAAAAAACTAATTAAAAAGGGGGTGGGGTAGAGGGGGAAATAAAGAAGTCTGACCACAATGCCAACCGGTATCTGGCAGTAAATTCATGCAGTATAACAATCGTTCCACTAAAGAGAAACAGCAAAGCACTACAGCTGTCACACAGTGAGAAAGAGGGCAGCCAAGAGGTGTCTCTTTATCAGACAGCCTTTCCAAAATGTTCATTGGTTGTTTTATTAATCGTTACTGAGAAAATTCTCTAGCGTCGAGCAGCAGCTCAGTGGTCACCCTTCCCACGTTTGCATACACTGTAAAGTTGCACAGGCTCTCCCGTTATGGAGAACGTGTCTTCCACAATCTCATCCATTTAGAAAAATATAACTAATCGCTATTGAAGAAAAAACCCCAAAATGTGGGATATTCTCTTTAGTATGTTGTGAGGAAATAAAAAAGCTAAGAAATACAGTTGAATAAATAAATTGCATGACATCCATAAAAATTAAGTGGATACATTGAGTCGACAGAATGCTCTCCACATATGCACACACTATCATTTTTTGATTTGGCCCGGCAGTGTTAAAAACGAGGGCTCCATCCTCCATCCACAGTCACGCCCTACGATCCAGTGGAAAAAGTTGCCATAAAATATCTAAAATGTGTTGACTTTTAGAGAAAGGTTTTCTTGTTCTTTGATTCAACAACTGATTCCCATGTACAACATGGTCTCTGGCTTTACCAATTAAGAAGTTAATCGATGCTGATGGCAATGAGGGAACACAGGAGGGAGACTTTCACAGTGTTACAACAATGAAGCCGCTCTGTGTCGTTGCCTGCTGGCCGGCCTATTGTTAGGGCAACAGCAGTGAACTTCCTGTCCGGTCAAACTTTTTTCCCTTCGAGAGGGCAGCCACTTGTTTCATCAACTCTCTGTTCTTGCTCTGTGGGGAAAAGAAAAATATTAAAAGCATTAGAATTTAGACATATTGGTTGCAGATTTTTAAATAACTAATTTTTAAGCTGTTGTAAAATCACAATGCTCACATATGACACACATTGCATTTTACCTGAAATCTTGGGATTTAATCCATTAGATTAAAAAATTAATAATAGTATAAAAGTATTTTATAAATTTGCAGGTGCTGTTATTTTTACATAAATCTTTTAATGGTACGTGAATTAAAAAATGAGCTGGACTCTCCTGCTTTATTCTAAAAGTTTATCACAAGGAATTGGCTCAACTGACTCACTTATCGTATCCATCACAACAGAATGTAAGGTTGTGCAGCAAATTAATCATCCGTGCATTACATTAACATCTGTATAGCACAATTTTGAGAGCGCAGATGCATTTTAATTATTTCCCAATAGCATATGTGACTTAACCTGATATAATCTACCCCCCTAGTAGAAATAAAGTTTTGAGATCACATGGACGCATCTGAAAATATTAAGCCTGTGGTGCTTTTACAGGGTTTGTACAGTTGTGTGTAGATTCTGAAACTAATTAAATGACGTTCAGTGATGTAACAGATAAAAATTGTTGATCAGTGCTACAATAACATCCCTGCTCTGTAAGGTTATGTAACACTATAAATTAAGCCGTCGTATGGTGAGCAACAGTCAGATGAGCCTGGTGTCCAGAACACTGTGAGCTGAACAAAGTTTACAAAGTTAACGGAAGACATCTGTGATGTTAGTGGGTTCTCACTAAAATAAATATCAGAAAAGAATCATTTATGACTTCCAATAATGACTTTTCATAAACAATAATGTTCCAATGTGGTTTCTTAAAAGAATGAAAGTTGGCAATGAGGCGCATTTAGCTTGAGGCTATTTCCACTGACACATAACTAACAACATGAGAAAGGGAGTGGCACATGTCAAATGGGTAGGCCCAAAAATTAAAAAAAAAAATTCTATCACACATCCTGGAAACCTGTTAACCACCCTGGTACTGAACTGAAAAAAAAAATCACCAAACTAATTTACAAACTTTAAAAAAAAAAACGTTATTCTGGAAAACTTGCATGATTTTTCAAAGTATATCAATCCACAACAAAAGTGTCATTATAATCTGTGAATACAGTAGATATTACTGTGTATAATTTATAGCTTGTAGATAAAGAGATGCTGAAAACTTGTTGGAATTTCTACTAGTGAGTAGTCAGTTGGAGAACATGTGGTCGTATGTAGTTTCCTACCTGCTGTTGTTCCATAGACTCTTTGTGTGATTTCTCCATTTGGTTCATCTTGACCCTCATATTGGATTCCTGGTATTGGAAGTCTGCTTTGAGCTCTGTGAGCTGGAGTAAAAAGTCAACAATCAATAATTAGTACAAACACATGCAGCCGACAATGATGCATCTTTCCTTAGGGCCGTGGGTCGGTCTGAAGGTCGGCTGATGAACCCACCTTTCGGTCCTTGTCTAAAATGGTCTGATCCCTTTGCTGCAGAAGTCTCTTCAGTGACATTACTTCCTCTTTCAGTTGGCTAATGAGAATGAAGTTGTCTGTTCCTCCTGAATCCATGGACTGGGTGATGGAACTACTGATGGGAGAACAGACAGAGAACGAGGTCGGTAATGAGTCAAACAGGTTGGAGAAAAGGATTTTAAAGGGAATATCTCCTTCTTTTTATGCACCAATGTTATAAGTACAATCAGAATTGCCCATGTTGCTTTCCTTAAGATACGGTGATCATACCTGTCCCCGTTGGATGGCTTCATCTCCAGTTTTGGTTTCTTCTTTGGAGTCTCCTTCTGGATTGAAGACGATTTATGGCTGCAAAGAAAATTTCAAAACAGTCAATCTGTGCTGAGAAACTCCATTTATGCAGTGTTTTCTGATTACTAAGAAGGATTTGTTTTTACCTCTGCTTCCACAGTCCCTGCTCCTGTTCAGGACTCAAACTCCCACTCAACCTGTGACATAATTCAGCTTAGTGAATATCAGCATATGGAAAACATAAATTGTTCATGTTAGCCTATTTAAACCCACCTGCAGCTATAGTTGCCAAATTCTTTGACTGACATTTTCTACTCAAAATGAAAAAATGACATGATAGAAGACAACTTGAACAAAGGTTTTAAGTAAAAAGTGCTTCCTGTCACATGATATCATTGTTTGCATGTCCCTTCCTTCTGAGAACATAGTGAAGACAAACCCTAAATTATGATTTTCAACCCTGACATGTATATATCTGTATATATATATATATTATATATATTTAATCATTCATGAATAACCCCAAAGAACAGAATGTTGTACCTGGGATAAAAAGGTTTTTTTTATATGCATATTTTTGCAAGCAGCAACTATAGCTGCTAGTTATTAAAATGCTTGAGAACAAATACATATGTAACATGATTGTCTGTGACTCAAATAATGATGATAATTGTATGTATGAAAACGATCGGATGGAGCGATCAGCGATTGGATGGAGGGAGAAGTGACATACTTGTGGTGGGACCCGCTGTGTCTGTGGTGTTGGTGGTGGTGGTGGTGGTGCGGTCTGGAGTGGTGGTCTTTCTCGTTCAGGGATGAGGAGTTGGAGGAGCCGAAGCCCTTCCTCTGCTCCTTGGTCTTCTGCAGGACACGGCGGTAGGACAAAGTGCAGAGCCAGCACAGCAGTTTCCCATCCACCTGTGTGACGGCAAGAACAGCCGTAGCTCTTAAAACTTGCTGTTACACACACACACAGTTCAGTTCAAAAACATGCAAAACTTAATCAAGGGATGCTCAAAGTTCGATTTATGTGTCTCATCAGACTTCTGTCCTTGTCTCACTTAACCTGCAACTGAGAAAATCCACTAACTGCTGGGGTCTGCCCCCTCATACAGCAGCATCATCATCTATTGTTTCAGCAGTTTGATATGGACACAGCATTTTACCTTTACACATCAGATAGGCCTTCTCACTGTCTGTTTTTAAAACAAAGCTTAAAAGACTTTTTACTTACTGGCTTTAACTCAACATGAGACTTTGATTTTTTTTTTTTTTAAACACATTTTACTAATGGTCTTTCAACTCAGCTTGAGACCTCAGCCTGTTTTACACATTTCATTTGTTTTTTTATTGTAGATTTGTTTGTTTTTTTTGCTGTTGGTTCATGCCCATGTATGTACAGTACGGTTTCAGCTTTGGTTGGTTTTAGGTGCTTTATAAATAAAGTTGACTTTCGATACATGTGTATATTTGTAGACTTAGGGGTAGGGTTAGGGTTAGAAAAAAAAAAAAAAACAATATGATTATGAACAATTTATATATACATTGAATACATTGAATCTGCGCTTACGTTTTTTTGTCTTTACTTAGCCAGTTCTAGCTTCTCTGCTTCACTTGTCCCGTCTGTACTGCTGTGGTGAATCATTCAGTCTGACGCATGTCGTATACATGCTGGAGAAAATCAAATTTCAATCGCATCTTCTAGGTGCGTTAATTCGAGTTGGAGAACTCAGATTTTAGTCGGACTAACACGTTTACATCCACTTGTTCTTTTGTAGATAGATTAAGGTAATATTTGTTTGTTTCCTCCCGATGTATCATGTAAACATACTGAGAGTGTGTCTGTGGCACATTTATACCTTTCTCCTGCCTTCCTCTTTGCGGTCAAAGGCGCATTGCTGTTTGCACTGCTCACACGTTTGTGGAGGTCCATATTTCTTTTCAGAGTTAGTACAACGCTGGCACTTTGTCCCAATAAAAGCTGCAATGATATTACAGTACTGGCAGGGTTTGGGCTGTGAAGACAGAAAAAGTTCAAACATTAAAAGTCCATTTTACACATAAGGCACATTTAAACAAACTTAACAATATTAGAGCAAGCTATAGAGAGTTTAAATTGAATATAGATTATATAAGTAGATTACAGAGCAACCAAAGTGGAATAACAAATAGAACTAAATCCAAGTGCTTCAGGAGAAACTCACTGTTCCAAATTGTTTGACATTCTGGGCACATTTCTTGCAGATTGTGTTGGTTTTACTGTAAAGAATAAAAAAAAGTTGAGAAAATAACATGAAATACAAATATATATTTTTTGCAGAAATTGAATATGAAACACAACTCACCTTTCCTGTTGAAACTCAGATCTGCAGTATGTGCACTTCACTATCGGGTGTGCAATGCGACACTCCTATGGTGACAAAACAAATAGAAATCAGGAGTTTCTTGAGTGTAAACTGTGGTTTTATTTACAAGATGTCCAATAGATGCGAGACTTCATCATAGGTTGCTGTTTGTCACCACAACGTGATGTTTGTTGTGGCTCTTGGCTACAACATCTGCACTAATACAATGTCCTGATAATTTGGCTGAAAAAAGGTTTTCAGTCTATTCTAACTACTTTACTGTCAGTCAACATGTTATGGGCAATGTGAAAATAAAAAACAAGCACAAATTAAATAAAAACATGTACAACTGTAACCTTGACTGGTAATCTCACATGTTTGCCCCTGTGCTTTAACTATTCTGCACAAAGAAAAAGATAAAAAAAATATGCTTGAAGGCCTTGTAAAAGGCCCCATTTCATTTAATTTACACCTTTCCTGTTTAAAGTTTTGATATCACTAACAAGAGATATTGATGGTTATAAGAACCAAAATTTATCTTAATAGACTTTAACGTCTCCTTCCTGTAGCTCTAGATAGATAGATGTACTTTAATAACACCAAGGTGGGAAATTACATTGCAGCAGCATCATTTCACACAGTGAAAATAACAACATACAGAGGAAGGATATAATATGTAATGTAATGTACAAAAAGTATATACAAAAAATTAGAAGTGTTGATTTGTCTAGTTAATATTAACTTGACTTGTCTTGGTTGCCTGGTTTAAATAATTTTAAATGGATCTGTATTGTTGTAACATAACTTCACAGGTTCCCCAATTGGTTCATTTTAAAGCACAGTTTCTGAATACAGGCTGCTGCATTTCGCTGTGGATTGATTGTAATGAAATATGGGACATAATATTTAATATAATATTATATACATTATGTTAAAAATGTTATTCAAATCCTCACTTTCTTTGATAGGGGACCTTTAAAAGAGTAATAAAAATGCCAATTTTTCCTGCTTGTCTTGATTAAAAAATATGAATCAGTGCAGACTGGATGAAGTAAAGAAAGATTATTATAGCAGTTTCCACCAGTGGAGGGAAAAAGAAGTTTTTATCCTTTGCTTGTAAGAACACAGAAAGAACATGTTCATGTGCAGCTATGAAGGTAAAAAAATATCATTATTAAAAGAACTCCAAAAGGCAATGAAAAAAAAAACAAGCCAGACTTCTATTATAGGGATAAAGCTGGTTATTCATGTACTGTATGGTGATTAATACTCGTAGATTGTTGTAATTTAAATGTATTTTTTAACTCATCATTTTGACAGTGTAAGCTTGTGTTAAGAGTGCTGTATTTGACACAATAATCATGATTTTACAACCAAAGAAACTTATTCTAACACAAGGACAGTTTCTAAACACATCCTGTGTGCATTTCACTGTGCATTATATATATATATATATATAGAGAGAGAGAGAGTAGAGTAGACTGGGTGGAGTAAAGAGGGGTTATTATAGCAGTTTCCTCCTGTGGAAAAAATGTTCTGTGGCTTGTAATAACACAATATGGACACGTTATTACTCTCTAACAAACAGCACAGTGTTTACAGGTTGGAAAGAAATAAAGTGTTACATAATCTGAGCCTGGCTGCCTGTAAACAACATGACACCCGGTCGGAACTAACACTCACTCACACACTTGGAGTAGTTTAAACTCCGGATTGTTTGCAGTCTGTCTCACACACATATACACACACACACTCCCAAACCTTGCACAGCTGCTGGCCCTGCGACAGCTCTTCGAAGGGATACCGCTGGTTACACTTCGTACAGGCATACAGAGCCGACGTTGCCATTCTCTCGCCCAACTACACTAAATGTCACCGAGCTAGAAGGAGGCGAACGGAGTCCAGATGCAAACTGAACGGATTAACGGCGCTATTTCCTCTCTCAGCCACTTGCTAATTGAGCGCGCTCCCACACACACATATATATGTAATATATAAACACACACACATACACACACACACACGTTAGCTTGCTCGGCTAGGTAGCGGAGGGCAGCATAGAGCCGCAGGAAGCTGGAGGGAGCCGAGGAACAATAAACTCCAAATATCTGTGATCTCCCTCCGCTCACACGATACCCGACCGCCCGAACTCGAGGTCGAACGCTTAGCTGTGCCGCGGTATAAGCGATCCGTCGATACAAATCCGGCTTTCTCTATCAAGTTTCCACCGTTCACGCCAAGAAAATGTATTTTCCTGTTTTCCTTCGCTCTTTTTTTGTATCGACGCCGTCGTCGTCATGTAACCGGAAGTGGCGGCTCACTCTCCGCGACACAATATCCGTCCGCGGGATTCACAATTTTTGAAATGCTCAGAGCCAATCACAAGACAGGATTCTCTATAATAGAAGGTAAAATATTTAGATTTACCATTCAATAAAAACACTCACACTAGACAAAATACTCAATACACAGGACAAATAAAAAAGAAGACACAACTAAACGTCTGTTTTATTAATGTAATTATCAGTGGTGGAAGTATAGTACAGTAGGATTAAAACAGCAATGTAAAAAGACTCCATTACAAGTGAAAGTCCTGTGTCACAAATCCTACTTAAGTAAAAGTACATAATCAGATGTCAGGGGTTCCCCAGAAAAAATGAATAATTTATTTAGTATAATCCCCACTTTAATTCACTATAACTCCATGCAAAAGTAACAAAATGACCCAAGGTAGAACCATTTGTATAAAGGGCTGCCATAATTGAAATAAGTTGTTTTATTTATTTAGTAGTATTTTTTCATAAATGTCTACTGTTTTTTTTCTTTTTTATAAAGTATGTGTATATCCTGCAGGTAAAACTGCAAGTACTCACAGTTTACACAGGTGTTATTACTGAGACTAGAGCATCTTTTTGGTTTGAAAGTGACTAAACAGGTTTAAATTCTATCTCTAAGATCACTCCTAATTTGTTCATGTAAATAATGTTTCTTCTATTGTAAAAAAGTAACACATGGAGTTCTGCAAAGTACTGTGCTTGGACCAATACTTTTCACCCATTATATGCTCATGCCGTTGCAGGGGCAGTACTTATCGAGTGTGGCGCTAGGGGGTGCACTACACATTGCACAGGGGTGTGTTGTAATTTCTGGGATATTGTAAATATGTATGTGTGGGGTATACGTTGTGGGATATTTTTTCTAATGTGTGTTTTGCTATTTTTACTGTGTTCTTTACTATTTTGTTAAGTTTTGTTTAATGGTAAATGGGCCAGTAATTATTGGGGATATTGGCCTCCCCCGCTTAATGGTTCAACCCAATTAAGCTGTGTCAGGTGCATGCTTAAAAGAGTGGCCATTTTGACTGTTACGGGGGCCTGTAGTAGAGAGTATACTGTTGATGTCTGAGCATTGAGCTACAGTGTATAGCAGTGAATAAATTGCCTTTGTGCTGGCATAATCAAACCCTGCTGCCTCTTGTCTCCACTTCACCTGGTTGCCCTGATCCCCTTTGTTGGGAGGCCACATCGGTCGCCTCACATTTGGTGGTGATGACCCCTCCCCTTCTCACCTATTATAAGGGGGGAACTGAATGGCAGCGGAAGTGTTTCCCGGAGGGCATGTTTGCGTGCAGGACAGGGAGCGCGACATCGTCAGTCGCCCAAATGTGGGACGTGGTCTCCCAACAAAAGGGATCAGGGCAACCAGAAGACGAAGTGGAGACAAAAGGTAAAGGAACTCAAAAAACATTTATTGTTGGTGGTACACTCTTAAAATGCAGAACAGTACATGCTCACGTTAGCACTAAGATCCACCTCTCAGCAGGTGGACCAAACAGGCAGTCCCACATGTCGCGCCTCCTGTGTGCCGGAACGTCTGGTGTCCACGCCGTGCCGCCATGAAATTCTACACCAGCTCTGCCGCCCGCTGACCATCCTGGGGATCGTGCTCTTTCACCCAGACTTGGATGTCCGGGGCCAAGGTCCGCAGGAACTGCTCCAAGACAAGGATCTCTGCCACCTCCTCAACAGTTTTGCCTGCTGGCTGAACCCATTTGGTGAAGAGGTCCTTGAGGCGGGTGTACAGCTCCCGGGGTGTCTCTCCGGGCCAAATATCTGGCTCCCAGAACCTCCGGCGATACACCTCCTCGTTGATTTCATACTTCCGCAGTATGGCCTCTTTTACCTGTCCATAGTCCATGGCATTGTCCATATCCATCGCCACATAGGCACTCCGCGCTTTTCCAGACAGGCAGGGCACTAGCAACACCGCCCAATCCTGTCTTGGCCAGCGGTATGCCGTGGCCAACCGCTCAAATGTGGTGAGGTATTGTTCAATGTCCTCACCTTCCTCTAACCGGGGGATTGCAGCTCTCGACCCGGTTAGGGGTCCTGCTATCACCGGTGCTGGTCCGTCGGCTGCTGGTATGGGTGCTGCAGCTGCCAGACCTGGGGATGCCGGAGGTCCCGACACGGCTGGGGCTGGAGGACCAGGTTGAAGAGCCCAGGGCGGGGGTGGTGGATGCCTACGGTCCGCCTCCACATCATCTCGTAGCCGGTTCAGCTGGGTTTGGACATCCCTCCACCGCTGCTCCTGTCTTACAGCTTCCCTGCTCTGGGCCTTAAGACTCTGGAGCAGGAGCTTCTGCAAACCGGCCAGATCACACTCCTCCGGCTCCTCCCCTCCTGACTCCTGGGACGCAGTCTCCTGGTCCAGCTGTTTCTCCTCTGAGTCATCTCGGGTCAGCCTGCGACGGTGCATTCTGGCCCAGCACCAGCCGTCTTGCACCCCACGGCCACGTCCACCTGCTCGACCTCGAGTTCTGTGTCTCCGCTCCAGCTTCCCAGGTGGTGCCACTGATCCCACCGCTGCCACCAAACTGCCCACACTCCCATTAAAATGATACCAGGTAAAATTATTAGGAAACACTTTTAGGTTCCATAGTTATATGGATGACACACAACACTACCTGTCAATTAAGACAAAATAAGCTAACCTGCTAGAAAAACTTTAAGCATGTTTTAAAGACATAACATCCTGGATGACCTGCAACTTTCTGCTTCTTAATTCATACAAAACTGAAGTTAATGTGCTAGTGCCAAACTTCTGAGAAATTTAATATCCAGTGATGTAGCTCCTTTGGATGGCATCTCTTTGGCCTCTAGCGCCACTGTGACAAATTTTGGAGGCATCTTTGATCAAGATTAAACCTATTTCTAGGACTGCCTTTGTTCACCTACACAACATAGCAAAGGTCAGGCACTTGTCTCTAAATGAAGTAAAAAAAAAAAATGCATGCGTTATATCCAGGGTGGATTACTGCAATTCTTTATTGCTGATCTCTGAGGACTCTCTAGATGATCCAGAATGCAGCTACACATATATTAACAGACACTAGAAAAGGGAATATATCTCACCTGTATTAGCCTCCCTGCACTTGCTTCCTGTAAAATCCAGATTAGAATTCATTCTGTGTTTTCTGTGTATTCTCATTCCCAGAGCATGCTGCAGTGCAGCCACTAAAGGATCCTTTGGTCGTTGGAGGGTCTGATGCTGTCCTGGTTCACCTGAACGCTGAGATGGATCCTGTCACCTCATCCTTCACATACACCACAATTCAATATACTTCTGTTATTCAATTTAATGTCATATACAACGTATCCTGTTCGAAAGCATTGTTTCCATCCTGTTCACATCATCTGTTGCAGCCTGTCCGTCCTGGAAGAGAGATCCTCCTTTTTTTCTTGTACAATATGAGGGTCTACGGACAGGGGATGTTTTGTTGTTTTTGTACAAATTGTAAAACCTGTTGAGGCGAATCCGAGATTGGTGATTTTGGGCTGAACAAATAAAATTGACTTGACAGCAATGCTCTAGTTAGTGCTGCTTGCACAGTGGAAAGTATTGTAGCCTGTATACTATTGCTTTGTTTCTTACATTAACCTTTTTACGTTATGAGCACTGCTGAACAGGGCTTTATACTAGTTTTGTGTATTTTCTTTTTTAAACTAATGATCTTTGCCATGTGTGAACTATGTCTTGAATTGTTTCTTTCTCCTTAGATAGTTGTATGTTTTTTGTTTTTTTTATTGTGTATTTTGTGCTCGCACACACTGCCAACTAATTTCTCACTGGCATTATGAAGTTTATTTCAGTAGACTGCATAAAATGTAATTATAATACAAATGTTATTATTGTCACAGGGGTTCTGAAAGTCACAAAATAGTCACAATTTAAGACATTCATTCCTCAATTTCTATAGTAGGCTACGAAGGTAAAATTACCATTATTAAAAGAAGTGTAAAAAGCCATGAAATTAACAATAAATGAGATTCATATTACAGTAGTAAAAGTGTTAATGTACTCAGTTCACATACTGTATGGTGCTTACTAGATTTGTTGTAATTGTGTGTTTTGTTGTACTGATAATTTTGACTGTGTAAGCTCCTGTTGAGTAATCGTCATTTTGCAACTGAATGGAACTTATTCAAACTCATTAGATCTTATAAATGTGTGTGAAATGTCAAAAATATCAGAATGAGGTTATTTAAGGGTAATAAGTCATTTTAATAGGCCCTATCGTTTTGCACTGTATCCACTTCTGAGCACTGTTTACTTCAGGTCTCGTAGTATTTTAAAAATTGAAAGAGGAATATAAATGACCTTACTGGATCATAAGAAAAAAAAATTCTGACCAATAAAATAAAACAGCTTCAATTCAACAAAAAGTAGGTATATGGTATCAGTACTTTTATTAATTATTTTAATACATTTGGACATTTGACATTAGTGTCATTGGAAGAACAATTCATCTCTGAAAAGAATTTTAAGTAATAAACTGTGTAAGGGCTTTTATTTTTATTTTTACATTTTTTTTTACTTCAACCGTGTGGGAGAATAGTCTGGTTGTACATTATGTAATCCAAAAGCAAATTAAATTCAATAGTGAAACAATTAAGTGAAGAAAAAAAAAAGTAACTTATGGGGAACTGGTATGATAAAGGGTAAAACATGCCCTAAATCCGAGTTATGACCATCATCCAACATCAGACTGAATAAGGCCAGGCTAATAGATTCAGAGCCATTATAATAAAAGGCACTATCTTTATTTTATGGCAAGATCATAATAATACGAGCCAGAGATAATTAATGATACCATCTTTGTGGTTCTCCTACCATTTGAAACATTAACAGCTAAGCCAAAAAAAAGTAAAAAAAAAGAAACATAACCTGGAGGGTGTTTCGTTCACTCCCTGTTAATTTAACAAACCACACTGACTCCTTCAAGCAGAGTCATGTGTTTATTGCAAGTATTCACATGCGCAGTGGAAATGCTGACTAACACAGTATGTGTTTAAAAGTCATGCACACTCTTTTGCTCGTTTTTCTTCCCCAATCATTCAGAACAAGGCACAGAATGTTTATTCAGGTCCGTTAAACTGAAGAAAACCACTCAAAGCGAATAATTAGTCGTGTAACACACCCTATTGACTATAAAACTAAACAACAAAAAAACCCAATATTAGCCGATACTAGCTTTAAAATACAAAACAAAAAAAAACACGTGCAAGAGATGTTCACATGTTGACATTTTGAGCAAATGCAGTCATTTACATTAACTGGGACAAATGATCTATTGCATATTCTGTGCAGCTTATTATTATTGCACGGGAACATCTCTAATCAATTTATGACTGGGACAGAGCATGTTTGAGAGTCATAAATACAATTCTGGACTAAAAGGATAATAAATAATGTTACCTAGTTAAAAAAAAATGAACCTTACAAAAACTCAAATCACTCAATGAGAGGAATGTCCTACATGATGTGTTATGTAGTCATTAAAAAAAAAAAAAAGATTTGGTCAGGTTAATCTAAAAGCACTGACTTAGTGAGTTATTGTTTTATGCAAACAATGACTACATATTTTCCCCAGAAGAATCTAACACTCCAGCCCTTTTAGTACATTTTTCATTCAACAGAAACACTCAGGAGGCATTTAGTAGGTTTTAGTGCTTGACTTTTGACCTTACGATATCCGTTTGTAACAGGAAGCCTTCAGCAGTATATTTCTTTCAAACCAAAGACTGAACAAACTGAAGAAATGAGTGTTTCTCACCAAGTGGGTATAAGGCATAAATATCTTACTAAAGTAATACTTTAGTGTACATGAAGAACTATCAACAGCTGATTGTAGGTCGGTCATTATGCTAAACAGTACTCACTATTCTGGTTACGTGTCCACTCAACCCCGGAGAAAGAGACAACATGGCTGTAGAGACAGAACCTGTTCTGTTGAAGCAGCCGCTACATGAGCTGCGATGGATGGAATGCAGCAATCTGCTCAGATCAGACATTTGGTAGTGGTTTACTAATATGGTGTCACCATAAAGTGGCAGTTTGACACGCACGCACGCCCCAAAAAACCCCCCCAAAAAAAACCTGCGTTGCATGGTGGCAGTTGCGTCCTCCTGATGACCATACGGCATCTTCACGTAGCGAGGGCTCAGCATAAGCGGGCACGGCGAGGCGTCGGCTCGTGTCAAACGAAGGTCTGCACGGGGGTGATGGAGCGCGTGGGGGAGCCCGCCCGCTCCGAGGAGGAGGAGGCCGAGCGGTTGGTCGCCTCCCGCTGCAGCTCGTCCACTCGTCTCTGCAGCTCGGCGCGCTTCGCCAGCAGCTCCTTGTAGCGCTGGTGAACAGGTTCCTGGCAAATGTAAAAAGGTGACGACATGTATAAGGTCTTTATTTCATGGGCTGTTTTTCAATTTAGTTTCGGTCCTCGTCTTGTGTTAAATTCTCCTATTAGTTTAAGTCATATTCAGTCAACTTGTCTAGTAGTAAGTTAGAGTATTTTGGTCTACTTGATGAAAAAAGAGGAACTTTTATTAAGTGTTTATTAGGTTAAAAATGTGTGTTAATTTTGCACACAGTCATTTCATCTAGTTTTCGTCATGAAATAATACATCGCTGAGGAGCATATTTCATCTAGTCCTGTCTAACCAAATTAACACAGCACATGTAGCGCTTTTATTTTTTCTGAAAGCACCGAGGCTTGTCGTGGATGTACCTGAGGTCTCATGCGGGGGTTCCAGCGGATGTAGTAGCCGACCCAGAGCTCCAGGTGGCGTAGGCTGACTACAGGGAACAGCACATGGTTGGAGTAGTTCACGTATAAAGGATTGGTGAACTCTTCCAGCTGGCTGTTAATGTAAGACCACAAGGATACTGTCCGCTTTGGAATCTCCTGCCAAGCAGAAATTAAATTCGGTTAAAACACTGAAACAAACAACAGCAAAACCTTCTCAATAGTAATAGGCTCTTTGCTCGTATCTTGTGCTGCGCCGGAAACGCGGCGTGGTCTTTTCTGATCATAGAAACAAAGGTGCTTTTCTATGTGGTGTGTACAAGACTTGAGGAGAAACATTTTTTTTGTTAAGGCATCTTCCAATGTCATGGATACAAAGGTGATTCTTTATTCTTTAAACCTTTGGCTTACTTGATTCTACACCTCGATGTGAAATTTAGTCATTCCCTATAGTAAAATAAGTGAGCAAAACCATTTTTTTTAGCTGGCACAGCCAATGCCCTGATCTGGCAAAGCTGCCCTTATCTTAGCATTGGAAAGGCGCTGTAATGTAGAGTTATAACTCTACACACAGAGTCTGGAGAATCCTTTTAAATGACTAGGAACGTGCATAGAAAGTAATACAATATGAGTAATACACATATGGAAACACTTATGTCCATGCACATATGAAGATGCATAAAGCCTGAGGCTCTGTGTAGTTTGCTGTTTGGTGCCTTGGAGGATGCACAAATATGATGTACACCGATAAATGTGACTTTCTGCAATTCTTGTAAACACTGTTTGTAGAAAAGTGCCGTTGATTCTATGACAAAAAAAGACCAGGCCACATTTCCGGCACTGCAAGAGACATGTGCAAAGAGCCTGTCGAATTTCTACTCTTTCCTGTCCTTGCCGTTTGTCAGGCCTCACTTCTCCATCTCCGACCTAAAAAATTATGAGGCAAGGTCACACATGCACACTTGTCTGGGGAAATTCTCTTACTTCCTTCAGCCGCTGCTGTTCGCTGTTACACAGGAACGTCCCAAACAGGCAGCTGTACAAGTGGTCCAGGATGGTCACCAAGAAGTATTCGTTAAACTCAAAAGCTGCGGGAAACTAAATAAATAAAATAAAAAATAAAACAGCTTTGTTAATTCCTGAGAGTTCAGATTCATTCAGAGCCAGAGGCAAGTCTGTGGATGGATAGTTTGAGAGCGGCTGTCAATCATTGTCACAGCCTCCTTTTATATTAACAAATAATGAATTAAACACAAACTTATAAGAAAACAGAGCTGCATGAGAAGAACCATCTAAAATAATATAAACCTCATTTACTAACATTGAGTGGGCGGGACCTATGGTTTTGCTGCAGCCAGTCACTGAGGGGGTTGAGATGTTGCATTTTATTTTTTGAGGTATCCAGATCTGCCAAAAAAATCTTAAAGCCCTACATGAGAGTACACTTTCTTACCTGTCGAGTCAACTGCCAGACGCAGTCAATGAACTGAATAAAAACAGGCGAGCGGTCTGCGTCCGTGTGGTTCTTGTCGCCGTGGCCGACGCGCTGGAGGGAAACGGAGGAAAAGAGGAGAGGTGACGCGATTGGAAAAGGTCACGCGACCTAAAAAAAATGGGGAAAAACCACGGCGGACGTGTTTACCAGCTGGAAGCGATGGCCGAAGCTCAGCCACTCCTTCTCCAGCAGCACCTGGAAGCCGCGGATGGTGCGGTAGTAACTGTCCAGCATCAGCATGGCCAGAGAGGTCAGCTGACCCGTGCGGTCCCAACCGTCGCTGCAGTGCACCACCACCGACGTCTTCCCCGACTCCACCTTGTCAGCGATGCGCAGGGCTGCGGCCAGGATCAGCTGCAAACACGTATACACACACGTACACACACAGCATTAAAGAAACAAGAAGCCCTCACGCTATCAGTAAGGCAAGGCACCCTGTCATCTGGAGGGAGGAGAGAAGCAAACAGTGGAGCCAGTTGCAAACTACAACCGACTATAAACTATAAGACAAATATTCCTTTGTTTTCTCTAGATAAATATTGGTTTAAAAAAAAAAACATAATATATAAAACAATGTTTGCTTTTAAGACAAGGGGAGATCAAAGCCCTTAACCACAGACTATGATGAAATTAACACACAATTTTTGTTGACAGAAAAAAGATGAAATAAATAAAAAAAATAATAGAAAGGTCTTTCTATATTCATCTTAAGACTTTTTATATTACAATCCAAGAAGTGCCTTCACTGGATGTGTGTCACTTGTGTTTCTTCTCCAGTGCTGTTGCCAGGGGTGTGTGTGTGTGTGTGTGTGTGTGTGTGTCATGCACCAGTGCTGTTGGCACTATATGCGGCAACGTGGTTTGTGCCTTTCTGGTAAAACTTGCTGCCAATCAATACACAGAGAGTCATTTTACATGTTAACCGCTCACCACTGTTGCACAGGGCTGGGCTTTTTTTTTTTTTTTTTTAAATGATATGAATTTTTCATATCCCCACAAATGTGTAGTGTAGAAAATGTTGAGAACACAGAGCAGTGGAATGTGGGACTGAGGGCCATTGTTTGAGAAGGGGCTGTTTTGCAGTTGTACCAAACAAGGTGCATGTGAGAGCTCAGCCTGTGTGTGTTAAACAGTGCACAACGTGGAAGAAGAAAAGAGGAACTTGTACCAAAAAAGAGGAGCTGTGTTGGATATGTGGAAGTACGCTTAAAAAAAATAAATAAATAAAAATCTGGCCACCATCAAACAATCTTGATCTGTAAATGTTGTCAGGCTAAAGTTGGAGCTGCAGGAGGCAGACATGACAATAAACATCTTCTAGAATATGAAGAATACATGCACAAAATAAGATCTGTACTCTTCCATGTCTGCAGGTAACATTAAGATTTGCTAAAGGGACTGTTTTGTGAATAGCAGCATTTAGTAAGAACATTCAAACCTGTGTTCTAATCTGGTCATTCTAAGCCTAATTACTGCAGTGATTATCCTCTAAATTATTAGAGAATAACCAACACAGTCAATGACACTGAATCTTTATAATACCGTGATTTGTGGTTAAGGTTCTCTGTCCCAGCCCTGCTCACCTTGATGTGCTCCAGCCAGTGAGTGGACTCCAGGTTGGAGAGCCAGTGGGAGTCCTCGATGTTGGGGTACACCACGTCCTTCAGCTTGCGGAGTGACTCCCTCATCACGTGGATGTTGTGAATGTCCAAGAACACCAGCTCTGCATTCTGATAGGCGTCCTCACTCTCGTAGCCGCCGCCCTTCATCTGGAAGGAAAGACAATCACTTCAAGACCATGAACTGAGAAACAGTCATTTCCTTTGTTTTCTCCTATGACAAAAAACTAGACAAAAATACTATGTTAGTTGACTGAAACTAGACTACAATGCCAAGACTTATTGTTGATTAAAATGTGACTTAAAAAATAAAAAACTCCTATAATTCTCCAGAACAGAACCTTGTTGGCAGCAGCGTTGACACTGGGCCTGGCATCAAAAATGAAGAGTTTATGGGACTGAGCGTTGGCATCCATGATGGCCTGGAGGTATTTCTCATCCTCTTTGCTCCGCTTCCCGTTCACCCCGACCATGGGCTGACTGCAGCGCGTCACCGTGGCCTGGCTCTCCGGGTGGATCCACGACAGCACCTATGCACAGGTTTTTGAATATTACCATTGAACTTCCCACAATGCACCTACATCCATGTTGAGGGTGGGGGGGGGCACACTCACAGGTATCCTCCCTTTGGCCCTGAAGGCAGCGACTCTCTTTAGCTCCTCATCCGGGATGTTAACAGGCACCGCCAGGGTCGACGGGTATGTGTCGCACAGCTCATAGTGGTCGTTGACCTTGGTGATCCTCCAGCTTTCGTTGGGTATTCCCTGTCACAGAAACACCCCATGACCACATTAAACGCCCTGTCACATTCAGTCAAGCAGTGGCGATGCAAAATTTGCACAAAAGGCAACATACCTGTCTCTTGTATTCCGCCACAGAGTCGTACACTTTCCATCCGTTTTCGGGAAATACCTGCCCATACTCAAAGGCGAAGATTTGCTGTGGAGAGAGCGAGAAACGGCCGTCAGGTGGTCGGCCGGCGCAGGGCCATGGCGAAAGAGAGAGAGACGGCGCGGCCGAGAGAGTCACTCACCAGCCCGTTGGAAACAGGAAATGCAAATTTCAACAGCACTTCGAAAATGGACTTCCTGAGTGTGTCCTCCATCTGCTTGTGTGCAAACCGTAGATTGCGCATATCCTGCGGACAGGAGGTGCAGCGGGTCATGGTGCAGCACAGCAGGATGAGAGTTTCATCCAGTTGTAGCAGTATGTTCAAAAATGTGAGTAAAGACACAATCCTTATAACATTTATCACTTCAACGCACTGAGAATACTGCCTTTTGTATATTTAAGTGTGAAAATGGTATCAATTCCCTACTTCACAGAAATTGAAGATAAATTAATATTGGCCTGTCTGAAGTTACCAGTGACTACTGTGACAATTAGAAGACACTTGAACTCCCCGCAAAGTACCACTTTAAAATTAAGGTGAATACAATTTTCCAAAGAACACATCATCAAATGGCCTAAAGAGAAATGAAGAAACATTTTGTGGACTGATTAAAGTAACATTGTTCCTTTTGGGTCCAAGAGCAGTTTCTGCTACTATGGTGTGAGGCTTATTTATCACATACAAGGGATCATGGATTAGTTAGAAGAGGTTATTCTGCCTCATGCCAGAGAGGAAATGCCATAAAAATGCGTGTTTTAACAAGACAACGACCCCCAAACACACCAGTAAACCTGCAGCATCTTGATTCCAGACCAACAGAATTAAAGTTGTAGAGTTTCCTTTGGTTTACTGCTGCGAGAGGATTTGTATACTCAGTCCTGATTGAATTACCACATCAAGTCATTTTGACCAATTTTGTGACTCACCTTGCAAACGAGCCCATAGGACACATCACCACGGCTCGACGCGCTTCCGATCTTTTCCACCCGACTCACCACCCCGAGGGGAAGGTCCAGCACGAACGCTGGCTCCTAGAAACACACCATGTGCCTTAATGCAAGCAAATTAATTTTTTTATAATTATTATTTTTTTGGTTAATCATAAGACATACCCGGTCAATGCATTTGAAGAAAAGTCTGTAGTTGGTGACTGTCACCGTTCCCCTCAGAGCTCCAATGAAAGGACAGAAGTAGGTGATGTCTTGGGCTACGGAATTAAACAGGGAAAAATGTATTGGTTTAATGTACTATTTTCCCCCCCTTTCTTTTTTATTGGTATCCAGAGCAATACAGAATGGGGTTTATAATGAGAAAAGAACCTTACAATTGCACATTCCAACCATGGCATAAATGCTACTTTACAGATTAGTGGTGTTCTTGAGTTGGGGAAAAAAGGGCAAAGGCATAGTAGCAGAAAAGGACTACAGGTACTAACAGAAATCCTCTAATAAATAATAAAATTAATGGATTGTCTGGTTATCTATATAAGAACTATTTACATTAAAACAACTGGGAGGAAGGTGTCTGAACATTTGCCTTTACAATGTTCCCCACACACTGACCTGATGAGCGCAGCGCCAAAGAATGAAAACCAAGTACCAAGAATCTATTCCTCCTCTTTATTATTAGTTTCAATGGGATTCTGTCATTGTTACTTACACACATAGCGGGAGAGAGTGAGAGATCAACAGCCAGATGTACATGTGAAGGAATGATTGCACCTTCCTGACATAAACCAACTCAAATTTAACCTCAAATTATTGTTAAAATGTACAAAACCCATTTCAAAAAGGTATAGGTCAAGCTTTTGAATAGCTCAGTCGTGGCCTTATTGGCTTCTGTAAAAATTACATCTCGTGCATTTACAAGGCCTTACAATTGAATAACTGGACTACAATACGCTTTTCACAATGTGGAAAATGAATACTACTTGCTGGCCTAACAGCAAGTGGGAAAACTTTGTGAAAACATTTGACCCCTGTCATTGCCAACAAAGGGTATATAACAAAGTATAGAGATGAACTTTTGTTATTAACCAAATACTTACTTTACAGAGGAATTGACTGATTAATTTATTAAAATTCTTACTTTAAAATTAGTACTGACAAAAATCAACAAATTTTGAGATTTTTTTTTGAGAATTTTCTGATGTTCTTTCAGCAAAAATAAAACCTACCCATGTCTTGTACAGTTTCTTTTGGAAGTAACTGTGGTTCCTCTTTGTCTGAGTCTCTGAGCACCTGGTGGAAACATGAGATACTAATTAGGACTCGTCATCGTTAAACGTCATTCTGAGATTCGTGCTTGGTGGTATGTGATTCATGAGGTGGAATACCTTGGCAGCAATTTTGGGTTTGACCTGAAGGCAGCAGAAAAAAAAGGAGCAAATACCTCAGTCATTATTATAGTTGACATCCATTATTGATTATTGGACGTGAGTGAACCGCGTGCTGCTACTCACCCTAAGCTCTGGAGAAAACTCGGCTGTGGTCACGGACTCAGACGACATGGCGGTGGGCGGCTTGGCCTGCGCCGACCGGTCAGAGCGGGAGGTGGAAGTGCTGCCGAGAGATAATACGACATCTCAGGAAATACTTTCTGTAGGGATAAACCACAGTCTCTTTCTCCTTTGCATTTCACAGATTCATAGTGGTTCTGAAACCATTGTTTTTTTAAAAAAAATAATTCTACCCATTAAAACAACAACAAACATTTTACTAGAAGAGCCATCCCAAAATTTACTGACCAAACATATACACTACACATACTTCTTGTGATTGCTAGAAAAATAATTAAATTATAAATTCAAGGAAAACACCAACACAAAGTCGACAAACTCAGAGACTGAAAAAAGTCTTCATACATAATGGAATATATGACAGCAAATGAATGTGGACATTCTTCTGCAGAAAAAACGGGTGTGTTCTACTTGAATGTTTAAATATAATGATGTGGAAAGCTGTATCTGAAAAATGTGGGGGGAAAAAACAAGAACACCTCTGCCACGGACTGTTTTATGTTAATGATAAAAACTTGAAGTGCAAAAATGATAGATTGATGATAGATCAATAGACTATAGATTCCACAATGGAGAAATATGCATGTTAGCAGAGTTCAAGGATAGTGAGAAAAAGAAAAAAGGACAAAGAATAAGCACAATAAAAATGACAAAAAATAAATATATGATACACCTATAATATTTAACTAGTTAAAGTTAATGCATATGCATGTGTTTTTAACTTCAAAAACGTTTTAAGAGAGTTAAACTATCTGGTACCAGATTTTTAGGGTTACACAACATGACAGTTTTGGCATTGTCATATTTATGTGTGTGTGTGATATAATGTAGTACTAAACCCAAAATCCATTTCAGGTAACAGATGCATACAATAATAATAATAATAATAATAATAATAATAATAATAATAATAATAATAAAATGTGGGGGGAAAAATGTGGGGGGAAAAAACAAGAACACCTCTGCCACGGACTGTTTTATGTTAATGATAAAAACTTGAAGTGCAAAAATGATAGATTGATGATAGATCAATAGACTATAGATTCCACAATGGAGAAATATGCATGTTAGCAGAGTTCAAGGATAGTGAGAAAAAGAAAAAAGGACAAAGAATAAGCACAATAAAAATGACAAAAAATAAATATATGATACACCTATAATATTTAACTAGTTAAAGTTAATGCATATGCATGTGTTTTTAACTTCAAAAACGTTTTAAGAGAGTTAAACTATCTGGTACCAGATTTTTAGGGTTACACAACATGACAGTTTTGGCATTGTCATATTTATGTGTGTGTGTGATATAATGTAGTACTAAACCCAAAATCCATTTCAGGTAACAGATGCATACAATAATAATAATAATAATAATAATAATAATAATAATAATAATAATAACAATAATGAGCAATACAGGGCTGAAAATGAATTATCTATATTATTGATATATTTATATTTTAGTTCTAGCTTTCTCAGTTTCCTAAACTTTTTGTGCATTTATTTATTTTAGATTTGCACTGTTGCTCGGACAAAACAACTAAATTAAGGACGTCATTTAGTCGTCTGCGAACGTGATTAATCGCTTAGTGTTAGAATAAACCGGAATGCAGAAGTTCTGTGATCAGCTGTGGTAACTAATGATGACTTTTCATACACGTTCGTATGTTCGGTTAATGTAATAAACGACACGAGTCACTAACAACAACACGAAGCTAATTGAGACGCTGCGTCCGGTCGTGTCGGACTCACGTCGCATCACCTGCGGTTCCCACCGGTTGAGTGAAGTAAAGCCTGGTAAAGCCGCAGAACGACTGGAGCTGTAAAGCCGTAAAGCTGCGGTGGTGTAGCTACCTGGACAATGAATCAACGCTGGGCTGGCGGGACGAGGAGCGCTTGGAGCCCAGGCTGTCGGTGCTGCCGCTCTTCTCCATGTCGTCCGGGTCCGGCCGTCGGTTCGGTGGAAGTGTTAAAAAAAAAAAAAAAAAAAAGACCGAGGGCACGACGGAAGCTCCGTCAAATCCGTCGGAGAATGAGCGTTAAATCCCCGCTCGGAGCGCAGCAAATCCCCGCAAACAAAAGGAAGCTGCCATCTTTTCCCAGCAGCCTCCCCAATTCCCGGCTGTCACAAGGAAGGGGGCGACCGGCCGCTGGAGGCGGCGCCGCCTGCAGGAGACACGGGGAACTGCAGGAGAACCTGGGGACAAGTGATTACACATATGGCAGAAGCAAAAACGTAAGAAGACAAATACAACTTATTACCCCCCTCAGAAAATAAGTCAATTTTATATATATATATATTCTAGCTGCAAATGCCTGGCTTTTAATGCAATATCTCCATAGGTGTATAGAAGCCCATTTCTCCAGTGTTCTAATGGTACATTGTGTTTGATAATTACATTAGAGGCTACTGGATTGTTAGAAAACCTTTGTGCAATTATTTTAGTACAGCTGAAAACAGTTTAGCTGGTTAGATGGAACATTCTTTAATGAAAGCAATGTTTGAAGGAGAAAATTATTATTTCCAACCTTGTCAATGTCTCGACTACATTTATTTTCTATTCATTTCACAACTATTTTCTATTAATTTGATAAATAAAAGTGTAACCTTTAATGGAAGACACTTGGGGTGACCCCAAACTTTTGAATTGTAGTATATATATAGCACACACACACACACACACAAAGCTCAAAGCTGCATGAGTTACATAAAACCAAGTCTATATCATACAGGCTACTTCCCCTCATAGCAACATTGAAATATTATGTGGAGCAGTTTTAAAGCTGTATTTTTTTTAATATTGGCTGTATAGTTAGAGAAAGGCCACACTTACTGTAACTTAGATAAATGAGGTTTCATTCTGCTCCTAAACATTTATGATTCATTTATATCTATTAAACATTTTATGTATCTTAATATTAAAATATAGAAAGTTGAATGTATGCAATTAAACATTTTGAATGTCAGTCTGAATATTATAAAAGAAAATAATGTATCTATAAACCACTAGTTATTATAGTCATGTCATATAAAATTTATTAACTATCCTACTGCATCACCTACACAATAGGTCAATGCTGGGTATGAGTAAATCAAAAAGTGAAACTGGCCTTATGTGGGTATATGTGTTGCAATTGTTAATGCTATGAAGATACATTGGATTTGTTTATTAAAATGTTTGAACATTGAAACTAGAGATTGAACTTCTTTCGCCTGTCATCAAAATGATGCGCAGTGTTGCAGTTTGAATATTATAGAAATATAGTAGTAATATATAGTTCCCATTATATTTTAAATATTAGGTTTAGTCCAGAAGGCAGGAAACCTGAAATTAAAACTCGAGCATACATTAAAGTCTGTGTCTTTAACAAGTACAGCAGTTGCACAAAAAAAAAAAGAAGTAGGTAAAAAGTAAGAATACTTGAAAAAACAAAACTGCACAGCTATAATATTGACATTTATTTTTTTGGGAGAATTTCCTGAGAGTCATTTTGAAACGAGTGTTTGTTTTTTGAAAGCAGTTTTAACAAAGCAAACAAAGAGGAAAAAATGAAACAATTTCATATGAATTTTTATGAACTTTATTCAAAGGATTTAACTCACCAACTCACTTATGTACATTTGACTACAGAATGTATTTGAAATGATGATTTTTCCCATTCTTGAGAGAGAGGGCAACAGAAGAGAAGAAATAAAAGCAAACAAAAGAGTAAAAAACAAAACATAAAATTCACATATAAGTCCTTTACTTGACATATTTTTCCATAAATTTCTTGTGGAACTCAGAGCGCAGTGTATCGTTCACAAAGCGTTTCTCCTTCCGTGCTTCGTCCACTCCTTTAGCGCAGTTCTTAAACACAACGTCATCATCCCACCTAGAAAGTAGGAAATAAATCCATTAATTTAGATTAGTGGTGTTTGGAGAAAAACATATTGTCTTCATGTTGTGCATACGTGTGTGTGATACCTTCTCTTGACCCTGAACGTGTTCTGAACCTGCGTCATCTGTTGTTGCTGCTGCTGCTGCTGTCCTGCCAAATTAATCAATGGATTTCCACTCAATATATTTTCCATACGAATCCTTTCCTCCTCTGCCTTTTGCTCCCGCTCCTAAAATGGGAAAAGAAAAATTCACTGTAAAAAAAACATTTTTCATTTCTAAAACATAACCCATGTCTTCATTTACTTTTTTCTTTAATAAATTGGTTCCCACAAACAAAGAATGTCGAATCAAAACTCTAAATCGGTCTGAAATAATACTTTACTTTGCGTTCTTGTTCTTCCGCTCGCTCCTTCTTGATCTTCTCCAGTTCTGCCAGAAGAGCTGCGGTGTCGTCGTCGTCACTTTCCTCATCTGAGTCCTCGTCCTCATCATCCTATGAACAATCAAGCAGCATCCGTAAACCATAATCAATGCCAAGTGTGCAGCAGCTCTCTCAGTGTGACTACTTACATCAGTGAGAGGATCGTCAGCATCCAGATTGGCTGCAGGGATCTGATCTAGTCTGGGCCTCTTCGAGGACGACGATGAAGACGATGTAGTGTGCTCTGGAAATAGGGGTCAATGAAGTATTTTAACAATGTGCTTCTAAGGTGTCAACTATATGATAAAACGAGGGTCAGAAATTGACACCAAAATACTGAATAAAGAAAGTTTAATAAAGATTGCGTCAGACAGACTGACCTCTTGGTCCCCGCTCTCTGGTCTTTTCCCGTACGGCGACGCGCTCCCTCTCCTCCAGCTCCCTGCGGAAGTCACGGGCACGCACCTCCTCGGGGGCATCCTGGGTAGGTTGCCTAAACACAAGACAATATGTGAAGAGAGGGGTACGTGTTTGGAAAAATCTACAATTCTGGTTCTAGAATCTAGTCAGACCGCTGTTTTTTTCTTATTCTTCAAACTATTAAAACAGGTAAAATGTTTGATAACTGAAGGCTTAAAACATCACAGGACCCCAGATTCATCACAAGTCAAACCTCAACTGTTTAGTTTGCTGACCTATACTTGATCTTGGTGTGCCCTGGGAGATCCCGACTGGAATACTGCTTGGACAGCGCGCTCAGATCACCCTCGCCTTTCCCGCGCCCTCCTCTCGCCGGCTCAAATGTTGGTCTGGCAGCCGTAGTCATCTTTGACGGCTCTGCTGTGGCAAACGCATGAAAGAACGAACAAGCATAATGTGAAATCAAAGCCAAGCATTTGAATAATTACACCTGGTAGAGAAAATTGAAGCAGATAGATCTGAATACAAATATCAAGCTAACATGTGCATAATAAATCTGCAATCAGTAAATAAACAGGGATTATGTGCTGCCAATTAACTGAAAAAAAACAAGTGTCTGCAATGCAGGATTTATTATATATAAAAATACAAAATATTTTAAAAATCCAAAGAGAAATTTAAGTGTAACAACAGCACTGCTAGAATACCTCACACAATAAAATTAAAGTTATTGTAAAATAGAGACGATTATGACACGCTATCTAACGATTATATACATATTATATAATTCAATATAAACACAATTATTTCCCAGTAAAACTTAAAGTGAATTGATCAATCGCTTAGCGTGAACAGTAAAGAGCGTCTGACCAAACAACTAAACAACACTTTTAGTCTTTAAGTGCGTGTTCAGGCTGCTCAAAGAAATAAACAAAATCATCGCAGTGTATTGCTGCCATGTTTTTGTGGTTTAAAAAGTCTGTTTGTTGCTTCAATAACAAGAGAAAAACACAAAGCTAATTGTCTCTCAGCTAGCCGCTAGAGCTAACAGGTTATACGATGCTAACGGGCTAATCAGACTTAATAACGCTATTTAAAGGGAATCAATGTTACTTTGCCTATCTGGCTCAATGTGTTTCACCACATAGTTACATATCTACTCAATTATTACCCTTAAACTCAACTCACTGCTATTTTAGAAGATAAATGTAAAGTAATAACACTCACGGAGCTGCTGCCACACTAAAGGAAAAGACCCGATAGAACCCGAAGAACGTCACTTCCTGTAAATACACGATGCGTTCAGAAACACTCGGAAACGAGATAACTCCATTACATCCATCAACTCAAACGAACATTAATTATTCACACACTGTCAAATATGTAGTGTTGTATGAGGCCCCCGAACGCCACAGAAGAGTAATTGTTTAGATATTTTACTAGAATAAAGGTTATTTATTGTACTCAATTACTCAACGTCATTTTCTGATGTTTAATTGAAAGTAAAAGTACAAGTAAACACTGATGGAACAAAAAGGATTTTGAGAATTCTGAAAATTATTCTCAGTGTTCGTGCATCACTGGAGGCTTCAGGTTTTCACCACATCACACAAGGATGATTTTTTTGGACAAATTTTAGTCACAAGTCCTGTTTGTATAGAATCATTTATTTTTTAGGAAATAATGGAACTACTATATTTGTTGGAATATAAATAGTACTTGATCAGCAGACCAAATTATAATATCTTAGTTTGGGATGTTTTGTATCTACAATTTCAATAGCATAAGTACTTTTGCTGAACACAGTGGCAATAATTCTGCATTAAATGTATATTTTGTTTATTTAAGGATCCTCATTAGTCCTCAGTAAAGTGAAGACTACTCTTCCTGGGATCCATAAATCAATTTAAGTGTCCTTATAATATAATTATGTATTGTAGTGGAGATAGATGTTCAAAATCTCTCTTGCACTACATGTACATTCTGCTTCAGGCAACTGGATTTAAAAGCAGCTATTTATTTATCCATTGTTAGTTTATGAGAACATACATTGATTGTGCAAAGTGGGATTTTTGGAAGCCTCTAGTTACATTTTACCATGCATTTTAACAGGAGTTCAGGCATTAAATGTTGTATTAGGAATTATAGTCTAAACATGATATGTAAACCACGAATGTGGTGCATAAATCTGTAAGACAGTGAGATGGTAAAAATCCAGGGAAATATAAAAGACATTTTCTTATAATTTTGAATGATTTCTATTTCTATCATGCTTCTGCAGTTGCAAGTAAAAGCATGAATGATCTCTAAATTCTATTCAGAACCCTCCTCATCCCTTGTTCAGAGTATACAAACTGTTGCCTTCTGTTTGCAGCTAGGTATTACTCGGGTGTAAGATTGTGAGATGGAAAAACTCCTTTAATCCTGTTACTTTTAGTCTCATAAATAGTGTCATGTAATTTTATGTCCTGTATGTGCTTTGGTGTCATGTGTATTCTTGTACGTGTGTATTACTGTTGTTATGCTCTGCCGGCTGTAGAAAGAATTTTACCTTGAGGGATAGTAAAGTTGAACTTGTCCTTGACTCAAGATGAGGTGTCATTATGTCAAATATTTGTGAGTTTTGAGAGCCAACATGGAAATAATCATAAAATATGTTGAAGAAACATTTATTTTTATTTAAAAAAATATATGGTTATACAACTCACACGTTCTGCAACTGCTATATACATGGAGGTCATCTTTTAGTCATCTGTGTAATTGCTATAGTTGTAGGATAATCAGTTATCATCATCATCATTGTGAAGCATGATTTACGCAATTTGAGTTTCAAATTAAAAAAAAAAAAATCTTAACAACGTGAACCAGTTCACATTCCCATTCCACCACGTCCATACAGTACATACCATCCTGGAAGGTGTCATTTATCATGTTAACGACTTCTGTTCTGTTTTGATAAAGTACAATAAAAATACTTTTTTACTGACGGCGTTGGCTGAGGTTCAGGGAAAGGAACCGTTGGAGGTTCTGCTGGATTCCACACAACATCCAAATATTCTGGGTCTAAAATGTCTTTATTTCTCTTGTTAAGTGCAAATGTTCCCACAGAGATTCAAGATCAGGGAAGTGGAGAAACAATACTGAATCTCTGCTAAAGAATGACGTATTTAAGGTGTCTCTTGTAAGTCATACTTTGTTTCATATGAATGCAAGAATCAAATGAAAATAACTTGTTGTTTCTGCTAGGTTTGTCTCATCAGGTCTTATCAGAAAGTCACTAAGAGAAGAATGAGTCGTCAGATATATGCTTAATTGAAGATGTTTTCTGTTTTGCTGCCATAATTGCTCCTTTCCCTTGGAAACAAGAGTTTGATGTCTTGTTCGTTCTTTTACAGAACATATGACCTGTTGAGAAAAAATTGTTATGCATACTTTTTTGGGGATTTGGGATAGATGAAAAAAGTCACTTCTTCATAAATGAAATGCAAATATTCCCTCTTAGGTCATTCTTTAAAAGAAAACGTTACTTCTCTTGATAGGATACTATGATCAATCCACCGATCAAACTGAACCCTTCAGTTTATGAAAATAAAGAAAACGATTTAACATAAGAGACTGAGATGAAGCTTTAATTTTACGATTCACTGGATTTCATTTTGACCGGAGGGAATGCACATTTCGTTTTTGGGTGTGTGACTGGAATTGAAAGGTTGTGATGGGGCAGTAGATAAAATTCCAATAAACCGCAATTCCAGCATCGGTGGGACTGGAACAGCGTGTTTGTGACACATTCCTTGGAGCCGGTGGTGAAGGTTTCTGATGAAAGGTCTTATCAGTGGCACACTTTCAGCATGTTGTTATAGTCTGCTAAAAATAAAATTAACTTTCTGTAGGGGTCAGTTAGTATGATGTGAAGTTGTCATACACATTACAGCAGAATGTCAGGAAAAACTATAGACTGATAGAAGCTCATGTAACTGATGTATGTAACCTCGGCTCCGGAAAGTGCGGTTGTCAAAATCTGTCAGGAAGCAACTCCGGAATGTGACGACCAAGAAAAGTGGAACTGTAAATCTGTTGACACGAATAAGAAGCCACCCACCCGGTCAAGCTGCATTGCAGCTTCCACGTTTTGCACTTCTGACGAACATAAGCTGGAATCTGAGTGACAGGGGATGGGTGGGGGGAGGGGGTGATGGGTGGGGGGGGGGGGGGGGGGGGGATGCCTCAGGTTTAAGTGTGACTGTACCTGCCTGTCTACAGGTGAGAGACAACCAGTGGAGCATCCGCACGCGGCTGATCTGCACAGGTGAGAACATGAGTGGACTTCTGGCTACTTACAATTCCACACTCATTGGGCTGCGCGGGGCAAGAGCTCATCACAAAGTCAGAATTGCTTTAATTTTCTGAGCATAATGAATTTGACCCGGTTAATTGGTGCTGGCGCGTCTCCGGGGAGATTCATCATGGGAGATTAAAACAGTAAGTGCGGGTCAAAGTGTTAACAGGAGCTGAGGAAGAATACAGAGAAGCTGCAGCGTGACGGCCACGCGACTGTAAACACAGGCCAGGAGTTAACAGAGGACTCTGGCAAATATAGAGTTTATTTGGCCAATCCTGACAGGCTGCTTACACCATTTAGGGTTCATTTGACAATCAAATGTAAAGAGCATGTTTTTACATTTTTTTTCATGATAAAATCTTAAAATTACAGTAACTAACTGGCAGCAATTATCTAGAAAGTTACTGCAAATATTTAAATACTGTGTTTTCAGTTGGATTTGGGACAATGTCAAAACTGTGATGTGGTGCAACCCTAAAAACATTAAAACATTAAAAACAGATTCTAACAAGCAGTTTCATATTATAGCTGGATTAAATATTTAAAAATTGACATTTGACATCATTTGACATTTTGTGTCAAAAATAGCACAAAATTTAAAAATTTGTAAAAATAAATGGTACAAATAGGATTTTTAAATGACCAACATGAACTCCAAAAAATTGACATACCCAATGCAACTGTATTTCTATGAGTTTCTCATCTTGCCAAAATTATTTGTATTGACCTATTTAGAGTATTTGGTTTATAATTGAAAGATAAGAATCAATTAAATACTGTGCTTTCAGTTGTATTAACAGTATTGGGTGATTCTTTGTATTATAATTCAGTAACTCTTTGACCACTGTGATTTACTGTTAAATATACGGAAAGCTACTGTAATAATCACTTACCGCAACATTACTGCACTGTAAAAACTGGCTTTTACAGCAAATTTCTACAGTGTATTTTCAGCTTTATTGATGCTCCAAATTGTAAATGTTGTCCAGAGTGCTGACAAATGTTAAATGCTTAAATGCCACTTTCTAGTTCAAAGTCATGCTGAGATTCTGTGGTAAAAAACAGTATTTCTGATCTGTCATTACACTGGCCTCAAGTCAGCAGTAAGCATATAGAAAAAAAGAGAAAAGGCAACACACAGATGTGCATTTGCTGTGTTTATGTATCTCAACTCTATCTCTTAAAGTATGTAATTTGACTATTTTTATCTTATAATTAATTGCATCAGGTCGAACATCGAAGAAAACATCAGCATCATGTCTAAAGGTACGTTTGAATCCAATATTTAACCCCTTGCTGTGATAAGATCAAACATGGCATGCTGTTTATTTCAAAGAATGTTCCTAGTAGACACAGTGTGTGTGTGTGTGTGTGTGTGTGTTGTAGATGTTGACAGAAACCGGGTGCTTCTCACCACCAGGGTGCGGACTTCGCTGAAGAATGATCTTAGTTGGCTCCACAGATCGAAGGAGACGAAGGAAGAGGAAGACAAAGCATGGTAGTCTGAAAAAAAAAAGCCATGTAGTGCAGCTGATGCTGCAGGCGTCTGGCTTTCCTGTTTCCCACTGATGTGCTATAGTTTACTAATTATCACTTTGATTGAATTAAAAAAAAATCATACAGAAAGCCTGTTCCCAGTGTGCTGAAGCAGCTCCTCTGTGTTGCAGCGAGGACAGTCCTGCAGAGAACACTCGTATTTACCGTGATCCAGTCAGACAACATTCATACGTCTTCTCCACAGCCAAGAAATTTGAGTAAGTGCCATGAACACCATGAACATTCAGTGTCAGCCAGCACATAATTCAGATGCCCTTACAAGCAGCAGTCCTCCCCTGAGCAGCTCCACAGACTGTACGACTTGGACATGCTGTATTTTGTGATTTTTCTAATATCGTGGCACTATTAAAACAGTGGCCTGAGTCATTTTTTGATGAGAGTGAGAATCCGACTTGTTTGTTTGTTCTTTAGGATAAAATGACAATTTAACAAGCTTTCATAATGGTGGAAGAGAATGTAGTGTAGGAGAAGCTCTAAATATCACATCATTCTTGTTTATTATTATAAAGGCTTTAATGTTTTGTAGTAATCTAGTCTAAATTATAGTTTACCCACAAAGTCGGCTACTCATTCCTGGCTAGCTCACTACTTTCTATAGATTTCTACTTTTTTTTATTTAAAAAGGGACATTGCCACTTACATGCCAGATTATAGCCACAGGCTTTGTTTCCATCTGTAGTCACTTGGCCAACTTCAAAGTTACCTAAAGTCACTGTGGAATGTTCAAAAGTTGTCCTGAGTCACTTTATTCCTTAATGTGTGTCTACACTCATCCACTGTCAAGACCTTTTGGATTAAAATGATTCATTTTATAAAGATTTTTGAAAAAAATACTTAAACCATTATTTCACTTGACTTAATATGATAGCTGAGATGATATGATGGTTAAGGAGGGAAAAAAATGACAAATTAGACGAGTGAATGGACACAACCAAAATTCTCGAAGAATAGTAATAGTAAATACAATATAATGTGAGATTAGATAAAGTCATATTTGGTGAAGGTAAATTTAACTGTTTGAAATCTGTTGTCCTTTTTTACATGTTTATTTAAGCGCTTTAAACCCAAACATTTGAAACCATGTGTTATTTAAATAGCAGCAGAGTGGTTCCGTGGAACCATGTGGTGACAGTCCTGCGTGTCAAAGGGTCCTTTGACTTTGTTGCGTCAGTGAATAATAAGAAAAACACACGTGAAGGCCTCAAGCACAAATGGCCATCTGTGATATTAACATCCAAGAGCATTAAGTTGGCTCCGGGGCAGTTTCGGCTGCATCCAGAAAGACCTTCAGATTGCCGACTTGCAGGCAGACCTGCGCTGCAGCTGCTTAATGAAGCGTTGATCCGTCGCTGCAACGTTTCACCTTGAGGCACAGACACGCAGACACCTGGATATTTACCAGCTTTTCAAGCTTTCCAATGACCCTTAGCAAAAAAATATGCTATCTCAATTAGAGGTGTACAAGTACAGTATTTAACCTGCTATTTAAATATATGATAATGCTCACTGTTTTTCTGAGGAACCAAAAAGCTGAGATTGTTTTCTAGAAAGCAGTCTTTAACTATTCTAAAGGCCATATTGAGAGTTATGTACTTTATGTCATAACCAGACTGGAGAGAGACGATCTGAAACATTCCGTGTTTACACAATAGCTGTAATTATCAATACATACAGAAATGTTCCCCGACTGGGTTTTATTCCAGCTGTAGCTGTTGCATTCATGTTACATCACCTGACTCGAACGCAAACCTAACACACGGCTGCTTTGTTAAAACAACAAAAGAACGTGCGATTCCCTTTAGTAAATTATTAAGCTTATAGAGACGTTTGTGCTGCGAAAATACATTTATTCTAGATTTTATCCCTGAGATGACACTAGCTCCCTTCTACAGTATGGAAACAATACAAATGTGAACAAACAACTACATTTTTCCTGCTAGTACTTAGGTATATTATATGAATATAGTACATTCAGAATACTAAAGCAAATAGAAAAGAAGATGGGGTCTATGGTTTCAAAGACTTTTTTTTTTATCACTTCCCTTCTATCAGTTTATAGAAATGATTGTTTATGCTGCTGCTCTAGGGTTTCACAGTAGGTTGGAACATCACAAAGGAGATAACAAGTCTTCTGCATGGATACCGGACCAAAATAAATCGCAGCAGTCCTCAAACTCAAACAGTGTTTTCACATGTACAGTGTAAATTCCTGCAATTATGAAGCGTCTCAAGCTAGATAACACAGTGTTCTGAATGTATGCTTTCATCTTTGGCCCGGATTATGAGGGAAATCCGTTCTCGTACTGGATGTCATGTAAGCTAAATGAATTTTACAGTGAAGGAGAGAAAACAATCAGTGTGATCAGTAAGGAGTAGCTTTAGAAAGCTAGTTCACAAACTTAAAAAAAAAATATGTAGACTAGCTTAACCCTTGTCTCGTATCAGGATGGATTCTGGTGTTCTAGGTTTTAAAAAAAACACTCCAGGGAGGACAAAATGTGACCATTTTGTAAAGAAAGTACAGAAAGTGATGTAAATGTTATAAGGCGTATTTCCAACCTTTTTGGCTGTTGACCCCTAAAAAAAAAGTAACACTTCAAAATAATAATAATAAATATTATAAATAGTTAATAGGTCATTAGTAAACTGTTAATGCTGAGCTATTCATGACTTGCTTATTATTCCATGATTCAGGAATTGCTAGAAATCCTTAACAAACTTAAGAAACAGTTAAGTCATTAATAGCTTAATCAATTAACAGGTTATTAATGATCTATTAACTAGTTATAACTGCAAATTATTATAAAACGTTACCGAAATGAACATCTTTTAATGACCTTTTTTTCACAGATAATCTGGACATGATCTAGGAGCAATGACTTTTAGAGGCATCAAGAGCAGCTAATATTTCATAGGAGATATGCAACAAGTTGGGAAATATTGTACAGGATACAAAACCTCAAATAGTAAATCTAAACAAATCTATTATTTGTTTATCAAAAAATAAATAAATAAATACATGTAAAACTCTTTTTCTCAATATGTGTTTCCAAAAACAACAAGGTGTGCCCTGTTCCATCCAGTGCTGGTCTGAAGAGAGTTGCAGAAATGGTCATGATTGACAGGAGAGGTGTATTAGTCGTATAGTCTCACAGCACAAAGAACGTGATTTAACCTACAGTCTTTATTAAAAATGAAACCACTATGATGTCACAGCTGACGGCTCACATAAAAGTGAATGTCAGTATCCAACAACAAGAATCCAATATCCAATATCTGATCCAATAACCATGCTGGACATTCCTGTCGTTCATGGTCATTTTTGGGTCATTCAACCTGCTTTAGATCAACATTGGATGAAATGGGAATAACACATTTTGCTCAATTTTTCCTTTGAGCACAAAATCTGAAATAAAAAAAAAAAAATATTGAGAAAAAGAGTTTTTACATTTTTAAAAAAAAGTTTTTTATTTTGGTTTTATTTTGTAACTTGAATAAATGAAAGATCAGCTGATTTGAACATGATGTTGAAACGTATTTAACATCAACACACCCGAGCTGACGAACAAGAACAGTTCACATTTCTCAACACATTTAGTGTTGCAGCCCTGTCACAGCAGAGCCGATTCCCTCCGTCCACATCTTCCGTTACGAAGAAGCTCCGGCAGCTGTGAGGTCTCCTTCATCCTGTCTCCCCTGTGCTGGCGTGGATAACGTGGATCTAGCTGCTGGACCCGAGCCGCGCGTTGGCGTTAGATTCGCCTCACTAACTGCAAAGTGGTCCAGAGGGTAGACGCCACATTTCCTGAAGCTCTCCTTCACCACGCGGACACCCTCCTCCTCTTTTGCCACCTGGTACGTCCCTTTAAACACGCCCGAGAACTCCTTCTTGCTGACGGCGAAGTGCGAGTCGACGCCGTAGGTGGCGCCAATGAGCGCCGCGAAGCGCTGCTTCAGGAGCGGGAAGAGGCCGGCGTCGAGCGGCTGCAGGACGTGGGAGCAATGCGGCGGGAGGCACAGGAGGATGACGCTGTCCTTGCGAGCCGCTTCTACCACCTCCAGATTCACCGGCGACTTGTGGCCGTCGAAAATCAGCAGCAGTGGACGCTCTTTGGGCGCGTGCACAAGGAAATGCTTGAGGAACCACTTCTTGAAAAGGTCAGAGGTGATGCACCCCGAGTCGGACCATCCGTAGAGGGCGTTTGGCGGCCCTTGAGTCTTGTAGCACACGCCACCTGGGTAGGCCTTAGAGTAGACGATAAATGGGGGGACGTCATGTCCGGCTGCACAGAAGCACGCCAGGACGGAGACGTGGTCCCTGGAGGCTGGCGCCGCCCTGCAGCCCAGACCGGCGGACTTGGGGAGAACCAGCCTCTTCCTGCCGAGCTGAAAGCTAGTCTCACTGCAGCTCAGGATCTGGTTGGGCTTGTCCCGCAGCCCGTGAGCGTCCGCCACGGTGCTCAGCAGGCGGAAGAACCGCTCCACCGCCTCCTTCCTGATGCACACCGCCCGCCCGCGGACCACATTGTCCGCTGGCTGGATGGCGATGTTCTTCTCCTGCCGCTTCCGGAAGTTGAGCCACCAGGTCTGGCCCAGCTTGGAGAAGGCCACCCGCCGGTGCTGCCGCTTGTAGATGGAGGAGGCGAAGGACACCAGCTGCTGCTTGGTGAGCGGGAACCCGTGGTCTGACATGTACAGCGAGAACTCCACCAGCAGGTCCTCGTCGGCAGAGGTGATGAGCTGGGCCGGCCCGCTGCGACTCCCTGGCGCCACCCGCCCGCTCACCCTGTCCCCCAGCGAGGATTTAGGGACACCGAACTCCTTGGCGGCCTGTCTCACCGTGCAGCGCCCCGACTTCACCTCGACCAGCGCATGCTCCATCGCCTCCTCCGACCATTTCTTCTTCTTCTTCCTCCCAATTTTGTCAAGATGATTCCTCGATGGCATTTTGCCCCCAAGGATGGATCCCCCTGATATGAATAAGATAGCAACAACAAATGCAGCCTAATTATGGGTTTGCCAGTGTTAACATTCTAAATCAAACATTTTAACAACAACTTTAACTACACTTTATCACCTATCATCATTCAAAGTGAACAGCTAGTAAAAGAGGAATTTATATACAACTTTATAATATTTATTGGATAATTCTCTGTTGTACTACCACTTTAAAATTGTCAAATATTAAGGAACACTTCTGTTTCCATAATTATAAAAACTTAATCCATTTATGAAGACAAAGTATATTTTTTATGTTTTTATTTATGCACCATAAAGACCATCTCTATTAAAAATGCCAAGCTTGGACTGGTAAAAACCAGACAACACAAGTCAAACCTGTAAAACACAGGCAATGCTGACTAGTCAAACCTGAATTTGAGAAAACACAGATGACAAGGAAATAGATCTACATGTAGCACACATAAGGTCTGATATTACAACTGTATTTTCTAATGTTAAAGGGAATGTTCACACATTTTAAGTTCTTAAAACAATATTCAGGGTCCAAAAGAATACTGAAAAAGTCATCATAATTCCTCCTATTCAAACTAAAAGTTAATATGTACTTTCATCTATACGAGTCAAATCAAGTCAGTATCTTTCATTGTTTGACTCTTAGTGCCAAAGTCTCTCTTTTTGTCACTATACTTCAACCACAGTTCCACAGGGATACACTGATGGAAACTGATGCTAAAAATATAGAATAGAATAGAAGGCCTTTATTACCACTGTATTCACAGTACAATGAAATGAACAAGTACTACTTCAGGGTGGTGCACTTAAAAACACACAATACCTGAACAATACACACCATCACACACATCCTGCACATCAGACATCTTAAGAGCAGGTAAAGTGCAGATAATAAGAGCTGTGGTCATCAGACATAACTGTATAGCACACTCCACAATATCACATAGTCCAGGGTAGATTTTAGAAGGTTAAAATATAAGACAGTAATTATGGCAGATATACACTTGATATAACATTGAAATATATATTTTAGCAAAAAATGTCAGTGTTACATAGGATCGCAACTAATCACTATTCTTAAAACGGTTGAATTTTACAATTATTGAAATGACTGAATTAAGATTGATAATTTGTTTTGTGTTGTGAACCAACAGTCCACAACACAAAGATTATTAGTTTCCTCATATAGCAGAAAAAACTGAAAACAATCAGATCTGAAAGCTGGAACCAGAGAATTTAGGACATTTTCTTCTCAAAAATGACCCAAATCAATTTTTAGAATCGTGGTCAATTGATGACAGCTAGCAGCTATTCGATTAGTTGACTAATCTAGTGTTATATTAGAATAATCTCTTAAAAGTATGATAATAATGATTACAGAGACGAAAACGTCTTTAAAAATGATCATATTCAAACCACTGAAAATTATAAACACAGTTTTTTTATAAACAGCCCAGATTAACTTTATGGCCTTAACTCGTTAGAACTCGCTTAGAAGTGATTGGTGTCTGTTTTATGTTGTTTTGTAAATTAACTTATTAACAATGAGGCAGCAGCATAGAAACGGTAGCCTTCATATTTCCTTAAAATTCCTTTTTAAATCATACAGAGGCACTGAGGCCACTGACATTACAGCATGATTGTATTTCTCGTGTTTGACAGTGGAAGCAGCCATTATGAAGCTGTTATAATAGCAACTGACTTACTGCTGTTGTGGAGTCAGGAGAAATATTCAGAGTGGGACAGGAGACAACTCGTCAAATGTTGCCTGTTTTGACGCCAAACACCGCAAACTAATTTTAAAATAATGCGTTCTTTCAACACATGGCGCTTAAAACCGGGCAGCAGTGAGTCTTCTGCAGGTGTCTGTCGGCTACAGGACATTGAAATTACGCGCTTACGTTTTAATTTAAAATTTAGCATGACTTTCCCCTCCTAGCATGACACTACCGCCGCCTCACGACAAACCCGGAAGTTGGGAGGCGGTGACTTCACAATAAAAGAAGTTTCCGGTTACAAAAATAAACGTCAACGAAATAAACCGATATAAACTTAGTAAAATGTCATTATAGTGCCCATAGGAAAGAAATAACAATAAATGCTTAAATGTGTTTTCAAGTCTATTTCATGTTTATTTTATAATTTAATGTTTTTGTAAAGCACTTTTGAGCTGCATTTCTTGTATGATGTGCCATACAAATAACGTTTTTTAGTACTAGTACTACTAATAATATTAATATTGATTGATATTGATAATATACTAGACATTTAAAACATCCCTTCAAATCCCCTTTAAAGTAAGTGACTGAGGCCAAATCCAAATTGTGTTATCACACAGTCACTTAGTAAAAAAAATGTATTTCACAGTATTAAAAGCTTATATGAGGTTTCAATATTCTGAGTTAGTCATATCAAGTGGATTCAGTATAGTATAAAACATTGGACTTTGGAAGACTGAAATTATGAAAGATATCTGCTTGATATGACTAATTTGGCAGATGAAGCTTCATATTTGCTTCAGATACATTATTAATTACATTTTTTTGCACAGAAGGCTCTGTGTTAGGATTTTGTTCCCCTAAGCACTTACATAAGTTTATTATGTCAATGTATTTTTCAGTCAGTATGAACATATTTTTTAGTTGTAAATGTTATGTAACACCATATTTCCTGATTACATATGCTGTATTTAATATCAATGCTTAAGGTTAATGGACTTATGTACGCCAGATGTTGTTATTTATTGCCATTTCTGAAGACAACATACACTTCATAATGAATGAAAAAGCTTTACTTTTATTGTAAAGCGTTAGACCACAACCTTATGATGTACTGCAACTATACTGATTATTCTAGAGTCACAGCAATATCAAAATGTGTTGCTGTTGCAGGAATAATTGATTCTAGTCCATGTTTGTGCATCTGAGCAATAGTAATATAGGAGAGGCAGAATATTGAGGCTAAATTGACTCATGCATGTAAGTGGATCACATTCCTTGCTCAGGAAAACAGCTTTGGTGATATTTACATCTTTAATTAACAGTGTGTTGACATTCAAGGCATTATTTGTCAGCATTGCTTCATCAGTTAAAGTAGCTTTAAAAAAATCTTCTCAACAGTCATCTTATATTTGTGTGTCATATATGTTATTTGTAGTGCTCATCCTGTACTGAAAGTCAGACTATTTTAAAATTTAAAAAGTCATATGTTAAAACTACTATAGCTTTCCCCTCTTGTTTATCATTCCACCTTGAAAAGGTTTTATCTGCTGACACCATATAAAATAAATTATAAAATTTTTTAAATGACCTGTTGTAAGTTATATTATCTCTTGCAAAAACCATCCTCCTGAGTGTCTGACTTTAGATAGATGGATAGATAGACTTCATTGATCCCAGTGGAATGCTATTTGATGGCAATTTTGATCTAAATTAGTTTAAAGCTAAAAAATCCCTTGCAGTGAGGAACTATTTTCTTACTGTTAGTCTGCTCTAAGGCTGTTATTGCCAAGGTCTCTCCAAAAGACAAAGTTAGTTCACTACAGTGTGTAACTGCTTCATTTTAATCACAAACTCACTGCTCCGCAAGTTCTCATTATTAAGCTCAATTAACTCCAACACCTAAGCAAGTGTTACTGTACATTCAAACCATCCATCCATCCATTTTCTATCCCGCTTATTCCTTTTCAGGGTCGCAGGGGTCTGCTGGAGCCTATCCCAGCGCATTTTATGGCGAGAGGCAGGGGGATACACCCCAGATGGTCGCCAGCCAATCGTGGGGCACACACACCATTCACACACCATTCACACACACACTCACACCTATGGGCAATTTAGAGTTTGCCAATTAACCTGAGCATGTTTTGTATTGTGGGAGGAAGCCGGAGTACCCGGTGAAAACCCACGCAGACACGGGGAGAACATGCAAACTCCACACAGAAAGGTCCCAGACCCAGGCCCCAAGGCGGTCTTGAACCTGCGACCTTCTTGCTGTGAGGCAACAGTGCTACCCACTGCTCCACCGTGTCGCCCACACATTCAAACCAAATATTTAATATTAATTGAAAAATCATTTATTTTGCATGTTTTCTTCCTCTATTTCTGTTCTTTGTTTTAGTGCTTCAGCTAACCCAGAAAAAATTGCCATTAAGTCTCCCTCAAAACATACTCAGCCTGAGGGGTCAACAGTGGAGATTACAGATAAGTAAGCATCTGAGAGCTCTACTGACTGTAACTGCACATATATAAGTTACATATGCTGAGTGTGGGGATTTTTATTAAGCCATTTATTCATTTTGCATAGTTGTGATAAGCAACTTTCCTTATTACAGGCCCCAAGCATCCACAGTACAACTGCGAACTGGCGAGGCACAACCAGTTTCAACAGAAGAATCTGAGGCTCCTGTGAAACCAGCTGAACCTCCAGCTGCAGATAAGAATGAAGCCGTTTATCTTGATTCACCTGTTGATGAGTCACAGGTAGCATCCAGTGAGGAGGCTGCTGAGGCCCCTGCAGCTGCAGCTGGGGAAGGGATGCAACATGGTGACACACAACCAGCTTCAATGGAAGAAACAGAGGAACCAGATGTGCAACCAGATTTAAAGGAAGAAACAGAGGCAAAGTCTCCTGTGGAGCCAGTCGAGCAACCAGTTGCTTCACCTGTAGAAACGAATGAAGAACATGTGGATGAGGAGGCTATAGCTGCTAATATTGAAGCTCCTGTTGCAGAAATTCCTGTTGAAGCAGTGACAGAGCAAAGTGCAGATGCTGCTGAGGCCCCAGCTGCACCTGCAGCTGAACTGAAACCTTTAGCTGAAACAGAGCCAACAGATAAGATGATTCAGGAGCTTGGAGTGAAATCAACTAAGGAACCTGCAGAGGGGGATTGTGAGAAATGTCCTGAAAAGGATACTGAAGAAACTGTTGAAGCTGTAGCTGCAGTTGTGGAGGAGTCGTTGCCTGAAACTCCTGCTGAACCTTTTGCTGAACCTGTTGCTGAGCTTGTTGTCCAACTTCTTGCTGAGTCTATTCCTGGACCTGTTGCTGAGTCTGTTGCTGAGTCTGTTCCTGAACCTGTTGCTGAGTCTGTTGCTGAGTCTGTTCTTGAACCTGCTGCTGAGTCTGTTGCTGAGCCTGTTGCTAAATCTGTCGCTGAGCCTGTTGCTGAGTCTGTTGCTGAGTCTGTTGCTGAACCTGTTGCTAAACCTGCTGCTGAGTCTGTTGCTGAACCTGCTGCTAAGTCTGTTGCTGAGTCTGTTGCTGAACCTGCTGCTAAGTCTGTTGCTGAGTCTGTTGCTGAGTCTGTTGCTGAACCTGCTGCAGAGTCTGTTACTGAACCTGCTGCTGAGTCTGTTTCTGGACCTGTTCCTGGACCTGTTGCAGAGTCTGTTGCTGAACCTGTCACTGAACCTGTTGCTGAGTCTGTTGCTGAACCTGTTGCTGAATCTGTCGCTGAACCTGTTGCTGAGTCTGTTGCTGAATCTGTCGCTGAACCTGTTGCTGAGTCTGCTGCTGAACCTGTTGCTGAATCTGTTGCTGAGACTGTTGTTGAACCTGCTGCTGAGTCTGTTGCTGATTCTGTTCCTGAACCTGCTGCTGAGCCTGTTGCTGAGTCTGTTGCAGGGTCTGTTGCTAAACCTGTTGCTGAGTCTGTTCCTGAACCTATTGCTAAACCTGTTGCTGAGTCGACTTCTGAGTCTGTTGCTGAGCCTGTTGCTGAACCTGTTGCAGAGTCTGTTGCTGAGTCTGTTGCTGAACCTACTGCTGAGTCTGTTGCTGAACCTGCTGCTGAGCCTGTTGCTGAGCCTTTTGCTGAACCTGTTGCTGAACCTGTTGCTGAGTCTGTTTCTGAGTCTGTTGCTGAACCTGCTGCTGAGCCTGTTGCTAAGCCTGTTGCTGAACCTGTTGCTGAGCCTGTTGCTGAACCTGTTGCTGAGTCTGTTTCTGAGTCTGTTGCTGAACCTGCTGCTGAGTCTGTTGCTGAACCTGCTGCTGAGCCTGTTGCTAAGCCTGTTGCTGAACCTGTTGCTGAGCCTGTTGCTGAACCTGTTGCTGAGTCTGTTTCTGAGTCTGTTGCTGAACCTGCTGCTGAGTCTGTTGCTGAACCTGCTGCTGAGCCTGTTGCTAAGCCTGTTGCTGAACCTGTTGCTGAGTCTGTTGCTGAGCCTGTTGCTGAGCCTGTTGCTGAACCTGTTGCAGAGTCTGTTGCTGAGTCTGTTGAGTCTCAAGCCGCAGCACAGCCAGGTGCAACCACAGCTGAAGCAGAAAGCCAGAGTGAGGTCCAGGCTGCTCCAGATGCTAAAACCGAAGCTGATGATGCGTCAGAGTTGAAGATCCAAGATGCTCTTGAACTTGCAGCAGATGCAGCCTCAGCCGCTCAGGATGAGCCGTCAGCAGGAACCATCGAACTGATAGATGCATTAGATTTAACCCCAGAAAAAACAGCTCCTCAAACGATGGAAGTAGAACAACAATCCACCTCAGATGAGGTGGAGCCAAAGTCTGATGATACCAACAAGTAAGTGAGTTCAGTTTATATAAAACACATTGTTGGCCCCATTGCAAAATTGCCTGAGCCATATTTCAATGTTTTTGGAAAACAAGAAAAAACACAATATTTAGAAATCCCATTGGTATGTCTTATATTTATTATACTTTTTAACAGTACATTCAACCAGATGTGTGAACAAATATGATATATATTAAAAAATACCCTGTCATCAATTGTCTAACAAATAAAAAATGACTCAGGCAGAATTGTGCCTCGACTGAGGCATGTTTGTCTTATAAATAAAGGAATAAACTATATCTATCATACCTTGAACAAGAAATTCATTTTAAGTTTAAATATACACATAATCCCTTTGATTGACTGACAATACATTTAGTGTTTAGAAAACTGAAGATATATAACCGCTTCTTCCTCTCTGCTATTTGTCCTATTTCAAAACTGCTGTAAGTCAAATGATTGAGGCAGATGGTGTTTTTTCAATTCAAGTGTTGTAATTGCCACTGACATAAGCAGAAAGACAGGTTGATGCAGCATTGGTAGGAGAGCAACATTATGCAGATACCTCAATTCGGCCAAAAAAAGACTGAGGCAATTATGCTATGAGGCTAACGACATACTGGTTTTCATTTTCACATGTTCACATGTCAACATATTACATAATAAATAGGTTTTTATTTGAATACAATAAAACCCAACCCATTATTTGCTGATGACACTGTTTTTGTAGCTTTGAAGTGAAAGATGTGGAGGAGCAACCAGCTACAGACACTCCCTATGAGACCAGGTTTGTGTTCAGAGTTACACATCCTTCTGGACTTTAAATCAACAATTAGAATCAATAACAATAGGACACATTTCTTTGGTATAGACCAGGGTTTTCAATCATGCGGCCTGGGAGCCAGAACCAGTACACCAAAGGCTGCATTCTGGCCTCTAGATCACTCTACAGACTTTAAAAAAAGTGGACACAGTGGTGTTCTTGTTGTATTCACAGCAGCTTTCAGGATCCTTATAATGTATAACAATATTGGATTATAATGTATAAATTAATATACAAATGATTTTAATTGCACTTATTTTCTGGAGGCTGTTCATCTCATGTTTGGAAACTGGACAAATGATGTGAAACTAAGAAGATTGTGGTTTTACTTGTGTACATTAAATGAAAATGAGAAATTTAAAGGTGTTTGTTTACTGGCTACAGGCGGTAATGTATATAGGTTTTACTGGTCACACAAACTCAAACTGATCTGTATGTGGCCTATGAACTAAAATGAGTTTGACACCTCTGGTACAGACCCAAAGTTTAAACACATGTTAACAAGGTGCGGATCTTTTTAAAGCAGCATTTCTTCTTTCAGGGATGGCCAATTAATTTGTACATTCTGTAAACAAATAAATGCCGGAAATGTCAAGATTACGTTCAGTGAACCTCTGGTGAGCTGCCACCCGGAGTGTTTAAAGGTTAGTGTTGTCTCCTTTTAGAAACCTTGTCACATTCTTGTCATTGCATCGTGTTGATACTGAGTCCTATTTGTGCAGTGTGGTGTGTGCTCCCTGGACCTGGGAGATCTGTTGACTCCCATGTTCCTGCATGGCCAAGTGATCCACTGTGGAGGATGCTTCGCGAAAGCTCTCAAGATCTGAAGCCATAACTGGGACAAATGTGTTGCCGTGGAGGACATACTGTGATTAATGTGTTGTTTGAACTCAGTGCGGTTGCCCCCTCTCTGCATCTTTCTTTTGAACCAGTTTCTGCACTGGAAGTTTTTTTTTAGGTCATAGTTTATTGTCAGGAAAAAAAAAACAATGGAATTTTTTTTTTATTCCAACATACTGTATATCGATCTAATAAAATCATGAATGCATCAGATTTAAATTGTTTAATCATCTTTAATTTGCATTGGAGCTCGTACACAACACAGCCCAGCTCAGTCAGTAGCAGGGCTACACATTAAAGTCACCTGGAGGTAATTTATTGTTAAATGTGAAAGCACCAACATTTCAGCTACATAAAAAACAGCTTATTTTAAGCAGTAACTAAAATGCCTCCAGGAAAATATACACATGACTTTGTTTCCCCCCCACACAGTGGTGTTTAAACAAAGCAAAATGGCATTATGAGCAAATGAAAAGTGCATTTAGGTAAGTGAAGGTAAAACAGCTTTACTCGCTTTAGTTCACACAAGATGGTGATAATGAGGCAGTAAAATCATATTCATAGAACCAATATACGCATCAGTTAACACTGAATGTTGTGCATGTGGTTACGATTTGCAGGGCAGAGCTGTCACTGATCTTAATTATTCATAAAAATCATGACAACAGCATCAGCACCAATGAAGCTGCACAAAAAAATTAAACAAAAAACAATATGCAAAACCTGCTAGGAGGCAGATGAACAACAAAGCGAAGAGAATCATCTGAGAGCAGGAGATGAGGCCGGAGCTCGTCGCTGGGAGTGAATTATCGTCATCTCTCTGAATGTTGTTCATTCCGAAACAGTGATGAGGGATACATTTTTTTTCATCTGTTATTGGACTATTCTAAAGAAAAAAAAAAAAACAACTAGTAGGTGATCAGGTCGCTTCCCACAGGATGAATGGAAATCTAGTGTTGCGTGACGGTGGGGACTGTCCATCTCGTGGGCGGAGGATGGGGTTGGCTGCTCTTAGCGGACGCCCTTCCTGCCCAGGAATCGCAGCACGGCGTAGTTGTAGGTGGTGGCGAGCATATAAAGAAACTGCCAAGAAGACAGTGATGGATGGAGGAAGAGTAGGGAGGGAAAAAGGTGAGAATGAGTTTGAAACATACAGTATGAGCTTGAATTATTACGCCAGCATTAAACAGCATCCTTTTAAAGAGGCAGTATAGCCGAGTTACAAACACAATAGTAGAGGAGTTAAGGGAACAAACTGGAGTTTTTACTGCATCTTCTGACACAAATGTCTGTATAAGCACCTTATTCATATAAAAATTCATCCAAAGAGATTAGTCAGATCCGCTTTCGGTCCGTTTCAGAGAGGCCTGCATTTTTTCAAAATGACAATACATAATTTAAAATAAAGCCTATAACTTTTACCTGTAGAATATGAACATACATATAAAATACTATTGATCAGAAACATTGTCCGAGTAATAATATGTTATTGTGTCCCAATACAACTGTAACTATAAGTATGAATTTTCTGTCTCATTCCTCAGTACCTTTGCATGCATAATACTTCTCATGTTGCACATTTAGTTGTTAATTTCTTTAAAAAAACATTTTTGAATAAAAATGTGCACAATTTGCTGCTAAAATCCTGGTGTACAGATACACATCTATTGTATTTTGACAAAAAAAAATGGGACAAAGGCTGATCTGATTTGTCTTTGGATGACTTTATTCCCATGATCCAAAGGTACCTTCACACAAGATATTTGTGTCAGAACTTGCAGTAAAACGTCCCTTAACTTCCTCTGCTATAATTCTTATTCATCTCCAGTTGTACCCAAGTGAACAGATTCAAGATAAACACAAAGAAACTTTCCCCTTCCAGTAGAATAAAAGCGGCTGTTTAAGGTTAAACTCTGCACAGCGAAGCTCAAACATCCATGTGAAGTAACAATAAGCAAAACTCATTTTTTGAGTGGAGCGGGACTTTTAAATATTTAATCCCACTCAGTAGTGTATAAATTATCGAGGAAAATTGCTCACCAGTGCTAAGAGAGTGATCCCAGCACCAGCAAATGTAGCTATGTACAGGTCATAGGTCACGTAGAACTGAAAGAGAAAACAAACAGGTTAGCTTCAGGTTGTTTGTGTCACGCATTATGTAAAAAAAAGCTCAGGTCCACACTCATCCAACGCCTAATAAACCTGCCACAGTTTGACCACTGCGAGGTTGTGAACTTGAAATACTGAACGGTGTAAAATGAAATATTGAATTCAGCTACTCACTTCGCTGGTTTTGCAAATAGATGCCAAGGTCAGCCCACAAGCTTTGCCTGGCATTGCATTCCAAGGAAGCAGACCTTTAAATGAAGACATGACGTAAGTATCTTATACCACTGCTGAATCATGATGAGTTGAAGTTTCCCCCCCCACTCCTGCACATCAGGGAAGCAGCAGCAGTGGAGGCGGCGGCGGATTTAAGATAAAAAGGCACATTTATTTATCGTCGTTATTTCACAACCGACTCAGCGGCTAGTTTTGCATAAGCTCATTAATTCATGGCTTTCAAGGACACATTAACATTCCCGTCATGCGGACGTGCGGCCCGGTCCTTGTAAAGAGCAACGCACCGTACTGCCTGGCGTCCATGCAAATCCAGCCGTGCTGATTAATGCTGGGGGTGGTTTCGGCCAGGATGTTGATGTTGTGGCAGGTCTGCTCCATGTTGAACAAGAAGAAGACTGGGATAGCGGCGAAGGCAAACACTGCCAGCCAGATGAAGGCCAAGATGTACGTCACGATGATGAACTGTCGAAATAAAAAAAAAAAGGAAAAAAAAAAAGAAAAAGTGCAGGACATAAGGTCATATAGATGTTGCGTAGTGGCCCAGGTCCCTGTGATGAATGTGGTGTCATTAAACAAGCTATCAACCATAATTCATGATTCCCGTGCAGAAATGGCAGTAACAAAGGGGATTTCATTGAGCTTGGAGCTGAAACAAACCTGCATTCAGCATCTTAACAATGTCCTGATGTCACATTTCTCCTCCCCCTTTACCCCCCTCCCCCACCCCCCCACATCCTCCATCCTCACCGTCAGGCTGAGGCAACGTCCACATTTGGTGCTCCTGAATTCCCCAAAGGTCTGCTTGACAGCGCTGGTGGTGTAGAAGCCCTCAGCCAGGAGCAGGATGCCGTAGAGGAAGAAAAACGGCGCGAGGCCGTAGATGACGTACTGGAAGTATTTGATGCTGGGGGAGAAAATCACAGTCAAGCAGTGAAATGCAAAGTCGATGAAAAAAAACAAAAAGAAAGAGAGAAAAGTACCAAAGTGTCACTCACAAGGAGGCCATGATCACATAGTCCTGCACGTTGCGGGCGAAGTAGGTCTCCACCAGGACCTCGGTCCGGGACAAGGCTTCATGCCCGCAGCCACAAAACAGAGCCATGCCGGCATAGCACAGCAGGGTGGCCACCAGGGACGGGTAGGGCACTGCCCAAAAGCACCGGATACAGCAATCATAACAACCTGAGGGGGCATAATATATCAGCACACAGGCGGCACACACCGCACATAGCAGCACACAACACATCTAAGCCACGGCGGCGGCGGCGGCAGCAGGGGGGGTGGGGGCGGGGGCTCGTTCACCCTGTGGGGGAGATATGAAGAAGGCCTCGTTCTGCCTGCGAATCCATGAGCAAGACGCGCCGAAAACCCCACCGGGCGGGCGAGAAAGCAACAGCAAAAATGAAGAAAAAAAAAAAAAAATTAGACAAGCAGGAGTTTTCAAGCTGCGTTTTTTTTCCAGTGAAAAGCGTCCGAACAGAAGCAGTCACGACAGCACCATCACCATCACGCACTTGTTCCAGTGTAAGCCGCGCTGCTGAAGCAGGGAGCAAATATCCACAGTGTTAATACATGCATGGGCAGAAATGGGATAGAGGAAAGCACCTAAGGCTTTGCAAAGCCAAGGCTGCCTGACCGGAAACATCTGCTTCTCCCCCTGATCCTGTACTCCACAACAAGAAAGATCCCAGGGCGCTGACCCCAGTGATGGACCACCAGCGCTGCCTACACGGTGCCGCTACAAGCAAAACAAGGCTCTCGCCGCTGATTTCATCCGCGACTCTGCCTGTACCAAACACCTCACGGCTCCTACTGACTCTGGTCCAGCCCTCTTTTCTCCAGCGGTTACAGGCAGGCGTCACGGGGAAAGCGAGAGATGTTAGTGAAACACTTGGTGGAAGAAAGAGCTTCTCTTTGTGGCCGCTGGTACAATATCTATTGTTTCAGTGGTCGAGGAGGGGGGGGGAGAGAACAAAGGGCAGCGATGTCAAACAAACAAAGAGCATGGTGCTACAACACACACACACGCACACACACACACACACACACACACACACACACACACACTCAACACCACTGGCCAGGCCACCACTCAGGCCACCCTCCATCCACAGACTGGTACGGCGGCGCTGAGTGTGGAGGTCGGTGGGGGCCGGGGGGTTCAAGTGTCCAAAGAGTGGGTGGGAGCATAATGAACGAGAGAAGCAATTTAAATAACTTCACAACAACAACAACCACCTCACTGGGATAATAAAAAACATTCAGATAATTTCACTAATTGAGGGATTTTAGTCGGGGAGACAAACGGGAGGCGGCGGGTCGGAGAAACGGGACGCGTCCGTCCCAAACATCTGCAGACGCCCACGTCTCGGCTGCGGCAGTTAGAATGATAGTGATAAACAGTCCATTATATTTGAATTCAGTTCAAAAGGCATTATTGCATTTACGGTAGATGCCAGATACTTAATCAAGGCCACAAAGCTGTTAAATAAGATATGCACCAGTTGGCTAGAGGTGTTCTGTAAGTGCAATAAAAATGGTTTGCAGAAGTCCTTTGTGTCCACAGTCCTGATGAAAATTTGACACCCGTGACACGTGTGACCTTCTTTGACATGTTTGACCTGATGTGGCCTCAGCATGATGAAAGTCTCAGATAATCTCAGCCATACATTTACACATAGTTCATGGTTAAAAGTGATTAGAAGAAGTTGTGAGGAGATCTTTCTTGACTGAAAAATAAGATGAAGTCCATGCTCTGTTTTCTGTTCAGGTCCCTTGAAATCATCATTCTGTATTTAACTCAAACCATATATTAGAAACAAAGGGCAAAGAGTAAATCCAGGATATATTAATAATCTATAGGCGGATGTCAGAATATTTAGATAAATCAAAAAAAGATGGATTTGTTTGCCCACAATGCAGGAGGGCAACATGATATCTAAGGCCAGAAAGGACATATTAGAGGTTACATTAGTAAGTTATTGAAAATCACACATTCAAATCACATTAATAATAGATGATAAGAGTTATTAAAAAATTTTTGTGCACTCACCCATGTCCAGAAAGAAGTGCAGGGGGTTATTGAAGTTTTGCTGGGTGGCTTTGTGGGTAGTGATATGAGGATATGAGAAGTTATTCCCCACCACTCCTATATGAATCTGACTCTGGCTTTTGTCTCATCAACAATAGATAGACCACATCTCCCCGAGTCACATCTTAAAGTCACAAAGTCCCATTTCAGCTGCCAGTCATTATTTATAGAGCCCCGGGTTCACTATTGGAGACAGAAGTGGGTCATAAATTCCAATATAAGATACCTTTTTTCCTGGTATTTGATGCTATTTAGTGCATTTTTTAGCTGTTTGGGTCAAAATTGTGAGTGATTAAGTAAGATGCTTTTTACATGCAGACTTTTCATGCAGTAAATCAGCCATAATTAGGATGAAATGAATTTATACACTTTTGGCCAATCTGAAAAATAATTTACATTTAATTTAAAAGAAGAAAAATGTGCTGTTTAATTTAACTTGCACAATGCTAATTAAATTATACATTTATCTTGTGTTTTTTATACATTATACCTTAGATAATCTTAGTTATTGCACAATTTAATGGGCTGAGTGGATGATATTTTGTTCACTTCCATTAGCTTGTTAATAAGTTGTCATGCATGGTGTTGTTTGTGTGCAGGGACCACATGCTGCATGTCAGCACGACACAATTAGCAGATCTGAGGGTCCTCAGAGCAGCATCTTTAAAAAAACACACAGAGATAAGAGGTATAAGCGCGGACAAAAGGGCAAAATAAATCGAAACCCCAGTGACTGACATTGATGAAGTTGAGTAACAAGGGTGACATTGACGGTCAGGTCCAGCTGCTGCCCTCCTTCCCTCCTCCCTCATGTTTGACCCAGTTGATGTCAAAGCTGGGTTCAGTACAAAGAAGCCAGTGTGGAGCAGGAGAGGACACCATGCTATCTTTTTAAATTTTTTTTTTTAAGTAGCCCCTCATCCTATTTTTCCTTAAAATGTTCCCATTTTAAACCACAGGCCTATTTTGTTAGTTTTCCTTCTCTAAATGATAATAGATCTGTAGTATCTCAACAACCACAAAGGTTGTGGTCTTGAACCTGGCATCAAAAGAAATAGTCAGTCAATTCATGTTGCTATTACAGGACAAATATAGTGACAATATCCAATTATTATATTAAAACAAGACCAAACTGACCCAAATGAGTAAAAAAATCAAATGATCTGCAATCCAAAGAGTTCAAAGATAATAAAATCATAGAAATCCGACTGAGGATCATTACTAAAGTAGAGTCTAAATGCTTAAAAATGTACAAAAATATATTCCGTAAAAAGGACCAAATTAAACAATTACGCAAGAAGCTTAAATCTAAATTAGATATCAAAATAGTGGTTAGTTGCAGCCCTGCTACTGATATATTACATTATTTGATGATATATATATATATATATATATATATATATATATATATATATATATTGATGCTGTAACAGTTACACTACTACAGATACTAAATAAAATACTCTATTTAGTATAGTAGCTGAGTTTTTCTAATGTGATATATGAATAAAACTCAATGCTGTATTAGGGTATTTAAGAATGGAGAACAAATATATGGGCTATATTATGAGAATATGGGCGACACGGTGGTGCGGTGGGTAGCACTGTTGCCTCACAGCAAGAAGGTCGCAGGTTCAAGACCGCCTTGGGCCTGGGTCTGGGGCCTTTCTGTGTGGAGTTTGCATGTTCTCCCCGTGTCTGCGTGGGTTTTCACCGGGTACTCCGGTTTCCTCCCACAATACAAAAAACATGCTCAGGTTAATTGGTAAACTCTAAATTGCCCATAGGTGTGAGTGTGAGAGTGAATGGTGTGTGAATGGTGTGTGTGCCCCACGATTGGCTGGCGACCATCTGGGGTGTATCCCTGCCTCTCGCCTTAACGCGCTGGGATAGGCTCCAGCAGACCCCTGCGACCCCGAAAGGGAATAAGCGGGATAGACAATGGATGGATGGATTATGAGAATATATCATGCTATTAAATAATATTATCCTGTGTTATATTTAAATTTTGTGCTATTTGTAACAGAAGACACGTGGTGCAAACCGGCATCATTTGTCTTGACTTACAGAGAAACCACATTCACCATTTAGGACAGATAATAGTCCAAATAATGATCAGCTACCATTGTACAGTGTGACTCTACAGTCCATAACCTTTTGTCTCCTGAAGGAATGCTGAGCAACAACAGATCGAGTAATTAGTAAGTAGAGGATAAATGATGTGAGCATTGTTAGACTGAGGAGGGGAGAGGATAGATGCCTTTTACATCTCTGGGAAAAGCAGGCTGGACAGAGGAAGGGGGGGAGAGAGGGAACGACAAGAAACATTAATTAACCTAAACTAGTGTATGTGAGCGTGCGTGTAATCGCTGTCAGCTTTACTTGTGAAATCTGAATAAGCAATAATGTTGACAATCAAAGGCAGGGATTAGGCGGGAAAACCAGTTTCAGAGGATCTGCAGCCTGGGTGACAGGAGGAGGTCAAGTCGCTCCCTTATGAATAAAGTACATTCCGATAGATTATGCGGATGGTGGTCAGACCATGAATTATTGGCTAACACTTAATAACGCTGTGGGACATCAGTTGAAGCAGGAGCTGATTTTCAACAACTATTTTGCTCTCCAAGCTTTCATTTGAGTTGAAAACGCCAAAAGCATTCGGACAAGCAAAGGTCCATAAAGACCTTGAGGACAGAATCTGGTGAGGATGAACTTGACTGACCTGAACCCCATAGAACACCTTTGGGATGAATTAGAGCGGAAACTGAGAGCCAGACCTTCTCCTCCAACATCACTGTGTGACCTCACAAATGCCCACGTCACATTAAATCCCAGAGAAGAGGAATGGGATGTCACTTAAAATCAAATGCGAGTTAAAGCAGGTGGGCCATTACTTTTAGGAATATAGTGTATTATAAAGCATTTTGTATGATCTGCTAGAAACCGGTTGCAGATATCATGCATGTATGTGGCACACCGATCCATCTGCATGTCCTTTGCATAATTGTTTGCTCTGCGATAGATACACTTACGAATATTAGCGCTTCGGAACATGGCAATATGCATGTGTTTGTACAAGGGAGGAGGGGAACCTTGTGGAAATATTTGCAGCAGCTCCCGTCCCCGCTGCGCTAATCTGTGTTATCTTGTGACAAAGAGAACAAACAGCTATCAAACAAACAAACAAGCACTCGGCGGACAAGAACGTGCCAGGCCCGGTGAGGAGTGAATTCAACGGCGATGACCTCCAGCCGCAGACGCCTCAACTATTTGTTTTAGCGAGCAGGTGGTGATTTGCTGCCGTGTTTGATCGTCTCTCCTGATAATCTGCCGGGTCCATGTTTCACGCTCTGTGTTTCTACATTAAAGACGGGGGGGGGGGAGGGAAACGTGCCATGTGTTGTGTTGTTGCTGGATTGTTAAAGGACAGAGTCATAGTTAGAGATTTCATATTAGTCTTTATTTTTACTATTTTATTTTGACCTAGTTAGTTAGGCTTAGTTTCAACATTAGTAAATGAGTTGTCAGGGGTGAAAATCGAAAAGATCAGATCAAATGTATTGTGTGATAAAAACAAAACGTTATGAATGTATTCACTTTGGATGAATTGTGTGTGATGCCGTGGTTTTTACCGTTCTCGCTTTCATCGCCATCCCCCACCTCACACACACCTGCTTCTACTTATTAACTCCTTATCAAGCCCTTAACAAGCTTCAGATGCTTGGTAATGACTAAATAACTAGAACCAAGTGCTCCGGCTTTCTATACCATGCTGGTGACTCCTTATCTGGATGCAGCGTTTATGGCAGAAGCCAAAAAATTAGGACATTTTCTATAATTACAGTTGTTTTGTCTTTACAAAATTGTTTCAGATTGTTACCTTTTTTTGTAATGTGTGTCTTTTTATTCTGATTCCAAAAAAATTTATTATTTCGTTAGATTCTGTGTAGTTTCTTAACACAATACTGAGGTGTTTTTTTAGTATTAGCACTGCTGATCATAAAAGCACATTTATTTTTGCAAATTCAAATTTTTTTTTGTCTGATATATCTATAAAAATGTTAAAGAGTTGACAAGCTGCAGACATTGCACTTCTTTCTGATTCAGGAAATGTATTTCATTCCTGATCAGACAGATGAATTGATGCTCAGCCTGTTGAAAAAATGCAACTGCAGAAATGGACCGTACACACACATGCAGACACACACACACTCACACACCCACACACACTACAACATTTCAAAATTGCCAAATTGTGAGCTAATGCCACAAATAACTTTGCAAATACAGGGCAGAAATATCAGGTTTCTGGTAGATTTGGGCCAACTGGGAGCTGTAGATAAATTTATACTGTAAGAGTGTTAAAAGTATATATCGCCCCTTTAAGAATCATCACATGTGATGAGATACACTCAAACACATTTTCTGATTTAATGTGTGCTCCAGGAGTAATTCTGCACTGTAGGAAGAAGACATAAGGGTACCAGGCAACAACCAAACATGGGCAATTTGTGAAAATGGGATAAACCCAGCCCACATACATGTACCACGGGACCTGATATCAACTGGTCCACGGTATATTGCCCCAGAACTATTATCAGCAGCTCACACACTGATGTCTCACTCCCACATGTTTATGAAACAGGCTGACCTACATTTCACAGCCAGGGTGAGTGAAACAGGGGAAACAGTTTTTTTTTGTTCTTTAAAAGAATTGGTTCAGAAAGGGAGAGAAAAATGATTTGTTGAGCAGCAGAAACGTCGTGTTGGAATGGACAGACCGTGTGCACCGTTGGCTTACATGACCACGGCACTGTCACTGAATTCTGCTCACACCCACACATGTCACCGGTTAAATCTCCTCATAGGAAATGGACGGATTCAGACCGTATCATCAGAACTCTGCAGGAGAAGAACCGCGTGTCAAAAAGGGAAAGGTGGTGGATGAGTGGTTCACTGCAGGCTTTATAGATCACTCAAAACACCCTTTGGTGCGCTTTTAACAATTTAAAAGCCTAACCAAAAATCGAAAACAGTGGCATCATAGACTTTTTGAAGGACACGCGTTTCAGCTTATAGAGGGCACTTTAGCCAATGTTTTTGCTTATGGAGGGCACTTTAGCACACATTTGGCTCCTAGGGGGCACTTTAGCACACATTTGGCTCCTAAGGGGCACTTTAGCACACATTTGGCTCCTAGGGGGCACTTTAGCACACATTTGGCTCCTAAGGGGCACTTTAGCACACATTTTGCCTCATAGGGGGCACTTTAGCACACATTTGGCTCCTAGGGGGCACTTTAGCACACATTTGGCTCCTAAGGGGCACTTTAGCACACATTTTGCCTCATAGGGGGCACTTTAGCACACATTTGGCTCCTAGGGGGCACTTTAGCACACATTTGCCTCATAGGGGGCTCTTTAGCACACATTTTGCCTCCTAGGGGGCACTTTAGCACACATTTGGCTCCTAGGGGGCACTTTAGCACACATTTTGCCTCATAGGGGGCACTTTAGCACACATTTGGCTCCTAGGGGGCACTTTAGCAAGCGTTTGGTTTCAAAAGGGTGACTGTAGCACACATATTGGTTGCCATGAGGGCACTTTAGTGCACAATTTGCTTCCAAGAATGCATTTTAGCTGTTTTTCAACAATTGGGCCACAAGGGAATATATATGAAACCATACATAACTAAGGAATACTGGACTGATATGGATGACAGGTTTTAAAAAAAAGGAGAAGAATATTCCCCAGAAGGACAAATCCACAGGGAATCAGCAGTGACAATAGCTCACATTTTATAAGTAAAACTATCAGTCAACTGTCAGAATATTTGGGCATTGATTTACGACAACGCTTCGTTGGAGGGAAAATGGAAGTCTGAAGTGTTATGAAGAAACAGGTTTATGGGTAAAAGCTTTGCTTCTAGTACTAATGACTGTAAGTGGAAAGGAAAGAGCAAAAAGAGCTGTCACCTTTTCAAATAAATGATAGGCAGACCACTGAAATCTCCCTGTTCCCACAGAAAGGTTTGAGCCCAGGAATAATGGAAGGTCTGATCATTAATTACCGTGTGCAACTTGAATGTTGAAATGTTACACTATCTAGAGCTACAAGGATTAGTCCATTAATCGATTTGTTGCCAACTATTACATTAATCACCAACTATTTTTAAATGGAGGTTGAATTTTCAGCTTTGGGACATTTTATACTATTTTATAAACCAAAAAACGAATCAATCAATCGTTTTCAGTAATAATATGATGGATTAATTGATTATCAATAGTCATTAGATTCATCCCTAGTCATTGTGATATTTCAGTTTTTCAATTTAAATTTATGAAGCAACAACAACTGAACATTAAAAGGGTTAAACTGGGAGAATGTGTTTTATGAAGCTGACATGATGCCATCACCTACATTGCTTCTAGAGCTGCAACGTATGTTAAATATACGATTAGTTGCCAACTATCACATTTATCTCCAGCTTTTTTAATAATCGATTTATCAATTTGAGTCATTTTCAAGAAGAAAATCTCCAAATTCAAAACATTCAGCTTTGTGAAACAGTGGCATTTTAGACCATTATTTGAACCAAACTCCAATTCAGTAATTGATAGATTAATTGAATATCAAAAAAATGAATTGTAACTAAATCGTCCACAAATGTCAGACAATAGGCCAAAACAAAAAGATATTCAGTTCATTAAGTTTCACAAATAAAAGTAATACATAATCACATCTGAGAGGCTGAAACCAAATTGTTTACTTAAAAGACTAATGTTATATTAATCAACTTATCGAATTACTAGCTATTAGAGCTGATTTAACAAATAAAATAACTAGCTGCTGAATATTATATTAAGCGCCACATTGCTTCTAGAGCTGCAATGATGAGTTGATTAGGGGTTAGAATAGTTTTTAATTGCAGCCTTATATTTAATTGACAACTATTCTGATGATCAATTACTTGATTTGAGTCACTTTTAAGAAGAAAATGTCCAAATTCTCTGGTTCCAGCTTCTTAAATATGATTATTTTCATTTTTTTATAGTCTTCTATAATAGTAAACTGATGATCTTTGGGATGTGGACTGTTGGTCTGGACAAAACATCCATCCATCCATTTTCTATCCCGCTTATTCCTTTTCAGGGTCGCAGGGGTCTGCTGGAGCCTATCCCAGCGCATTTTATGGCGAGAGGCAGGGATACACCCCAGATGGTCGCCAGCCAATCGTGGGGCACACACACCATTCACACACCATTCACACACACACTCACACCTATGGGCAATTTAGATTTGCCAATTAACCTGAGCATGTTTTGTATTGTGGGAGGAAGCCGGAGTACCCGGTGAAAACCCACGCAGACACGGGGAGAACATGCAAACTCCACACAGAAAGGTCCCAGACCCAGGCCCCAAGGCGGTCTTGAACCTGCGACCTTCTTGCTGTGAGGCAACAGTGCTACCCACTGCTCCACCGTGTCGCTGGACAAAACATATATTAGGTTAAATCTTTAGCTTTGGGAAACCTTTTTGATCAACATTTTACACCATTTAATGAACCAAACAACTAATCATTTCAATAATTGATAGATGCAGGGTGCGACTATTTATAAGGTCTGTTACTATCAAAAGAGTTGTTGTTGCAGCCCCTTAATCTGTCCACATAGGTGAAAGTGTGGTTGTGTGAGAGCTGCTACACAATCTCCAACCAGGCGAGTGGAAAATAAGAAGAGTCAGATAGATGAGAAAGCAAAAGGAGGAAAATCAGGGAACAGAACCACATCAAATTCAGCAGGAGGCCACTGCTGACTGAAAAACCTGAAGCGAACTGATGTAAAAATACTAAATTATCCAATGAATGGTTAATTACCTTGACCCCTGACCTCTGGAGGGTCGACGACCACCTCAGTGCTTGAGTGACCGGTTTAAGATCGGAGACATCTGACATGTGACATTGAATCGCTTTGCCGTTCAAAACAGGCAACGGTGATTGTTGTGATATTTTCTTTTAATTTGGTGTTTAGTTACAAAAATCTTTTAATAGTCGCTCATTTGGGGTTAAACAACATTATGAGAGGTTCAAAGAAATCAAATATCAAAGCTTGATGTCCATAGTGTCCATTCAGTGCCGAGGGACCCCCTGGATGGATCTTGGTATGCAACGGGGTCCAAACCACTTTTAGAGCAGGAGCAGTAATCGGTTTCATGGAACTCCTCTTAAGATGTGAATAATTGAGTTGGTATACATACAATTACAATGTAATTACAGTTATCTTTCATGGACCTTACAGTATTCATAAACAAACGACAAATAAAATGTTGGTCTAAGTTTATTCTGTACAAACAAGCCAAGCCAAAAAGAACCATGAGTCGGTTAAAGAGTAGGAAAACACATTTTAAGCGAGCCTCTTTTTATATTAAAGCAGAAGTTATATTTCCTACGATGTCGTAAGCAAAAAATCAGACGTGAAACGAGGATACTCAAATAGACTACAATAGATTACACAACACTACGCAAAACTGAATGGTTACTCTCGAACAATGCCTAATTTACATTTTTTACGCCGCACTTTTCAGTACACGCGCCCACAAACCAACACATACGCACGCGGGGTGCGATGCTCTGCATTGCCGGAGAGACGCATTTCGCTTAAATCGGATACTGTTAAACACATGTATGACAATGTATGAAAATTTCAATCCATTATTGTTATGATCCTATATGAGCGAGTTACAAGGCATTTTAAAGAAAGTACAGTAAAAATACATTTTCATAATAAGCAATGTACCATGAGAAATATGTATAAAATAGCTTGATAATAGTAATAATAATACTGCTTTTCAGCTTTTTCCCAGATCTCATCTCTGTCCACCACAAGTTCTAATGTCACTTTTGTTCCACGAGATCAAAATAGATATCACAGAGTAAGAAAAAGCTTCCCATACAAATCCAACTGTATAAACATTATACTAAGTTCTTGCTAGGTAAAGTTCCAAAAAAGCCAAAGTGGAAAATGAAATGCACTTTTTCTTTTCTTTTTTTTTTACTGCCTTTGAAAGTGATTATTATAAAATGATTCTGCAGTTAGACATCCTATTATGAGAGAGCAAAGGCAGGATGTTGGCGGGTTGTACACCTTTTTGGAAAAAAGACAGAACGAACATTTTTTTTTTCAATCCTACTTTACCTACACATTCTAAATACAGCTTTTACATTTCCGTGGTTCTATATACGTGGCGGGCCCCTCCGCGGCGCCTCCAGGCTATACCCGCGTGGTGGAGTGGGTGCTGGGCAGCCCTGCCGAGCTGTAGCCAGCTGGGAAGGTGCTGTACGGGCTCATGTTGGACAGGCCCATCAGGGAGTTGGGGATCATGGTGATGTTGTTGGGCGTCATCAGGGGGATGTCATCGGGCGAGCGCCGCTGGCTGAGCGAGTAGTCCAGGCTGGGGGACACGTGGAGCGGGTGGTGCAGGGCCTCGCACTGGTTCCTCTGCTGGGACGACAGCGTCTCGTCGATGGTGGCGGCGTGGCCCACGCTGTTTCCCTTGCTGTCTCGCTGCGGGCTGGGCTGCTGCGACGTGTCCTGGCGGCTGCGCTTGTCCTTGCGGTAGTACAGCGCGGCGAAGGCCAGGACGTTGAGGAAGAGCAGTGAGGCGCCAACGGCGATGGTGACGCTGAGCTCCGTGGAGTAATCCCTGGGGTTGGGCATGATCAGGGGGCCCATCTCCCGTCCACCCTCCTCGCCGTTGTGGGCTGTGGACACGGGGGGGCGGCCGGTGCTCCCCGCGCGCTTGCCGTTGGACTGGGTGGGGTCCAGTGGCGTGACCTTGGTGGTGGTGGAGGAGTAGTGGAACATGTCGTGGAGGTTGTAGAGGTGCGGCACCAGGTGCTTCCAGAAAGCCACCTTGGTGGCACGGTAGTGGTCACGGATGCGCGGCTTCAGGCCGATGTGCAGGTACAGCTGGTCGTACGGGTCGTACTTGGACCACGCCACCTCCTCGAAGCGGTTGGCCTTCGTGTGGATGAACTTGGTGTCCTGCGGCACCGGCTTGTTAGGATCCCTGCAGAACCACAAGGAACACAGAAAATCTGGAATGTTAAGTCCTCTACTAATGAAACAAACCTCATTAAACTGCAGAAAAGAGCTATTGGGTTAATAAATGAAGTTGGAAACTGCAATTCTACAAATCAGCTTTTTATAAGATTTCACACACCACTGCACACCAAATTTCTGGACATTGTATATTATAGATAGATAGGTAGATATTATGTTTTGTAAACATATATCTTAACATATAACTTACAGGGGTTGTTAATGTTTGAAACTCAAAAAGTCAGAACTAACCTCAGGGTAAAATTATGCAACAAGGAAATAAAGATGTGTAAATTGTGTTAGTTTGAAATAAGACTAAAGAAATCTAAAATTATAAAAGGTAACAATAAAAATATGATTGATTGTAATTCTTCATTACTCTGTACGCTGCAGTAACAAGCAAATTTCCCCGTTGTGGGATCAATAAAGTCATATCTTATCTTATCTTATCTTTAGTTTAGCATGTACTCGTGCTAACATTTTATTGTGAATTACTCTAAAACTGCAAAAAAAAGGAAAGTTGGGTCACCTTAAAATTTCAAGGCAACAAACCTCACTAAAATTTTAAGTTAAGTAAGGAAAATAAATGAAATAGTTTAAGTTTTGTCCAAATAAGCTAATGTTAGCAGCTAACTGCTACAGCCCTGCTAGCATCAGTTAGCAACTAACTACTAAAGGCTGAAAAGCTTTATGTGTAAAAGTTGAAAACGCTTTCTTAATATGACAAAAATAAAAATAAAATTCCTGTGTCATTTAACGATAAAATGAACTAAACGAAAATTTGACTTAGAGTAGAAAGTTGGCTTTCCCGCATTTCAGAACCAAAAGAAAATAGTTAGCAGGTTGCTGTCTTTTGTATTGAACCACAACATAAGGATTAAAATATTAAAAACTCACCACATTATTTTGGGGCACATAACCTTCTTGCTTTGTTGTACTAACTTACAATATTACCTTAAATATCAATTTTAAAGTTTCCTTTTTTGGTAGCTGTCTGATACAAAATATACAAATATGATTTTTTTTGTTTTTAAACTGAAATTAAGCATTTTTTTCATTCATTCATTCATTCATTTAATCATTCATTCATTTATCCATCTATGAAGGCAGGCTAATGATTTAATAATAAACTTCCAGCAAAATTCTACTGCAGGATCAAATCATTGATGTAGAAGTTTTGTTTCCCTAATTAATTATTCAGAATAATAAAACCTAACCACATTAATTATTTAAGTTTATTTTTTTAACATACAGTAAACAGTTCCCCACTTTGAACATTAGTTTGTGATTTTTTTTGTACACTTGCAAAACATTATGCAAACCATTGTTTTAAAATACCCTCATGATTATTGTTATGTGATTTTTTTTGTTCCTTTGTTGTCAATAGATATAAACCCAGTCGTGCCATTCAAAATGTAAAATAGAAGGTCACTTTGTTCAATTGGGAAACAAAAGAATAAAAAACAGGATCCACACAATGCAATATCCCCATTTCTCCCCAAGGGTTCAGCATTCATGTGATGCTACTAACACACTAACACAGCAGTCTACAGTGATCTGTGCCTCCTCCTCCTCATGCTGCTGCTGCCAGGGTCATCAACCACAAGGATTCATGGCTGCCCTGCATTCAATATTCAGTGAAGACTCCAGCAGGGCAGCGGTGGAGTCAGAGTATAACATCGGCTCAACATCCGACCAGAGCTTATCTCGGCTAATAAACTCTCGTTTGCAGAAAACTGGAGCACTTCAATAACTCGGTGGAAAAAAAAAAGTACCTAAACCGTCAGCGCCTCCAAAAATAACCTCAAATCCATAAATCACAGGCACCTGAAGGAGACCAACAGAAAGATAGATACGTAGATATTTCTGTTGCTTGTGTGTAAAATCACCTATAACTTACAACATCTGTGCTTCGTGAGTTCATATCTTAGCAAAGCATCTCTGACTATTATCTTAAACATGTATCAAAAGAAATCTACAACATGTAAGGTGACTACAGTAGCGTCAAAATCAATTTATGTTGCTGTTACAGAGCAAATCTGGTTAAAATATTTAATTATTATATTGAAACAAGACAAAAAAGATACAAATTAGGAAAAAGACATGAAATAAGTTAAATTATCTGCAATCCAAAGACATCAAAGATCAATTCTTTGGCCGTAAATAAACATCACACTGAGAATCATTACAGGATATGAAAATATATTCTGTAAGATGTTTAAAAAGGAGATTATAAAGGCTCCAATTAAATAATCACACAAACAGCTCAAATTTAAATGAAATATCAGCCCCACTACTGATTTTATAATAAACAATTTCCTTATTGTATTGATAATGCGGATATTGATAATATTTGATCGATATTTATAATGTAATAGTAACATTGTGTTTTACTACATGTATAGTATATATATATATATATATATATATATATATATATATATATATATATATATATATGCATTATACTACATATATGTAAATATGGTATAATGCAAGCAAACAAACATGGACATGATATATGTGAAGAGATAATTTGTCCAACCATATGATGTGAGACAGAGGTTTATGGGGTACATCGTAACTGCCTCTTCAAATTTCCTTACTAACATAACTTTTTTGTTCAACACTGAGGAACTGCTTTAAACATTTATGTGAATTAAGTTGTAAAGTTTAACCGCCGTCATCTTTAGGAAACCTGCCCAAAGTGATGAAACTTTATGTGCAGAAAAAGAGATTTTATAGAAAACTAAGCATGACACTGACTCTTTAAGAAGAGACAGCCAAGCACAACTTTCATTACAGTGCAAACTGTATACACTTTAGATTCTTTTAGTGTGAATATTCAATTAAGCTTTTTTGGACATGTTTTGGGTACATAATATATATGGAGAGGCCAAAACCACTTAAAACATGGATCACACCCAAACTATTATGGAGGGTTTTAATGCCAAATCTACATATATACATAACTCATTAAGTGCTTGAATCAATTAAAACATATATAATGATATATTAAAATGCATATAGTTAGAGTTGGTATACATAGAATCGATTCAGTCTCTCATTTTGCATTCTGGCATTGGCTCAGAAATGGTCGAAGTGACCTCACTGGTGCAGCCCCCTTATTTGTGTTGAGATGTACAGTCTTGAACTTCTGCTACTTTCCCCCCCGACTCCACCCTAATTAAAGGACTATAGAATTCAACCTTAAGTAGAGGCTGCCTAATTAAGTGCAGTCTGAGCTCCCACTGTCACTTCTTCCTGCCCGATCTCCTCTTCTCGTTTATTATTTCACAGGAAACTTGCACAAGAAATAATATCAATTAATATGGGTTCCTTTAAGTCTATAAATTGGGTTTGTCATTATTATTCTGCATACTGTACATTTCTTACTGTAGTAGAGGGTTTTAAGGGCTGAAGCAGAATATATAAATACATAACTAGTAATATATTTAGATACTAAAATAAATTGATAAATATATAATTACATGATAAAATGCTTCAATAAATAAGTGTCTTAATTGTATTCCTTTGTATATGGAATTAAATGCATTAGTGTTAGTTGTACATGTAAGTGTTTTAACCCCTCAAGTCCTTGCATAATGTTCCATAAAACATAGTTATGATTCAGATGTATTGTACCCTATTATAAAACTATATTTATTATTGTACAATGTATTTATATGTTTACAGTAAATATTCAGTTTTGAATAAAACCCTCCATACTAACTTACAGGAAGAAAATATGCTAATATATACATAAATGTATGTAATACATGTATAGACTTAAAGGAGCTCATATTAATTGATATTATTCTGTGTGAATTTACAAAGGAGGAAAAGAGATCAGACAGGAAGAAGTGACAGTGGGAGTTCAGACTGAACTTAATTAGGAAGCTTCTACTTCAGGGTGATTGCTCCAGTCCTTTAATCAGTGACGGAGGAAGAGGAAAAACTAGCAGAAGTTCAAGGTTGAACAGCTCAACATAAATAAAAGCGGCACAAGTGAGGTCAGCCATGTCGTTCCAAACAGCTTAACCGTTTCTGTGCCAGCGCTGGAATGTAAAATGAGAGGCTGGACGTGATTGTACAACTCATTTTCTACTCAAAATGAAAAAAATCTTAATGTTACTCATACATTTGTTCCATAACATAAAAGTACAGCTGAGACAAAGGTTTTAGGCAAAGAAATGCTTCCAAACGCTTTCTTCAAATGGTTTTCCTGTGTTTCCTGAGAACAGTCATTTTATCTAAATTATCATGATTTTCAATCTCTGACATGTATATATATATCTATTACGTCACTGTAAATCTCTAGAATAATAAGAAAATGATTTTCTACCTTTCTACCTTTTTTTTATTTATGAGCATATTTGTGCAAGCAGCAACTATAGTTGCCATTTATTAAAATGCTATTTTACATACATGATACATAACATGATTGTTAGTGACTCAAGAGACATAATTTTATGCGTAATACTTCTTACATTTTGAATGGTTTGGGCTGCACCTTATTCTGTTAAAGCTTGAGGCTATGCTGTACTTATTGTATTTATATGCTTCTTCTCCTTTTCTGGCATTTTTCGTTTTGTAGTGTAAAAAACTAAAAAAACTCGAAAAGTGGATTTACCACTTGGGCCGTCGGTCAATATTCTATGCATAATATTCAATATACTGACATACTGAGTCATAATTAGGCTATAATGTATATGATCTAATATGTTAATGCAAGGTTTAGTCAAGTTATTTATTACTTATATCCATTTAAACATTCAAATCATAGCCTATTATAGATGGATAATTTATATTATGACTGAACATGACCATAATATTTATTGCATATCCTTTCAAATTTTATCCTAGGCTACATTAACAGCAGGTCACAGGTCAGCATCTCTATCTGTTGATGCATCTGTAGGCTGCTTCACTATTTCGCTCATTCTCTTAGAGTATCACAATTTTTACCTTTCCTCCTCTTTGCCTGGTCATCCTCTGCCTTTCTCGCTGGAAGAAATGCTAACTTTTATTGGCTCTGATTCATTCAAATGCTTCTAAAAATAGACCTGCAGTGGCAGTAACGTCACGCTGGTGTTTACTTTCGTTTTATACCGAGTCAAATATATGAGCCTCTCTGTCAGGCGAGACCATTGTGATGCCATGATAATTATTTATGATAAGCATTTCATTCCCCCCCGTTTTATGTCTGGTCTTCCTGTTTTATTTTGTAGCCTTTGCCTTTGTCTCTGTTCTAGGATCCTGTCTGGCCTGCCCCCCTCGTCTGATCTCTGATTGTGTTTCCTGCACCTGTCTAATCACTCCCGATCCCTCCTGAATATATCCCCCTTTGTGTCTTGTCTCGATGCCAGTACGTTGTTCTTCACAGTCCACGGTCCAGACTTGTCATCGTCTTCTTGTGTTTTTGAACCTTGCTTGTTTTTTGACCTTGTCTTTCTCCTCTTGTTTTTTGGATAGCTCTGCCTGGATTGACTGCTTTACCTTGTACCAGCCTTAGCTTGAAATAAACCTTGTTTTTCAGATTTTTATCAGGTTGAGTTGTGCACTTGAGTCCCTGCCATCCTGCGCTTAGTTCATGACATGGGCTTTATGGATTTGGTTTTCAGCTTTGATATGAGATCTTTACTTGCTGAAATGTAGCCTAAAGGAGAAAAATTAAAATGAAACACAACTTGAGGAAAAAAAGTACAGAGGTCATGGTATTGGTGTTCTCAAAGGTGGCTACGGCCCTGTTCTTTGATTTGTTTGTTTTTTGCCTCTCATACTTGCCTGTCTACTCCCTCACAACCTCCACCTTCTGATGCATCAAAACGTTGAAAAATAATATGTGCTTAAATACTTTAAGAGTTCCTGTGCCTGGTTTTGTTACTCACCCGCTCTTGGCGAAGTTTGTCCAGTAGGTCATGACCACGGCGCTGAGCATGATGTCGTTCCTGGAGAAGTTGCAGGGGAACAGGTCTGTGGGACCCACCATGGGGATGCCGAACACGTAAGGCACCTCGTCCCCGTGCGCCGAGTCGGACCACACGGGCTTCATGAGGCTCTGGCAGTGATGGTAGAAGGCATAGAAGTAGGTGGGCGAGCCGTAACGGGCGTGGAGGTCGGCGGTCACCACCGAAGGCTCCACCCACTGGTGGTCGGTGAACAGGGCTACCAGGGTCTTCCTCCTGGTCTCCGGGTTGTCTTTGTCCGCCCAGTCCGTGTACATGAACTTAATGGTCTCCCTCAGCGTGTCCTTCCCTTCCGGGTAGCCGTACAAGCTGTCCACAAAGTCGGACACGGCAAAGTCGAAGTCGCTGCCGGACACGCCGTCCTCCAGGTCCATCACGTTCTCCACGAAGCGCAGGCCCTCGCCCTGGTTGACGCCGAGCATGATGTCGTAGTTGAGGAACTCGCCCTGCTCCATCAGGATCTCTGGGTCGTCGGGGATGACGTCACCGTCGATGACGGGGCCGAAGGCCACGCGGTAGCGGGCAGACTGGATGTCCTGCTCCACCAGCTCCTTGGCGCTCTTCTTCTGCAGGCAGGAGACCATGTCCACGGTGTCCAGCACGTTGCAGCCAACACGCTCAGCCAGCAGGCGGGTGTACTTGACAGGCTGGTAGTTGACGGCCCAGCTGGACAGCGCAGAGCCACTTTGGATGATGGCTCTGTGGAACAATCCTTGGGACACACAGAAAGGCGAAGCATAAAGACACAGGAGGTCTGAGAGAAATGTGCTTAACACTCCAGCCCTTTAGATCACCCCCGCAAGGTTTCTATGTCAGGACAAACTGTAAGAAGATTCTGAAATGCTCAAAGCAAACACTGCACGTTCTCACTGACTCACTTCACACTAACCTGCTGTTCAAATTAACCATTTATGCCCCAGGCCTTTTTTTTTTTTTTTAGATTTCCTGCTCTGAATGATAATAAATATTGAATAATTATATTACTTTCTTGTGTTGATGATGTGGATATTTAGGATATATATTGATGCTGTAACAGTAACATTGTGTTTTACTACAGATATAAAATACTGAGTCTTGTAGCTAAGGATTTCACATGCAATATATGAATAAAAACCAATGTTGCCACCGTATCAGAGGGTTTTGGATTTTAACAGATTAAATCAAAAGGCTTGCTGCGACACTAAAATCAGGTAGGTATAAACAAACAAGTCTAGATGTCATGTACCTGGATTATTCACCAGGGAGAAAAAAATTCTATTTTAAAAAGTGAAAACGGCCAGAGAGTCGATTCTTACTGATGATCAGCTGCTCAGCAGCCGGCAGAATAAATTAAATGCTAATAGGATCTTGGCCCCTTAATTTGTTATTATAATGAACTGTCGATCCCCTTATTTGTTTCATGCGGTGTCATTTTTATATGCAGATGACAGCAAATACATGTCAAATTAATGATCAATTTGCAGCTTTGTTTCAGCGAGGAGGTGGTGGCTAGTTCCTATATTACAGATGCTCTGTACTCACACAATCCTGTATCTGAACCAGCTGCACCTTTACAGCAAAAAGCTGAAATCTTAACAAGGGAAAATGTCTTGGTTTTGGTTCAGTTAGTCCAATATTGAGAAGAATGATCTAATTCCACTGGCAGGTAATTTGGCTTATTTCAAGGTTGTTTTTTTCTGATTTGGGTTAATTTGGTGTTGCTTTGAGGAAACAAGACTAATGTTTTCTTAAAAAATACATATTAAATTGACTAAAATCGAAGGAAAAAAAAATAAATAGGATAAATTATCTCTCAGAGGTATGAGCCAATTCCAATCAATATTGGAGTAATTGTACCAACCAGTTATGATATCAGTTGTTGCAGTGATGGTGTAAGCTTAAAAGATTGTTGTCAAGATTTTAGTCAATTTAATCTTTTTCTAAAAGAAATTGTCAAACTTGTTTTCTTAAAACACGACCAAACTGACCCAATCAGGTAAAAAGTACTTGAAATACGCTAAATTGTCTACAAGTGGAATAATCTACTCAGTATTGCACTAATTGTAACAGAAAAGAAGATATTTTCACCTGTTATGGCTTCAGTTTGTGCCGATGTGCAGCGGGGGGAGCTGTGTGCAGCAAACCCGATTCCCCTATAGTGATAGAGTAAACGCTGATCTTTTGAATTGTCTATATGCAGAGTGTCACCTCTGTCACTTGGGATTTTGTATCTATCATTTAAAAATGACAAAAGTGATCTATATCTACTCCAAAAAAAATACTCTGCTGAGGTTAAGGCGTAGCAGTCGCTGGAGAGAAAAAAAAAAAAGGTGCAGGGACAGTGTCGCTCTCTTCCCGCGTTCCTGTCATTTATTTCAAATTATTTTAGGGCAGCGAGCGTGCGGGTGTACTTCAAAGTCTGCCGGAGGTCTTTGTGCATTTGCTGCAGCCGAGCCGGGGCATCAAATAGGAAGCTCACAAAGGCCAGTTGCCGCAGCCTCGCTGGCATTGATGAAACACACAATTTCTGCCCTTCTTGTGATTCTGTCCGGCATCAGTTGGATAATACCGCGAAGATAAGAAGGTTCAATTCCCAGCAGGCCACCTCTTTTTTTTTTTTTTTTAAATGCGCCTTTGATTCTCCCCAATGAGTTGTGCATAGGTGTCACACCGTATGGCATGTTGTAGCGTTATCTATTTTCATCTTTTAGAGAATTATCAGATATCAGTTTCCCGAGGATAATACTGTGTGTAATTAAATTTGTATTGATTAATGTTGTCTTTTCAAAAATAACATTGCAACGGTCAATGCAATAATAGAACAGAACACAGTATGTCATTTCCAATTACACCACTGTCAATACAAAGAAAAAAAAAGAAAAGGAAAATTAATTATACATTTGTATAGGAAAACATCCAAAACTAGGGGTGCATAATAATGGTTGGTGTTCTGTTCTTAGTTTCTGGACAAACTTTGAAATGGTTCACGCAGATAGGAAAAGAGGAGTAAACAAAGTGAAATATTAATCAGCTGCAATGCTACGAAACGGATGGACACAGGTGAATGTGATGACATGCTGAAAACTTTATAATGCCACTAGGCTTCTTTAAGAGCTTCACATTTTAAAGAGGCAAAAGCTTTTAGGCTGATTGGACGGAGCGGAGGGGGAACAAAAGCAATCACTTATTTAACGAATACCCGCTTTACCCTATTCCCATATCATAACACTTCATCTCCCTGACAGACCATTTATAGCTGCACTTGAAACAAAGAACAAAACTCCAAAAAACAATTAATATGATTGTTAATAGTAATATCGACAACTCCAAGGTAGGAAATGAACTTGATAAAGAAAAAAATGGAAACTGATTTCAAGCTGTTGCTTTTGAGTTACTTTATTTTCTTGTGTATTAATCACCCAACAGCCCCAGGCTTATTTTGTTAATTTTCCTGCTATAAATTCTAATGAACTTTGAATATCTCTACTACCAAACAGGTTGTGGACCTAAACCTGGCTTCAGTAGAAATCTACAACATGTGAGGCGACTACAGAAGAGTAGAATAATGAAAAAAAAATCTGACATTGTGTTTTCCAAATCCGGAAAAAAAACTTTAAATTATTATAAAAATGATAAAATTACAATTATTAAGATACAAGTACAAATATCAATCATTTGTCTGTAAAATCATATAAATCACACTGAGGATAATTACAGAACATGAAGAATATATTCTCTCAAATGTTTAAAAGGGAGATTTTAAAGAATCTAATCAAATAATCACACAAAGGCCCGAATTTAAATTAGATATCAAAATAGTTGTTAGTTGCAGCCCTACTACTGATATATTAAACTATTTTCTTATTGTATTGATGATGTGTATATTGATATATATTGATGCTGTATCAGGTACATTACTACAGATACTGTAAAATACTTTATTTAGTATTATAGTAGTGTCGTTTTTTTAATATTTATATTAGTAGTAGTAGTTTTTTCATGTGATATATAAAAAAACGCAATGCTGTATCAGGGGATTTAAGATTTTAAAAAGCAAATGGGCTATGTTATAATATATATATTTGAATGTAATACTATTTGTAACAGATGACACATTGTGGTGGAAGCCAGCATTATTTGTCTTGACCTACAGAGACACCACATTCACCATTTAGGACAGATAATAGTCCAAATAATGATCAGCTACCGTTGTACAGTGTGAGTCTACAGTCCATAACCTTTTGTCTCCTGAAGGAATGCCGAGCAACAACAGATCGAGTAATTAGTAAGTAGAGGATAAATGATGTGAGCATTGTTAGACTGAGGAGGGGAGAGGATGGATGCCTTTTACATCTCTGGAAAAAGCAGGCTGGACGGAGGAAGGGAGGGAGAGAGGGGTGAGAAACAGTATGATGTTTGAAAAAGAGGTAATAGCAAATCAAATCTAAATTAAATATCTAAATAGTGGTTAGTTGCAGCCCTACTACTGATATTATATTAAACCATTTTTTCCATTGTATTGATGATGTGGAAATTGATGATGTATATTGTTGCTGTAACAGTAACATTGTGTTTTACTACAGATAAAAATACTTTATTTAGTGTTGTAGCTGAGGTTTTCTCATGTGTGCTGTACCAGTTTTTTATATTAAAAGGTTACACACTCTAAGCAAATCTGTATTGATCAAAGTGGACGGGTTGCTTCTTACCCTCAGAGTGGTGCGACAGTGTTAGCAGGCTGACGCAGGAGGCGCCGATCCCAGAGCCGAACACCGTGATCCTTCCCGGGTCCCCACCGAAGTAACCGATGTTCTTGCTGATCCAACGGAGGGCTTGAATCTGGTCCAGGAGCCCGTAGTTTCCCTTTGCTGCCTGGTCGCCGGTGCTGAGGAAGCCTGACGTACAGCGTTAGGGAGAGAAAACAGATCTACAGATACACAGCGTATGTTTCCGCTTTGATCCCACAGTGTAGCCCAGCAGGGCATCTGAAGAAACTTGACGCCGTTCCCTTCAGGTGCAAATATGCCTTTGCTCTCTCCTACAGTGACTACTTTAGTCAACTCCTTGCAATACTCTAAAAGCAGCAGTGGCCCTCAGGAAGTGATCGGGAGTCTGCTCATTAAATCTGAATACTCTCCTCGCAGCGGTGAATTCATTTCAACATTCAGTGTGCATGAATAAATAAATCTTTTACTTGTGCATGATTCCTTAAATGGAATTCATAAAACCACATAGAGGGTCCCCGGTGCTCTTGCAATTCATCCTATTACTTACTCCCTGGTATTCTGGCCGCATCTTAAACAACGGGCCGCTTTTTGAATGCTAAACACACGGGGAAATTCTCTTGACCTTGTGCACGCTTGCGAGAGCTGCATCGCTCCTCACTGTATTTAAATCACTTTGTTTTCGGTGGCAAAAGGCTGAGAATCGTTTCTAGATGAATCCATTGAAAGGAAGATAAATTGTGTTCTCAGAGTGGGTATGAAGCAGCTTGTGCGCAACAAGGACAGGGTGAGATAAGTATTGGCACCACTTTTTTCCCCTCTGAGGACAACATTTGTATGCAAATCAAACCATGCGATCAAAAATCTGTATATTTTGCCCCCGCTGTGTTTTTTCTCTCGTGGACATGCTTTTCTTTTTATAGGTTAACAAGGTCAGCCTTAATTTAAATGGACTAAATACCATTTTTTTTCTCAGATCAAACGGAGGCTAAATGCCCCATTTGAAACACCATCACAAGTCACCACACACAGTCCTTTTCATCACCTAATATTCCGATTCTGTAGTTGAGCGTGACGACCACAACGTTCCCGTAGCTGGCCAGCACGCTGCCATCCATCATGTTGCCAGTGCCCTCCATATAGGAGCCTCCGTGGATGTAGACCATCACAGGTCGAGCCTCCGAGTCCCTTATATCTGCAACATCGACACACGCGCACACACACACACACATGCTGAGCAAATAGCAGCAGAGACAGAGGTAATAACATGGAGAATTAATGCACTGGTTACTGAAACTTTATGTCCCTACTGATCTGTGCATGGTGTGGGTCAAAGACTGCATAGAAAAGCAAACTAGGCTGGTACAGTAGGCCTGTGGCTTGGAAGCTGCAATGACATTCAGAAAATTGCATGATAAATACACTATGATGCATGAATTAAATGCTTATCATTCACAACAGTGCGTTTTTGAGTTCAGTGCCCGGTTTACTACGAGAGGCTGTAGAACCGAAGCTACAAGGAGAAGGAGAAGGGAAAAAAAAGTCATTTAATTTGACTAGATGGTCTCATTACAAGGGCGGCATGGTGGTGAAGTGGGTAGCGCTGATGCCTCACAGCAAGAAGGTCGCAGGTTCAAGACCTCCTTGGGGCCTGGGTCTGGGACCTTTCTGTGTGGAGTTTGCATGTTCTCCCCGTGTCTGCGTGGGTTTTCACCGGGTACTCCGGCTTCCTCCCACAGTCCAAAAACATGCTCAGGTTAATTGGTAAACTCTAAATTGCCCATAGGTGTGAGTGTGAGAGTGAATGGTGTGTGAATGGTGTGTGTGCCCCACGATTGGCTGGCGACCATCTGGGGTGTATCCCTGCCTCTCGCCGTAACGCGCTGGGATAGGCTCCAGCAGACCCCTGCGACCCTAATGAGGAATAAGCAGGTATAGAAAATGGATGGATGGATGGTCTCATTACAGAAAATTCTGTAATGACGGAATTATACAGTGCAACATATTATATGCACGCACAAGCTTAAAGAAATGATTTATGCATGTGTGAGAGAACAGAACGGATTCTCTGACTCCCGACTGAAATGTACCACACTGCACTGAGCTCCTGTTATCTTCACATAGGGGCTAAAATAGAAACTGTGATTTTGTGTGTGTGTGTGTGTGTGTGTGTGTGTGTGTGTGTGTGTGTGCAGAAAAGCACCAAGCTTAAGGTTCCAATATGTCATGTTCGCAGACCAATTTGTTACGCTGACCAACAACTGTCTTTAGAAAGGGACAACGAGATGGATAAGTGGATAATGCAATCGCTGCATCAATATGCAGCAGAGACGTAGCACTTCCTGCGGGGACTCCATTCAAGACATGAGGTGCAGCAACAACAAATTTATCAGATTAAAAAGAAATCCTCTTCCACTCAAAAAAAAAAAAAAGTTTCTGGTGAGATCTTCATTTACCAAACTGTTTTACCAAAACAGAATCCATCATGCATCAAGACTTGAAGCTCTTTAAAATACCTTCAGATATATGAGTCTCAGCATGTGAGAAAGCCGCCCCCTTTCTCTTGTGTTGGCTCCCTGGGATTCACATAAGGGGGGAAAAAGAAGTACAGGATTTAAAAAAAAAAAAAAAGGTTGACTGTGCTTCTTATTTAAAATGCTGTCCAGACACCATGAGGGGAAAAAAAAAACTAAATTAACGTCCACTTACATACAATATGTTGCAGTGTTGCCTGTAATTGCTTCTTGACTAAATGTAGCCGTGATAATATTATTTAAAATCTTTGCTGATGTGTGACACAATTATGAGTAAAAGCTCTGTTTATAATTATGTTTTGATCAAGCAAACAAATGATTGTTCCTTGTAAGATATTTGTAAGGATGACACAGTTTTATAAATACACACACACACACACACATGCATGCACCACACACACGCACAGACACGTACACACACGCGCACACACACACACACACACACACACAGTGATGTCGTTATATTGACTTGGCTGCCTTGGCTTTGACTGGAGTGATTCATCTTTCTTGGTTCGTTTTATCTCTCTGTGCCATTTTTACATTTTTCCACAAACTGCCATGTAGATTCTTCAGCTCCATTAATTATTAAGTTACCGACTATAAGAGGTATATGGTTTATTAATGTATAATTTAATAAACAAAAGTAGAAATCTACTCTGCCTCGAGTGCGGCATCCAGCGACAAATATAAATATTAATTCAATTAAATTTGACACGGCGAAGAGACTGCCAGAGTTAAGCAGAAAGGAAAACAGCCGGGGTTTCACATCAGTGATGAAGCAATGATAAAGTCACAGAAAGCCGAAGGTGTTTTAAATTTTAAATAAGCAGTGACGGCCTAGCCTGACAGATTGGTATAGAACCAGTGAGTTGTGTTATTTACTTTGAATGCAAAGCCTACATTTAAATAAGCAGCCTGTGTGGCAGGTGAGGAGGCCTTTAGTCAGCGAACGTGGGCTGCACCATTTTGGACAGCTACCTCTCAAGGAGGCTGTTTATCTGTTGTTGCTATGCTACCATAGTGAAGACAGCCAAAGAGTGCTGTGTTACACACACACACACACAGGATGAACACGGCTCAACTTTGAATGTGCAATGTCTTGTATTCCTGTCGAATTAGTGGGAGTCAGGTAAACTTGTACATCAACGCAAAGCGTTACTACGAAGCACGGCTTCCGTAGCAGAGAGAAACGAGACACGTCCTGTCCTGGAGCTTGTTAATCAGCCTCCATCAGACACATGTTCTCGACATGGTGGGTCGGTCTAAAGAGTGGAAAACCGTTATTTCGGACTTTCGAGTACGTGAAAAAGCCGGTTCTGGCGAGCTACCGGATCTCCCCCCAATAACTCTGCGAGATTACCATTCGATGCTCGAGTGGTGACACGTGAATATGCTGGACTCATCGTTTTAGAAGCTGGAAATGATTGTTTAGTTTGGGGCAGAGCGCTACTGGAACACCTTACCCAAGCAATATCTCACTGGATGACTATTAGTGGGGGAAAAATAAGCACATAGCCCCAGTATGTTTGTGTTTAGCTATGCCTCTGTGTACTCGAACAAAAGATCCATTCAGTGGCATCAGATGGGGGTGTTATCTACAGTTGCCATGACTACCAACAAATGCTTATCAATTGGAACATGGTTATTCTCCTTTAAACGTAATGGAACTGCAATGGTTGAGACGATGATGATGCTTAGGATGGTAAATCAGCCTCTGATGGCAGCGGTGGTCACACACACATGCTCTATGCTTGATGATGACGTGATAACGGTGATCGGTCCCCGCTCGTCCTCGTCACCGCGGCGACTCACCATCCTCCGTCGGGGCGTAGATGTTTAGATACAAACAGTCCTCGCTCTGGTCCTGGATGTACGTGGCGACCGTGTCCAGGTTGTAGGTGAACCATATGGGCATCATGATCTCCGGCACGGTGTTGTGGATGTTCTGGGGGCACACGGGCATGAAGTGGGTGGCATTCTTGACCCCCGACCAGGAGGAGGGCTGCTCGGGGGGCATGAAGCGCTTCTCGCCCACCGGCGGGGCGGCATAGGGGACCCCCAGGTACTGGTCCACGGGCCTGAGCACCTCACTGGGCACGGGCACCCGAAGGCCCCGCAGCTTCCCGAACTGGGTGGTCACCGTCGGGTAGAATTTCTGGCTCGTGGCCTTGGTGAATGACCAGCAGGAGCATAATATCCACCAGAGAAGGGCACAGTGGGTGATGGTCACAGTCCCTTGCTGGTGCAGCAGGTGTGCGGGCAGCAGATGGTCTCTAAACGGAGCCAGCCACATGGTCCGGGCAGGACGGCGCCCCTCGCACGACACTAATGCACACACTGTAGCGTCCACTCAGTCCCTCTGCACCGACGCCGTCAGACAGGCATCACTCGCTGCGCCTCCGGCTCCGGCGGTTCTCAGATCCAAACGCACCTCGGTCAGGTATGGACAGACGCCACTTGCGCTTCTCATCGCAGTGCACACACACCTGGAAAGAGGACGATAAGTGATGTGAGATGAAAATATATGCATATAGTCCCCGAAAATCCTCATAGTAGATGCAGTTTTCATGAAACTAGTTTCTTCCAAATGAACACCGGAGCGCAAAATATATAATTCTTATATAAGCGTGACATTATCCTGTGCGTTACTTCAATGCTTATATCCTCTTTGCATAAATTGAGGTCATCAAAGAGCAAATCTATACTTTTTCATGAGCAAATCACTGAATCCTAATCTCTGTGTAGCAGTGGAGGAGGCGATGGAAGGGATCTGAAAAAAACAGAAAAAACCCATCTGCTGTGATGCTGGAACGATGCTGCGAAAGTATCACAAGATAAAAAGGTGTTAAGCACGTGTCTCTTATGTAAGCAACTCGGCGAACAGCAAGGAAAGACAAATCTTTAATATGCATTGAAAAGAGATGAAAAAGAACTTCGCTGGAAAAGGGGGAATTGATTGTGATGTCTCATTATTTTTCAGAAACAGCAAAAGGGCCATTTCTCATATCAGGAACAGGGAATGTTTGTTTCGGTGTTGCGTCGTACGTCATCAGTGAGCAACACTCACAGCTGCTGACGTGAAGATACGCGCTGGAAGTGGTTCCCAGAACGGACACGTCACACCGGCACGAAACCCTCCTCATGAAGACATTTCATGTTGATTGAAAATCTGATTGACGAAAGCTCAAAGGTCGAAAAAAAAGCATTTGATTTCAATAATGCCGGAGGAGAATCCTTTGACACTTACTTTTGAAAAGCTGATTTGTCATAAAATTGCATTTTCTCTCCTTCCAGCAAACACAAATGGCTATCAATGAAAGAATAATGCATGTTAACCTGTTAAATCCAAAAGCCCCAAATACAGAAGCAGAATTGAGTTTTATACATATATCGCATTAGGAAACCTCAGCTACAACAATAAATAAAGTATTTTTCGTAGTAAAACACAATGTAACTGTTACAGCATCAGTAGTAGGGCTGCAATATTTAATTTAGATTTGAGCTGTTTGTGCAATTATTTAATTGAGTCCATTTATGGGTCCATTTTATAGACAAATAATTGATCTTTGACCGCTTATCTTATTAATAATTGAACTCTGCATTGCAAATAATTTAGGTTATTTCAATTTCTTTTTCTGATTTGTGTCAGTTTGGTCTAGTTATGAGTTTTAAATTAGGGACTTTTATCTGTAGTCAAACATATTTTAGATTTTTTCTCTCAATATTCTAGTTATATTTGTTCTGTAACAGCAACATAAACTGATTCTGACACCTCACATTTTGTAGATTTCTTTTCCTACCAGGTATAAGTCCATAACCCTTGTGGTTGTAGAGATATTCCAGATTTATTATCACATATAGCAGGAAAGCTGAAGAATAGGCCTGGGACATATATGGTTAATTAACTTTTATCCTCTGGGAAGATAAAATCGTGTTGATCCTACATTTTTCTTAATTACAAATTCCTTAATCTTTGTTTATACTCCACTAATATTACACTGTTTAACATATAAATTGTGCACAATCCACTTTGTAATCCAAACCACTGTCACCAGAGCTTATATGTGAAGACAAGCAGTTGCTGGTTCATCAGTGTACCCTGTGCACGCTTCAGTAAACAGGAGACACACATTCACCCTGTCACATGTGCATTCGAATGACAAGTGTACGCTCGCGTCTAGAAAAAGAGAAAACTGTGCCGTGCTTCTATCAATTTTGCAATTTTAACCGCATCCCGTTTTAAGCCTCGCAGGAGCGGCGGCAGCGGCAGCAGCAAGTGTGTATTCCTCAAACATCAAGCTCTTACTAATTTGTCAATGAACAAAGCAAAAACAAGCTTGTTAACCTAATCAAATCTATTGACGAGCACCACTCCGAACATTGTGGGAGACTGCAGCTAAACAGCTCTCTCTCAAACTGATGAACCTATCTATTTAGACGGGAGGCATTTTCTTCCCTTGAAATATGAGCAACCAATTAACCGTGGATCTGGTGCATTGCTTTTTCTCTCTCCGCCTGCAACACTTTTGTTTGCACAGGCAGGAAAAATAAACACAAATAAAGTCGACCCACTCGTTCACAGGTGCAGCACATGCACCTGATATGCATATCAACACTGTTTTCCTGTTGTTTTTTTTAACGAACACTCTATCAAAGAGGCTCATTTGAGAAGTACTGTACCTCTCTGCCCGGGGCCAGCTCTGTCTGTACTAATTAACACTTATGCATGTACCCAAGAGCCAAAAGAAAAGGACACGACTTGTTCCTTCTCCTATCTGTTATGTGACAGTGATATACAGCTCCCAAGACATTAAAATGGAAAAGATAAAGAAGCTGATTTTTTTTCCCGTTGTAGATCGGGGCACACGTTCCAGGTTCTCTTCAGACGCAGATAAGAAAAAAATCATTTGAATTCAACATGCAGGTAAGGAATCCCAAACCCTGATGTGTAATCATTATCAATTAACAAATTAGCCAACCCAGGCTGCACAGTGGGCAGCACCAATCAGACCTGGTCCGATGGCTCCAGCAGAAGGTGCAGCCTTGGCAGGAAAAACTCGAGCTGCTGCAGATCAAAAGGATAATATGGATCCTTAAAGTGAGCGGCTTTTCCATTCAAATTATACATGCATTACATATTTGTATCAAGAGTAGTCAATTGAAACTTCTAATGGGTCTGGTATTAACAAAGCTAGCTGCTTTTTTTCTTTAAATGGTGAGATGACCATACCTGATACACACTTGTTTTATTTTCTTTAATAGTGATGTGACTGCAGAGAGGCGAATGAATACAGCCTTCAAGAGGCAGCGAAGTGTCATTTTTCCAACTTGTGGCTTACGCGATGGGACGGACGTGGGTAAAAGCTTTATAGCTTACACCAAATGGGCCATGTTATGAATGTGAGCCATCTCTCAGTCAACTTTGATACACTGCAGGGTTTTTGGGGGCAATTTGGACTGGCAACGTGCCCCCGACAGCCAAAAAAAAAAATGAAATACTTTTTCCAATCAAAATACCTTCAATAACTTAGCAACTGAGTGATATGTTCAAAAAGTGTATTACATCTATAAGGTTTTACACACACACACACACACACACACACACACACATCACACAGCAGCAGCAGCAGCCAGATGTTTATGCATCACAGCGGTGGTTGGGTTTTCCTGGGACCTTTAAATCACTATGACAGACTTTGATTCCAGTTAAAAGCATATTAGAATGATTGTTATAATCATGTTTCACTCTCACCATTACTATCTCTACACCTACACCATTGACAGGCACACAATTCAAACACCAATTCGCCACTAATAAAAATCTCTGGGACAGCATCTTATTGATTGGGTTCTGGTAGCCTGGGGAGGGAAAGGGAGAAAACGGGAGGAGGGGGGGGGTTGTCATGAAAGCATTGAGAATCTCTACGATGTCAGAGAACAGGATTTGGCTCCCAATGCCCTTGTAATTCGACTGGTGTGTGTGTGTGTGAACAAGAAAAAAAAGCGTTTTAGTGGATTGAGTCTCATTTAGGAGGAGGAGGAGGCACTGATGCAGAGGAGCCTACAGGAATCATGCAGGTAGCTCTACATAATGAGCTTAATAAATGAAGGAATGGATGCATGCAAGGATCCCAGAGAAATCCAAGCCACAGCCCAGATAGCATCGACAAACTGCTGTAGTGTGTGTGTGTGCGCGCGCGTGTGCGCGTGCGCTGCCTCACGTTGTGACTGGGAAGCTTGTTTAATCTAGGTCTAGGACGGTGTATATTGGATAAAATGGGAGGGGGGGGGGGGGGTTACAAATGCTGCAACACGGTCGCTGAGAAAAAAAAAAACGCTCCAAAATGAACAACAATTAGCCCAGATGTCTGTGATCAACGTGCACAAAGATGAAAACGGTGCAGGATTAATAATAATAATAATAATAATAATGATAAAGAACCAGAATCATCATTAAACTCACCTGCTTTTACAGAAGCTGATACGCGCTCCATCTCGAGATTTCCTCCATAGCGATCCCCGTCAGTTTCAGCCCCAGAAAAGACAACGGAGCGTCCGCGAAGCGCTTCCCCACCGCCGGTCCCAGCATCAAACGCACGGCTCTTCTTCTTCTTCTTCTCCTTTTTTTTTTTTACTCTATAATCTCCCCGCTTCGCACAGTCTGCGTGCTTTGCGCATTCACGACGCCAAGGTCAGGAGCCCCAACGGTTTTAATGGTGCGCCCACCATAGAGATCTCTCTACGGCGCCCACTGCCAGCGCGTTACTAGGCAACCGCCGGGATACGCCAGTGCATTAAATTCACCCTCTAACAACCGACAAAAAAATAAATAAATAAAAAATAAAATAAAAAATAAATAAATAAAAAAAATCCCAAATTAGAAACCATTAAGTGGTAATCTCGGACAGAGCTCCGCAGACCCCATTTACCTCTGACCACGTACACGAGTGGCTCTCTGTGGAAGGAGCGCGCGGGCCTGCGTGCACCGTGGACCAGAAGGTGCGGGGTAGTTTTACAGATAATGCATTACCGCGTTTCATTGCCATAGGATAATAAGGCTTTTAGCAAATCAGCGGACTGAGGACTGAAACCGTCCTTCCAATATAGTTTTTTTTCCTCTCGTTAGATTTGTACAGGAGGGATGGGGGGGGGGATCCCCCGCTTGGAAGCCAAAATGTGTGTTAAAGTGCCCTCTCGGGGGCTAAAAGGCGTGCTAAAGTGCCTTCTAGTAGCCAAAACGCGTATTAAAGTGCCCTCTCGGGGGCTAAAAGGCGTGCTAAAGTGCCTTCTAGTAGCCAAAACGCGTATTAAAGTGCCCTCTCGGGGGCTAAAAGGCATGCTAAAGTGCCTTCTAGTAGCCGAAACGCGTATTAAAGTGCCCTCTCCGGGGCTAAAAGGCATGCTCAAGTGCCTTCTAGTAGCCAAAACACGTATTAAAGTGCCCTCTCCAGGCTAAAAGGCATGCTAAAGTGCCTTCTAGTAGCCAAAACACGTATTAAAGTGCCCTCTCCAGGCTAAAAGGCATGCTAAAGTGCCTTCTAGTAGCCAAAACGCGTATTAAAGTGACCTCTCGGGGGCTAAAAGGCATGCTAAAGTGCCTTCTAGTAGCCAAAACCCGTATTAAAGTGCCCTCTCGGGGGCTAAAAGGCATGGCAAAGTGTCCCCCTTATGTCCCCCCCCCTTCCCCTTTTTCACTCCTACCCTTCAAAAAGTGTGTGCACGCCACTGGTTACACTAAATGTTCTAAATTAATTTAAGAATCCCCTCGTGGCTGGAAGAATTCACTAATCAAACATCTGGGCTCACATCACTGGGAATTGTTTCTGAACACAACTGCAGTGGCGGAGTGTTGCAGATTAATGACGGCCAGGAGACATGAGCACTGCACTCCTGTTTAACTCCTGTTTAACAAGCAGATAGGATGGACACTGCAGTCTTCCCCCCATTTAGCCACAACAGAGAAGCTTTTAACAACTGCCGTGAGGCTAAATGACCACAGGTGCAGGGAATTAGTTCAAGGCAGGAAAGACAAAGTTACTCCTTCCATGATGGAACACGCCCTGCATACAGGAGTAGCTGCAGCTACACACAATTGGCAATCATTTCGTTGCCAATTAATCTCCAACTATTTGATAATCGATGTATCAGTTTCGTGTCATTATTTCAGGAAGAAAATGTCCAAATTCTCAGCTTCCAGCTTCTCAAATCTTGTTATTTTGTAATAACTGACTTTCTAATTATTTGCAATGGACATTTTAGGTTGAATCTTAAGCTTTGGGAAACAGTGAGATTTTACACCATTTTATAAACCAACTATTACTATAATCATTTCAATAATCAATAGATTAATCAACTATAAAAATATTTATAAGTTGCAGCCCTAGTCATTGTGGTATTTTAGTTTGTCCTTATTAATAAAAAGGAAACTTTATGAACCAAACAACTAATCAATATGATGGTTAAACTGGGGAGTTGTGATTTATGAAATTAAACAATGCCATCAGCTATATTCCATCTAGATTTGCAATGATTAGTCAATTAATCTATTACCATTAATGTCCAAGTGTTTTGAGTCAATTAGTCTAATTGAGACATTTTTAAGAAGAAAATGTTCAAATTCTCTAGTTCTACAATAGTAATAGTAATAGTAATAATAGTTAACTGTAAGTAAACCATATAATGAATGATGAATAATGCAGCCCTAGAATATAGTGTCATTGTGTTGTTTCTGGTGCTTCTTTAACACATTGCCTGCTGGCTGTTATTCATTTTGCTTAAGTTTTTATTATAACACTATTAATTTAGGGCTTTAACCTCATTTATGCACTATTAACATTCCCAGAAGTCTTATCCGAACAGTTAAAGTGAATCCCCAAATGAAATCCGCTTTGCCCGTACACTAGAAATGCAATGAATTTCAGACAGTTGCTGACATAGCAAACATTTTCCCCACATATTGTTTCCCTCCATAATGCCCAGTGGCCATTGCGGTGATGTGTGCATGTAGAGCGGAGAGATCCTTTCTACAGACCTTGGGAGAGGTGCTGCATCTTGCAACTTAAAGCAAGGAAAGACAATTTTTCAGGAGAAAATAGGCTGCAATGATTCCTGTTGAAGCTCTTGCACATCTATATTACATACTTATAGGTAACATGCCATTGTGCAGGTTATGCATGGAGATAAAAACACACAAAGGAATTATTATGAATTAATATAGACATTTTACAGTCCAAATATGTGCAGTCACGGATACTTTCTCATGAACTCTAAGTGTGAGGGTAAATCCGCTTGAATAGGATAAAAAATGAAGCAGGAAACGGTGGCCATGGGTGTGTCAGAGTGTCCGTCGTCCTTCAGAGTGAGTGACCACCGTCTGGCGATGGAGAAGGGCAGACGCAGGCAGACCGGGCTTCCCAGGGAGGACAGGCTGTGCTGAGGGAGCCGTACAGACACCATTACGCTTTCAAACAGAGTGTCTCATCTACACAGATGTTAGGGAGGAATTACTTCCAATACCTGTTCATTCTGGGGGGGAAAAAAGAAAGAATGTGCAGTGCTGACTGCTGAATATGTCATTTCCTTCCACCCAGTAGGACCTATATAGACCTATAGATCCTTATAAATATACTAGTACTTCACATATTCTGGGTACCAGTGCCATCTGCTTTATTATGTCGTTATTTATAGACTAATGACTTTCTTCTTGCATTATAATCAACAACATGGGCCCTGTCATGATTAAGAATGAGCCTGAAGCAAAGGTCAAACAGTTCAAGTATCTAGGGACACGCTTTGACCAGAAACTGACCTTTAATTGCATATAAACAACATATATAACAGAAAAGAATGACACAATACTGTAAACAGAAGTGCTTTCTTGGTAATTGCTTCTTGGTAATTGCTGCCACTATGTACATATATATATATATATATATATATATATATATATATATATATATATATATATATATATATATATATATATATATATTCTATTGTGGCAAATAATAAAGTAAATCAAATAATCCCTACTGTTTAACATCTCTTTACATATTACTATTATTGGGGTCCTGAATGGAAGCCTGTACTCAGAGGACTGTTGCTATGGTGTCATATGGCGTCATAAGACACGTTCATGTCAGTTTTTTATCCACTGTACGCTTCATTTCTGCATATATTTATCCTAAATGTCACAGTGTGTGTAGCCTGGGATCCACGGGCCTTGCTGGAGGAGGGAGGATCCTGAGTGGGGAAAACTCAGATGCAAGAATATTTTGGCAGAAGCCAAGAAAATCAACAACTGTGTTGGATGAAAGATTCAAATCAAAGATACAAGAGACTGAATTGAGCTTCCTCTACAGGGCTCACCAGGATCTCAGTGAGCCGCTCACACATATGAAAGGTGTTCAGCATGGTCTCCCTTCCTTGAAAGGAACCAGCTCGGGTGGTTTGTGCGTCTGTAAAGCCTGACTCCCTGTGGCGATGCATCCAACCGAGATTACAGATCCCATCTGCCCTGAGAACCCTTCACGATAACCCAGGAGGAGCTGAAAGCCGTACCTGAGGAGAGGAACACCTGCCCTACCTCGCTGTCGTTGTTGCAACCTGATTACAGATCAATTTGCTGCGTTAAACCTTTTTGGGAGAACTCATCAACCCCGGGCCTCAGTCTGCTGTCTGTCTGCTCAGTAGTCATGTCTGCGTCCAAGCACTAGAGTCACTCACATCCACCTTCATTAGCGCTTAATTATCCTTCAAGGAGACAGAGCATCTTAATTCAGTCCTCTGTCTGATAGGGGTCGGTATTGTCTTTGCTTACTGGATTCCCAATGCCCCTTTCACTCTGCTTTGTTCTACAATCAATCAATCATCAATCAATCAATCATCAGGACCTACTGCAGTGTCTGCCGAGGACGACACAGCACCAGCATGCACAAATAATGCACAGCACTCCTCCAACGACCTGTTCACAGCATGGACACAGGATGCACAGTGTTTCAAGCTGGCATCTCACGTCTTTCTTGGCTGTTTACACATATCTCTGTATATTTGTTAAGAGGTTTGAATAGACATTTCTACGAGATAATGGGACAAACTGTCTCATTAACGGTGGTGTCGAACAGGTGTCTCCTGCAACATTTCTATCTCCAGTCTATGAAACAAAGCATTTATTCATCCATCCAACCCCCTTTCTAGTGATGAGAAAATAAAACTGAACCATGTCACCGTGTCTGAAATGTTGACATTCAACATATCCAGTTTGCTTTTTCCTCTGGGGACTCGGCTGGTTTTTAGGTTATATGCAGGGAATATAAAATGTCCATGGCTGAATATGGAAGGTAGCAAGCACACGGAAATCCATCAAAATATGCAAATGTGTAATACAAATTATTCATGTCTACTGATAATTTTACAGTTGGAGGTAACATATTTTATAGATGCATGCGGTTCTAAAATTCAGCCACAAAATCAATTCTGCACTTATTTCCCATTATCTGTGGGACTTGAGAAATCCTGCAGAAATGGGTTAGAGACCCTGGGTGTTTTTGAGGTGAGGGTCCCGGGCAAAGAAGGATTCATTAGGGGCATTAACACAGGGCCTACTTTCACCTAATTATCAAAATAATATCTCAATTGGATTAAAATACATCACAAAATCACATTATCCATTTTTTATATTAAATTGTTGGTCTCTTTGGAACTATTTGGGTCAAACTGACCCAGGTCAATATTGATATCCTAAAAGCAATACAGAAAAATAAATAAAAATCTAATCATATGTTATTTTTGTCATTCCAGTTTATGCATTCTAAACAATATATATATATGATAAAGTAAATACTTCTTATTTTAATTAATTACACAATGTTTTAATTGATTACCATTTTGAACTGATTTATATAATTCACTGTAGATAAGCAACAAAAGAAACACAAGACCCAAAGGTTGACTTTCTGAGCAGTTATGAACGACATCTGTCAAAAATGTCTCAAAACTAATACGCAAATGCTATTGATTACCAACAAAACAGTTTTAGCAGTAGTAACAGTTCAAGTCAACCAGCTCATCTTCAAATTCAGAATTTAGTGCTTCAGCATCAACATAATCAGAAACAATCTTCTCTTCCACTTTATTATGGGTCTCACTGTCTGACAAAATTAGCTGCAAGAACCTCTGATCCAGGAGTCACCGACCCTGCTCCTGCATGTTTTAAGAATCTGCTCACTCCAACACACCGGATTGTAATTATCAACTCGTTATCACATGGCAGAATCTTGTTGAGAGCTTGATAGCAGCTTAATTGTTAGAATCATCTATGTCTGGTAGGGGAGATTCCTAAAACATGCAGGGCAGTAGCTGTCCAGAAGCAGGTTTAGAGATATCTGCAGCAAATCTTTCAAAACTCTATTAAATGCTACATACATTCACTCTGTGGATGCTTGATTCCTCCGATTCGAGAAGATATTCTCCTCACTTTGGTGTGTTTTATCTGCTTTCAAGTTGTAATGTGAGAACACAATGGACATAAGGAAATAAAAAAAGTGCTTTTGTCTATTATTACTCAGAGCCTCTATACGTTTCCAGTTTTATAGGAGTCATTTTGTCCCAGACTTGTTGCTAAAAAATGTGCTGTAAATTTCGTAAAACCACTAAATTCTTGCTTGACCTGACTTGTTAGTTCTTCTATAATTAGTCTAGGGCACACAATGTGGACAGAAAATAACAGTTAGGACCTAAAACCATTTACAGGTACAACCTTGTAAAATTACTTTCAAGTGTTTGGGGTGACAATTTTGTGTTTTCCATGAAAGATCACACTTTTATTTATTAAATGAGTTAAGAAATGAATAAAAAATAAAACAAAACATTGACAAGTTTAGAAATAATAATTTTAATCAAAAAAATAAAAAATATTTTCTCCCCCTTTTATCAAAGAATGCTCCATCCAAACAGCTAACCTATTTTCAGCTGTGCTAACATAATAGCACATGGGTTTTCTAATTATCCATTAGCTTCTAACGCAATTAGCAAACACAATGTACAATTAGAACACTAGAGTGATGGTTGCTGGAAATGGGCCTCAAAACAACTATGTACATATTGAATAAAAAAGTGTGTATTTCTGATTAGTTTAATGTTATGGTGTTTTTTTGAATTTTTCATTGAAAACACTGCTTTAAAAAAATAAGAACATTTATAAGTGACCCCAAACTTTTGAACAATAGTGTATGTGCAATATGTGTAAAGAAGTTTATACTGTACATACATTACAATGTAATACACATTATTTTCGGATTAAATAAAAAGATTTAAAAAAGGGAAATTCATAAATTCATCTATCTTGATGTTTTTCTAAGATTGATTCTTTTGAATGGTGGAAAAACAATCTAAAATTATTAACAAACCAAAGAATTGAGGGATTTGTATTTGTCCGTTTACTATAATGAATATAAATTTACGAAGGTCTTTCACGCAAATGAACCAAGCCAGAAAAGTGTTTTTTCCGATGTATCCGACATCACTTGAACGCAGCACCTGTCACAGCTCTAACCTTGTGCAGCAACATGTTGAATATGGAGCGTTATGTCCTGAGTTTAGTCTTCCAGGAACCTGCCGTCCAAGCATGGGAACTGGATTAATCCTCGGTAAACTCTCACCTCAAAACTCTGCACTATTATAGCAGTTTTGACTGAGTCAATGCGGGGCTTTATCTTGGGAAGGAAACGGTTGGCTGATAAAATTTACACCTTGTAAGACGTAGCTCAGGGAAAATTAATTCCATATTAACTTTAGGTTACTATAGTCTCCCGTGATGCACCGCGCTGTTGTATTTTTTCTTGTATGTATATTCAATTTATACATTTTATTATTCACCATATTGCAGCGACCGTAGCAGTTATTTACTCGTTTAAACGACTTTTAGTTTTACAAAGTTAGCTGAATAAGAAACTTGAGCGGAAAGTTTACCGTAAACCAGGAACTAGGCAACGACGAGTGACGCGACTCGCGGGAGAATAAACACAAAACCGGCAACAGACGCCGACCTGGGCACAGTTGGCTGGACATGGAGGGACGGAACCCCGGAAAGAGCAAGCTCGTCGTCCCCACTGATTTCACCTCACCGCCGGTGTCACGTAAGATCACTTTCCCGGACGCATTTTGGTGAAGCTGCTCGTAACTGTAAAGTCACATTAAAATACGTAACGATAACCGTTAACGTGTAACGAGATAACGTGTACTAGTCGTTGTGATGCCAGTTTTCATAAATTAGTTTAAAGTTCCTTGTCAAAGTTCTTAAAGATGGGCGACGACACCGAGGACAGAAAAAATGAGATTTTACTACTATTTCTCAGTCCAGACCACAATAACAGATCCAGATTGCTATATTTAGACCTTTAAAATCTGAATTAGATTTCAAATCTGATTATCTTCTGGATTCTTTAGTCTTCTATGATCGTAAACTGATGATTTCGACTGTTGATCTGGACAAAAAAGACATTTAAGGGTTAATCTTCAGCTATGGGAAAATAGTCTTTGATATTTTACATTAATTTCTGACCCCAAATAACTAACCGATGAATCGTTTCAATAAATTTAAGATAAGATATTCGACTAACAAAAATCCCACTTCATAAAGGAAAGAAACGAAACAACTAATCGATATGATGGTTAAACAGTGAGAAATAATTTATTATTTTATTTAATTTATCCGGTTAATAAATAAATAAAAATAGATTAATCAAATAGTCGTTGGATGCAGTCCTAATTTAGGGACTCTTTATATAACAGATTCAGGTTTGTGAAATTTTTACTCTTTTCGTGACTACAGAAAAAGGCAATTCTAATACTTTTTCTCAGCAAAATACTAATTTTTTCCCCCCACTTTCATAAGCTAATTGAAGTTTCACAAATCTTAAAGTTTGACAATATGGAGTCTCACATCTTTTCCCAAGTGTAAGTTAAGCAAAAATAAAGAATGAGCCACTTAATGTCATCATTTCTGTTTAATTTCTCTTTACTTACTTTCCTCCCTATCCGACATCAAAAGCTGCAAATCAGAAGCTTGTTAATGGCTACGCACTCACCCACATAATTGTTCTGTCATTCAGGGACTATCCAGGACCACTTGGTGCCCCCGTCGCATTTCGCATCGAGCGTCCAGCCTGTTGGTGTGCACAGAGGCGTCCAACTCTCAGGGACGCCACCGTCCACTTCCTGGACACGCCCAGGTGTATCCTTGGTGCCATCTGGGGACCCCGGCCCTGCCAACACATGGCTCGCCATCACTCAGGCGCAACAAGAAATCCTGGAGCTGAGAAAGGAGAATGAGATGCTGAAGATATTCCAGGAAGGCAGTGTCAGAGGAAGAAGTGCCGTGAATCACCCATCAGACTTCAGGTCGAGGTAATCAGACAATATGTTTTTATATGGTCATTGTCAGGGGCGTCAAACTTTATTTCATCATTTATGTTATATTACATAAATGCCTCTCTAATTATTATAGTGTCTTAATAATTACTAATCAGTTGCTGTTGACAACTTTTAGTATTTCATTTTTAAAAATGCTGCAGCAAAACATGTCTAGACACTTATACAAGAATATGTTGATAACCACTATTAACCATTTTATTTATTTATTTGATGGATTTTTCAAAGATTGAAATTTATGGTATTGAATTGCTTGATGTGTTTCAAAAAAGGAAAATAAGTAAAAATGGAAACATTCCTGTTTTAAACAACCTTCTGGGCTAAATGAAATTTGATTTCAAACTAATGAGGTGTGCTTGAACGCATCATGAAGAAGTCACCAGCTCATCTCTAAATTATGTTTAAACAACTATTCTCTTTGTAATCTCAATCAATCATGCAAGTCTGTGCAATGTCTTGAAGGACCAAAGAAAATAAGGTGATGGGCCAGATTTGGCCAACCAGCCTCCGGTTTGACATTTGTGGTCTATCATTATTGTGTGTCTGTTTGGTGGCTTATTGGTGAACAATCTGTTCCTCAAACACAGGTGTTCTAGAGAGCAGTGGTCCAGGTGGGAGTCAGAGTGGCGTCTGGAGGCAGAAAAGCACAAGGCTGAAACTGAGAGGTTGAAGGGGCAGCTGGAGGCCCTGAAGGAGACAGCAGGAAGACACAGGGAAGACATGAGAGAAAAAGACGCAACCTTGAACAAGTAGGAAGCACTTCTACACATACACCCATATACGTACTGTACCTGGAAAAAGCTGAATAGTGCAGTTACTCATAGTGGAGTCTGGTGTTCTTTGTGTAACTGCAACTGATCGAGCTTAATATGGTGTAACCTTTGTTCAACAGACAGAGCCACGATCTGGAAACAATGCGTGGAGAGCTTTTTAAGGCAAAAACTGAACTGGGACAAATCAGCGAGGAGCTCACTAACAGCTACGCGCAGAAGGAGAAAATAAGCTCACAGGTAGTGTTGTTTGCTGAAAAAATATTTGATTATGACATTTATGTTGACTAAGATCACTGATCCCTCACATTTGATCCTCAGTTTACCAGCTTGTAGCCTGATGTTACTTGTCATAATAATCACTTATCACCCAGCAGTTAATTAATTCAGCACAACTATGGCATGATTGCTTGTTTAATATTTCATGTTGCGTTCAATATCATTTTGTTTGCAGTTTGAAACACTGAAGCGAGAGTCTGGTGAGGAACTTGCAGAGATGAGGCGGGATAAAGAGATGATCAAAGAGGAAGCCCGGGAGCTTGTTCTGAAGGCTGAGAAGGTCAAACTACAGGCAGAGCAAGAGGCCAAAACAACTACTGTTAGACTGTCAGAGCAACTGGCGGAAATTCAGAAGCAGCAGGAGGCCGAGGTATGTGGCAAAAACATTGATACCATCCTAAATCTGACATATTTAAATCAGGAGACGCAGGTCTCAACTGAAGACCTCAAAAAGTTTTGGATAAGACTGGAGACCCTTTGACTTTCCTCAGACAGCTTTTAGTTCGGCTGTGAGCTTCAGAACTCTGAGGAACTTTATAACGTTGAATCATCCTTGACATAAATGCAATAATCCATCAGTGAGCGGTTTTGTTGCTGAACAGAGTAAAGTCACATGGGGCATGTTCAACTAATCACATCAGTGGTGTCATTTCAATTTAAGGCAGGAACGCACCCTCCTGGAGGGTCCAGGTTTTAGGGTTAGAAACATTTTAAAATATAAATGAAATAAATGAAAATTTAAATGCGGGAATCTGTTGCGATTTGAGAGCAAAATCAAGAAGTTATAGACTATCAATAATTACTATTAATGGTGAATATCAGCTTTTAGATCAGGATACTTGTCATTTTTATTTGTTCTAAATGCACCTTTAAGGGATATTTTTCAAATTTTCAAAACTCATGTGAATGCACAAATCTACTTTTGGTATTTGTTCATGATTACTGAAACAATGAAAAATAGTCATAGTAATGTTGAACTTCAGTTTTGCTTTTATAATGCTCCAAAAAGATGTTGAACGAAAACCAAACCAGCTTCAGTTATATTGACCTGTTAAATTTAACATTTACTGAAAAATATGAGTCTTGCTCGCACAGTGTGAAATCCAACTTGTAAATGCAGTGATACACAACCACGTTTGCCTACATGAGTGGAATACAATTAATTTAAGTTTAAAAGCCCTAATTATAAGTATAAACATGTCTACTACAGGCAGTAGCTGTACCTTAAAACTTTGGTGAAACAACATTTTTTAGGACTAAATACAGTATCACATATTGTTCTGTGGGCGACACGGTGGCGCGGTGGGTAGCACTGTTGCCTCACAGCAAGAAGGTCGCAGGTTCAAGACCGCCTTGGGCCTGGGTCTGGGGCCTTTCTGTGTGGAGTTTGCATGTTCTCCCCGTGTCTGCGTGGGTTTTCACCGGGTACTCCGGTTTCCTCCCACAATACAAAAAACATGCTCAGGTTAATTGGTAAACTCTAAATTGCCCATAGGTGTGAGTGTGAGAGTGAATGGTGTGTGAATGGTGTGTGTGCCCCACGATTGGCTGGCGACCATCTGGGGTGTATCCCTGCCTCTCGCCTTAACGCGCTGGGATAGGCTCCAGCAGACCCCTGCGACCCCGAAAGGGAATAAGCGGGATAGACAATGGATGGATGGATATTGTTCTGTGTGTTTCTTACAATTTTTATCCTATTCCTTGTTCCACTTCCAGCTGAAACATTTGAATGCTTCCCACCATGCAGAGTTGGGTGCAGCAAGAAAAAACAGTGGTGAACTGCAGGACAGATGTGAGGCATTGACCTCAGAAGTGCTGCAGCTGAACAGCCGCGTGATGGAGATAACTACTGAGAGAGATGTGCTGAAACAACATTTAAGGTGTCACATTCAATCTAACACTGAACAGTGCCGATCTTTGATTTTCATCTCAAAGTCAGTCACTGATTGCTTTATTTATTTCAGCCAAATGGGACAAGCCTTTGAGACACAATCTGCGACTCTGCAGAGCCTCAGAAATTACATCGGCCAGCTCGCTCCGGGGAAAGGAGAGAAGGAACAATTAAATGAGACCGTCGAGGTGGAGACAATATAAGCATTATCGATTTTAATCAGCCGACTGTAACGTAATTGTGAAGGGAAAACGTGTTTAAATGCTCTTTCAGTGGAATGATGACAGAATTGTGGTGCGACTGAGTAATAATGATTATCTTGTATATTTAGAAGCTGAATAAAGAGAAAGCAGCTCTTCAGATGACCACAGACCTTTTGACAGTCAGACTCAACTCTGTGAATGAGATCCTCTCCCTCCAAGAGCAGAAAATGGTGAAGATGGTGAGTGTTGCTCAGAGTTGGAAACAGCAACTACAACTAATCACAGACAAGAACCAGGACACTCTGTAAACTGTCAGAAAGTCAGAAACCCTCTTAATGGAACCATTAAGTGGAGAGAACTACCCCTGCTGTCTGCCAAATAACTACTGTTATTAGTTATTACTGTTGTTGGCTTTGGTCTGTTTTCATTGGTAATTCTACACTCTGAAGTGATCTTGAGGACACTCATGTAATACACTTTTTAAAGCCAACCACAAGGCCTCAGATGGATAATGCAATCCAGGACTAGAAGTTTATTTTTATAGCACATTTCAACAACAAGGCAATTCAAAGTGTTTTACATGAAGCATAAAAGACGGGAAGACAAAATGTAAGAGCAAAGTAAAAGACAGGACACTTAAATAGAAAATAAACATCAGCTAAAACAGAACGAGAAAGGATAAAACAGCAGAGTAGAAGTTATAGTGCAGTGTAGGATAGTTTTCTTATTTATCCTTTATTTAACCAGCTGGGTCCCATTGAGATTGACATCTCTTTTACAAGGAAGTCGTGGCCAAGAGGGCAGCAAAACACAAAGTGACGACAAAAACAACATCATATGACATAGACACAGGAGAAATTCATAAAAAATATATACAATACCCATCAAACTTACAAAAAGCTGTGTCAGGCTTTTTTTTTAACAGATACACTTTTTACAAACAGTCAGTTTTAGACTTTTCTGGAACCGATTCTAGGACCAAAGGTCATAGCAGCTAAAAGCTGACTCCAATATCGATCAGAAACCTCCAATTTGAATAATCAAAAGTCAGCAGCAAACAGAAAAGTCTTAAGCAAATATTTAGTTGGTTGATGCCAAAGAGTCAGGAATTCAGGCGGCAGTGCAGTTTACCAGATGTGACAATTACAACTTTTTCTTTTTAAACAAAAGTTCTCCAGTCATCATAATCCATCACAGTATACAACATTTAGTCTGTATTAAGGCTGTGCAATTGACTGAAAACTTATATAATCGAGTTGAAAGGGTTCTTTTGCTGTTTTTCTTTGCACAATTTTTGAAAGAGACACGCATGTGCACTACATTCCCACAGCGGGAATAAGAATGAAAATGAAATCAGAGGGAGCGCAGAGTCTTTTGCTTGAGAAAAAGGGTAGGAAATGTTCTTTTATATGGAAACACTTCTGGTTCTAAGAATCCAACGAGGAGCAGAAGCAACATAACCTGCAAGATTTGCTACAAGGTCATACCGAAGACTCTTGGCAACACAACAAATCTGTTCAACCATCATAGGCAAAATAATCATGATAATGATTTGTTTCCATAATTGAGCAGAGCAGCCTGTTTAATAATGATGTCATATAATTGTGGGACTAAAAAGTGGAAGTTGAGCAAACCTTTACAGTAGAAGGTGGGTAGACAAAAGCTGTACTGAAGAAAGGACATGGGAAAATAAGAAAATTTATTCATTCTGTATTTGCCTTTATTCTGTGTGTGTGTTTAAATAGTCCTCAAAAGATCCACTGGTGAAAAAAGGATCTGAAGGCCTTCACGTGCTTCACCTGTGGAGAGAGAAAGTGTTCAAGTTGTGCGTCCAGCTCCGCTCGAAGGACCTCGAAATGCAAGGACAGAAGGATAAGCTTCTGGCAAAAGTATGAAAATAGTGGTCTTTGCTAGTTTACAACAATGCAGTCCTGTCCAATGTGTTTAAAAATGTTTAAAGTGTGTTCCTGTGTGTTTTCAGGTCCGACTCGCGGAGCAGCAGCTCCAGCAGGAGCAGCACCACACCAGTGTTCTCCAACACAGTCTAGATGACAGAATGGCTGAGCTGGACATGGAGAGGGCGGAAAAGGAGGTTTGTCTCAGAGCAAGAGATCTGATTTATGTGGCTGTCTAAACTTTTATGCACAATAAAGTCAGGGGCTGCTTATGGACGTGATAAAAGCTTGCACCATCCCTACCACACCGGATTATGCTGACGTTGAATGTATGAATGGACATTTTGTGAGTTTCAGTAGCAGGGTTGGGATTTCTACAAGCAGCTAGTCACGTCATAATACATTTGTGGCAGATACCACGTTAATTCTATGTTGCTTTTTTTTCAATTTCCCAGTCAGTGAAACAGGATGTGACTCAGGCTCACAAGGAAAATACACAGCTGAAATCACAGATTCACAAAGCAGAGACTGAACTCAAAACCCTGGCAGAAGCTGTTCGTAGGTAAAACAAGTCAATTCCAAGAATGAGAAGATTGTTTGGTGCTGAAGAGTTTCGTGTGTTCTCACATCTATCTGCTGCACCTCCCAGGTTCAGCCTGGCTTTTGAAAGCAAGGTGGCAGAAGTGGATGCAGCTCAAACGAGCCTCAACACTTTTAACCAGAGGCTCACGTTCGCTAAAAGACGAGTGGAGACCATCCAAGGTTCAGTTAATGGGCTGATTCTGATGCTTTAGTTGGCGTTGCAAATGTCTGCTGGATAAAAGACAGCAGTGTGATTTTTGCTTTACAGGTTTGACCATGAGGAGGCAGGCTTTGCAGAAAGTTCAGCGGGACACTAAACAGGCAGATCATACTACTGACATGTATAATGCAAGGTATGTCCAGGATTCAGCGGTCACTTCACATGATAAATGTACCTACCTCAAATCTAAACAGGTGAAAATATCCTTTGTTTGGTACAAGTAGTCGAACATTAAGCAGAATTATCTAATTCTGCTGGCAAATCATTTACCTTCTTGATTTTATTCAATTTAATATGTTTTATATAAACAACACCAAATTGACCAAAATCAGGGAAAAAATTGAACTAAGATAAACGATCTACCAGTGATATAAGATAACACTACTCAGTATTAGACTAATTCTACCAAAATCAAGATATTTTCACCTGTTATTATTTCGTTCTTCTGCAGTGTAACACAACCTGCCTAAAAGAAACATGCAGGTCAAATATTCAGGTCAAATATTCAACCTATAATATGTACAATAAAGTCAAATATCTTTTTATATAAAAACATAATTTTCTATGAAAAATAGTCAATAATTACTGGTGATTTAAACTGGTGATTTTTACTTCTAACACAAATATTATATAAATGTAGAGATAAGTAATATATTGCCATATTGATATTGTTTTATTGTCCAGGCCTATTAGATAGTAACTTGTTAGTTATATAAATGATTTATCACTGGTTAGATTCAGTTGACTGATTGCTAAAAATCCATTAACATTTTTTATTGAGTATTCATTTATTTGATTAACCCTTTCAGCATTCATTCTGAGAACTTTAATTGTAATCTTGATTTATACAATGTCTAAACAATAGCATTATGCTTATTAAAAAAATCCAATAAGGAAAAAAAATTGTCAAACATTAATGAGTTTGAGCATTGTGGGGTTGGGTAAGATTAGGTCAATGTTACTGGAATCTGTTTAGCAAAGAATTTGTTTGTGGTGTTTGATGGGTTGCTTCATGCTACAGCTTCTCTACTTCCCTGGTTGACTGTCTGCTCCTTCTCCATCTCGTCTGATGCCCTGCAGCATCAGAAACCTCCAGACAGAGCTCAGCCTGGTGTGTGAGGAGAGAGACAAGCTAACGCTGGAGCTGAAAAGAACCCCAGAGCTCATCGAAAGAGCATTGGCTGATCTAAAACAACAACGTGAGCACCCGTTCAACTCTCGGCACCTCATCAAAAATTCATGTATTTTTTTTCAGCGGTTTGCATGCCTCTCAAGTTTACCTTTTTTGGCCGTCTCCTCAGACGGGAGCACGCTGGGGCGGCTGCAGCAGGAGTTGGAGCAGAGCTGTTCCAGAGAGGAGGCCCAGCGAAGCCTGCAGCAGCTCCAGGTCCAGCTGGACGAGAGCAAGGTCAATCTGGAGAACCTCCAGTCGGAGCTGCTCGGCCAGCGGGAGCGCAGCGAGCGGGGTGAGGCGGCGGTTAGCTGAAGCCACTTGACTGTTTTTCGGCCTTGACTTATCCACGGAGAGCAGCCTGAGCCGCACTCCCGCTCTTTTTCCCCCACAAACGCCCTTCAGCACATAGTCACACCTGCTCGGTGGCTTCACTGGAGCATTCAGGGATTAAGTGACATGCTCAAGAGCACCTTGGCTGTACTTGTTCAGGGACGTATGTTGTTGAGTTTCCCAATCACTTCTCCCAGCTGGTTCAAGGATTCTACCTGCCCACCATCTTCTAAGCTGTAGTTCTCCAATAAATGTGAGGGAAAAAAGCTGAGCTGAGGTGAACTTGTTTGCAAAGAGTTGCCTATTTTCATATCCAATAGATGCAGCTTAACAACAGTTCACTTCCTTTTAGCTATTAATTGCTGTCGTGTGCCGAGGGTCATCTATATACCATAAATGACCAAATAACAGCCACAGTGGTTATTTACTTTAATCACTTAACAGATAAGGTGTTTTTTTTTTAGACTAGCCAGTAATTTGGGACAGGAAATGAATTCCTTTCTGACAAAAATTTTGCTCAACAAAACTGGAAAAATATGGTAATTCACTCAAATTCATTTATTTTACCATATAACTTACATTTCTCCAGAGTTTTTTTTCTGTATATTTTACTGCAGAAAGTTTGAATTTCAGATCATATTTTTTTTTCTTCTACTGCACAGCCATGGTCATCAACAATTAATCAGTATTAAGAGCATTATGATAAGCTCAGAACTGAGGTGCCGAAGAAAAACAAAAAAGAGCGCAGCGTTGCATATTACATCTATTTTTTACATTTTTTTATTTAAATATACTAGACTGCATTTGTTTAGAACTGGCGGTTCTTTTTGCATATTATACCTGCACTCTGTGTTTAAAGAGGACCTGGAGGTTTATTGTAAATTTACTCCAGTGGATTTTTGCGTTCTTTAGAACAGTGGTGTCAAACTCAGTTTAGTTGATGAGCCATTAAACGCAATTTGATCTCAAGTTGACCGGACAAGTAGAAATAAGCTTTTAAGTTACATCACAGACGTATTTCTCCCCTAGTTTTTATGTGAATAAATACATTATGAATATTTTCATGAACAATAAAGATTAAATTTACAAAACAGGAGAGATGACATAAGGGACAAAAACTAAAATTTCTACATTTCAATAAATATTCTACATTCAGTCAGTCTGCTGCTGTATTTCAGTTCAACAACATTCAATATATTAGCAGCAGGTGAAGTTATCTCCTGCCTTATGAACCATTTACTAATTAAAACTCTATTTATCCCCAAAACCCTGCCTACTGACTTCACATTTCTGTGAAGAAACAGAAACATGGTCATTATTGTCCCACTTTGTACAGTTGTCCTGTGTTGCTGGATTGGACCCTTTAGCAGGTCTGCCACCCCCCCGGGCCACATGTTTGACACCCCTGATTTAGATGAAAACAGCTGCCAGTCTTTGATTTACTATTGTGGATACATGCTAGAAAGTGTTCTGAGGGGAAGGTGTATCTGTTGTTCCCTCCAGCCCTGCAGGAGAAAATGTCTGAGATGGAGAGCTGCTGCGCTGAAAAACTAAGACAGATGGAGGTTCAAGTCAATACGGCCAGAAGAGAGCACACCAAAGCAGGTAGCGGGATTAGCACAGTGCTACCTCAGCCCACAGCAGCTTAATGGAGGCTGGAGGCACACTCTGATCTAATACGACTGGAAATGTTTGCACAGCATCCTACAGCAATTCCTTGCAGCTTTTGTTATGTCTGTATTGTCTCTTGCAGTTCTGACTTTGCGGCAGTTCGAGAGAGAGGCGGCGAGGAAACAGGACCACATGAGAGGAACACAGCATCTGCAGAGTGAAAACACAAAGAGGGAGATTCAGAATGAACAAATGAAGCAGAAGGAAATGGACAAAAACCTACTGCTGGTACCACTTTTTAACCACTTAAGCCCCAGGCCTATTTTTCAATTTTACTGCTTGAAATGACAATAAATAAGGAATATTTCTACAACCACAAGGGTTATGGACTGGTACCAACCGGGTATCAGAAGAAAATCTTAAAATAAGATAAATTATCTGTAATACAAAATTCAATAATTATTAAGATAAGAGTTGAAAGATCAATTATTTGTCCTTAAAATCATAGAAATCACACACAGGATCATTATAGAACATGAATAATATATTCTGTAAGATGGTTGAAAAGGAGATTATGAAGGAGCCAATTAAATAATCACACAAATGGCTTAAAATAAAATTAATTTAAATTAGATATTAAAATAGTGGTTAGTTGCAGCCCTACTACTGATATTATACTAAGCTATTTAATTATTGCATTGATGTTGTGGATATTGATGATATATTGATGCTGTAACAGTAACATTGTGTTTTCTTGCAGATAAAAATACCTTATTTAGTGCTGTATATGTGTAATACTGTATCAGAGGGTTTAGCATTTTCCAGGTTAAAGCGAATGTCTGTTGTGTAAAGTTTATTTTCTGTTTTTCTCGTTGACCTCCTATAATCTGAATTCTTTCCAGGCCACTGACAGAGGTTTTATGAGTGGGTTTACAAGAGCTCACACAACGGATCTACACAACTCTGTTGCTCCGAGGCAAAAACCTACAGATAAAAGTCGCTCTGCGGACTTGAGAATCCATCAACCTGCAGACAGTAAGTAGTTTCCTGCTCGCTCACGTCTCTTTTCTTCAATTCTGTTTACACAGAATCGACCCAACTAATGTCCCGCATGTGTCCTGTCAGAGAGGCTCTTTTCTGTTTTGGAGGAGCTCCACAGTCTCAGCGTGGCGGGGGTGAACAGCTCTGAGGACTCTGCAGAGGAGGAGGAGGGACAGACTCACAGCATGGGACCATCCAGCTGATACCTGAAGACGCTTCACTGGAGCCATTGAACACATCATTAATTTTGCACCAGGTGGGCAGTTTTGATACTCGGGGAGGCAAAAAATGCACTCAGTGGTGCCAAAAAACAGAAAAACATGTGTCACACGTGTTACTGGGGGTATAACAAAAAGAAAAGAGGTTTATGAAATTCTTTTTAACACACCTGCATCTATCTCAAAGATTTGTATCTGTCAAGAATCCTAAAAAAATGCTTTGATTGACTGGACATTTAACTTAACATTTCATGGAACTTACACAAGCAGCCGTCAACTGAAGTGAAATCAAAGATTTTAGACATTTATGTGAGCGTCTAGATCAGTTTCAAACAGAATAATCTGGTCTGTCAGTCTCCTGCTTGGACTAAACCGCCTCACCAGTCAGATTTATATTCCGCATGCTCTTCTTTGGAAGTTATTTTCTTGTTCATGTTGAAACTACTTGTTGGCAATAGTTCCCCTTTAAAAACTGGTGCCAGATTGGTTTAAACCATGATTATTGATTTTAAAAATACTTAAAGTTAATAGATACATTGGAATCTGTAACCTTATTTGTCAGTGAGCTTTTTATTGACTGGCAAAGATAAGCCTGACATACAAATACAGGAGGTATAGTTTAGAAGTTTTTGTGATGATCTAGTGCTTTTCTGTGCCATGTCTTGCTTTTCGCTGTTGCTTAATAAATTATTTTTATATTACAAGTTCTCTGGTAAGCTGTATGTTTTTAATATTATTTCGGAAAAACAATGTACCTCGAGGTCATTTACATCAAGGCATTACAGGAAATAAGCTAAAGAGAATTTTTATGGATCCCAACCACCAGCATAACAGCCTTTTTTTTTTTCTTCCCCTGCTGCGGTCAGGAAGAAGGTACCGGATAAACCAGACCAGCACAGAGCGGCTCAGGAACATCTCTGTCCTAGGGCCACTAGGGTCCTGAATGAAATCGCTGCCTAAACTGTTACTTCAGCTCACCACCGCCGCTCCGCAGCAAGTTCAGGATTTGTGCATTAAGAATTTAAATAAAAAACATAAAAAAAAACTTCTCAGGGCTATAAAGTTGCTGAGGATGCTCAGTTTGCTCTGATGAAGCAGGTTTCGATGTATTTCGGTGCATCTGCCCCTCCTTCTGAGGACAATTGGGAAACCAATTTGATTTCATATTGAAAGAAATCAATACTTTCTCTTTAAAGTTCCTCGACTAGAGGTCAGTTTTAAAATGGCTTTGCAATTATAGGATGGACCATATAATTGGGTTATTTGTCATGCTCCTATGAGCGCTAATGCGTCTCACAAGGGTTCAAAGTTTCTAGCCTCTAGGTAAAAACATCTCAGCAGAGAAAAAAATTCTTAAAGTCTAGACTTTCCTGCTCTATTTTTCCTAAGAGCATCAGATATCAATTTCAGCGACACACCGCTTACTGGAGAGCTCGTTCATCTTGCTGAATGGAGAATGAATTCATCAAACTCGCTTTTTTTTTTAACAATATTGTAGGATTTCAGCAGTGCAGTCCGGTTTATTTCTGGCACCTTTCACTTTCACGAACTATACTTCAGAGAATGTGTGTGTACGTTTAAATTTGTATTTTTTTTCTTTTAATAAATTCTTAGATAGAAAAACAAATTGCTTTGTTGAAGATGCAGAAAAGTGAATATGTCTAAAATGTAATAATAATGCCAATATAAAAGGAACATGCCACCAATTTTTTATTCCATACTTAACTGCTGCCCTTTAAACGCTTTAGATTTCATCAAATATTTGCATCATACATCAATATCAGAAGCAGTCTCATGCTGATATTATATATTGATAATAATTATGAGCCATGATAGCAAATGTAGAAGTGGGCCTATTTGAACGGAACATAAAATGGCAACAGAGCAAATCATGCTTCTGATTGTCTGCAGTTCTAATCCAGCAGAGGGCGCTGCTGTCAAAGCTTTTTACCTGCAGCTTTATGTTGGCCAGTGACTTAGCAGGACACCTAGTAGTAGTAGTAGTAGTAGTTAAATCCATTTGATCAAATATAATCACCTAATTCTGTAATCAATAATAATAAGAATCACTTCCATTACCGTGTGTCCTGAGCTGCACCGTGTTTCTGCAAAGTGAAATCTTTTAAAACATGACAATAGGATTCTGGTGAAAAACTTTAAAGTTGGCACAGAATTGTTCCGTCCCATGAGCGTGGCAGAAAGGGGTGTTACAATATACAACCTGAATAAATGAATTTTCTACATCTTTATTGCCTCAGCAGCATGGAGAAACTTGCAGAGCATCCAGACAACACCGTGGTGAACCGATAAATAATTTATTAGAGCGCCGCATTCCAGACAAGACGTGAAATAAATGAGGTAATAAAAAACTATCAATAAGCTCCCGGTGGATTTTCTTTTTTTTTTTATTAACAATACAGAATTAATGGCATGTAAAATAAGTTCTCAAAACAAACAAAACAATGTTTTTTTAATGTGCCTGTCTGGGTCTGTGCGTGCCTGTATGGACCCTCGTTCCTCTGGTTCTGAGGCCGATTCTGTCCGAGTTCACGCTGTCAAACCTCAACATCTGCTGTCATCAGGTTTTTTGCGTTGAGGCTCAGTAAAAATATTCTCTTCTGGTATCAACAAAATGCACAAACCTGCTGGTTCTTTTTTTCTGTTTTAACCTGGTAAAATCCAAAACCCCTATCCGTATGTATAGCATGAGAAAACCTCAGCTAGAAACTAAATAAAGTATTTTTATATGTAGTAAAACACAATGTTACTGTTACAGCATCAATATATATCAATATCCACATCATCAATACAATAAGAAAATAGTGTAATATAATATCAGCAATAGGGCTGCAACTAACCACTATTTTGATATAAATTTAGATTTGAGCTTACAGAATATACTCTTCAGGTTCTGTAATGATCCTCCGTGTGATTTCTATGATTTTTATGAACAAATAATTGATCTTCCATCTCTTATGATGATCAATACTTTTATAACTGAAAATTACCCACCTACGCCTTCTACTTGTTGGTTTTCCAAAAAAGAGGATTTCTTATCCTCCTATATATCTTTGTCACAATCTTAATAATAATTAAAAGTAAACCTAGTTTCTGCTAGTGTTGTCTTTATCATCATCATGATTATCATCATCATTGCCACCATCTTCAAAATTTGCAGATCATGAGTTTTGATTTTGTTCTCTATGCTGCAGATTCTTAGTAAAATATTCTGCACAAAAATGCACAAACCTACTGGTTCTGGTTCCTGATTTAATATAGAAAACTTTTTGCCCAACTCATGAACTGTGCTGGTTCAGGAAATGATGGATGGACGGCCTGTGTCAACGCAACAAAAACAGGAACCAATTCTTAAAAAAACCATGAGATAAGAAAAAGTTCTGTAAAGTCCACTTCATTGAGAAATGTCTGCTGACTTTTGGTGGGAAAGACCAGCTCCATTTAGCTCTAGGTCAGATATTCAATGCAGAACCTAACACGACTTGCTGTTTCCTCCTTTATGTCTTTACTCCTCACGCAGCAAACCAAAGTTTTCTTCACTCCCAACTGTTGGGAGTGTTGTGCAAATCGTTCGGTCAGGCTGCCAAATGTCCACAGTGAGGTCCTCCTGGGGCTAGTCCTCATTCAAGTCTGCTGCAGCCTGTGACTGGAATATGCATACAATTATCCTTAAATCTGATCTATTTTCATCCCAAAGAACAATCCAGCTGCTTCTGAAACAACAAAATAAATATTACTCTTTTTAAAACTCACTGTGCCTTGGCTCGTTCACGTCTCTGTGAAGTCCTTGCTGGCCGGGGGTCAGGGCTGACTTGGAGCTGTGTGTGATGCTGATGTGATCCAGCGAGTCGGGGTGTGGAGCACCAGGACATCATGGTCAGGATGGTTCTGGTCCAAAAATGTCCAAAAGGAGAGAACAGCAGCCACTGAGGAGCGGTGCAAGGACACTACAACACACTGGGTCAACTCCAAATTTCAAGGTGATAGAACTCAGATAAATTTTAAGCTAGATATACTATGTTTGGTTTCTGAGTTTGCTGCTCATCTCTGAATTCTGATCGTTGATAGTAATTGTCAACTCAACAGAAAGTTGTACTCGTATTTTAAATTATAATACGTTTTGATCTTTATTTCTGCTAAATATACCCTAAGGTGGACAATTCTTATTAAGTTTACATTGTTATTTGTGCTAAGAGTTGCTATTGCTATGGGAGTCATGACAATAGGCAAATTTTCAAAGATTTAAAACTATCCCTTAAACATTATACGAAATGGTCAGAAGACATTTCATCCTTTTTAAATGGGATTTTCCCATACAAGCTAATGTTAGCCACTAACTCCCGCAGCTCTGCTAGCATCAGTTAGCTGCTAACACCTGCAGTCCTGCTAGCATCAGTTAGCCGCTAATTCCCGCAGCCCTGCTAGCATCAGTTAGCCGCTAATTCCTGCAGCTCTGCTAGCATCTGTTAGCTGCTAATTCCCGCAGCTCTGCTAGCATCAGTTAGCTGCAAACACCTGCAGCTCTGCTAGCATCAGTTAGCCGCTAATTCCCGCAGCTCTGCTAGCATCAGTTAGCTGCAAATTCCCGAAGCCCTGCTAGCATCAGTTAGCCGCTAACTGCTAACAACTGAAAATCTTTTTGTGTAAATGTTGTTGGCCGTTTTCTACATTACAACACAACTCCAAATAAAATGTCTGTGTCATTTCATATTAAAATAAAAAAAAAATTAAAGTAAAAAAAAAGTGCCCAATTGGAAAACATTATTGCATTTTTTTTAAAAGAAGAATTGGCAGATCTGTTATCCTTTGTATTGAACCACAAAATAAGGATTCAAGTATTAGGAACATAACAAATTACTCCAGAGCAGACATCTGTCCTGTTTTGTTGTACTACCTTACAGTATTACCTTAACTGTCAATAACTTATATTTTTCACCAACATAAATGACTTTTTTAGAGCAGAAAATAGGCGTGCAAGTTGACTTTTTTGCGGTATACGATTCAGTCCTGAACACTGACAGAAATGGATGATGAAAACACCTTTGCATACACAGTGCCATTTATCATAGAATAAAACTTCACAAAATTATATATTAGATGTCCACTCAGTGTGCTTCCACACGAACAATTCCATTTATTTGAACATTTCAGATCAATAAAAAGTGCTTGAAGCCAAACCTCCATTAGAGAATTGATAAGCTGGCTGACGTGTGCTTGGGTAGTTTGAATGCTTGCATGATGAAGTTTCCATCTGTGCCAATCACTCACCTTGTTTGGAGCTGAAATTGAAATCCCCCTTTGGTATGATCGGTGTAACGTGGAACACGGCGGTTTACGAGCATGAAGGAATGAACAAACGCAGCGTCATTGACACAATGCGATGAATAAGAAGGCCTGCGCAAGTCACGTATTTGCAGAGGTGGAATGTTTTTTCTAAAATTATGATTTGAATCTCATTTGTAAGTAGGCATATTTTAAGCTGTGGATTGATTGCTATAAAACATGATCTACTTTTAATCAAAAAGCAAATAAAATCACACATAATTATCTTTAATTATGTACAATTATGTAACATCTGTACAATAACTTCAATCCACATGTTCTCTAAAATGTCTTGTTCTCATGCAGAGCTGGAGCTAAAGATATGTAATTTTCTTGTAAATGTATAAGAAGCAAATTTAATTTAGTCTAAATTAACCTGTTAATATCCCCAAATCCCCTGATACAAGAACAGCATTCCGTTTTATTCATATATCACGTTTTCATGAGAAAACCTCAGCTACAACACTAAATAAAGTAGTTTTATCTTCAGTAAAACACAATGTTACTGTTACAGCATCAATATATATCATCAATATCCACATCAATAATACAATAATAAAATAGTTTAATATATCAGTAGTACGACTGCAACTAACCACTATTGAGATATTTAATTTAGATTTGAGCTTTTATAGCATTTTACAGAATGTATTCTTATGTTATGTAAAGATCCTCAGTCTGATTTCTACGATTTTATGGACAAATAATTAATCTTTGAACTCTCAATAATCATTGAGCTCAATCATTTTCCTGATTTGAGTCAGTTTGGTCTTGTTTTATGTTTTAAATGTGTTTTATTGGTAGTAAAACATTTTATTTTTGCAATATTCTAACTATATTTGCTCTGTAACAGTAACATAAATTGATTGTGATTCGTTTGTCTTCATCTCACATGTTGATTCATTTGGATACCAGGTTTAAATTAAATAACCTTTGCGGTTGGAGATATTTACAGTCATTCATAGTGGGAAAACTGAAGAATAGGCATGGGGCTTAAGTGTTTCAAAAGTTCTTTGCATCAACATATATTCCAAGCACCATTATGTTTTCAGTAGTCATGATATCTCCCTCAGTTTCCAGCACGTTTCCTTTTACTATTTCAGACTTTTGCATTCGATAACTTTTTACAGTACACACTGTTTATGCAAACCTCATTGAGCATCTGAGACGCGTTTAAAAAACCATCAGCGCTCCTGTTTATTTGCATCGGTGTGTAATGTCGGCACTAAATATTCAACGAGAGCTTGTGCTGGTTTGATGAGATTGCAAAATCACCTTCCACTGCTTGCTAAGCAAGAGTGGAAAAACTGCAGCAGTGACATTTTCAATTATCACGTTATATATCCTGCCGAGTGTCTTGGCTAAACTTCACTCGGAAATTTCAGAGGTAGCGGGAACGAGATGTCTAACGTTAGCTTTGTCCTTTAGAACATCTGCTGTTGAGATCTCGTAAGGCAGGAAGAAAGACACGAGGAATGTTTGGGAAAACAGCGCATCGATTAATTAAAGTCGCCAGCCAGATCTGTTTTGTTCCGTAAGCATTTTGCCTGTGGGATATTCCGTTAAAGATGAGGGAATGTTTAATCAGATTCCCATTAATATTCATATGTGCTGCTGCACCTTGGCTCCCTCTGGTTACCAACATGCTGTTCAAATACCGCTTTCTAATTACCAGATTTTTGAGTCTTTGATTTAATAATTTTCTCCATTTGCGAAGCAATCTTTTTTGCAAAGTATGATTTTTAATGCGGTTGGTGCGTTTTTTTTCACGGACTCTTGTTTGAGAATACTCCGATGTGACAGTTTAATTACACAGTAGAGTAATGGACAAGTGGACCTTTCCCCCCACCGCTGGAGGAGAATCTTTTCAATTATGCATTATCACGGTTTTGCATCACGTTGAGAAGGAAAGAAATAGCAATTTGCTGAAGCGACGCTGCCATGTGGAAACAAGAAATACCTGTTTTTGACTTGAAGAAGCCTAATTATCATGGAGTGCTGTGATCCGTTCCTCTACGTAAAAACTGAAATCGCCCTGAGCCTCCCTGACTCTAACAGATATGTTCATAATAAATGGGAGAGGGTAATTATAATGACTGTGAACTTTACATCGTCCCAGGCTTTCACTCAGTCATAGCGCGGCTTTAGCAGAGTTATTTAGGGATTTTCTTGTTTTTCTGCGTCTTTGTCACATCATGTTAAAGTTATTATGATGCACTTTCTCCTTAAATCTTCTTCCAGGTCCCAAAGTAAAGTCTCCCTACTTACTAAGACTCATATTTGTCCTGTTTAAGTCTCGAAACATAGTCTCTCAATGCATTTAAAATTGATTTTAGAATCCTTTTAATCAGCTATAAGTGCTTAGTATTCTCCTTCACCCATAGGAACCTGTACCCAATTCTCCTTAAAGGAAAATTATAAGGCTTATAAAATAGACAACCAAATCAACAAATTTGTATTAGGCATCATATACTTGACTTATTGAAATGTGAAAAAACAAATGAATAACTAAGACAAAAGAGAAATAAAGAGAAAGAGGAAAACACACATAAACTTTAACAAATATCTAATAAATCAAGGTTATGCAGATGTTAACCCGGGTCCATTTGTTCTGAAAGGAAAAACTATGGGAGATATAATATTAGACCACATGGAAAACATTCTTAAACATTTTTAAACACCTACTCCCAGTATCAGAGATCTGTGATATCACATACATGTCACATTGGGTTTATTAAAGTTATTCCTCATTTGAAATAAGATCAACTCAACATATATCACATTTAAAACTTCAAGAGTTAGGTTTAAGAATAAGTTAACTATATTAATTCAAGAATAAGGTAATCGGCTCAATTAATTGAGCAGCTCATTACCATTTTTTCAGGTACATATATGTATATATGGTTGTGTGTGTATATATATATATATATCACATGAGGTTTTCCATTTAAAGCCTGCTGTATATTACCATGATATTTCTAACCAGTATTATATATCGGCTTATTGACCAAGAATTATGGTCAGAATAGGTTAAATGGAATATAGGACACGTTAATAACCCTTACTTTTGTTTAATGGTAAATGGTAAAAAAAATGAAAATCCACACCAGGTTCAGTATACGTCACTTAGAACCTTCATCAGTTAAAGTTTAGGAGAACGCTGGATGGGGAACTTTCCAGAACATCACTTTTCACCAGTGACACCTGTGTCACTGTGGCTTCTTATGGGTTAATATAGAGTAACATTACATTTTTAAATAGATTAACACTTTGAATTTGGGGTGGAATGCCTACTAGTGCAAAAAAAGTTAGTTTCATGCGGAATAAACACATTATGAAGACAAGCACATATCATTTACTGTATTTAACTTTCCACTTTATCACAGCAGTTCAGTCGACCTGTAATTAGCGAGTCTCCAACACACTTGGGTCTCCTCCAGGTCCATAAACACTGGGATCAACACTCTGTGTCCACTGTTTAGTAAATTATGCTGCCTGTGCAAATACTCTTTAACACTGGGCCAAAATGTTCCATTCAATAATTCAACAGTGCACAGTTTGCAGCAAGATTAAAGATTATTTTGAACTGAAAATGATGATCACACACACACACACACACACACACACACAGACTTATCAGGCTAGTGTGTTTTACAAAAGTCTTTATTGATTGGCTTTGCTTTGACAAGATGTTATGTATAGACTTTATGAGAGTGAAACTCTTAGATGTGAAGTGATACATATGAGCAGTAAGTGATATACATAAGTCTTATCTACCTTTACTTAAAACAACAAATGTGCACAATAATCATAATGCAACAATAAATAGGATGGGAATGAAATAAAAAAAGACCTCAAAGGAACTTATTTTTGATCACCGTAACACATTTTAAACAGCTGCTATTATCTCAGAAACACAAATTAAATGATTTAAATAGATCAATAAGATGCGTCTCATATGACATATAAATGTTTCTAATGCTCTTCAAACAGAAACATGCCTTCACTTCACCCTTGTAAAAACAGAGACAACAATGGAAGTAAATCCTGGATTTAGCATTTTTATCCCTGATAATGCAGACATGTTATAACTAACCTATGCTGTATAGTCTAATCTAACTCTGCTCTGTCTGTAAAACAATCGACTCTACTTAATCAGGAATATTCTTCTGGAAGACATTTGGGGGGGTGGTCATGTGACTTACCTGAGTTTTCTTGTGTTCTGTACTGTATCTGTTTAACTTTTCTATCAGACATAATTATTTGTATTGTAGTCATTTATGTGTTTTTGTTCTATCTTGTACAAGAAATATCTAATGATGAAGTGATTACTCAGAGCTGCAACGAACCTGCTTTCCCCCTAACTAAAGCACACACTACAAAAACTGAAATCCTAACAAGTCAACATATCTTGTTTTTGGTACATTTAATCCAATAATGAGTAGAATTGTTATAGGCCACTGGCAGATAATGTAGCTTATTTCAAGTTTTTTGGGCGGGAAATGCCAAATCAGGAAAAACAACGAAATAAGCAAAATCATCTGCCAGTGCAATGAGATAATTACACTTAGAATTGAATTAATTCTACAAAAAACAAGATATATCAGATGCTTAGATTTCAATTTTTGTAGTGCAGCAGCCTTTAATACTGGATATTATCACCCTGTGGTTTATTTTCTTTTGCTTTCTCCCTCTTGACTGACATTTTCCCTGCTTGGAAATGCTCAAACCCCAGTGTAACAGCTTCAGATCTGCAGCCAATTGCGAGATTGAGGAAAAACATTGTCATTGACCAAGATTTGAATGGTCAAGACGCTCAGACGGGGTTCTGAGTAAAGAGCGATAAATGACAGCCTGGAGTGTGGGATGAGGCGCAGAGCACTTAGCTGAATGTCTGTTGATGCATCATTTCAGACATTTTGCAGGAAGCCTCACACAGCTGAAATATGAAAGGCTTTATCATGTTTTATAGCACTCGCTGTGCTCTTTTTTATATCCTGACCTTTCTGGGAGCTTCTGAACACTTATAGCAGCCTTGACCTTGGCTGCTATTACACAAAGTACAGTATCATCATTTCATCCGGAGAATTTTACGAGCATAACTTTTATTGTTTGGTCAGACATAAAACCTCTCCGGAGCCTTCGTGGATTTGTTTTTGGCTCATTTATGATGGAATCACTTACCAATGCTTTGCACTTCATTATTACCACCAGTTAATTCACGGCACAGCTTTCCCTATTTCACCTCTGAGCATGATATTGGCTTTTCGCAAGTTGTAATCCAGTAGTGCAACACGCTATCACACTATTAGATTAGATTTGCTACCTCTTCATCCCTGACCAAGAACAAAAATTGGCACCGGATAGACACCGCACTGTTTGTGTTTGAAGACGATTGTTTACAGCTGGATTTCTCATCTTTAATTATACGGCGCCAACCCTCATTTACGTTATCTGCCCGAGGGAATTGAGGCGGCGAGCGCATCAAAGTGCTTCTGCCGTGCAGGTTTCATTCCTCCCAGCAGGCTCCGGCCGTAGCGTCGCATTAAATGTGAAGCCCATTCCCACACACGTGGCCGTAACGTTCCCCATCCAATTTCACAGGCTGCAGCTCTAAGTAACGACGGTTAAAACAGAGATTGTGACTAAAAACAGTGAGGTCAGTAGCGTGCACACGGTGAGGGGGGATGTTGGGGTGGGCAGGCCTTGTGGCCTAATTGTTAAAAAACGTGCACTAAAGTGCCCTTTTGGGAGCTAAAAAGCATGTTAACAGTGCTCTTTTCAGTGGTGAAGACACTCTTTGATTTTACCGGATGAAATTCTGCACAGATTTTAATTCTACTCGCATTTATTGCAAAAGAACGCAAGCCTTTTAGGAAATATTACACTTGCAGTCACTTGAGCAAACCTGAAAGCCACCTGATGTATTTTCCATTTTATTTCAACCTCATTATCTGTTTGACACATGTTTACGCAGAATTTGAGAGAATAATTTTAAGTGAGTAAAAATCAACTGTCTTTTTGATGACTTAATTACTGGGGATGGCTGATTGTGCTCTGCGTTAACAGCGCTGTGCGTTAACACTAGACGTGCCTGTATTTAGGCCACTCCGCTCCCTCAGGCTTACGACTTGTGTGCATAATTCTGTGAGTTATAACAAGCAATCGCTATATATAAAACAAGGTTAAGTCGAGAGACTCTGACGGGCTGGTAGCGGGAAATGATCTGGCATAATTGTTCTGTGATATCTCTGGCTGTTTTTCATGATATACAGTCAAATATTTACAATGCTGGCACATTATTCTATTAATAAGGACAAAATGTAAAGAAAGAAAAATGAGAAGTAAAAATCTAATATTTTTTTCTCTAACTGGCACCAAAGATTTCTTATGCATTAATGCCAAGAAACAACACTTCATGAATCCATTAAGCTTAAACTCAATGTGAATTTCAGGGACGGCCTAGTGACATTCACACTCACCTGAGTTCTACTAAAGAGGCAGAGAATGAGAAATCTGCTGACAGCGGAGAGTGGGAAGCATGCCCGAGGTGTCCCGAAGAGCGGCGGCACAACGATAACCTCAAAGCACTCCTAAAGACTTCTAACACTTATCGAAATGCTGTCAGATATTTGCTCAGGAGCCTCCAGCCGAGGGAGAACTGCATTATCCTCGTAGTGACCGTCTGTGGAGAGCGGGGAATCAGTTTTTTGGGGCTCTAAAAGCTTCTGAGCGCCGCCGTAAATTTCACATGGACACGAATTTTTACCATCAAGAAGAGGGAGAAAAAGGTGCAATAGAGATGAGAAATATATCAGCCAACTACTAGACTAACTAGACTTTACACAGAGGCTTATACCTGCTGAGAAATGTACTTGTCATGCATTATCTGGTTCAACAGCACAGACATTTTAGTATATCGGATTTTATATATATATATGTATGTTGATTTACCGACACCTCTGGCGAATTCCTGTTTTGCAAGAATTTAATTCGAAAGGGTTTATGTTCAAGTGGCATGAAGCTAATTGGATCATTCGTCATGTGGCGGGGACCCGCGCCGTACGAACGCCGGTGTCTGTCCGTGGAAAAGGTCACGCGCCGCCTTTACAGCCAATACCTTTGCCCCTGAAGCCGGACTTACTGTAATTATTGTGCAGTTGTTTTACTGTATCCTGTGAAAAATGTGAGTTGTACACCAAGCGTTAAATCACATCCAAATCAATACGCCACAGACTCTGTAGCCTGTTCTGCTGTGCTTCTTTTTTGCAATGGCTTAAATAGGAAACTATACACACTCTTTAAGCATAATTGATATTGTATTGCTCAGCCAATCTAATGGGATATAAGTCATGAGAGAATAAATCGTTCTTATTTTTTAATGACTTGATCAAAGAGAATGAATTTCAGGCAGAGTCTTCCTTAAAAAGCACAGTTCAATATCTGCATTTCAATATTTAAATTCCTGTACAGCCCTAAAGGCTACAGAATGTGCTCTGAATTTCCTACTAAATCATGATAGAAAGACGCTATGAAAGAAAATGATCATGTTTAGCTGCTCTACGCGACTGTGTGATTTGGTAAAGCCTGAGATGCTGCGTTTAACAGGGGCTGCTGACATTAAATCTTATTGATTTAGACGGGAAATGCTCCAGTGTTCTTGAGTGAGAAGCAATAAAAAAAATGAATAAAGAGATAATGTCAAGTTTAAGAGTTTAACCTGTATCAAGCAGAGCTGCTTTTGTCGAATTGTTTCCAGCTCTTAATAACTGGAGCGTGTTTGAGATTAGCTGCAGCTTCGCAGACCTCTTTATCTTTGAGGACATGAGATTACCTGACAATCAATATGTTACAGAAGGTGGTCTGAAACGCTGCTTCTGCTGCTGTGATTCACTTCATGATTCCTTTTCCTCTCCTATGAGTCTGATTCCCAGAGAAAATCCTCTTTACAGTGGCATGCACGGCCTTTTGGGCAGGGGGGAAAAGTGAAAAAGAGGCAATAATAGAGTGTCTTTGCCACTGAAGAGGGCACTTCAGCATGTGTTTTGGTTCTGAAAGGGCACTTTAACACACAGTTTGCCTTCCAGAAAGCACTTTGGTCCAGGTTTTAGCTCAAAGGGCACAGTTGCTGACAGCTTTCTCCTAGAGGGCCCTTCAGCTCAAGTTTTACCTTCAAAGAGGGCACTTTAGCTCAAGTTTTACCTTCAAAGAGGGCACTTTAGGTCAAGTTTTACCTTCAAAGAGGGCACTTTAGCTCAAGTTTTACCTTCAAAGAGGGCACTTTAGCTCAAGTTTTACCTTCAAAGAGGGCACTTTAGCTCAAGTTTTATCTACAAAGAGGGCACTTTAGCTCAAGTTTTACCTTCAAAGAGGGCACTTTAGCTCAAGTTTTACCTTCAAAGAGGGCACTTTAGCTCAAGTTTTATCTACAAAGAGGGCACTTTAGCTCAAGTTTTACCTTCAAAGAGGGCACTTTAGCTCAAGTTTTACCTTCAAAGAGGGCACTTTAGCTCAAGTTTTATCTTCAAAGAGGGCTCTTTAGCTCAAGTTTTACCTTCAAAGAGGGCACTTTTGCTCAAGTTTTACCTTCAAAGAGGGCACTTTAGCTCAAGTTTTACCTTCAAAGAGGGCACTTTAGCTCAAGTTTTATCGTCAAAGAGTCCACATTTTGGTTCCTAGAGGTCACTTTAGCACATATTTTAGCTTTCAAGAGGGCACTTTAGTCCACATTTTGGTGCCTAGAGGGCACTCAAGCCCACCCCCTGTGCCCCATGTCTGTTTCTGCCATGTGGCTGGTGTGGCGATAACTTGGGTCATATTAAACCACAAATAAATGAAGTCTCTATAAACTGATCTGATCTGATAGCTTGCAGTCTGTCTGTCTGAGATTCAACCTGTTTCAAAGACAATCAGCTAATAGCGTGGCAGCTGATAATGATGACTAATGTAATACTTTCTTTAGACTGACAACCTCATGGCTCGGTGCCTGGATGCATTTAACCCAATAATTGTGACAGTGTCATATATTCTGAACCATATATTTGGCTGCAAATAACTCTTTACTTTCATATTCTTTCAAATAATTTGTCAATTATTTTCCCTATAAGTCAACGAGTAGTTTTGTCTATGAAATGTCAGAAATGTTGATAACCTAGTTTTCAGAAACCCAAAGGAGATGTCCCCAAAATATTTTTTTTGGTCCTGGCCAACAGTCAAAAAAACTGTTTTAATTTACCATCAGTGAAGACTAAATGAACCTGAAAATAGGATTTTTTGTATGTATCTGGACGCTGTAACCAGAGAATATGGGAATCTTTGTTAATAACTGGGTAGATACAATTATACTTTTTTTTAACTTAATAAAACTACAATAAACTATTGCAAAGGTTTAACAAAGGTAGAATATGTAAGTTTATGGAATTGAATAAATGTTTCTACAAACTCTTCTATAATATAAAAAGAAAATGTCTTATTTGATTATAACTGTTAATAATGCTATTATTAACACTATAAAGTTTTGATAAACCTTAATAATATTAAGTAGCATCTTATTAGGATTTATGAGATCCTTATTACACAATAGTTAACTTATATTACATGAAACTCTATTAGTGGTTTCCATTTTTGATTAAAACTGATTAGCTGAATAGTTGGGATTTATTTTCTGTCATTCTATACATTTTTGTATAATAATATACATGCTATGTATGGTTATTGGTGAATTGTGTATGAATAAATCAGAAACAGCTTCGAACACCATCATCATTAAAACAAACTGGTATTTGCACTTCAACTTTTCCACAGAAAAACACGTAAAATCTTGACGGCACACATTGTTTTTAATGTCATATATTTGCCAGGTTTACACCCCTGTGATTCTGCTAATGATAATGGGTTGCTAGAATTAGCAGCTCATTTATTGTCATTAATGAAGGAGAAGGTGAAAAAAGAATCAGGATCGGTGCTTTTGTCTGGTGAAAGTTTAAACTGTGAATTTAGAAAGTACCAGCTTGACATCCACTTAAAATACTGGCATGACATTTTCGTGCAAACATCATTTGTTATAACTGGGCATCACACTGCAGACCAAATCTAATTTTAAGGATGTTCCAGCGTGTGAGGAGGACTCCACTGCAGTGACCGGATCGTCAAGTTTCTCCCTTGATTTGTGTAGTCACCAGTGGCTGCAGAATGTGGAGGTGGTGGAGTGGCTCTTCCTTCCTGGACACTTATATAATTGCTGCAAAACAAGGAAAAGTGGCAAAACCGCCCAACAAGCTGCTGAGAATCCTAGAGTTTATATTCTTTACAGTTTGCTGTTAAGGTTACTGGAGAAGTTAATAACGAGGAGAATGGCACCACGACCAATCAATGATTCCTTTGTGAGACATCTATCTAAAATAATGCTGTGAAAGATGCTAAATCAAAAATACACAAACACATAAACCAAATGAAAAAAAAAAAAAAATGCTAAAATCACCAAAACAGGACAGAAACCCCCCCACGAACCTCCAAAACGATTGCAAAAAAGAAAGGCGTCAAATTTGCAGTCACAGAAAGGATAATTTTCACATCCAATCCACACCACTTTGTACCTCAAATGATAGCTTTTGTTTAGATTTGAAGCTTTTTCGAAATTAACATGTCTTTGTTGTCACTAGGGTCTGAATGGCCCAGGGCGCACCATGAGCAAAGCAACATGTTTCCTCGGCTATGGAGATGGACGGCCACTTTGCAGCATTTCATTCTTGCAGTCGTTTTGGGGTTGTGTGTGTGCGTGTGTGTATGTGTATGCATTACGTGTTTCTTTAAACAATTAACAAAGAACTGATGGTGCATGAGTGACGCTACATGGGTGAGTCATAGCTGAACATATGAGGAGTTTAGACCAGACCAGAAGAAGAGATGGATGGAGCAAAAGGTGGAAAAAAGAAAACTGCTTGATGGATGTGGAAAAGAAACGGATAGTTACGCAGATTTTAATGCCGGGAAAAGAGATGAAAACTCTGAAGCGAACAGAGGCCAACGAGCCAGAAAAAAGAAAGTGGTTCATCATGAGATGATGGAGCGTCACATTAATAAGAAAGTAAAAGGAACTAAATTAGTTGCAATGAGCATTAAACTTATCTATACTAACTGAACTATACTAACTAGATACATTTACAAAACACTGAATACAATATTCCTACATCTATCCTATTGTTGCAATGCAAATTTGCAAATTGTTAAAAATAAACACCTTTAAATCAGTTATTTGACACTATTAAAGGTTTACAAAAGTAAAGTTCTTTTGTGTACACTCAAAGTCAAAATGAGGGCGAAGTAAGCCCTCTCGAAATTATCAAGAGAAAAAAATTAACGGAACGTGCAATCAAAGTTACTGCTGAACAGCTAGTGAATGTGTTGAAATGAACTTTTCACAGTTTAATGCATAGTAGTAATTTAGCTGTGAGGATGTAGCCTTTGAGAGTTTTTTTGGTTTATGTATCTTGTTAAGTTCCTGAGTTTTACCCTCACCAAACTTTACAAAGCCTGAAAGCACAGCTGCTGCTCCCGAGCTCCTGCACTGTCGTTGATGGGAACAAACAGTGACGACAGCGTGGATTCAAACAACTACCACCAGCAGGTCAATTAGGATTCTAATGTATAGCATTAGTTGGCAGGTAGTGATTAAACTCTAATAAATCTTCTACAGCGTCTGCGCTCAAAACACCTGCAGGGAAACAAGCTGATTGATGCTGCTGGTGCACGACTAAATGCTGCATGAGGCTCCTTCACATTTAGAGCCGCCACGAGTCGATTAGTTGTCAACTAACACATTAATCTCAAACTATTTTAATAATCGATTCACGAGTCACTTTTAAGAAGAAATTATCCCTGGTTCCATTCCCTTATATCTGATTATTTTTTGGTTTCTTTAGTCTTCTATAATAGTAAACCAATGGGCTTTGGGTTGTGGACTGTTGGTCTGGACAAAAAAATCTTTGTTTTTTAGGAAACAGTGATTAATATTTTACACAATTTTATGAAACAAACAACTAATTGATTAATTCTTAAAATAATTGATAGCCCCAAAGCCTCGCCCATTTGTGTCTAGATCAATTACTATTTTGAACTATGTCATTTCTTTTTGCACATTTAAACGATTGTCACCAGATTTGGTTCAGAAGATCTCTGGATCAAACCGGAAAAAAAAAACAATCTATTCGGATGTTTAATATTCTGTAGCTGGCCTCAAACGTTGTTAAAATATTGTGGGCAGCACTCGTATCACATAAATGTCACATCTCCGGAACACTTTTATGCTATTTCCTTCACACTTGTTGGGTTTATCACTGAGGATCCAACAGAGTCATTTTAGGATGAATCTTCAGCTTTGGGAAACACTGCTTGACATTTTACACCATTTGATGACCCAAACAACGAATGGATTAATTGTTTCAGTTATGGACTATGGAATCAGTCTGATTATAACTGTTCACAATACTATTATTAACCCCTATATAGTCCAAATAATGCATTAATAATGTAATAAACATCTTATTCCATATATTATTCTACACCAGGAATCATAAATGATTCCCATTGTTATCATTAACTGATTACCAGAACAGTTGGGAATTATTTTCTTTCCCTCAATTCATTTTTGTACCATAACATACATTGTATCTATGGTGTATGGATGGATGGATGGATGGATAGATAGATGGATGGATGATGGATGGATAGATAGATAGATAGATAGATGGATAGATAGATGGATACTTTCATGACTTATACTCACACCCACATAAGTCAGCAGGCTACTGTTGGTCCATACTGATTGCATGCTGCTGTGTGTTCTCTGCCTTCACCACACACACACACACACACTCGCACGCACGCACGCGCGCGCACACACACACACACACTGCAGTGACGTGAGGAAGACGGCAGGCTGCTCTTATTATAATTCAACGTCAGACCAAGTTTGATAAACGCTCCCCTCCCTCCCTCTCTGTCCTCCCTCCCTCTCTCCACACCCCTCCCCTCTCTCTCTCTCTCTCTCTCTCCCCCTCTCTCTCTCTCTGTGTCTCTCCATCTCTGGCCCATTTGAAAGGTCCTTATCCACAGTGAGAGGATCCGCTTTCCTTCTCCTCCTCCTCCTCCTCCTCCTCCTCCTCCTCCTCCATCTTTGAGATAAAACGCTGCTTTATGTTCCAGCAGCACTGGACCTGCGCTGCAGTTGTGTGCGCGCACAGTGAGTGAGAGACCTAGACAGAGAGAGAGGAGAGAGAGAGGAGAGAGAGGAGATAGAGGAGAGAGACCCGACGCATCTTGTGGATTTCTTCTGGCGGGTTGCTACATGGTTCTCCCCGCGCCTCCTCTGTCACATCCAGACCAGGAGTTGATCGCACTTCTCGGAGGAAAATGTGGCACCGCACCATAGCGACGCTCCTCGTCGCGCTGTGCTTTGTGGGGGACGCGCGGGCAGGTTTCCCAAACCAGATCAACATCGGTAAGTTGGAAACGGGATACTCCATCCGACTCCGTGTGCACGTCTTTGTTCACACACACACTCTCATGTCGGACACGTCTCGGTTAGATCATTTGTGTGTGATCCATTGCCAAGTTCACTTTGTATTTAAATAAATAAATACACGAGAACACACTTGATCCAAATGAGCTAAACGCGAGTTTGTAACTGCAGTGTTTTATTTGGTGAGTTTCTCTCTCTCTCTCTCTCTCTGTCTCTCTTCTTTCCCGATCTTCCCCAAAATGCGTAATTGCGCGGCATCCATTAAACCCCAAAGTGGCTGGTTCCTTCCATCGTGCCGTGTTCCATATGTGACCTTTTTCCCCTCCGTGTAGGTGGACTGTTCATGCGCTCCACGGTGCAGGAGCACAGCGCCTTCAGGTTCGCTGTGCAGCTCTACAACACCAACCAGAACGTGACGGAGAAGCCCTTCCACCTCAACTACAACGTGGACAACCTGGAGTCCTCCAACAGCTTCTCCGTCACACACGCCTGTGAGTACCTACACAAATGGGAATTACAGGTTAATGCAGATACAGGCTAACACTTATTTAAAAACACACACATTGGCAGATGATGGAAAAATAATACATGCTGAGGTGGATTCAGGCTCCAAGAGGTAGTTTGGGTATTTTATGTTACAGAATTGTCCATATCTTCACTTCATTATAGTAAACATCTTTTTAATTATAATTAGGGTTTTTAATGCAGGGAAACCTATGGGAACAAATCCTAGATCTCTGGACACATCCTAGATGTGGTTCATGTCTTGCAGCATTTTTAAAAACACAACTGAAGTTTGTCGTTACTGAGACTATTTTTCATTGTTCCAATCATCATAACCAGACATTTGCTTGAAGCGGATCTGTCCACTCACATGTTAAGAGTGTTAAAAATGGGAAAAATATCCCTTTAAGGTACATTTAGAAGAGATACAAATCTGATTCTTTTGTGATTGGCTATGCATTAATAGTGATTATTGATAATCTATAGCTTCTTGATTTTAATCTCAAATTGCATCTAAAGTTACCATTTTCAAATTTTTCCAACCACTCTCTCTTGGAGGATAAGTACCTACCAATATCAGGCTCCTAACGATGGTCCTGCTGGATTCATAAGATTCACTCAACCCAAACTGAATAAAACAAAACAAGTGAGTTAACAGACATTCTGCAGCAAAAATAAAGATGTTCCCCCCCATCTTCTCAATGGATTTAGTATATAAAGAAGAATTCTATACATGATCATAAACCCTGTTCTACATAGACAATTAGATGTAGAATCTGAATTTATCTCCTTTAAGCATAAAACGCCCTCTCGATGAACTCAACTCATATAGGAAGCGCATCATATGAGAGCCGGCCTCTTCTCAACTGGACAAATAATAATGTGCAGGTCATAGACACAAGATGCACTCTTGAGTTCCTGAGACTCGCGGTCACTTTACAGGAAATCATACACCTTATATGTGCACTCTATTAACCCTTTGTAGGGTGTTCTTTACCAGTGGCGTCCACAGATTGCTTTTTAAGGGCGGGGGTGTCAAAAAAAAGGGCACATAGTGTATTTTCTCTATATTATATACAAATTGTAAGTTATTAAAACCTAACTTAGTGTGACTGATCGGAATTGTGTAGATTCCCCTTGTTGAAAAAGACACAGACATTGACGCAAGAAGCAAATAGATTCCATGGAGGGGGGGTCTGGGGGGTGTCACCCCAGAAGTTGATGACATTTCCTGTGCCATATAATCCAACTATGTTCTTTCAGTATAGTGCAATGTTCCTGATCTGAAAGTGGTTTGCAAATAAAAAGCCTGCCAAGTGTCCGACTCCATGCACAAACTCCATCCAGCTGGATGACGGTCTGACTGAGGAGTAATTGGCCATAATTGGCCAGACCACAGTTATTTTGTAAATCTGTAATTCCAGAGAAGCCGAATGAGCAGCACTTGATGCTCGAGAGTGAAGAGAGGGTAAAATTATTGCTGCTTTGGTTGTTGTCGGATCCTGCTGTGACCTCAGATGAAGCGGGTGGGGGGGTGGGGAGGGCTTGTTGTGTGGTTGAGAGATGGCTCCAGTCCACCAGTCGCTCCTCTTGCCATGCATAGCACCCGGTTCTGTCTGGAGGATTCATTTGTTATCCTCCCTTCCCCTCTCGGCCGCACTCCACACTGGACGCCCAGCGATCAGCTCTCCTGACTCTTGTCAGCTGCTGTGGAGAACGGCTGCGTGACCTAATGAAGTGAGAAACCGAGAGGGGAAGTCAAACACCAGACCTCGTACGTCTACCGTAGGGGCTCAGCGTAGAGCGTGCAGCCTTGTTGGTGGGGGGGGAGAGCAGGTTTTTGCACACATTCACACCTTTCAACCGCGCAGCCTCGCACCGCCGGCTGCTGAGTAATTACACCAGAGCAGCTGTGGGGTCAGCGTTTAGCTCAAGGGCACTTAAGCATGTTGTTGCTGAGGAAGAGATGAATGTCGCGGTGCATGTGGGGCTTCGTGAAGATCACAAACTCTCCTATTGCTGCCGTTGTTCGTTTCAAGTTTTCTCCTCCTGTTGTCTCCCAGTCTTCCAGTACGCCCACACTCTCAACATTTCTTTCATTTATACAGCACTGCATAATAAGGCATGTTTTATTCCACAGAAGGATGCTCATTATGATGCATTTTCTATTGTTTAATGCCACCCAAACAACATTTTTCCTGACACATGTGCAACCCTGTCGAGTTAAACAAAGAAACAAGGGGTCTTTTGAATTGCAAGTGTGAATATTGGCTCATTCATGGATTAAAGGCTGAATCTAAAGCCTAATGTATTCTACTAGAGCTCCAACGATTAATAGATTATTGATTAGTTGTCGCATTAGTCTGCAACTGTTTTGATAATCGATTCATGGATTTGAGTCATTTTCAAGAAGAAAATGTCCAAATTCTCTGATTCCAGCTTCTCAAATCTGATTATATTCTGGTTTCTTTAGTCTTCCATAATAAACTGATGTTCTTTGGGTTGTGGACTGTTGGTCTGGTCTTGAATCTTCAGCTTTGGGAAACAGTGACCGACATTTTACACATTTTTATTAATCGATTGATCTATTGATTATTGAAATGATTAATCGATTAGTTGTTTGGTTCATAAAATGGTGAAAAATGTCAATGGCAATGTTTTCTGAAGCTGATAATTCTGACCTAAAATGTCAACCTAAATGTTTTTTTTGCCCAGACCAACGGTCCATAACCCAAAGATCATTCGTTTACTAATATAGAAACCAGAAAGTAACCAGATTTCAGAAGCTGGAACTATAGAATTTGGACATTTTCTTCTTAAAAATGATTCAAATTGATTATTCGATTAACAAAATAGTTTCTGATTAATGCAATAGTCGATTTATTCAATTCAATATTCAAAAGATAAAGTGATTCTCAGAATAATCCTTAGTTGCAGCCCTGCTTCCTGCAGTAAAGAATATAAATATAATCAGTAGGAGGACTTATTTTAAGTGAAATAAACATGATGCAAGCTGAACTAGATGCTTTTTTGTTGGGAAAAAAACAATCCCAGTGAGCAGCAGAGCAGCTATGCAGGCCAGTTTGTGGCTAAGGCTTGAATCGCTTGAAAATGCACCAAACTACATGTTTCTTATTTTAGTAGTCTGGATTGCATAATGCCCTGCTTGCCTGGCAGGTGTTGTTGTAGCGAGTGAATGTGTTGATTCTTTTGACACGTTTCTGTTCTGGCAAGAATTCTATATTAGTCATTGCTTTGCTTTTCCCACGGCTCACTTTGTTCGGATGATTGAGATTTCATGTGTTACTTCTGACCTTTGGTGGCGCCTGCGAAGCATGTTCGAAATGAACCACGAAATATATGAAAAGACCAGCTGTTTAAATTGAAGGGGAATTACTTCTTTTCTTAGAGCTCGATTGTTGCGTTTGGACATGGCTACTGTCCTCCAGCCGGGTCAGTATATAATGATTGTTACTAATCCCTGATGGCAAATGACTTTGTTATTGGCAGTGTGGATCAATAGGTGGAAGGCTATAGTCCAGCATGTGTGGTTGTGTGTGTGTGTGGCTCTAGTTTGTTCTCCAGTATGGAAAAATCAATCATGACCAAGCTTGCATTTTCACTATCTCAGTTCCTCTCTACTAATATATGACGCATGAAGAACTTCCTCTGGCAAACAGACTTTTCAGTAACTGAGGATTTTCAGTTTGATGGTTGCGATGCAGAGGTGACACATCCGTAACAAAAATGGAAATATAACTGTGGTTAATAATTTCCAGTTATTGTAACTTCATTTGGACAAAGAGTTGCTGTCGTGTTTATTATCTCAACAAATTAGTGTCTGAGTGGAACTGCAGGATTTGTCAGTGTGACACCTCCTCAGGGCAGACTGTTTGGGCACGGCACTTACTTTACATTGACTATAGTAGACATATTTTTAATTATATATTTAGGATTTTTAAAATAAAACACCACTAACACAGGGAAACGTGACAAAAAAATGTTCCAGATGAGTCCTGGTTGTGTATCACTGCATTTACAAGTTGGACTCTACGTTGTGTGTTGTGTGAGTGTTGTTGTGTTCAACACATTTTTGAGGATTTTAAAAGCAGTTTGACGTTATTATTGAGACAATTTCCCATTGTTACAATAACTATAAACAGACGCCTGAAGCAGTTTTGCAAATTATCCCTTTAGTACATTTAGAACAGATAAAAAAGTGATTTATTTGTGAATCTGAAGGCTGATATTCTGCATTAATAGTAACTATTCATAGTCTATAGCTTCTTGATTTTGCCCTCAAATTGCACCTGATTTCTGCATTTAAATTTATAATTTTCTGATTTTTCTAACCTTCACCATGACCCCCTAGGACGGTGAGTTTGTTGCATTGAAAATGAACTGACGCCACTGGTGTGTAAATGCAGAAATGGGAAGACCAGATCCATCAGGACGGAGGTCTGGGTAGTTGCGGAGAGTCGAAAACAGAGATGGGTTCATGTTTTTTTCACGACTTTCCCTTTTTTCACTTGCTTCCCCTCTAAACCAGGGTGGATCTGTTCGGAGCAGAGTTTCTCTACTGATTATGTTTGATTTGATCCAATTTTTGCCCGTGCCCCTTCAAAATGTGTCAGTGGAGAGCGCTGATTGATCGGCCTGTGGCGTTGCTGCCCACAGCTTCGTCAAGAACCTTTCACCCAAACGACGTCCCACTTAGCAACACACTTCCTTGAGTCCTCAGCAATGCACACACCAAGTATAAGGAACAGTCATCCATACATGCATACATATTAGGCCTGATCCGTCTACCTTCTCAGACAGCGTGATCTGGAGAGCGTCAAAGCTGCAATTTCTTTTTTTTTTTTTGGTGTTGTCCTGACCCAGGTTTTCTTTTCATCAGCAATTTACATGCCTCCCTCAACTTTACTACTTTGAGTTAAAAGACTTGTTTGCTCTACTTTAAGCTCAGAAATAGATGGTGTTTTAATTCATCAGTTTCAATAACTGATGTTGTATGTAGCCTATGTTCAGCATGTTGCTGGTTAATAAATATAAATGCATTCTTGCATTAGAGTTATGGCATTTATCGTTTAGTCCTAGGATGAACAGTTGTTGAGTTGATCCAAATGCAGTTATACATACACACATAGTTCCATATATATGTACTGAAACTCTTCCTATTTTGGTGAGAAGAAGGTAAATATGACTGTGTGGTGATCAGAGTGATTACTCCGCTCCCTCGGCTGTGACTCAGCCAGCGTGTTGCTGCTCAGACAGAAGCTAATGTTAGAGTGCTCCGGTGTGTAGGCAACGGACAGTCTAAGTCACTAATGCAGCATCAACCAGCAGCCACATCTCCTCCTCATCGTCCTCCTCTTCTTCTTCTTCCTCCTCTTCTTCTCATGCATCGCTGAGACTGTGGCGAACACTCCTAAGCTGTGCCGAATGAGGGGATTTTTTTTTTCCTTCTGCAACGCTCGTATGCAGATATTCAACACTGAGCAACTGATGGTGTGTGCTAATATTCCACACATGATCAGAAATGTCCCATCATTATTTTTTGCCTTTTAATGTGCATGGAAACCAGTGTGTATTTTGAACAAATTCATGATGAAATATATCTTAAGATGATCAGAGCAGCTGTGTTATACAGGAATGTAAAATAGGTTTTTATAGTGCTCTAATGCAGTATTTAATACACCCTTTAGGTATTTAAAAATGCGCAGCCATCATTCCGGATGGTGTCTAAAGGTAAATGTCAATTAGCTTTACATCATTTTCTCTGTAGTTGCCGCAGCAAAACAAACACGTTGAAATGCAACCAAACAATACATCACAACCTTGGATCCATCAGGGCTGTGAGAACTCATTTAAACCGACAACTCATGAAAGATGCATGAGGAGCGGAGACAAGGTTGTGAAGTTGTTTTTCCTGAGGGCGAACGTTCCATAGTTAGTTTCTTTGTCTTAATCTCGCTCTCTGGCCAGTCGGATGAATATGGCCGCATAGAATAAAAGATCGCTGAGACCGTTTTGAATGTTTTTTTTTTAAACATAGCGGTGCCAGAGCGAGGCCGCTGACAATCAGAGGAGAGAAACCGTCCACGCTTGGCTTTGAAGCAATGCCGCACGCGTCTGAATTCAATTATCAACACATATATTCGCCGAGAATGTTTGGAAAATCAGACGATTGGCTAAGCTTGTTTTACATCTGAAAGCTTTAAATGGATCCCGTGGATTTTTGGGAGCCCTTGAACGGAGAGAGACACTTACCCGAGCGTGTCCTTTTATCACGGCGCACTGATAAAAATATCTGAGTGCTAATGCAGCCAGAGCCCTGTCAGTTTGGATGACCTGCGCCGGGTTGACAAGCATTCATCCTCAGATTTGTCATGCTGTTCTTCATTGGGAGGCGTGACAGAATACATAAAAGCATTCAGAATGTCTTTGGAATCGTTTCACCCACCTAAAGAGCGATGTAAGTTGCAGGCCCGTCCGTTTTCTCGCTGATACCTTCACCGACATGAATATTTGATTTATCCTTTTGCTTTAATAACTGCTCCTCAAGTGTTGATGACGCTCACAGGTCGACATGCAGCATAAATGGCTTTTGCTTCCTTTTGAATACAGGATGAACTAATGCTAAATAAATGGCTGCAAGTACAATAGGAGCTGCCTATCAAGTGCAAAGAGCTGCATGCACTTGACCGAGCAAGCACAAGAGAAAGTATTTTATTGCTTGTTCTTTCCTCAAAGTGAGTTGCTTAACATCCATTACACAAACGCACTAAGTCAACATTTTTTTTTTCTCTTTCATTTACAGCAGAGCAGATCGTAATGCTGTAAAATGGCGGAACTGTACTGACTAGGTTTGGGGGGCGAGCCACTGGAGATGTGTGGTTAGTCTTTCATCCCGTGCATCAGAATGTGCTTACATGTCAGCGCTGTGAGGCAGCGACGGTGATCACTGCTGACAAGCTACAGTACAGTGGTGCTGCAGCAGTGTGTTGCAGTCTTACACAACGTCCTTCAGCACGCCTGCATCTCAACCGCTCGCTCTTCTTACTCACTATATGTTACCTGAGATTATCCTGCAGCAACAAGCCCAGGACGCCACACAACTGCACGGCCGTTCTTGCATTATTCCTACGTTTGTTCTCTTTTGTTCTTGTTTTAATGGTGCTTTTGTAAATATATTCGAACCATTTAAGCTCCAGGCCTATTTTTTTTTCTGTTTTCCTGCCCGAAATGATGGTAAACACAGAATATCCCTACAACCACAAAGGTTATGTTTGTAAACCTGGTATCAAAAGAAATATACAACATGTGAGGTGAGTACAAAAGCGTTTGTGTTGCTGCTACAGAGTGAGAATATTGCAAAAAAATAAATAAATCTAAAAGTGTGTTCTATTACAGAAAAAACAAGACCAAACTGACCCAAATCAGGAAAAAACTCGAAAAAGCTAAATTATGTGCAATGCAAAGTTCAACGATTAATAAGAGTGTTTAAAAATCCATTATCTGTCCATAAAATCATAGAAATTACACTGAGGATCATTACATAACAATATATTCTAAAGCTCAAATCTAAAATATCTAAATAGTGGTTAGGTGCAGCCCTACTACTGATATTATATTAAACTATTTTCTTATTGTATTGATGATGTGGATATTGATGATATATATTGATGCTGTAACAGTAACATTGTGTTTTACTACTGATAAAAATATTTTATTTAGTGTTGTAGCTGAGGTTTTCTCATGTGATATATGAATAAATTCAATGCTGCCCCCATATCAGGGGGTTTAAGATTTTAACAGATTAAGCCCGTTCAGAACTTTGCTTAACTGTAATTGGTTAAAGGAGTCTATGAAAATTCTCATTCATCCAGCTCATTGTTCTCTCTCTCTCTCTCTCTCTCTCTCTCTCTCTCTCTCTCTCTCTCTCTCTCTAATTAAATCATAGGCAACTAGACTTATACTTGCACATGTCAAAATCAAGGGCCTAGTCCTTTACTCCCTGTGGCCCCTCACCTCAAGAGCCTGCAGAGTGATTTACTGGGAGATGGAAAAGCAACTAAATGTCTAAACTTAACTGAGACTAGTTAGTCAAGTCGTCTTTGTACAACTTCAAGGTGCGTTCAAGTGCACCTCGTTAACTCTGAAATCTGTACTCAAGTTTCCATTTTTTCCTCATTTTCCTTCATTGAAACATGTTCAATATTCAGCTTAGCAATGCAAAACCATTGATTCCAATAGAATTGAATCTGTTAATTGTGGTTATCAGCAAATGCGCAGGAGTCTGTAGACTTTGAGCTGATTTTGCTTGTTTTTCTGCAGCTGTTTCAATAATTAGATGCTAAGATCATAACAACAACAACATAGCGTTATATCTACGTCATGTCTGCCCTTTGAGGGAACCCATTGCACTGATGTGGCCCGGGATGAAACTGAGTTGGTTCAGGAAGACGTTTCACCTCTTATCTAAGAGGCTCCATCCGTTCCTACGCATCGGTCACGCGAGTATGACCGAGACAGCGGAGTGAGACCCAGGTTTTTCCAACAAGCTCTACAAATAAATTCAGGCTTGGTAACATAATGCAGAAGAAAACCAAAGATGCCATCGGGGCAGTGAATAATTCAGAGGAGCTGCTTTTCATGAATCTTGAAAAGTTGTACTTGCTTATGATTTTCTGAACGTAAAGGAGCAAAATTACCTTTGTGTTTTGGTTTTTTTTTTCAGTTCACTTTAGAAACAAGGGACAAATAAAAAACCTCATTAGTTGATATTCAGATTATTCAGTCAATTCTCTGTCCCCAGTGAGACATTGGTGTTGAGTTATTTTATGAAACAGAGCAACGAAACTGCGATGAGAGGAATTGTAAAAAAAAAAAAGAAAAAGGTATTTAGGTATTTTAAATCTCTTATCGAGTCAACCTTCATCACACTCTCCACTTTACTCACAAGCGTTTGTGCTTTTCTTTATTGGAGTATGTATTTATATATCTGCAGAGCATTGCAGCTCTTCTCAAATCCGTTGTGTTTTTATTCCTCTGCCTCTTGCAAACAGTGGTCCTTGGAAAATGTTTTTGCAGCATATGCAAAGCATGTGTAGGTGGAGTGTTAGCAGCCGCGTTCACTGCGGTGCTCTGAAATAATAAAGTGTTTTCTTCCATAGAAGACTCCAGTAGCCAAAGGCCCCGTGTGTGTGTGTGTGTGTGTGTGTACCGCTGCTGTAGATTTCCCTTCTGTCATGATGTTTTAGCTTGTGGGCTGCATCCAGTTGTATTTCTCAGATTAGGGCTAATCCAGTGTGTGTTGCCCCGCTTTTTTTTTTTTTTTTCGGTATAACGAGTATCTGCAGGGGGGGTGGTAACCCACTGGAAGAAAAGTGTGTTTACAAAGCTATATAATCTGTAGAGGGAATTCCAGCAACCGCACTGCCTGAGGAGAAACACCTACTCAGGCTTCTATATGCCCTCCGCTATCTCTGTGGTTGGTCAACTGAGACGAATTGCACAACAGCGCAGGCTGTAATGTGGATATGAATATGAAACACTTACTGTAAATGTCATAACACGCAGATCATTTAAACCCCGTGCACTTTGCCTTCAGTTAGATTTTCATCTCAAAACAAACGGTCGCTGTTCTTTCGACGGGCGAAAAAACGAACGGTTCCTAACAAGCCTTTGAGCTGAGCGTGCGGGTCATTAAAAATGAAATAAATTAGATGCCGTGAGGAAGCAGTATTCGAAAACACATGTGCAATGTTGAAAAAAAAAAACATCAAAAATGATGCTTGCTTGACAAATTCGATGCTCTGTAATTAGAATATGACAGTGTTTAAAACAGACCGAATTAACCCAAATTAGAACAAAAACATGATATAAGCTACATTTTAAGATTGATTTTAATATTGGAAAAATTGAAAAAAGTTATATTCACTACAAGGGCATTTTATAGGAACATACATGTGCAGCATGAACACAGCCGCCTGCTGCAGTAACGCTGAGCAGCATTGAGCGGATACTGAGCCTTCCTGGGCGGCATTTAGCATAAATTAGACAGAATATAAACCCTGCAGAATCCATTTCACATTCCATTTCCCTGTAAGTACACCAGGATTCTTCCTTAGAGGATGTCGTGTCATATGATGCATATGGCTGAATTTTTATTTAAAGGGTTTTGTCTTATCTTTATCTTATTGATTATAGTAAAGGTCTCTGTATTATATAAATATCATGTTAAAAAATGCTCAACCCACAGCCTGTATTCAGAAATCATACCTTTAAATAAGCCATCAGGATTTCTGTGAAGTTGTGATGTCACAGCTATACAGTCACCGCCCACTCCTCACTCACTATTATTATAAATTTCTTTTTAAAGAGTGGAGAGGTTAAACTGCACTGAGATTATACACAGACACATTTATACCGTTAGGGATAAAACAAGTTCAAATAAAACCCAGGAAATAATGTAAAATACGGGATCTTTAAGGTCAACAAGTAATATCCTACAACTAAGTTTAGATTTTTAAACATGGTTGAAGGACTGAAAGTGCCCATGGAAATGAAGCCGGTGTTTGAATTACAGCCTCCTCAAAGGTCAAACACCGTAATGGCTTCATGTGGAAGTTAAAGGTGGGATATAACGCCGGGGCGATGGAGATTTAATCAGCCAAAGTCTCATCCTGTGCTCAGAAAACGCATAAAACCTGCCATCAGATATAAAAATAATGACGTATTGACATGTGTTTTTTTTTTTTTTTTAAGGTATCAAAGATTTTACAGAACCAATTACAGTTCCATCGTGGATGTTGAGTTTCATTTAAAGCTTTGTGCCTCAGCGACCTTAAATATGTACGTCTCCAGACCTTTTATTCCCGCTTATCTTTTCCATCAGTATTGAGGAAAATTGAATTATGGACTTTTAACCTTTTCGTGTCTTTCTGCTGCCTTTCTTTTGCTTATAAATAGAGCTCAGTTTTTATCATGGCTGTGCATATTGCAATAGGAAGCTCCCCTCGGGGCGTTAACTGGATAAAAACATAAAAGACACTCAACACGGTTGCAATTTATTTAGGTTTTCATGTATTAGGGGCTGTAAGAAAATCCCTGTGGTTGAATGAGTTTGGCTCTGCAGACCAGGATAGACTCCCGCAGAATATAGAATGAAACACATAATAAATGGGTGATTATTTGCGTCGTTGCTGGGAGAGTTGGAGCCGCTCCGTTGCTCTGTGAAGGCAGAAGTGGAATTAATGTGGGTGAAAATTGGTTCTTAGTGAACCCCCATCGTTTTGTACTTGATTCTAACAGTTCAAATTATAATTTGTTTGTTGATACCTGCAGTGGAAAGCACAGGGGATGACTTCTTCCTCTTCGCCCCCGCCCTCCATAAAAGCCTGTGCACGCCACTGGATACCTGCGACCCTGAGGAAGGACTTGTCACTCCTGAGTTATTCCCCCCCCCGTTATACGTCCTGTCCAGCGACACGTTAAACAGCTGCCTGTCACCCGGAACATCAGGGGGAGACATGTCGGGCCGCGTGTTCCCACCCTGCAAATCATCATTCCGATGAGGAGGAAAACACTGAAATCGCTGAGTGTCTGTCAGTCAGCACATTCGGGAGATTTGTTGGCGTCCTCCGTCCGGCCTAGTAACACTGTCTGCTTTGATGATCCCCTTTAAAGCATAAGTGGCAAGGGATCTTGATGACTTTTCGTTTTCGAAGGCTCGCTTTAAATACAATTCCAATTCAGAGGCAAATTAACTGCATCGCGGCACTTGATCTGTTTTGTGACTCAATGTTTTCTCTCCGCCTTCATAAAACATGCAGCTATTAACGCAATATATCAATATTGTTTGTCTGGCCGAAATAAACTAAGTATTCAAGAGAATTGGCTTGAGACAATCTGCATCATAATGAGAAGTCCTGGATTTACATCGTGCAGCATTTATATTGTCTTACATATATGTAATTAGTTAATTTAATCCCCAGGTCTATTGACAATAAATATGGAATATCTCTACAACCACAAGGGTTATGGACTTTAACCTGGTATCAAAAGAAATCTACAACATGTGAGAAAACTACAGAAGAGTCTGAATCAAGGCAAATATACATAATTAGAATATTGAAAAGAAAAAAACATGCAAAATGGTGTCACTACAGATAAAAATGTCCTGTTTAGAACTTAAAACAAGACCAAACTGGCAAAGTTCAATGATTAATAAGATCAATTTTTTGTCCATGAAATTATAGAAATCACATGGAGGACCATTACAGAACATGAGGAATATATTCTGTAAGATGTTTAAAAAGGAGATTATAAAGGAACCAATTAAATAATCAGACAAACAGCTCAAATCTAAATAAATTAAATAGTGGGTAGTTTCAGACATACTACTGATATTATATTAAACTATTATGTGGATATTGATGATATATATTGATGCTGCAACAGTAACATTGTGTTTAACTACAGATAAAAATACTTTATTTAGTGTTGGAGCTGAGGTTTTCTAATGCGATATATGTCTAAACGCTGCTGTCATATCAGGGGTTTAGGATTTTAACAGATTAAACAGTAGGATACTTCACATAAAACCTGATATATGTGAACCGAGCAATGTGAGTCAGTCTTTATCAGCCACTTGATGAATATGCAGAGAATTTATGAATCATTACCGAATTAATTTGAAATCGTAATGGATTTGCGGAGGAAATAACTATCTTAGAATAAAGATTGAGAGATGGCAATTTTTTTTCTTTTCTGTCAATAGAAACATTATACCTCACACTCCGAGTACCTTACATATTTCTCCCGCTTTCACTTGCTTAAAGTCGTCCTCGGGTCAAAAATGTGTTTTTCTTCTTGCCCGGTCGGTTGGAAGTTTGAGCTCCGCCGTGCAGAATGATGTACGAGTTTGACGAAGCCACAAAAGAAGGAATGATTCTCTGTGAAAGTTTAATGGTTGTACCTACGAGCGTGATTTACAACATCTCTCCTAGATTGAAGGCGACTGAGGGCCAGTATACGATTTACACAAGTAAACCTCTAGTGCACTCTCACTCAGAATGGACTTTTCATTAAAGCAGGAGACATCTTGTATCCTCTGATCCGCTTCCAGACATGATTTAAGAGAAAGAATAATGCTAATATGCATGTGTGTAATATGGTTTCCCCACATAATATAGTTAAATTGTCTTTTTTTAAAAGTGTTATATAAACACTGTCCCACTGATTAAATTACTAACAAAAAAAAAAACTAACAACTTTTTATTTTTTTAAGATTTGAGAAGCCAGAACCAGAGAATTTGGACATTTTCCACTTAAAAATGACTCAAATCGATTATCAAAATAGTTGATTAATGCGATGGTTGAAAACTAATGGATTAATCATTGTAGCTTTACCTGTTATTGTTTTCAGACTGCAATGTCACTAAAGAAGCATCATCTAGTATATTTAGTATAATACACGTATAGAGTTTAGAGTGTATGAGGGTTTGAATGGATGTGAATGGTCTTTATTAAGCTTTGCTCCAGAAATATCTCCCAAAAAAATCTGCCTGCACCTTCTGTCGATATAAAAATAGATCTTCTTTGACCTCATCCTTTTATAAGTCGGTCATTTGGGGACAGCAGCTGCATGTTTGTGCTGTGTCCTCTGCTGGAACATGTGATCCCAGCACCTGAAAGGAAGCAGGCTCTTTTCTTCTTCTTCTTCCTCTTCTTCCTCTCGTATTGCTGCAGGCGCTGCTCCTTAGACAGTGGCTGAAAAATTAACTTCCCGCCGGGCAGCAGCGTGCACGCATAACAGGTTATTTGTTATAGTCACAAAAAAGTAGAGGCTTTATTTTCACTTTTTGTCTGAGGAGGGTGTTTAATCCCCTCTTTCCTCAAGGCTCTCATCAGTGACCCTCTGCATCTCAGTTTGACTCCTCTATCCCTTTTCTCATTCTGCCATTCTGATATGCATAAAGTACGATTTCCTCGCTGCATGCAGTGTTCTCCTTTCAGGCAAGGACAGCAGCTCCCCTCTATTCCTCCCCAGCAATGGAGCTTAAAGAATTCACTTTGTAGGCCGGGCTCTGCAGTGCACACACACACACACACACACACATACACACACACACCACAGGTTCGCCCCTACGTCAGCGGGTTTTATGATTCCCCGGCCGTCTACAGCAGAGACCCTCAAAGCTGTAAAGCCTTGAGTTTCTGCAAGACGTAAGACAGCGTTGCGTCTTGCTGCTGCTGCTGCTTCTGCCTGTTAAGTTTAACGAGGCGGCGAGAGCCGGGAAATGGAGGGCGAGAGGGAGGAGAGGAGAAGGAGAAGGCAGCAGAATCCGAGAAGCACGAGTAGTAACAACAATGGCAGATGTGGGTGTTTGTTATGGGGCAGAGGAAATGAGATGGAAGTTGACAGACAGCGAGGAGAGGTGGATTTTTCCAGTTGGATATTAATCATGCAGATAAAGCCTGCATTAGTATTCTGAACAGAAATGCACGGAGCCCGCAGTGCAAAAATATACCCACTTCCTCTTTGTAATAAAGTAAACGATGCATATCTTCATCGCTCACTGAAATCATGAATTTACCTTAGTTGACGAGTGTTTACTGCTTCACGAGCCCAAATATATGATTTCATTAGTCCTTCGGGAGAACAAGCTCCTTATTTAACCTTGACAAACAAAAGCTATTGCTGCAATTTTGAGAATGGAATTGGGTGATGTTGGATGAGCTCTGTGGTGTTAATTTCACAGTTTTCTCCATGAATATTGTCTGTCACAGAAGAAATATACAAATCTATAATTAAAGGAGGATTGCTGCGGTGTTACAGTAAATAGCCTTATCCAAAAACCAGGAACCATGAAGCTGAATCCAACAAGGAATAGGCATAAACATTTGCCTTGACATTTTTCTCTATATGAAGGTGGATGTTTATTTAACAGTTGAATAAAAGACCCTGGCATGAAGCTCAGAAATCCTCCTTTAAATATTAAACAGTGGTTAAACAGATCCAGAGTTTGATTACAGCATCAACTTCTGCCCGTAATAACAAACAGTGGAGCTGCCTTATTTATTTGTTTGTTTAGTTTGTGTCACTCTGGTCTTCTGATATATTTCAGTGGGTCTGAGTTAATGGAGGGACTGAGGAATAATAAAAAAACTGAGGAAAAGATGGCTGAACCAATCTATCAAGGATGTGTGGGAGAGAGAGAGAACGGTTGTGATAATGGAAAAGTCAACTTAACACAGGCAACTGCTGAAAAAAATACAGCACATGATTCTAATATCACACGACTGTAAAATTATTTGACTGCAATTGCAGACTAAGGCAGCATTCGCATTCTGGGCCACTCACATAAATCTGATTCATTTATCTATAAAAAGCAAGGAGTGTCTGTGTGTCTGTGGCTCGTGTGTCTCTCTGGCTGTTTGTCAGATTTCTGATATAGGTGCGCGTAGCACAATGATGTGCATCCTTCTTTGTCGTTTTTTCTTTTATATATATATTTAAAACATTACTATTATCAATAAAAGTTAAAATCTCATAGACTTACGTATCACAGTGCTATCCTGCAGCAGCACTTTCCTTCCAGTGTAAGACCCCGTATCACAATGCTCCTCCTGATGTTGCTTTCCAGCACTTTCGTTACAATTACAAAGCTCCTGTGTTCTCTTTCTGCGCTGATTGTGCAGCCAACGTAACAACAGTGTTGTAACATCCAACAATGTTCTTAAGAAAACTACAAGTGCTGCCGTTTTTTCTTCTTTCAGAGGAGAACCACACCAAAGGGGATTTAAGCCAAAGATGAAAACTCTACTTAAGCTGCAACTTTTCTATAGGAATACAATACTTATTTCCTATGGGCTCTGCACTAGTAAAAATAATTGGGGATGCACTGATAAGAATATTTCTTTCCTAAATGAGGACTGTGCGAGTACTGCTGTAATGTGAGCGATATGGGGGAGTGGCCGGGGGTCATTTACGGCAATACTATGCTGCAGTCATTGGTTGCTATGTGCAAATAATACAACTGTTATGATTGTTTTGTATTGATGGACACCATGCACAAGCCAATAGAAGCATGGTGTCAGGAAAAAGCAGCTTGAAAGCCAATGAGGACCGACTACAAAGTCAACCTTTGGTTTGATGGACAGTGGTGTGACCCAATTAAAATTTCCCATGATGAGACCATCCTAATCTGAAAGCCATTTGCCAGGTCTTTCAAACAACACATAACGTGTGACATGTGGAGGCGGAGACTTACAACCTGGGCAAATAGGACTAAAAGAGAGTGTGGGCTGTGAGAGCTAAAAGTTTTAATGTTATGTTATGTTTTTTTCATGAAGTTGTGCAGCTTAGAAGCACCTGGTCTGTTGTGTGGCAATTGCAGGGAATCTCATACCTATCATCTCATAGACTCTGGAATCCCAAATTATCAACGATTGAAAGTGGCTTGGTCATCTAGGGTAATACACTCAGCAATAGCAGTTAAACACACATGATTTGTCTATGGACATTTTTGCCTGCTTAGCCAATGTCCGCTGCAAAGTTGGTTGTTTCTTGTTGGTGTCATGAGTAAACTCCCTATATTTTGTGCCATTGTGGGATTTCTAAAAATAGCCCATCTTCTCTGCCTGAAATGATGCTTTATGTGTCTTCAACGACTCCAGTGTATCTGCAGATATTCCAGATGCAGCCATGACTCATTTTGGAATCGGACATTTTGCCAAAAACGGCTTATACAGAGGATGTAACACACAGAGATAAGGACAAGTAACAATGTGTGAAAGTGTCGCTCCATAATGCCGAATTGGCCCTTATTTCTATGAGAAGATAAGCATTGATGAAACGTCATCAAGTTTGCTGATGACACGACCGTGGTGGGCCTGATCAGCGGAGGCAACGAAGCCCCGTACAGAGAGGAGGTGGCACAACTCAGCAGCTGGTGTACCGACAACAACCTGCTCCTCAACGTGGTCAAAACAAAGGAGCTGGTTATCGACTTCAGACGGTCATCGCACACACACACCCCACTGTGCATTGACAATCACCCAGTGCAGATCGTCCAGAGCACAAAGTTTCTGGGCGTTCACATAACAGACGACCTCTCATGGACTAAGAACACCACACACATCATAAAGAAAGCCCAGCAGCGTATGTACTTCTTAAGAAGACTGCGCAAAGCCCATCTCCCAACCTCCATCCTCACAACTTTCTACAGAGGGACGATTGAGAGCATCCTCAGCGGCGCCATCACATCATGGTATGGCAACTGCACTGCTGCAGACCGCAAGGCCCTGCAGCGGATTGTGAGGACAGCAGAGAGGATCACCGGAGTCTCTCTGCCCCCCCTCTCAGACATTTACAGCTCCCGCTGCCTGCGGAAAGCTGTAAACATCATCAAAGACACTACCCACCCCTCCCAAGGACTATTCACGCTGCTACCATCAGGTAGAAGGCTCCGCAGCATCACTGCCCGCACCTCCAGGATGGGGAAGAGCTTCTTCCCCCAGGCAGTCAGACTGCTAAACAACACCAGGACTATTGGACTGTAGTCTACATACCAGTCCAACCAGCACACTGCACCTTATGCACTTTCTTTTATCATATTTCATATCATATATATTTTTTTATCACCTTTCATTATCTAGCACTATCTACCTCATATTTATTAGGACAGTCTGTGCAATCTGGGAAATATCATATTTATCAGGACAGTCTGTGCAATCTGTGTAACCACACCACTAGCCACAGTGCTCTGCAAAAAAGTCACTTTTGTTTACTGGGTTTGTTTACTGGGTTTTTAACTCATGTCTTACAATACAATTGAGTGTGTGGGTGGAGGATGTATGTATAATGTATGTATAATGTATGGGTGGGTGAGGATGAGGGCGTGAGTAAGTGAGTGAGTGTGTGTGCGCGTGTGCGCGTGTGTGTGTGTGTGTGTGTGTGCGTGTATGTAAGATAAAGTATGTATGCAGGTATGTTTGTGTATAGACACTGTGTGTTTTAATCTGTTCAGTGCATTTAGGCACTTTTTCTTTTCTTTTTTATCACCAATTGCTCTCGGTGGAACGCTGTCTCGTCTCACTATATACTGTGTATATGGCTGTAACGACAAATAAAAAAACCTTGAACCTTGAACCTTGAACCTTGAAACGTCAATCAGGGAAATTTTGGTTCATTTGCAGGTGTGAAAGTGGACCTCGCTGGAGTCTATATGCTAACTAGTAAAAAATGTATTCCCTCGAGTGGACCAAATAATCAAACTAGTGGTGTCAAAGCACCCTTAGATTAAAACTCAGAGACAGAGAAGAGGAGAACAAACAGATGCCAGAAACCTCTCCCTCTATACTTGACAATTAAAAGCCTTTTTACATAAGGAGGTTTTCAGGCCTCTCAGGCTGATTCATAGACGGTCTTGATTGGATATGGGAATTCATGTGTTGTCTTCGCAAGTCTCATGTATTGCGTGTCGATGTCATTCAGTGAAATGACCATGCCACCTTCTCTTCCCTGTCCTCAACATTTGTATCATATACTGATCTTCACACAAACAAATTAGAAAAGCACTGCACCAAGCTATGCAGGTGCAAAATCCCATCACCACCAGGTGGCCCCTTAGATGGCGCCTGTTTGAAAGTTCATGTACCATTATTATTATTCCTCACTAGAGCCAATTCCACAGCATTTTAGGCAAGAGGCAGAGATACACCCCAGACAGGTGCCAAGTCTATCCCTATCACACACTTACAGGTAATTTAGAGTCTCCAATCAACCTCAGCATGTCTTTGGACTGTAGGAGGAAGCTGGAGAACCTGGAGAGAACCCATGCAGACACAGGGAGACACACAAAGGACTCAAGGACTTGAACGTCTGACCTTCTTGCTCTGACGCACCAGTGGTACCCACTGCAGCACCGTGTCACCCACAATGTTTTCATGCAATAGAAAATTCAAAGTGATCCAGAAACCAGGATTTCTTCCGGATCATTACCAAAATTAAATCATCTGTTCATTATAATATTCCCAACATTCACTAAAACTTTGATGAAGATCTGGCCTGAAAGTTTTGAGTTATCTTATTTAAAAAAGAGAGAAACAAGCAGACCAATGCTGCAGAAAACATAACCTCTTTGGCAGATGGAATAATCCTGGACATGTTTGCTACTATAGCAGCCATCATCATCAATGTTTATGATTTTACTGTCACAACAAATTCAATGACACCTCAATGGTGTTCATCAATATACAAAAAAAGCTGATTTAAATGTAGGTGTTTAAAAAAACAGAAAAGGGTTGTCTGCTGTGTTAGATTGTTTTTATCTGTGGAAAGGGCAGAGAAAAAAGGTTATGCATGAGAAAAAACTCCAGAGGTGATCTAGAAGGCATTTCACCAAGGCCACAAGATCCGGTGGAACCTCTAAGACTGAGCAAATAATTAAAAAGTGGACAGATTTGTGCCTTATGATAAGCAGATAAACCTCAGGCATGACATTAAGGCCTGAAATGTGGACATAGTATATCCTTAACGGGGCTTTTTAGCCATGCCTAGTGGAACAGCTCTGCAATATAAGTCAATTGATCCTTCCAGCTTCGGTTCAGAATTAGAGATGCACTCTGCCCCGATGCTTTAAATTTTTTCGTGAAGCACTTTGAATCTTTTTGTACCGTATAAATAAACCTGCCTTGCTTTGCCCTGCTCAACAGCTATCACATGAATTACCATGACAATACCTAAAGGCACAGCTACAGAGGATGATTCCTGGAGACCGATGATTAGCTGACTCTAGCATTCAGGGATACTCTTCACTTATCTAGTGAAATCTCTCCACGTCTACAAATATATAAAATGTTCCCAAACGATGTAACACAATGATTTTTTTTCCTGCCACTGCAGCACAGTTTCACTTTTATGGTTTTGAGTAAAATGCCTCATCGACATTTGGATGGATTACCATGATATTTGATTTGCACATTTGTCACTAAATAGCTGCAGAACTAACAACATTCCCATCAGCCTCAGCTGCACTTTGTGATAAGTGGTAATTAGCAAATGTTAGCACACTAATATGCTTAATAGCAAACAAACATCAGCGTGTTGGTATTGTTGTTGTGGGCATGTTAGCGTGCTGATTAGCATTGCTGTAGACTATTGCTCTTGGTTTCATTAACCGACTGTATCTAAATTACATTTATTACACACATATTAGCTGGAAATGAACACAGCCTATTACAGAATAAACTTTCCTTAGAGTAAGTGGATTCAATCACAGATTCTCATTAAACTCAGATAGATTTTAATAAAGTTATACAACGACTCACAGTGTTGTGGTCAGAAATAGCTGAGTAGACCAGCATTTGCTTAAGTTATTACTAACATTAAGCAGTGATGTTTTGCCTGTGTTATTAAATCATTTATTATGTAAAAATAATAATACGTCGTAAGCCCAAGTGTCCGTCAGATGCATCAAGTGTTCATGGCCGGGGCTCATTTCCACAGGCCCGCAGATGGCGGCAGATAGGGCTTGTTATAAATCTTTTATACTGCAGCGCAGCCGTGCGTTTGCACATTCGCATGCTCATGTTTCGGGGTATTTGTCCATTAAGAGTCAGTGGCCGGTGTACTGATTTCTCCATTATTTCTAGTTGATTACCCAAGCAGTTGCATTTAGTCCAAGGAGAAGTGAAGGGCACCGGGCAGCGGAGCATGGCCGTGGGGAGCGGACATCCCACATGGCGGCCATTTATTTAGATAGCCGCTGCCACTCACAAGATTAATGCCATCATGAACGTGCTCCCATGCCAAGTGTAGCCCACATTCAACTTCTTTTCCCCTCCTGTACATTTGTCAATTTTACCTTTCTACAGTGGTGTGCAGAGACCTTTTGAAGAGCAGGGGTGAAAAGGAAAAAAAATGGGCACATACAGCGTGTCTTTCCCACTGAAGAGGGCACTTCAAGATGCATTTTGACTCCTAGAGGGCACTTTAGCATGCTTTTTAACTCACAGAAGGGCATTTTAGGACACGTTTTGGCTTCCAAAAGGGCACTTTAGAACACTTTTTAACTCAGAAGAGGGCTCTTTAGTATGTGTTTTGGCTCCTAGAGGGCATGTTAGCACACATTTTGGCTTCCAAAAGGGGGTTTAAGCACACTGTTGGCTTCCAAAAGGGCACTTTAACACACTTTTTAACTCACAAGATGACATTGAACACACATTTTTCCAAAATTGGTCCACACGGGGGTGACCAGCTCCCCATGCATGCCACTGCCTTTCGGTGTAGGAAATTTGGACCTCAACTTCAGTTTTAAAGGCCAGTTTGTTTTGTTTGTCAGCGTTCCACCTGACTGGAGGAAGAGCTGGTCGTAAATGTTTATGAACCTGCTCTCTGTGTCTGTCTCTCTGTGTCCAGTCTGCTCTCAGTTCTCCCGGGGAGTTTACGCCATCTTCGGCTTCTACGACAGGAAGTCCATGAACACGCTGACCTCCTTCTGTGGGGCACTGCACACCTCTTTCATTACGCCCAGCTTCCCCATCGACGCCGACGTGCAGTTTGTCATCCAGATGAGGCCCAGCTTGCGGGGAGCTGTTCTCAGTCTCCTGGACCATTACAAGTGGGAGAAGTTTGTCTACCTTTACGACACAGATAGAGGTACGAGTGGCCGTCTGGGAATCTAAACACACACACACACACAAACACGCACACATACAAGAAATAATTAGGATGTCTTTATCTATGAACTTCAATGCATGATGTTTGTCTACTTTTTTCTCCATTCTCTAAAAGTGGGGGTGTTTCAGCAATGTCATTTGTCCAGTCAAAGCTGCAATTCAAGATATTTGCAATTGCATTCTAACTGACAAGGTAGAACAAAAGTTACAGATATCTCCATTCCAGATATCTCTAGTGGAAATAGAGTTCAATATATCTACAACTTTATTTTGACTACTCGTAACTCCACATGTATATATCTAAAACACTATTTCAGATATCTGAAAAGGGATATGCATGGTAATTTTAAGATATATTGAACTCGAAATATGACTAGTCAGAATCAAATTGTGGATTTCTCTATGTGTAATTACTGTTATTGGTAATTCACTTACATATATCTATAATTTTCATAGTGAATATCTGGAAGTGAGTTGTAGATATCAGTAATGTCAAACTCTATACACATGAATAGCAAAAGTGACATCATTTGTTGTAGGAAGATTTTAGTTGTGGATATCTGAAATGTTCTCTTTGACTATAGGCAAAACTGAATTACAGACATCTGCAACACTTCCAGACTGACTTTTAAATGTTAAGATGGCTTGCCATAGTACACAAACAGCCAAACACTTAGCACAAGACAGCGAGCCGTGTGGAACATCTGATTGCTGGATAACGCCCTGCTCGTGCTGTTATTATACGGTGTATATGATCAGTGATTAATATGTAAATCCCTCATCCCCAATCCTCGTTCTAAGTAGACTGATACATTTTAATCTATGCCGGTAATGATCCTAAATTGCTTCACCATGTGGCTGAATGCTGCTCGGAGAGGCATTCAATAGCTGCTTGCTTCAGAGGAATGAGTCATTCAAAGGTGCTGCCGATCTGCCGCCGTAGTACGACTCCAGCCGCCTGAGCCTCTAATCCTCAGCACACTCTGATTTATCATTTAGCTCTAATTGGATTATATGAAGACGGAGTACAACAAACTCTAACTCCACTGCACAGCTTTCCTCCTCGCCCATGTAGGCCAGCTATTTACAGACCTGATGGTTCCTGTGCGGGTCAGCATCTGGAGAGCACAACAAGCTCGTTTGTGTAGAATTTTTGATGATTTCAGGCCCTTTGTAGCAACAAAACTACGCTGTTTAATGTGTGTCAGAGTTGTGTATTTCATTCAGTTCCTTGTATTTGAACCAGCTCTGTAGATGTAGGGCTTTTTTTGTGGTGCTGGTAAATGTGCCAAACTGTTCCGAACTGTGCATCCCAAGTATTTTTAAACTGACACCGAGCATTTCTAGGACAAGAGCACTCTTTTTTTTTTCCACTTCCCCCGCCTCACTTTACATATCTCTGTTTCAGGTGGGTGGATAATCTACCTCTCGCACATTCTCACAGAGCCGTTTTGTTCATTTTTTAAAGTTTAGTAGGTAACATTTTACTTGAATGGGGATTCATAAGACCGCCATAACCATGACATGACACCTGTTGTGAATATTAATGAATGCTTATGGCAGCTGTCATTAAGTGTCATTTGGGTTTGATGCAAAATTGACATAGTTTCACACGTCTTTTTTAGGAAATTAGACATGAACCAAGACAAAATAACCTCTCACGAACATGTCATAGCAGACCTTACTGTGGAAGTTTGAAAAACTATTGAACTTATGACGTTATAATGAAAAAGATTTAGGACACACAGCTAAAAACAAACCATTTACGACTGTTGTCAATGTAAGATATAAGCTCAATAGTTTTTGGTAACACTTTACTTGACAGGTGAGTTCATGAAACATTCATGAACTGCACATAAAGCATTCATGACTGTTTCATGGGATTCAACATTAATACCAAACCTTTCATGAACATGGAAGACAAAATGACAACAGCATTTTTAAAATAAGGTCCAACAATTACAAGGCAACAATGGGCTGGTCCAACGCCAAAGAGACAGAACATGGTCATGGAAATAAATTGTTATTTCATTAAAATGTATTTGTTATATAATATACCTTTGCAGATGATTTCTCATCTTTTGCTACTGGGAATAGCAACTGTTCCAGGTTACACAAATACAGGTCAGCTAAATGTAGCTACTTTACCTCCCAGTGTTGGTTGAACTTGGATGTGCTATAATCAGGTAAAGAGGTTTGGAACAAAAACACCGCTTTGGAGTTTTCTGACTTTTATTTTGACAAGTCATTGTTCCGTTGTCCACATTCATTTAAAGGTTTGGTATGAACATAGAGTCTTATGAAACCATCATAAATGATTTATGTGCAGTTTATGACAGCTGCCATGAATGCAACTGAAAAAACTATTCAGCTCATATCTTACATTGATATTAAACTGTCATAAATAGTTCATTGTGACATCAGCTGTCACAGGATCATTGTGATCATGTCCCCAAATTTTTGTTTTTCATTATGCTGTCATGAGCTCAATAGTTTTTTTTCTTTAAGTTTGACAGTATGGTCCTGCTATGTCATGTTTATGACAGGTAATTATGTCATAACAAACATGTGTCAAACAATGTCAAATTTGCATCAAATGTGACATAATTTAGCAAATGACACTTAAGGACAGCTGTCAGAATCTTTCAACAATGTCCATGACAGACATCATGTCATGATTATGACAGTTTTATGAACACATGTTCAAGTAAAGTGTTATCGTTTAATAACAGCTTTCGGGCTGTATTTTGACCAAATTTATATAATCATCTGGCATGAAATAAAGCTCCTCGAATCCTGTTTCTACTCACATAACAAACAAAGCCACTTCCATAATTGTGATGCATATGTTCAGAGTCATATTTGACCGCATTAAGGAGGTTGTTATTTCTCTCAAATTGAGGGGAGTGGGGGGAGGGGGACCTCGGTTTCATTGATCTGTCCGGTGTGTGTTTCCGTGGCAGATTGCAGAAGCTGATAATTGGTCGGCTGGCGTGCGCGAGACAAAATGATTAAGGAGTTTATAGCCTCTCCCGGGCGCAATCAACCTTCTCAGAAGTGCATCCTGATGTGGCCCTCGCAGCTCTGCCTGGCTTTGTTGGCTCCCTTCGCTCGCCGCATCGAGGCTGACGGGCCGCCATCTGTAACACTCTGCCCGTTTTACACGGCGAGACGTGCCATAATATAGGATGGATGCCCACATGCCCCACAGCTTGTGTTTGCTGAGAGGCTAGTTAGCCGTCCTATTTTGGCCGCCTGTCCCAGCACGCTCCTCCCCGCGCGACGTAGCCACCGCTCATCCAAACGTCAGTTTAATCTTCATTATAGGGAGAGTTCTCTATTTAGGGCAGGAGCGGGACTGGCGGGGGGCCTCCTGAGAGATGCTTGTGTCAGTGTGTGTTGATGGTTTGTGGGGGAATGTGACAGTAATATGCTGCGGAGGCATTCCACAGCCATGTGGATAATGCCCGTCGCTTAACATGACGCTCGCCGAGCCTTTCATCAGGACAAAAGCGAGGGTGTCTTAAAGTCGGCTTGGAAATTGGAAAAATCATTAAAAGAGAAAAGTGTCGATCCCCAGCTGGTAGATGTTGGGGAAGTGGACTCAGTCTTCCCTTTCATCACATACCATAAGAGGGATTTTGTTATGATAGCCTGAAGACACAACTACCATCAAAATCATTTTGACTGTAATAGAAAATAAAATGCCCAGAGATACCACTTAATCTACCAATGTGTGAAGCGCACATTTCATTTTCGATATTTATTTCTAACTGGAAACAGTATTGATATCAAATAGGTTCAGCTGCTCTTTCATGTGGGAGACGTCTCTTCTCTGACAGCGGCGTACCGATCTAAACTGTTTTAGCTGGCATATCAATAACGATTCCTAAATAATGAGCAGAGTTTGTTTTCTGCAGCTGCTTTTTGCAGCCGTCTGTTCCTCATTAGAGGAATTGATCGTTTGATGAACATAACGGATGCAGAAAGGGGAAACCGAAGAAGCACAAAAAAACACAGATCCAGGAGAAGCACAATAAAGACAAATCTGACTTTTCTTTCGCACCATCGCTCCCTGGGTGGCCATTAAATGCCTGATTATCTGCTGCGGCGCAACATCAGCTTTTTATCTAATTTACTGCAAACTGCATGTACTGTTGAACCACTTAACCACACTGATAAAAGTAGAACCCTGTTGAACTAAAAATAATGATCACATCTTAGGAATCTGACTTTACAGACTGTGAGTCAATTATTTTATGTTGATTTAAACAATAATACTACTTATTGAAGAAAACTAATATATTTAAATTGAACCAAGCTAACGTATCCACTTTTAACTTAAGGATATTTTCATTAACACTAGTTGATTAATTTAAATGCAACCAAACTCTTGACTCTTTTTATTTGACTTCCTTTTGGCTGACCTACATTACTGATATTTGTAAAAGCATGTTATAAAGTTTATTATTATTAAATGCCAGTAAATGCTACCAGTAGCCAGCTAGCTAGCCAGCTACTGCCGGCTATAGCCAGCTGCCTATTTAATGTGGCTAGCTAGCTACTTTAAATTGGGCTTTTTGCAAGACAAAACAGTAAACCATGAGGGATATAGGGGTCATTTGGATGTATATTTAGTTCAGTATGAATCAAATTTGATGTTTTTAAAAGCAAGTTTCACAATCATGTCAGTAATTTTATCCAGTTTTAAATGGTTAATAGTTTGTATGAACAACTGCATGTTGCCCTTATTTCATTGAAGGAGTACCGTACTATAACATGCCACTATTAGACAATAATCCTTGACGAAATACTAATAATACATAATTAGAACATAACGTCTTTCAGTAACTCTTGGTGATACCGGTAGCTGGTTTAAAACAAAGAAGAAACGGCCGTGGCCAAGAGGTAAAGTGCCTTTTAATGACCTCTACAGGCGAGCTCTAAGAAAACAAAGATTACATTGCTGTGGAGAAACACAGTGAAGCTCGTGTTCTGAAATATAAAATTAAAAACAAAACACATCTCCACAAGACATCGGTGCCTCAGTAGATAGAATCACTTCTTCTAATGTGTGTCTGGGGGTGATGTGATTTTGTTTCATTACAGAAATATTAAGAGAGGTGCAGCATGTTCTTCTTTCCATTGATACTTTGACTGTATCGCGTTACAGTTCAGACCTCCTGTCCCAGGCTATTTTATGATGACCTCTAGGGATTCTGACTAAAGCAGTAATGGATACTCATTCAGTTTTCCGGTGTTGTTTCAGTCCTAAAATGTAATAATTACATTGACCTTCTGCACCTTTTTTTTTTTTTTTTTTTTTTTTAAATATATATATATATATTTAGCATCCAACACATTGAGGCCTTGCCATGAAATCTAATCCCCACTAGTCCTCCTGATTCATATACTAATGCAAACTCGATCTTAATTTCTTTTTGTTGCCATCAAAATGACGGATTGCGATCTAACAGCCTTAACTGCAGCCTTTTCCCCTGCATTCTCCTGTCCCCCTGACAAATGGGGGACGGTGGGGAATGCTGGAGAATTTGCATCCGGTGTGTAATCACACTGCCCTGCTGCTGGATGTCTGGTTGGTTTCGTCTCTGCGAGGAAACGTCTGATTAATTGCACGCTGCTAAAGAGCTGCACTCAGCAGTCAGGCACATGGGCTCATTAACAGAGAGTGGGAGAGAGAGAGAGAGAGAGAGATGGACAAAGAGGCACAAAGCAGCTGCTCCGCTCTGTGAGCCCCTCACTGCACCTTCACTTCACGATGGACACATATCAATAAGCCCTGACCCCCCTCCCCTTTCTGTAGGTAAACAGGGTTTTCTCTCCTCGGTCCTTATATTGAGAACTAAGGAATTATCAATCAAGCCTCTCAGCTTCAAGAGAGCTGGACTCTTATTCTCACAGGGAACATAGAAAGGGCACAGGAGCACAGGAGTGGGATTCACAATAGGGATTAAAGCAGCCACCAGAAGGGGCTTTTCTTCTTTCTCGCATTTTCTTAGATGTGACTCTGCTTCAGAGGAGGGATGTCAACTCAAATTCAACCTTGGCCATTCACCGTTCTAGGCCGATTGTAAAGATCATATAAATGAAAAAAAATAAATAAAGAAAAAAGTGTTATTATATTAGATAATTGCTCCTCCATTTATAATATTGTTTATAAGGTATAACTAATAATTAGTTAGTTGCTGGTGATAAATTGACAGTTTTTTAATACAATAAAAGTAAGTAGAAGTAGAAATAAAGTTGTTATGATTTTAGCATTTATTTATTAAAAATACTGCAGGAACACATCAGCACTCATACAAGAATATGCTACTAACCACTGTTAACCTGGTAATTAAACCCTTTGCTACAGCTTTTATTCATATATCACATAAGAAATTATTTTTATCTGTACCAAAACAAAATGTTACTGTTGCAGCATAAATATATATATTCAATATCCACATAATCAAGAAAATAGTTTAATATAATATCAGTAGTAGGGCTGCAACTAACCGCTATTTTGATTTACATTTGAGGTGTTTTTGCGATTATCCAATTGGATTCTTTATAATCTTCTTTTTTGAATGTCTTACAGAATATATTCTTCATCTACTGTTATGATCTGATGTGATTGCTATGATTGTATGGACAAATATTTGATTTTGAACTATTATCTTATTATTCTTGAGGGAGCATTGCTCACTAATTTGAGTCAATGTGGTCTTGTTTTAAATTTTAGATTTAGAAGTATTTAATATTTTCTCTCTAACAACAGCATAAATTGATGCTGACACATCTGTAGTCACCTCACATGCTGTAGATTTCTTTTTATACTAGTACATGAACATAACTCTTGTTGTCGCAGCGATATTCCAGATTTATTGTCATTTCAAGCAGGAAAACGGGAAAATAAGCCTAGGGCTTAAGTGGACAGCAATTTAATGTATTTATTTATTCCATGGATTTTCAAAGATTGGAAGCTATGGTTTTGCATTGCTATGTGAATATTAAACATACTGCAGTGAAAGAACAAGAAAGTAACGCCAGATGTATTCAACAGAGAAAAACAGGGAAAAAATGTAAATTTTCCTGGTTTTAAACAACCCTTCTTGGCTAATAGAAAATGGATTTCAGTTAACTGGGTGTGTTTGAACGCACCTTGGAGACCCTTTTCCATACAAAGTTTTCAAAGTTTCAGAGTGCAGTGCAGTGGTTTATGGGTTGGTGCTTTTCAAAGCCGTGTTACACAATCCATCTTTAATGTTAGTGTTTGAGTTCCTAACCACAAATAATTGCACATCTGGCTTCATGTTGGTGCTCTATTTCCTCTGGTGCTGTCATGTCCTCTTTACAAAAACGATGTAACCAGCTCGTCTCCATGAGGTTCTATTTGCTTTCCCATGTCATTAAATCACGCAGGGCCTTGGGTTTGACACATGTGCTGTAGAGCAGTGGCTCTCAAAGTGGGGTCCAGGGACCCAGGGGTCCTTGAGGTAGTTCCAAGGGGCCCCCAGGAAAAAGGGGACTCATTTGTTTTAATTATAAGTCCATCAATAAGTGACACAATGACATTTCTGTCATGGGTTTTGTACACTTTCTTTAATATCTAAATGTGAATCATATCAAATGGGAACCCTGGGACAAAATCTAATCAAATGGGGGCTGTGATCTAATTTGTGTCAGTTTAGGGGTCCTTGACATGAAAGAGATTGAGAACCACCGCTTCAGAGAATCCTCTCTGAGTCAGTGTTGACTGTCTTTTAGATTCTCTGTGTGAATCGTTTTTTTTAGATTTACAGCAGGGATTGGGGAGTGTTTGGAAAAAGCAGTTTAGATGCAGCAAGTGTGTATGCGTGTGTGTGTCTGTGTGTGTGCGTGCGCGTGTGTGCGTGTGTGTGATGACCTCATTGGTGAAAACCTCAAAGGGCGGTGTGCATTCACTGAGAGCTTCCAGCTGAGTCTCCCAGTGTTTCTGCATGAACCAGACCTCCTCTGTTATCAGGTGCTTACTCTGCCCTGCAAAAAGCTGAAAATGGCACCAATTGATCCGTGCAGGTCCACGCACGTGGCGGCTGAGCGAGCCCGAACACAACATCAAACGGCGTGTAAGCCGCAGCCTCTCTGCTTCACGCTGCACCACCGCGCTCATTGTAACAAATAAATCATGCATGAGAATTATTTACATGCATCCATACAAATATTTTTCCAGCCGGGAAAGTTAAAGAAAAAAATCGCAGCGCTGATCATTTTGTGAAATGTGAATCCCAGACTTCGCATAAAGCACAACAAACACAAAATAACCACAGCCAGACATTTTATACTTTCAAACATGCGTTCTCAGGTGAACAGACTGTCTGACAGCCTCGGTACTGCAGAGAATGTTCCACAGCGACCTCCAGCAAGACTTTGCATACCTTCATATGGTTGCATCACTATGAAAATCTTTGTTCTCTGCAGCCTCTGGTGTCCTTACAGCTGACCCGAACATCTCTGTGTAGCGGCTCAGGCCTCTGATAAGTGGACAAAGTCATTCCTGCAACAGTCTTTGTAATGCTCAACCTAAAAAAAAGAAGGATGTCTCCTTTCTGCTCTGTGTCTGTTTACAACTTTTGGAGGTAGAGTAGTTAGCTCAATCTGTTAAATTCAAAACCCCCTGATATGAGGGTAGCATTTCACTGTTATCCAATTATCACATGAGAAAACCTCAGCTACAGCACTAAATAAAGTATTTTTATCTGAAGTAAAACACAATGTTGCTGTTACAACATCAATATATATCATCAATATTCTCATCATCTCTTGTGTGATTATTTAATTGGGTCCTTTATAATCTGCTTTTTAAACATTTTACAGAATATATTCTTCATGTTCTGTAAAGATCAACAATGTGATTTGTACGATTTTATGGACAAATAATTGATCTTTAAACTCTTATCCTATTAATCACTGAACCTTGCATTGCAGAGTTGATTTGGATCAGTTTGGTTCTGTTTTAAGTTTAAAACAATGTTTCTTGTCTGTATTAAAGCACAATTTTAGATTTGTTGTTGGAATATTCTAACCATATTTGCTCTATAACAGCAACATAAATAGATTCTGATTCTTCTGTAGTCACCTCACATGTTTCGGGTTAGATTTCATTTGATACCAGGTTTAAGTACAATAACCTTCATGGTTGAAGAGATATTCCATATTTAGTATTATTTATAGCAGGAAAACTGGAAAATGGGTACTTAAGCGGTTAAAGAACTGGTTTATAAAAACTGTGAACTTTATACTTCAGAAGATGCTTTTATAATGCACTTAAAATTGATGGGGGCCAAAATCCAGAGTCCTCCAAAAATGTATTTCAAAGTTTATCTGAAACTAATATACAGTAAAAGTGCTTCTTGTTTTGAAATGTTGTACAAGGAAAAAAAAAAGGGAATTTAGGGCTAAAACGACAGTAAGTTTGACAGAAATCCACTCGCTATGACTAACTCAGACTGCTGAAGCTGCATATCAGCCGGAGATAAATTCATTTTTGCACTAAATGGCTCTATGGACACTCTGTGGAATTTGGCCCCATCAATTACACCGAAACCCACATTTTTAGGTTTTAACAGGAGGAATGATGAACTGACGAAGTGATCAATATACCCCACATAACTAGTTTGGATAAAAGAGCTCTGGTCCCAGAGCCCAGATCATTGTTTCAGGACCTCGGACAGTTCCAATCCATCATGGCCCTCCGCTGCCTTCAGTACTGTGAGCTCTGCTCATTTCTTCTTTTATTCATCAGCCGTCCATTCCGTTATTAACACTGATCCTTACGCTGTTCTAGAGGTAACACGTACAAATTGAAGGATGAACCTGCATAAAGGATGTTTTCTTACCTTCATTTTATCACTCAACCCTCTGCCTGTCCTTCAGTGACATGTGATGAATGCCGATTGTTTGATGAGTTTTCTATGGTGCTCAGCTGACCTCACCTACCTAAAAACCTACATGAGATTTTGGAGCAGTGTGTTTAAAGAGAGTGTGAGAGTGAGAGTGAATCCTGTGTTGTACAGGAAATAAAATAAAAGTTCATCTGTGCTGACCAAATTGCATTCAATTTCACCTGAAAATGTCTTGAAATCTAGTCAGTGATTAGCCTGAAGCTTGGTCGGTCATATTTCCCAGATCCCATTAGTAACACGCAGTCAGTGCTTGTTCTTTCCCTGCCTTTCTACTCATAAAGCTGCCACCTAGTTGGGAATCAAGTCATTAATTTTAAACATTAAATATCTGATTAGTGATAACCACCAGGGGTGATTCCCTCCTATCCCCCACCCTTACTTTAAACGTTTTCTCCATCCTCCACAGACTGAGAGCTTTGTTTCATCTGAAAAAGAGATTTTCTCTTCCCATCCCCTCAGCTCAACGTTTTTTTTTTTTTTTTTTCGGTCTCGACTCCACGGAGGAGACAAAGTGGCGGTGTCTTCGAATGAATAGAAAAGAAAAATGAAACTGCGGAGGGGAAGAGTGAGAGAAGGATCAGAGGAGTCAGCAAAGCCTTTGTGCCTCTACTGCGTCAGAAAAAAACAGCGAATGGCACAGAGGGCCAAGCGCTGTCATACGTGCTGTCAAATGCACTAAATGTGTGTGTGTGTTTTTTTTTTACTTCATGAATTCAGCGCCTCTTTCCCTCTTTTTTTTCGCCCTCTAAGATCCAGCTTGTCATATGTAACCAGCTCCAACCTCAGCACTTTACATGGCTGGATAAAACACCAGGTGACACACAGAGAAGCCCCTCCGCTTTATTAAGCCGCGTCTACGCCTTCACTCGCGTTTCTGTGTTGCTTCTCATCTATTTCAGGACACTCGCTTTCACGCGAGACCATTACGGCAGCTCTCTTTTTGCATTATGAAAGACGAGATGTGAGCTACCCTGTTTACCCAGGAGAAAACACTTTTTTTTTATTTGCCTGAGAGATGGAGGAGGAGGTTTTTTTTGTTGTTTTTTTTATAGGAGAGCAGAAAAAGGACAGACAGTTAGTGCAGCTCTCAGCGATGGACAAGAGCCAGCCTGCTCCACTCCTTTCTATGTGGTTCAAATACAAATATGTATGCTGCGTGTGTGTGTGTGTGTGTGTGTGTGTGTGTGTGTGTTTAAGTCTCTCTCTCTCCTCTCTCTCTCCTTCTCTGTAGCTCCTCATGTTCTTTTGTAGCTTCAGAATTCTGAATCATTGTTAAGTGCAGCAAAAGTTCATGAATTACTTAATGAAATAAAATTTGCATAAAAGATGAAAGGGGACAGGAGGAGAAACACTCACCATTCTGTTTGCAACTCTGCAGCTTTCACCAGATAAGGAATAATCTGTTTGATTAGCTCTGATCAGGGATTGGCGGCAGGGTGTGTGTGTGTGTGTGTGTGTGTGTGTGTGCAGGGGGGGGTGTTTAGGGTTCTCTGCAGTTCAGCTCATTTGGAGCAGGGAGCTGCTGTGTGCATTGGTCTGCATTGGAAGTAGGAAGTAGTCATAGTTAGGCTAATTGTATTCAAAAGTGTCCCCTTAGTTGTCACTTGGCAACTTAAAACCTTTTTTTTTTTTACTGTTTGACTGCTTCTAAAAGCATTCTTCTCCTTCGTGGAGCCACACATGGGCTCTGGGGGGAGGGAGATTTCTCTGAAGTAGGTTCAGTGAAGTAGGTTCAGTGACTTTGTCTGAGTCTCTCTTTTGGTGTCGCGGCTCAGCATTGGGCATCGCGTGGCAGCAAGAGAATTTTAAAGAGGTCAAAGGAGGGAGGGGGGTGGTGGGGGACTGAGTCACAGTTCGAGGGCTGCACACCACGCTTGGCCGTCGTGTGAGTCGCTGTCCCGAAGAACCCAGAAGAAGAAGAAGAAATAATGAGATCAGGCGCCAGCATGGCAAATATATCACATGCGAAGTGTAGTATTCTACATTTTATTAAACCACTGTATGAGAGAATATTTTTCCAGGTCTAGTTAAAATACTAAAATACTTAAATAAAAAAAAATAAAACAGAGTGAGACAGAGGAAGAAGACGTCAGGCCGATCATGGGGAGAAAAAAATATTTTTATTGATGGTTGACAGTCTCAGGACAAGCATGAAGCTTCTTCAAAGCCACACTGAATGAGGGGTATTTTTTATCAGTGGTGTACACAGACTTTTTAAAGGGCAGAAAAAAGGGGCACAAATAACAGTTCTTCACCAATGGAGAGGGCACTTAGCATAAATTTTGGCTCCTAGAGGGCACTTTAGCAAAAGGAGGTGATGGCCCTCCACTGATTTTTATAGCATCTCGAATGTGTGTGTGTGTTTGTATGTGCTTTTCCTGTTTGGTCAGTGCTGATGATCTGTGTGTGTGTGTGATCAGAACAGCCCATGTCTCATTTCAACAGGAAGTTTGTCAAGATTGCTTCATATTATTTCTGTTATTAAAGGATGCAGATTGCCCCATGCGTGCAGGTCGTGACCTGATCTCAGCGGTTTGGTTTGTGTTACACAACGCCTATTATGGAAAAGGTTAACTGCAAATGCCAGAAACTCCTACAGCACAAGCACATTTCTCCTTCCGGATTCAGAAAATACAAATCTAGGATTTAGCAAATGTTCAAGTCATTTGTCAAGGAAAAACAGTTTGAAATAATAAAACATGCTGTGTATAAGATCTTTAATCTATGGCAGTAGTCAGATAGTGGTAGGCTCTATGAAGCCAAACCCCTATGAGCTGCAAAGAAAACCATATCAGAGGAATATATCCTGATCTCAGGGCAGCGCTGTGTGGGCTGCTAAACTCATACTGTAGATTCGAGAGAATCCCACATGCAGCCCAACTCGGCTTTATGCTGCTTGCACGAACACATGCTGCCATCTTTCTCTCTGAGTTCATTTTGTGAAGAAACCTCCAAGCTGAGTGCTTCTGTTTGTAGCTGTGAGCGTGATGATGATCTGCACCCTGAGCAGATGTTTTGTGAGAAATCGCTTGGCAAAGAAAATTATCCTTTTTTTTCCCCTCACATGGAATGTGAACTACAAGGCATGCTTCCATATATATGTGGTGAGACCCGTCCTCATTAACAGGTTGCTGCTCCGCCACTGACCTCCTGCAAGGTCACAACTTCTCTGTGTGATGTTAGGACATTCGGAGCAGCAGGCCCAGGGGGACACGTGTTCTCCGCTCTTTCTTCGTCAGAAGCAGCCGCTAAAATTGATTTCAGAAGTGATTTGATGAAAGAGCAAACTGTCCGGCCGAGCACTGGAGCCAAAATGCAAAAGGAAACAGATGTTGCTGTTACTCAAAACTGTGCGTGTGTGTTGTTTTCATTTTATGTTTCTGGCTCAAATTCCCACAATGAAGAAGAACAATGAAGAAGTCATAATATGTATAAAAAAAGAATCATGAGTCATCATGCATCATGATTACATTGAGACTGACGTCTTTTTAGACACATGTAAGTCCAGTATACACCGGTCTAGTGTAGCTGCAACTAACAACTATTCTAATAATCGAAGTAATCTATTAGTTGTTTGGATCCCTGTTTCCCAAAAGCTGAACCAACAGTCCACAATCCAAAGATCACCAGTTTACTATTATAAAAGACTAAAAAAATGGAAATAGTCAGATTTGCGAAGCTGTCAATTATCGACAATTAATCGTTGTGTTGGTGTCTGTGAACCTATGAGGAAAATTTGTATTTTAGCTCGCGGACATGGTCATGTTGTTCGTGACTGTAATGTACAATCCCGATGCAGCCTCTGAAAAGGCATGAAACAATGAGCTAAAGGAAGCTGAAAGAACTGCAGAGCAGAGTGTATTTTATCTCCTGCAGCACGGATCTTTATATTTGGTTGATACGTTTGAGGATGGAGTTTGATTCCTTTATTGAACGGAAATGTGTAACTTAACTAGCAACAGCTGAAGAATCGAATTGAGTGTTTATTTTCATATGGGCAGTAAAAACATGGGTGGTCACACCATACGATGAATTTTTTACTATGCTGGTACTCCACAGTGACAATTAATGCATAAATAAACGCTATTGTGCAAACAGCAGAGAGCAGCAATATTATTGACTGAGACCTGTAGGTCATCGTAAAGTGCAGAACAATCAGTTCACTACTAACACAACATAAATAACACACTGCATATATCACATATATATACATATATAAGAGTGGATCATGTATCCCAGATGATCAAGGCAGCTTTTGTGGAACATTTTACTCATGTGAGTAACATATTTGTGTTTTAATGTGCTATATATAGCCTTGTGACAATGTGCTCCTGGGTTTGAATATTTATTATTTTTCAGGACGCTGCTGAATAATTGATTCTGTAAAATGCCCTTGATGGTTGTTCTGCCTTCTGGCTTGTTGTTAAACATACCATCTGTTTACAAAGTCAACCAAATCTCCTGGACCAAAAGACATTGTCGCTTGCGCGCCCACTGATAATTCACACTAGTGTTAATATTCACCGGGAGAATCCCGCTTGTCCTTTCAAATTTTCGATTTTTCGCATTTGCATTTTTTATTGAGGAGAGGGTGAACCATCGTATTCTGTTAATTCCTTCAGTTCGGGACTTTCAAACTTAGCTTCCATTTCCACGCATCTTTAATTTTCAGTTGCTTAAGATCAACACGCTAAACAAATATTTAAGTCCTCCAGCTTACCGTAGTTTACTGTCATTCTGCAAGCGGAAATAAAAACTCTCAAGAGAATCATTTGTAAATCCCCCCAAATCCTTTTTCTTAAGCAGCTACTAACACGTTTCAAAATGTCAGGCACATGGTAGCTTATGGTGTGTCGGGGCACGGGGAGGAGAGCTGACACTCAGCTCCTGCTTCTCATTTCCCCTCTGCCATTTAAGACGCTGCGCTGGCTTTTGTTGTTGTTTTGATGTCTCTGAGCTGATAAAAAAAAAAAAAACCTGCCTGTTCGACCCGATAGCAGAGTCTGGTTGTGTCTGAGGTCAGATGAGCGGCTCCTTATCTCTCATCAGAATGTTCACGATCGGCCAGGGACAGGACGGGATCACCTGCACTTCTTTTTTTTTTTTTTGACATTTTGGGCCTCCCAGAGTTTCACAGCATGTGAGCGCCGTTTCCTCCGCCAGCTCGAAGCCAGCGAGTAGCTAATATGGCGCCTGGAGAGACCTGCTTGTCTTTAAAGGCCACACCTGATAGTGTTTGAAGGGTAGAGGCGAAAAAGGGAAAAAAAAGGAGACATATAACATGTCCTTGCCACTGAAGAGGGCACTTTAACATGCTTTTTAGCTCCCAAGAGAGCACTTTAACACACTTTTTATTTGATATAGGGCGCTCACAATGTGGCATTTTAAGAACAAGAACAAGAACATGTTCTAGCTCCTAGAGGGCACTTTAACACAGTTTTAAGCTCCCTAGAGGGCACTTTAACATAGTTTTAGCTCCTAGAGGGCACTTTAACATTAGCTCCTAGAGGGCACTTTAACATAGTTTTAGCTCTTAGAGGGCACTTTAACATTAGCTCCTAGAGGGCACTTTAACATAGTTTTAGCTCTTAGAGGGCACTTTAACATTAGCTCCTAGAGGGCACTTTAACATAGTTTTAGCTCTTAGAGGGCACTTTAACATTAGCTCCTAGAGGGCACTTTAACATAGTTTTAGCTCTTAGAGGGCACTTTAACATTAGCTCCTAGAGGGCACTTTAACATTAGCTCCCAGAGGACACTTTAACATTAGCTCCTAGAGGGCACTTTAACATAGTTTTAGCTCCTAGAGGGCACTTTAACATTAGCTCCCAGAGGGCACTTTAACATTAGCTCCTAGAGGGCACTTTAACATTAGCTCCTAGAGGGCACTTTAACATAGTTTTAGCTCCTAGAGGGCACTTTACACATTAGCTCCTAGAGGGCACTTTAATATGGTTTTAGCTCCTAGAGGGCACTTTACACATTAGCTCCTAGAGGGCACTTTAATATGGTTTTAGCTCCTAGAGGGCACTTTATCATTAGCTCCTAGAGGACACTTTAACATTAGCTCCTAGAGGGCACTTTAACATTAGCTCCTAGAGGGCACTTTAACCTTAGCTCCTAGAGAGCACTTTACACATTAGCTCCTAGAGGGCACTTTAATATGGTTTTAGCTCCTAGAGGGCACTTTAGCATTAGCCTCTAGAGGGCACTTTAACATTAGCTCGTAGAGGGCACTTTAACATTAGCTCCTAGAGGGCACTTTAACATTAGCCCCTAGAGGGAACTTTAACATTAGCTCCTAGAGGGCACTTTAACATTAGCTCCTAGAGGGCACTTTAACATAGTTTTAGCTCCTAGAGGGCACTTTAACATTAGCTCCTAGAGGGCACTTTAACATTAGCTCCTAGAGAACACTTTAACATTAGCCCCTAGAGGGCACTTTAACATTAGCTCCTAGAGGGCACTTTAACATTAGCTCCTAGAAGGCACTTTAACATTATCTCCTAGAGGGCACTTTAACATAGTTTTAGCTCCTAGAGGGCACTTTACACATTAGCTCCTAGAGGGCACTTTAATATGGTTTTAGCTCCTAGAGGGCACTTTATCATTAGCTCCTAGAGGGCACTTTAACATTAGCTCCTAGAGGGCACTTTAACATTAGCTCCTAGAGGGCACTTTAACCTTAGCTCCTAGAGAGCACTTTACACATTAGCTCCTAGAGGGCATTTTAATATGGTTTTAGCTCCTAGAGGGCACTTTAGCATTAGCCTCTAGAGGGCACTTTAACATTAGCTCGTAGAGGGCACTTTAACATTAGCTCCTAGAGGGCACTTTAACATTAGCCCCTAGAGGGCACTTTAACATAGTTTTAGATCCTAGAGGGCACTTTAACATTAGCTCCTAGAGGGCACTTTAACATAGTTTTAGCTCCAAGAGGGCACTTTAACATTAGCTCCTAGAGGGCACTTTAACATTAGCTCCTAGAGAACACTTTAACATTAGCTCCTAGATGACACTTTAACATTAGCTTCTAGAGGGCACTTTAACATTAGCTCCTAGAGGGCACTTTAACCTTAGCTCCTAGAGGGCACTTTAACCTTAGCTCCTAGAGGGCACTTTAACCTTAGCTCCTAGAGGGCACTTTAACATTAGCTCTTAGAGGGCACTTTAATATGGTTTTAGCTCCTAGAGGGCACTTTACACATTAGCTCCTAGAGGGCACTTTAACATTAGCTCTTAGAGGGCACTTTAATATGGTTTTAGCTCCTAGAGGGCACTTTATGACAGTTTTTATTTGCTAGAGGGTAATTTAAGAACAATTTTTAGCTCCTAGAGGGCACTGTAACCCACTTTTTATTGGCTAGTGGGCACTTCAACACGTGTTTGAGCCGCAGTAGGGCATTTTTAAGACACTTTTTATTTTTGCTAAAGGGCACTTTAGCACGCATTTTTCAGCAATCGTGCCGGGAGGGGGCATCAATTTCCCCCCCCTGCCAGCACCACACAACACCGATACCTGATCTGAGAGCTGTCTGTCGAGCTCTCGGCTGTGAAGGTCAGCAAGAGCGGAGGGCGGACACGTCAGCTGATGCTGTGCTCTGAACACTCAGAAGCCGCCCCGGGAACCTCAGCTCAGGTCCATTAGTACCGGTCACCAGTTGAGAACAGCTGGATCTTTTTGTCGAGTGCACGATTTCCCTTTTGTGTTCCTGAATCTAAAACACGCCAGTGGCGCCTGACACAGCGAGCGATATTTATTTATTTATTTTAAATTGCGGGTTATTTGCACATGAATGCTACCCGAGACGCTAGTGGCACCTAAAGCGAGGTGTTGAGTCTCCGATGCAAATAAGATGTCTCGCCTGCACCTCTTCCCTCGCTGTATTGAGAGGAGGCTTCACATTTGCTGCATCGGGTGCCATATCGGGTCGTGACTGTGCTGTGATGTCACAAATCAGGCCCATGGTTACACAAGCCTTGAATTTTAAACTGAGATTTAAGGTGAGTACAGGGAAGCCGTCCTCCCGCAGGAGATGAATGACAAGAATCCTTCGAGTGTCAAACTGTTACATACATCATTCTGCATAGTGACTCTCAAACATTAGGAAGGAAACACGTTTTTCAGCAGAGAGGGACGTTGGCTCATAAGAAGTCACTGTAACACTAGTGCCTTTAAATTTAAACAGATGAAGGCTCTAATTAACATATACTAAAAAAACTGTGTGTGGTCATGTGACAGTGTGTGACAGATGTGAGAGCGCTGAACAATTTCAAACAGCTGGAATTATGTTACTAAAGGGAAGCGATGTTCATGGTTTAATAACATGTCCTATATTACTTTTAACCTGTTCTGACCTCATTTTTTACAAAGTAGGTGCTACTGATGAAAAAAAAAACTGCAGAAAAATGAGGAATAAATATACCACAAACGACCAATGCAACGTATATGTGACATCACAGATCTCTGATATTGGGAGTTAGCATTTCAACAGAAAAAGATTCAGAAATGTGTTCCATGTTTTTGGTTGGTTTGATATCCCCCAGAAATGGGTCCAGGGCTCTTATGGGTTAAAATTCTGATTAGGACTTCAATAATTCAAGAAGCTTTAATATTAAAGGACTTTCACAGTTTGCTGTATAACGCTCATACCTTCACAAATAATGCATGGAAACTAAGTAACCCATCCAAACTCAGTCTTAAGTATTTATGTGAAGTATGTAACAAGTAATATGCACAAAAAACACTATAAGTGAAATCTGGTTTGTGCGTCACAGTTTTTGTTTAACACCAGCATCCAGACACAGCATCCAGCCCCTGATTTGTATTTACATAAACATTTTTTTTTTATACCAGCTTATTCAGCAAGCATAATAATAGCCATTATTTCCTGGAATCAGCAGATTTTATCTCAGCTCTGAGAGGAAATGTGCAGCACAGAATGTAATGCCGCTTCTGCTCATTTAGCTCAGTCAGCTGTGATAAACCGGACTCTGCACCACATTTTTTTTTTTTTTTTTTTCTGACCGTTAGTTATGACCCAATACAGCACACAATTAGTTCCTGCCACAGTGCATTTCTTTTTTTAAAAACCACTCAACATATTCTGTGCACTGTTCCGCAGATAATAGAAATATGCAAATTCCTGATGTATTTTGTCCCCTCTGTCATTATCTGTCTGTGTTTTTCATTGTAGTTTCAGTGCTATTCATAATTGTCCCACTTGATAAGCCTTTTCAAACATGCTCTTCCTACATGCAGCGGTTTTTAATGGCTGAACTCCACTGTTCTGACTTTTTAAAGGTTTGTTCATTTAGATTCTGCAGACGTCGGACAAAGGAGTCACCATTTTTTTTTCCATTTTATAATATTGCAATTTCTTTAAACACAAGATTGATTTATCTCAAGTTTGCAAAATATTGCAATTAAATAAAAGCAAATTAAATAAAAACTCAACAGAGTTAATGTACCTATAATTTCAGCCCAGTCTCAGTTTGGGTGACTAAAATAAAAAAAGGCATGTCTGCTGTTTCAGCACCAAGCCTTAGAATTAAAAATGGACAAATGATTGATTTCTTGATGAAAGCAGCACGGCCTGACGCCCTGCGGCTTTGACCCATTTCCTGTCGCTGCATGTCACTCAGTCCAACATGTGTATGACCTACAAGAAAAAAAAAAAACCTGGTTGAAATACACTGCAGATAAGAATTTAAAAGGAACACTTGTGATGTAAATCCGCGGACCGAGGAGACACGTCGTGTGAATCACCGAACGACAGTTTGATTTGGAGGAAAGCAGCGGCGCGACTGTGATGAAACTTTAACTGCACGTTCAGGATGTTGCTCTTCTGGAATAAAAAACAGACAGAAATACAATATGTGACTTTTTCCCAAAGCCTGCGATCGGATGTAATTATCCCTATGTAGACAGCAGCTCAGAGGACTGTGTGTGTGTGTGTGTGTGTGTGTGTGTGTGTGTGTGTGTGTGTGTGTGTGTGTGTGTGTGTGTGTTTCACTGTATTTGTCCTCACCTATCAGTTGTTTTGTTGAATCCATGAAACCTTCAAATAGAAATAGCTCAGCAGGAGGTTCTCGCTTCCTGGAACAGTCCCAGTAATCAGACGGTTCACCTTCACTTCCTTTCAACTCTGGTCTACAAAAAACAAATTTAGCTGTCGGATAATGTCGCCGATTTCTCTTTTTTAACAGCATCAGATTATTAAAAAAAAAAAAAAACAGACGAAAGTTCCTGCTTGAAAACAAAACTTTTTAAACAAAATTGTTTTTCTCAAAGGGATTGTTAACCTGTTAAAATCCAATACAGAAGCAGCTTTGTGTTTTATTCATATATCACATGAGAAAACCTCAGCTACAACACTCAATAAAGTATTTTTATCTGTAGTAAAACACAATGTTACTGTTACAGAATCAATATGTTTCATCAATATTCACATAATTCAGATTCGAGCTATTTGTGTGATTATTTCATTGAATCCTTTATAATCTCCTTTTAAACATCATACAGAATATATTCTTCATGTTCTGTAATGATCGAACGTTGTATAGCTGATACGTTAGCTTATTTCAAGAGTTTTTTTTTTCAGTTTGGTCTTGTTTTAAGTTTTAAATAGATGTATTTTTATTACCTTTTTTTTGTAATATTCTAACTATATTTTCTCTGTAACAGCAACATAAATTGATTCTAACACTGCTGTACTCATCTCTGTGACTTGATGATTTCTCAGATTTTATAGACTTTATTGAACTTTGCATTGCAGATAATTTAGCTTATTTCATTTATTTTTTTTCTGATTTGGGTCAGTTTGGTCCTAAAGTTTTAATTATAATTTTAAAGAAATAAAGTAAAGTATTTTTATCTGTAGTAAAACCAAATTTGAGATTTTTTTTCTAATATTTTATATTTGCCCTGCAACATAAATTGATTATGTAGTCACCTCTTATGTTTAATATTTCTCTTGATACCAGGTTTAATTCCATAACTTTTTGTGGTTGTAGAGTAATTCCATGTTTATTATAATTTATAGGAAGGAAAGGAAAAATGAAAATAAAGGCCTGGGGGTAAGATGGTAAAAAAACATCTCTCTCGATCCACTTTCTAAAACAAATTGCACATAGCAACATCTTTACGTTTCCTTTATTCCCAGCCAGACTGACTGACGTCTCTACAGCTGACATAGAAACCGTCGTCGTGACCTTAACGATCCTGAATCCTCTCGGGGGTCTCTGGCAGGTTCCTGTTAGCTCAGCGTGCCCCTTTAACACGCCTCATCTACTGATTCATCTCATGGCACAGCGAACACGTCGCTGAGCTACGCCCGTTCCCCCGTATCGGCCTGTTTGGCCGTGCTGGGGTCCGCGCTGCCCTAACCTGCATGGCTGCGCGTGTCCGTCACTCACTCCGTGCCCTCTCCGGCGTCAGATCAGCACGGCTGAGCTTCTCAGTCGAGCAAGAGAAGCGGTAACTGAGGTGACCTCCCGTGGCAGGAGGCGACGTGGGACACGGAGCCATTTTACAATTAATGGTCAGCTAATTATGCTCCGTAACCTCTCCGCCTTCGGTGAGGCCGCCACAGCTTTAACTTAATCTTTTGCCGGTGTAGCAACCTCTGTGGGGTTCTGTCGTATTTCTATATTTATAGCTTCCTCCTAAACTTTGTCGCAGGCTTCTCTGATATTAACCGTGAAGATGAGGCACTAATCTCGTATCTGACAGCGGTGATGCCGTACACTATAAATGCATAAATTGCGGGGAGCTGCTGTTTAATTCATGAGCGGCGAGAACAAAAAAAAGTCACAAAGCACAGTTCAGTTCACCAGCTTATTCTTGGCCCTTAAATCTACCTTTGATTGGATGTCACAGCTGATTTTCTTCTGTCTATTGGGCTAAGATCAGTTTATATCACCGTCTCTGTATCTTTGGAACAACACGACACAATTTATTGTTCAGAGAAACATTTCATGTAATCTATCATGGGTGTTTAACCACTAAAGCCACAGTTATTTTTCAGTTTCCCTCCTATAAATGCTAATAAATATGGAATATCTCTGCAACCACAAAGGTTATGGATGTAAGCCTGCTATAAAAAAGAAATCTACAACATGTGAGGGGACTACAAACGTGTCAGAAGCATTTTATGTTGCTGTGACAGAGCAAATAAAGATTATTGCAAAAAATTGTGTTTTACTATGGAAAGAAATACAGATGACACGGTGCAGCAGTGGGTAGAGTGGGTATATGTGTATGCTCTATGATAGACTGGTGACCTGCTTCTTGCACAAAGTGCACTGGGATTGGTCCTGCAGACACCTTTGACCCTAGTGAGGAACAAGCAGATATAGAAAATAAATGAATACAGATACAAATAATTTACTTAAAACAATATCAAACTGACCCATATCAGAAAAAAAGTAAGCTTGCAGTGCAAAGTTCAGCGATTATTAGGACAAGAGTTCAAAGATCAATTATTTGTCACACTAGAGATCATTACAGAACAGTATTGTTATGTTTAAAAAGGATATTATAAAGGGCTAAATTAAATAATCACACAAACAGCTAAAATCTGTATTAAATATCAAAATAGTGGTTAATTAAAGCCCTACTGATGATATTATCCATCCATCCATCCATTTTCTATCCCGCTTATTCCCTTTCGGGGTCGCAGGGGTCTGCTGGAGCCTATCCCAGCACATTTATGGCGAGAGGCAGGGGGATACACCCCAGATGGTCGCCAGCCAATCGTGGGTGATGATATTATATTAGACAATTTTCTTCTTGTGTTGATGATATTTATTTAGTGTGAGGTTTTTTTTATGCGATCTCTGAATAAAACCTAATGTCGCTGCTGTATCATGTTATTTGAATTATAACAGATTAAAAGGCTGGTGAGCCCCACGTCTGGTTTTCATGTCAAAAGCTTCTAAGACGTGAAACCGAAAGCTTTTCCTCAGCAGCAATTTGGACTGTCATCGCAGCGTTCGCCCGCCGGTTTGCTCACCTCCCTCTGATCCCCCCCCCCTCCAGGTTTTGCGATCCTCCAGGCCATCATGGAGTCGGCCGTGGCCAACAACTGGCAGGTGACGGCCCGGTCGGTGGGCAACATCGTGGACCCCGTGGAGTACAGGCGCATCATCGAGGAGATGGACCGCCGGCAGGAGAAACGCTTCCTGATCGACTGCGAAGTGGACAGGATCAACTCCATACTGGAGCAGGTACGGAGGCTCACACCAACGACAGAAATGCTCTTATTAAATGTCTTTTTTTTATTTTTAGCTTCACTGCTCTTGTGAAGACCAAAAACGCTTTCTGCTGTGAGCACCGTTTCCATTTACACACACATAATGAAAATAAGGCGGCCCTGTTTTCATTTCTTCCGTGGTTATTACCCTGAGCTACTTGCCGCGTGCGATTGCCTCAGATCTGGACGTTCTCATTTAGAAGACGAGGGGAAACAGCCAACATTCAATTAAGCTTGTTTGTTGATTTTTTTTGTTTTTGCAGGCGTGTTTGTTTGTTTGATGTCACCTGGGCTTAAGTCACGTGCAGGAATTAAACAGCCTCCCGGTCCCTGTTTCCAAGGTGATCGCCAGGCTCGCCGCGTTCCCACTTGAGCCTTGATTCGGCGTTCGCTAATGGATGCTGCTCGTTGTAACTGCACTTTGGAGACGGCCTGATTGTCAGAAATGTGTCAAATTAGGCTTAAACTGGGTACTTGCGTCGTCCTTCCTGAGAAGATCATCGGTGTTCATACAGAACGACACATTCTCCATGCAAACGATTTCTAGAGTTTACTGCACAAATAGATGGATTTTATTTTAACATTTACTGACAGTTACAAATTCTAGATGAAGGTCGTTCTCACCGTAACGGGTGTCACCTGAAACCTGAACATTAAAACAGACTAATGTCACCAGGAAAGTTGTCAACTAAACCAATCTATCTTCTCATTTTTCTGACACATGACCTATTGCAACGGCAAAAACTGTCGTCTCACAGGAGCGTGAAGATGTGTAGGAAGTAGTGTGATCCTGGTTGTATTGATCCTGCTACTGATAACATGTCAGAGTGGAGCGTTGAGCAAACCAAACACGTGAGTTTGACACTGGAACCTGGTTCTGGAGACATGTCCTACCAGTCTGTCTTTATGGCGAGCCATTTTAACATTTAAAGGCTGAATTTGACTATCCGGAATTAACATTGTCGATAATAATAACGTCTTTCTGACTGGCTGGAAGAGTTGAAACGACGTATAGAAATATCTGTAATTCACTTTAGACCATAGGCATAACGAGAGTTATAAATCTCTCAAATATCATACAATATGTTTTTCTATTTACATCTCTATTTGTCTATCCTCTAAAAGTGGATGTGTTTCAGAAACACAATTTTCCCAGTTAATACTGTAATTCAACATATCTGTAATTACTATTATAATTAATAAATATCTACAATTACATTTTGACTACTAAATGCTTCATTTCAGATATCCTTAAGGAGACATGCAGATATATTTAATTGTGGTGAATTAAACATCCTGAACTGGAATTATGACTAGTCAGGATCAACATGTAGATATGTCAATGTAATTGTGTGTTTATGTAGTGTTTCTCTGGAATGAATGACAAAAATGACTTCATTAAAGAATAGAATATAGTTGTGGATATCTTTGTCCTTTTCACTGAATTACAGATATCTGCAACACATATTCACACTGAATTTTAAATGTGTAAAATGCCATAAACTTTGGCTTCTTTCACCATGAGATCAATCTTTTACAAGCTTTAACCAAGTAGTCTTTTTTTTTTGTTTTAACTTTATCCAAACCAATCCGTAAACATATATATAATGTGATATTTGTGTGGTCAAGGGCAGTTTAAACGAGGCCTCGGGGAAATAAGACGTGACCACGTCAAACAGCTGAAAACCATGCACGTGTTCCTGCAGCTGCTCAGTGACGTGTTCAATTGTGTCAGGCCTAAAATAATCTGAGATTTTACACGGCCATGATTTCAAGCAATGTGGAGTAAATAAAGTGAATCAGACTACGTCAGAGACGTGCTGGCGCCGCTGCGGTAAGGTCAGCTCACGTCGTGGCTTCAGCCCCGATGTGAATTCATTATCGCCCCGACCAACATGTTTACATGAGAAATAACTCGAAAGGTACAAATGGACATTCAAATGACAAGAAACCAACATGAACACATAATGTGCTTTTTGAGATACCTGACAAATGCTTTTAAAATTATATTTAAAAAAGAAAGTTGCTTTTGTTCAGTGCATGGTTTCACCAACTTAGATTATTGTTATGTTATTGTTATATGGACTAAACTTAGAGTAAATTTCACATGCAATTAATAACTAGACCAATATATTAATCCTGTGTAGGCTTTAAAAGTACATCCAAAATAAGTTATCAAATCCACTCAACTTGGTTGTTTAGGTTGCTGGAACTCTATGAAGGAAATACTAGTTAGGACAATTTAAAATAAACTTTAAATCTGCTCAACAATGAGTGATAAGTGATGAAATTCAGATATTTCTTTTAGGTGCAACCGGTTTGCATGCTTTTTTTTTTAAACATAACGATAACTAACTGGATTTTGCCGTGTATTATCAGAACAGGGACAGAGCTGCAAGTGAGAAGTCAGGTTTTTTTTTCATGTCACAGTTTGCCTTTTGTCTGCAGGAAACAGGGAAATGTGCAGAACAAAAGCAGCGTGAGGTGTTGGCGGCGGTGAGATTGTCTGTTTTGTGCTCGGCTGAACCATTATTCCCCAGCATCGTCTCGACTTCCTGTTCTTCGCCAGGGTGTTTATGGGCAAAGGCCTCTGCCCTCTCCATAACAATCTTCATTATCACCCGCCTTATGGGTTTCGCTCTGACCTTCTCTGCTGATCTGTTTCCATTTTCCAGTGGCGGAATATATTTAGTGGCTGCACGCAACGTTTTCCGATAATTAAGACAAGTTTCCCTTCACGCTTGCAAATATTCTCCTGAAATTCCGGCGTGTCTGGCTGCGCCGATCATAATCTCTTTGCTGTGAATGGTGGCCTCGTAGGCAGCATCTGTCAGACAAGAGGCTCTCCAGATGCTTGTGAGAGACGAGGCACCCCTGCGTCTCCCGAGAGCGATTCCTCATACGAGCTGTGACATCAACACTTGCTTTTAATGTAATTTCAGCTCGCAATGTAAGTAGGACACGCTGTCCCGTAACGGCAACAACAATGAGCCTACTATAAATAGCCTACCCTCCTAGCCTGAGGGAAGATCACTCACAAAGGCTGGAGAGAGCAAACACAACCGAGATCACTCAGGCATCAGGAAGAAGCCATTTTGGATATGAGGTTTTACATTTTTATTTATTTAATTTTTTTGAATCAGTGTTTTTTTATTGGACTTTGTGTACAGTCGATTATCACTGTGCATTCTGCATCCGGGCTCTTATCTCTACACAGTAATGAATCCATGTGCCGATATGTATCATTCAATTTGCGCTAATTGCTCTTTATTATCAAGGTACTCTCGCTTTTAACGGGCCTTTATTTATTGATGAATGTGCCGTGGGGATCACGTCGCTTCCCCTCCCCCCCCTCACTACTTTTAAAAGTATCAGCCCGCTCATCCCCGCCGTAAAAGTAAAGACGGAGCGATAAACACCTCTGAGGCTCCTCATCAATAATGGAAGTACAGTGGATTTATATTCGCTGCCAGAGGAGCAGTCACCTCCAGCCCCCCCTGCATGGTGGACAGACAGAGGAAGACTCACACAGAGATAAAATATATATTTATATATATATATATATATATATACACACTAGAAAGGAAAGAGCTTGTGGGAATCGAGCCATGCAGTGTAAGTCTCCGCTGGAATTCCACACCCGGCAAGTGGGGTTGTGAAACCAGACACTACGTTATCGGGTTGAAACGTGATCTCCGTGGACGTTATTTAATCCCCTTTCTGTTGTCCGTTTCATGCTGTGACACGAAAGAAAAAAAAGGGTTTCTGTAGCATAAATATAACATCCGAGGGAGCTGATTTATGGCTTCGAAAACGACGGTGTGTGTTTTAATAATGCATGTGTGAGTAAGCCTGCTGTTGCCACACAGCGAACACAGGCTCGTGTTCACACACAGCATGATGTTCTCAGGCTGAAAGAGATTCGCATCAGTTTGAAAAGATTCATCTTAGGGACAATGAGGCACATTTGATTTTGCACTGATGTATATTTTAGTGAATCTATAGGTTGCTTTAGTGATTTAATCTTTCCTTTCTTTTCTGAGTTTTGCTAGTTTACCATTGACTTTTTATATAAAGCCTCAACTTGAACTGCAAATGAAAAAAGCGCAAATAAGAAAAGAGCGTATGTGGTAGCTGCAGTTGAAATGCAGTATGACGTCTTACAAATAACCAGCAGCAATAGATTTATGAAAAAATTCATAGTAAGGACTGATGTACATTTTATGGGACACAGTGACTTTGTAGGCTGCTTTATATTTAGTTGCCCTGTATTTTCTAAGTTTTCTTGACAGTGTACCATCAAGTCTGTATATCGCCACCCTATTAAAATCAAGTCATTTTTGATTAAGTGAGTTTTTGTCGTAAATCATCTCTTGATGATGCTGCCACATCTGGTAAAATCACTTGAATCCTGAGTTGAAAGGATCCGACTCTACATTTTACTTTAGATATTTTATTTTTCATCTAAGTCAACTATTTTTTGATTGCCCATCCATCCATCCATCCATTGTCTATCCCGCTTATTCCCTTTCGGGGTCGCAGGGGTCTGCTGGAGCCTATCCCAGCGCGTTAAGGCGAGAGGCAGGGATACACCCCAGATGGTCGCCAGCCAATCGTGGGGCACACACACCATTCACACACCATTCACTCTCACACTCACACCTATGGGCAATTTAGAGTTTACCAATTAACCTGAGCATGTTTTTTGTATTGTGGGAGGAAACCGGAGTACCCGGGGAAAACCCACGCAGACACGGGGAGAACATGCAAACTCCACACAGAAAGGCCCCAGACCCAGGCCCCCAAGGCGGTCTTGAACCTGCGACCTTCTTGCTGTGAGGCAACAGTGCTACCCACCGCACCACCGTGTCGCCCTTTGATTGCCCAAAATAGGATAAAATGACAATTTAACAAGCCATCATGATAGCAGCTGCTTTAAGAAGCAAGAAGAAGCTCTAAACATGAATCTTAAATCAATTTCTGCTGGTGAGTGAAAAAGGCTTTGGGCTATAATGTTTTATAGTAAATTTAGTCTAAATTTCACAAGTCAGACTTTAATATTAATTTGACATAATATTCTGTGCACATCAATAAATTCAATAATATGTAGCAAAATATAAAGAAAGAAAAACAGTTCCAGGATCTTCAGTCCATTTAATATGTGTCATCACTTCACTGAAAATTTGCCTCATCTCAGTTTTCAAAAAGTCATAGTGAAGAAAAAGGGACCTGACCTTAGTTTATTTTAACGCCAGGTAATGATAGTTTAGAGTTTTCACTGCGGAATGAAAGGACAGGTTGATCCAGGTTTAAGTTGCTAAGGTCACACTAGAATGTTCAGAAATAGTCTTTATGTTACATAAGTGACACACAACGTTCTACGTATGTCCACAGTCATCCACGGTCAAGGCCTTTTTTGATTGAAATGATTCATAAATTCTCACACTTTTCACTTACCTACCATTCACTTTCCATGTAGCTTGCATTCTAATTCACAGAAATGAACCTCACCTGTTCTTACTATGTAACTTCAGAATAACTCACTCACTTCCACCACTATTTTCCCTATTTAACAGTATCACTTGGCTGTGTTTTAGATCATAACTATTGTACAATTACGTCCTTCTTTTTAACTCCTGGTCCTTTCTTAACAATCCTATAATCCAATATTTACCAGACATATTGTAAATTAAAGCATGTACAATATGAGTACTACTTTTGGATCAGCGATTGTTACAATCTTCTTCTGTTCGTAGGGGAATGTCACCCCTATTCCAGAGTTTTGTTATTCATTCATTCATTTTATGGTTTGGAATATTAAAAAATAGGTATAGAGAGTGCAGAAATTGGCTAATAAAACGTCTGGCTGGTAGCAAAGTTACCTCTGTGAAATGCACATCCATGTATGTCTAATTGTCATCCAAGGGCAAATTTATACAGTAATAAATCCACAAGAAAATTTGTCATTCAGAGAGTCATAAAATGTTATTTTTCATTATCATTATTTAATTAAACAGAAGACACATGACTCGTTGACATCCATCCTCTTTAATTTCCATAATCTTTAAATATGTAATGTAAGTTGATTTCCCTGTAACTACTCTTACCCTCCTCTTCTGACCGGCTGTGCTCAGGCCTTCATTTTCTTTTTCCCTTACTTCCATAATGAAACACAGAACATGGCTTCTAAAAATAAGAAAAAAAAACCCACTGGCGGTAGTGGAGTAACTTTTTATGCAGTGCTCTTTGTAGCCCGATCTACAGAGACTCCATAGGCAGCCGCGCTTTAAAGAGAGCGAAAAACCAAAAAACAGCTTCAAACGAACGCGAGCGGGAGAGTTGGCAGGTGCACAACCGCAACAAGGAGAGTGAGGACGTTACACATTTCTTTTCTTTCTTTGGGGGATGGAGTTGGCATTAAATGACAGGGCTGTGTGATGTTAGGAAGTGTGTAGCTAATCGCTGAAGGGAGCAGGAGCCAAACCATCAGACTGCACACGTTCTGCACAAGAAAATCCTCATGCTGTATGCATTATAAAAGACAGTTAACATTTGCAATATTATATTAAGCCAATATATGTCAATATATTTTCAAGCTATATTATTCCCTCCTACATATTAAGAGTAGGCAATTATGCATAAAATGTGCCAAATATTTAAATTAAATGAATAAATAGTTTTCAATATTAATCAATATAAACACATATTTATTGATAGGCTTTTTCTTAACATCACCCAGCACTTGTATCATTAATCTGTGATTTGTGTGTTAATTTACTACATTGTGGAGCAGGTATTTTCAGAACTGGCATGTCCGTCTTAATCAGTTGCATCCTTCCTCACATTTTGTGTCCAGCAGCATAACAACAATTACTTGACTGCTGTAGAGGGACAGTTCATCAACCTCTGGATGCCACTTCTGAATAAGGCAGACGACAAATCATTGTAACAAAGAGAAGCCTCCATCACTGGGAAGGGAATCAAATCCTCTTGAAGGCACATGGGCAGACATCCAGCTCTGCACAGGACCCAGGCTCCAGTCTGCTTAATTAGACTCTGTTCCCGCTGGGAATATTTAGGCTGATCGGCGAGCAGCTCGCCTGGGCTCCGGCTGCCATCAGACAGCATGGGTCAGAGCTCCCGGTCCAGGGAGGAGAGAGACAGCAAATACTGATAATTGAGACCTGAGACAACTGGTGTCTCTGTTGTCCCCTGTCCATGGCCTCTCTGCAGCACTTAGAGCTGCACATTAATGATCCTCAACAAAGCAGCAGATACAACATCACTCTGCAGTGGGGTTATTTATTTACTACGGGTCCTCTGATCATTTATAACGCAATGACATGATATATCCATATCGATGACTATATCTATACCAAAACTATAACTATAACTACAACTTTATTACTATAATATATATATATATATATTAACTATATCTATTACCTATATCTATAACTAAAATTATTACTATAACTATTAACTATATCTATAACCATAATTATTACTATTAATTATGGTTACTATGACTGTAACTATATCTATAACTATTAACTATATCTTTATCTATAACTATAACTATTAACTATATCTATAATTATAACTATTAACTATATCTTAACTATAATTATTACTATAACTATTAACTATATCTATAACTATAATTATTACTATAACTTTAACTATAACTATGACTGTAACTATATCTATAACTATTAACTATATCTTTATCTATAACTATAACTATTAACTATATCTATAATTATAACTATTAACTATATCGATAACTATAATTATTACTATAACTATTAACTATATATATACCTATAACTAAAACTATAACTGTAACTATATCTATAACAATTAACTATATCTTTATCTATAACTATAACTATTAACTATATCTATAATTATAACTATGAACTATATCTATAACTATAAATATTACTATATCTATAACTATGACTATTAACTATATCTATAATTATAACTATTGACTATATCTTTTACCCTAACTATACCTATAGCCATAACAACTATAACCTCAGCCCTGACTGTAACTGTGGAGCTGGGGTTATGGGAAACACAATTTAAGAGGGGAATATTATTCGACAGGATATCACATTCACCCACTTTTTAAAAATATTGCTGTATGGCATTATGAGATTAGGTTGATAATATATTTATACTGGCTATTTTTTTTCTTCAGTTAAAACAGCATCATGCAAAAAGTAAAAAAAAAAAAAAAAAATCAGGTCTTGTGTTATTATGATCCGTTCTTCTTGGACAGAGGCCCAGTGGGCTGGACTCACAGATCCATGAGGCAGTGGAACGCTGCCAGATGGGAACAACTATAGAAAACAGATGACAGGGCATGGCACCACGATCCTTTTCAATGTGCATTAAAAATGTAGGAGCCAGACAGCCAGTAGAGCTGCAGGTTCCTTCTTGCTCTCAGGCTGCAGTTTTCTTCTTCTCCCCCCCTTCTAGCCTCTTGATGTTTTGTGAGACACTGATTTAGACAGAGAGCAAGATGTGAGTCCTGTGACAATTAGAATGTGTGGTCCTCTCTGTGAGGGAGGTGGCCGTCCCCTTCCAGGTGGCTTAAAGCAATTATCTCAGGGCACCCTACAAATAAAGAATCAGAATCCTTAAAATATCTGTTACACCCAGATGCTTCTTTTTTTTTTAATTCAGAATGGTCCACACATAGAAAATCTAATTAAATTTTGCTGGATAGTGAACTTCTTAATATATTTGTGAAGTCGCACAACTGCGGTGGTTTTTCTCTTACTAATTAGAACTTGACCTTAAATTATTTTGAGAAACAACTTAATTGAGAGCACATTATTATACCTGTAAACTGTAAATATTTTTTTAAATTGTGATCAAATTAAAATGGAAATTGCCCCGATAGCCTTTAGGATTTACTGACAAGAATGATGTTAATTAGCTACATTGTAAGCCTTGTAAAACATTGGCCATACTTACTGATTATGTTTAATGGCAGTTACGCAAAAAACAAGCTTTTTATGGTTGTCTTTTTTATTTATTTTTCTTTTATAAATATACAATGCACAGTGTGTACAGTTTTTTTTTTCATTTTCACTGATAAAATGTTGATGTTCTCCTGGCAGATTTTTCAACTTTAGAATCTAATAATATTTCTCTTTTTTTGTGCAATTAAGTCAAAAATATATTCAGACTATCATATTCTGCTCCCATGTTTGGAGCAGAAATGTTTGGCAAAGAAGCCAAATAACAAATCTGTCACTACAAATGTGCAACCAGAAAACCAATATTTGATGACATATCGCTATGCTGATGAATTCGCTTCACATTAAAATCAAATTCTCGTAATATTCTAGTAATAGCTGCAAGCTTATGTAGTTTAGGGAGCCAATATAACTTTCAATATCATTCAATATAGCTTTTTACTCACGCGTTATTTGTTTTCATACACCTCGCAGCTACTATAAGCAATATTTGTTCACAGTTGATTATTTTCAGCTAAATGAAGTTCCAGTCAGAAACAGCAGGTGAGGTGTCACTTTTAGACTTAATGCAGACGTGTGAAGTGCGTGTTGGTGCCTGTGTGAGGCTGAGCTGTAACCAGGAGCCGCGGCTGCGTCGAGTGCTCGATGGGTCACCGCCGCTCCCGCACACATGGATGAACAGCAAATGAAAAGCTTTTCAAGACAATTTGGAAGACGATGAGCGGGGAGAGAGAGAGAGAAAGAGAGAGAGCAAAAAAAAGCCTCCAGGAGCTTCCAGCAATTTTTGCTTATTAGGAAAACTGAGTATGTGAGAATTTCAGATTCGGTAGGGGGCGAAATGTCGAACACAATGAAATCATTCTGCATTTCCAAGGAAGGTAATTGGATTTATTGTTGAAATTGCTCAGAGTGTATGAGCCATTTGAAGGGCCAACCTTGCAGCATCAAGGACGTTCCGTCTCCAGAGACAATTAGGAGACATTGAGGCAGGAGTCAGCAAAGGATTTAACCTGAGAAAAACTAGAAGCCCTGATACAGCAGCAGCATTGAGTTTTATTCATATATCACATGAGAAACCTCAGCTACAACACTACAAGTATTTGTATCTGTAGTAAGACACAATGTTACTTTTACAGCAACAATATATCATCAATACAATAAGAAAATAGTTTAATTTTATATCATTAGTATGGCTGAAATTAACCACTGTTTTGATATTTAATTTAGATTTGAGCTGATTAGTTAATTGGGTCCTTTATAATCTCCTTTTTAAACATCTTACACAATATATTCTTCATGTCTTGCGATGATCCTCAGTGTGATTCCTATATCTTATTAATCATTGAGCTTTGCATTGTTGATAATTTAGCCTTCTTTTGGTCTTGTTTTAAGTTTTAAATAAACATATTCACATCTGTAGTAAATCATTCGATTTTTTATTTTTGCAATATTCTAACTATATTGTCTCTGTAACAGCAACATAAATTGATTCCAACACTTCTGTAGTCATCTCACATGTAGATTTATTTTGACATCAGGTTGAAGTCCATAACCTTTGTGGTTGTGGAGATATTACATATTTATTGTCATTTATGGCAGACTGAAAAAAGGCCTGGGGTGTGAGTGTTTAAAGGGCACAGGTGAGAATAAAAGCACAACTGTCACACTACATGGAGATACCCACGACTAAGAAGCTGGAAAAGGGAGAATGTGGCTGTTGTAAAATGTCTCCGACATAAAGACACATTTAGATGATTTCAGAACCTGAGTATACTCACCGAAACTGCGGGGGAGTGTAGAAAGATAAAAGACTAAAAAAAAACACACACACACACACACACCCAACCATCCACCCCCACAGTGTATTTTTTCCTCAGCCAGGGAGAATCAGAATCCAGAGAGATGGTGCGGTGGTGAGTGTGTTGGAACCTGCAGCTCTGGCTCAGACAGGTGCGTTTTTTGGCTTTTAATTAAGTCTCGTGTGTGTGTGGCCGAGGCAGGCGGAGCAGGAAGAGGCAGACTGTGCAGCTACAGGCAGTTGCAGAGCGAGAGAGAGGGAGAGAGAAAGAGGTTTGCTGCAGCCTTGACCTTATTTTACACGTTGAAGTTAATGGAAAGGAACAAGCTCTGTCATCGCCGTTTCTGCCTCCTCTCTGTGTGTGTGTGTGTCACACACAAACACACACACATGTACCAATGTGCTCGCGTTGCCCGTGCAAATCGTCTTTTTTCTTTCTTTCTACCAGCTATTCTTTGCTTTATATATAGATATATATAGATATATATAGATATATACCAGTTCCCTCTGTCATGTTCTTGTGTGCAAATTGCATTGCACTTTTTCTGATTTAATATGAATATATTACTTCTGCCAGATTTTCCAACTCTAAAATATATAATAGTCTTCCTTTTTTATGTGCATTTAAGCCTAAATGTATTCAGGTTCTTGTGTTCTGCTCTTTTGTTTAGAGAGGAAAAATGCATGACAAAGAAGCCAATTAGTACAAAAAATATAACTATAATGTGCCTTAAAACAACCAGAAAACCAATGTTTGATGAAATATGAATATTTTGATGTAGTAGCCCTCACGTTCAAATCAAATTCTTGGGGTATTTTAATGATGGCTGGGCTATGTATGATGAGCTGTAGTTCAGTGAACCAGTATAACATTCAATTTACGGCATATATATGCACTTAATATAGCTTTATAGTTCAGTTTACGGCCAATTAAAATAGAACAACTCCCTGCTCTCTGTGTGTGTCACACACACAGACACACAAACACACACACCTACACACACACACAGAAATGTGCTGTCGCTGCCATTGCAAATCATCTTTTTTCTTTCTTTTTACTATATATATATATATATATATATATATATATATATATATATATATATATATATAAACAGTGTATATATGGTATAAAATTGAAGATGTCTTTCAGCTCCCTCTGTAATGTTCTGAGTGTTATGAGATGTGACTCACCGTGTGTCTCCTCCTGCGACTTGTAGGTGGTGACCTCGGGAAAGAACAGCAGAGGATACCACTATATCCTCGCCAACCTGGTGAGCACTCACAACGCGAAGCCATCAAAATAAAACCACAGCAACAGACACGAGCTACAGCAATGGCTAAGTGTGATGCAAAGGAATGCAACACGTTGGACTAATTTAGTCAAAGATGGCCGCAGCTGTGACATATTGAGCGTGGGAATAAACAGAAAGATAAAGGGCCTGCGTAAATAAGAAGAGAAATAAGTTAATGATGAGCAAGCCTAAGCCTCTAATGATCCCTTTCTCCGATCCCGGGCTCTCTGCTCTCAGGGCTTTTCCAACATGAGCCTGGACAGGGTGTTTTCTGGTGGAGCGAACATCACAGGCTTCCAGATCATCAACCCAGACAGCCCCATCGTCCAGCAGTTCCTCCAGCGCTGGGAGCGCCTGGATGAAAGAGAATTTCCAGAAGCCAAAAACACTCCGCTGAAGGTCAGGAGGCGCATCCGCCCGAGGCTGCACTTACATTTTATTTAACATCTTCACATTCCTTCTTTTTTTCTGCCAAGTTTAGAGCTCGGCAGAAATGAGAAAACGCAGTTTTGTCGATGCAAAAAACGCTTTGATCCTCGTACTTTTCATATCAATCACAAAGCATTGCCATTGATTTTGGTGTGTTTTCAGTGGCGCGGTTCTGTGTTTATTCCATTTTATTTTATTTATGCTTTTGTCTCAGTACACGTCGGCTCTGACCCACGACGCCATCCTGGTGATCGCCGAGGCCTTCCGGTACCTGCGCCGCCAGCGGGTGGACGTGTCTCGCCGGGGGAGTGCGGGCGACTGCCTCGCCAACCCCGCTGTGCCCTGGAGCCAAGGCATTGACATAGAGAGAGCCCTGAAGATGGTAGGACCCCGTTTGCTGCTTTTTGATTAGAGTCAATATTTCGCTCTCATCACTCTGTTCTAATGGTTGTTGAGTTTTTTTTTAATCAGGTTTATTTGTGTGTATGTGTGTGTGATTTAAACAAATTTTAAAAGTTGTTACTAATATTCAGCTTCAAAAACGACCAGTTTACATTTATGTTGCTGATGTTGCTTTAACTCTCACGCCTTCCTCAAATTTGCTACTTTTCAAAAACTTGGCTAAAAGGCACAGACAACCATTTAAAATCATGACACATCACACTATTTTTTCCAGATTCTCTTCCATAATTCTCTTAAACAACTTCTTATCTCTTTAAAACTACTAAACATTACATTTCAGGACCTTTTTTCAGTGCAAGTTTATCTATTTGTATTATTTCATTATTTATAGGAAAGAAAGCATAAATATGTAACTTTTTCCATATAAAAAATCACAAGAGGATGAGGCTTTGGGGGTGATTAGGGCCCTGCATATGTCAAAGATTAACACCAAAATTGATTTGAATACATTATCTCCAGTATATTTAATACTGTATGTGTGAGTAATTCTGCTGTTGCCACACAGTGAACACATCCTCTAATACTGTTCACATCCACTATGATGTTCTTTGGCTGTACAGAAAATTATAGATTCACAATTGTTAAAAAAAAATAAATAATAAGGAGGTACATTTGATTTTGCACCAGTGTACATTTTACATTTTTCATCTGTAGGTTGCGCTATATCTAGAGTTTTCTTGCTAGTTTATTATTGAGTTTGTATATAACGCTTTGACTTTAACTATAAAATATGAAAGAACAAATAAAAAAAGAGTGTATGTGATACCTGTAGGTGAACTATATGATGATGTCTTGCAAACAACCAACTAAGACTGTCCGGTCTTTTTTTGCTTTTTCATTTACTTCCTTTATAAACACAGAACTGATGAACTAACGAAAAAAAAAAAACTGGCTGTATTAAAAGGAAGTTGCATTGATTCTTATTCTCCTTTAAAAAAACTACAAATTTTACATGTATGGCAGCTAATGTTGCACAAAATACAGCTCTGATTCAAAAGCAGATCTCACAATCAATCCAGACAACTAGTACTTCCTTTAAAAGGGAATGTAAAAACACAAGAGGCATCCACATCTAAATGCTAGAAACGTCTTTGACACAAAACACACGCACACCAGCTGTAGAGAGCAATGAAGCCATGTATCCAGACTGTTGCATGCTGGTGATTCCTGTCTCCTCTTGGTGCCTGACAGGTCCAGGTACAAGGTATGACAGGAAACATCCAGTTTGACACGTTTGGCCGAAGATCTAATTACACGATCGACGTGTACGAGATGAAGTCGGGAGGCCCCAGGAGGGTAAGTGAGCACAAAGCCTCTAAACAGCATCATAGTTTAATTAATGCATTAATAAGCTCTCCTCGCAGGATTAGCACATGGCAGAGATTGTAGCATCATACACTTGTGGTTTCCTGAGTCCCAGGGGGGAAAATAGTGGTAAAAAAAACACATTTCATAGATATATTTTTTTTAAATGTATCAAATTTTTTCAGCATGTGTACTGTGGTAATGCTCAGGGATTCAGTACACAATGAAGAAGAGCACACAATTAAAATGTTTACACACTAAATTAATTAAAATCTGACAAAAAACATTTGAATTATGAAAATCATGCTCACCATTTCACTTATTTCTACATAAAATCTTCTAATTTTGATGCCGTCCCCCTTTGAAATGAATGTGAGAGGGAAGCTGCAAAAGGCCACAAATGTGATGCTATTGCACAGATTCCTGTGCTCCTGTGGTGAGGATTTTCCCTTCTGGTGGCGTGTTGGCAGCGGCTCAGGTTGATTCGGATTCGGACAGATTCTGTCAGTCGCCCAGTCTTGCAAATCCAACCCAAATCATGTGAGTTCACCTCCCTGCTGAGAATTCAATCTGGAATAAAGAAAAAAAAAAAAAAACAACACCCGCTGAGAATCAGCCGAGCAGATGGAAGCCGGACCGGTCCGTGAACTCCCAGCGGAGGAAGACATTGCCACGATTATTCGCGACGGTGGATAATTCTGGATGCTCGGCGTTGACAGAGCAGCTGCCATGCGTTTCCAACGTGGAGATGTGACGCCGGAGAGGCTGACAGCCGAGGCAGGTGGCATCAGTCACGTCCAGTTTGAAGGGTTCATGTCGATGCCCGAGTGGAGCACGGAGCTGCCAATCATCCATTTCACAGGCTACAAGGACAGGGAAGCTTGTGGGCTGGCTTTTGCTAAATCATAGAATTATATTGGCTTTTTTTTTTTTTTTAATGTAAACTTTCTACAGTTCAGATCAGTTTCCAGCTTTTTTCACATGGAATTCTCCTGATGCAACTGATAAACCGGGCTGTAGTGAAGCTGGTAGTTAGGTGGAGGCAGATTTTACAGCCTGAGAACATCCTCAGCTCCATCATCTCACCAGTGAGAAACTCACTGACATATTATTTGAACCCTAACAGTGGTATTTACTGCTACCAATGTTAAATTAAATGGCATGTGTACAGCATGCAGCAGCATATATCTGCTCTATAAATAACATGGATGCTGTCCTCTTCTAAGGGGAAACAAATCAGCATCCAAAAAAAAAGGAAATTTATTTTTTTTGCTCATATAGCAATAGAAACATAAACATTTGACACAAATAGAATAGCTGAAACTGTCACTCTTTTATCATTGATGTGACATGGCAATGACGGATAACCAGACATCAATCTGAGACGCATTGAAAATAATAAAGAACTGTGAGCCACAGCTCACATTAGCTTCGTTTAGTCCAATGACGGGTGGTCAGGGTAGGCAGCGATACAAAAAGATAATCTTAAAAGCACACACTTAGAAGCTCACACTCAAGCCACAAACAATGAAATTACAATACGATTGCACACATTGAAAGCAAATTTAGGCCTCATTTAAGGTCAAAAGCCCAAGACATGAACCTGCCACGCTTACATGAACAGCGATTTATGACGTTGAATTTCAGAAGGCAAACCAGCCTGGTTGCCATGGGAACACACAAACAAGCCTCGCGACATAAACTCGCTTGCATTATGAAGGCCAGGGCAGGCTGCAACATGTGCTGATTAATGACGGCGCCTGTACAAACTAAAATGGCTCTGTTCCTTCAGAACGAGAACAATTATATTGTGAAATTATTAGGCAGGAGTATTATCCTGAAAAACCTATTAATATTTGATGGTGTAAGGTGGAATTTTCCATATGAGAATACCCTCTGCTCACAACCTCACAGCACGCTGCTGATTTCCTCTAAATTTTGTCACTAAAACAAGCTTGAAAGCAAACATCCACTTAAGCGGCTTGTTGGTTGTTGCACCTGTAGAGGATTTTTTGTTTGGATGCTGACTGATCAGGTCGTTTCCTCTTCTACGATACCACTAACACAACACAACAGTCTATTGGCTTGTGAGCCACAGTTGGCCATGGAAAGGGAATTACTCCTGAAGACACACGCACGCGGCTGCTCCAGGACCACCCCAAACTCTGACCAGGTCCACGCAGCAGGAAGGAAAGTGGCCCCGTACTGTCCACACAGCTCAGCACCCCTAAACACAGCATGAGACGATTCCTGGTGACAGCAGCGTGAGCACGGAGCTGCGCCGCCACCAGTGCCGCTTCCCAACAGGAAATAAACATAAGGCAGCTACTGGAATGGTCACAGGCCAGTGTGTGTTTCTGTGTTACCTTATGCAGCGTTTAAACGCCCCACTGCAGCGGCTTCACGAAGCGCATGCTGACTGGTGCGGGGGTGGGAATGTGTGGCGGACAGCACCTTCCACAGAGCAAGGTCACAAAGTGCTTCAAGAGATAAAGATGAAAAAAAAAAAATCAACATCAATATTATCACCCTATTAAAATAAGGGCCTGAGTAATTTTTTTTCAAATTTCTAGGGAAAACATAAAAACCTTATTAAATGTAGAGAATATTACATTTATTAATCGTTTCAATCAAAAAGGCCTTGACAGTGGATGACTGTGGACACACATAAAACATTGTGTGTCCTGTAACATTAAAGAATAACGTGACAAGTTTTGAACATTCTAATGTGACTTTAGGCAATTTTAAAATGGTTTTCCAGATGGAAACTAGCCTGTGGCTGTAATTTGTTAAATTGCATGTAAATGCTCATTAATATGCAATGTCCCTTTTTAATTTTAATTTAGACTAAATGGCTACAAAAGAGAAACCTTAGACAAGTAGACAAGAATCATGTTTAAAGCTTCTTCTACACCATAAATTCTTGCTTATTGAAGCGGCCGCCTTCATGAAAGCTTGGTAAAATGCCCAAGTCAACTTATTTCATCCTAAAGTATCAAAAATTGACTTAGGCAAAAAAATAAAACGGCCTAAGTCGCCCTCTTCACTTCGGCTGTTGTCCTATTAGACATAAAGAGTCTGATACTTTCACCTCAGGATTAACCTGTTAAAATCTATTTTGTAACAGCAACATAAATTGATTCTGATGCTTTCTGTAGTCACCTCACATGTTGTAGATTTTGACACCAGGTTAAAGTCCACTACCTTTGTGGTTGTGGATGTTTATAGCATTTATCGTTTATAGCAGGGAACCTGAAAAATAAACCTGGGGCTTAGGTTAAGGTGATTTTACCAGATGTAGCAGCATCATCAAGAGATGACTTAGGCAAAAAGACTGAAGTTGGTCAAAAATTATTATTTTAATAGGGCGATGATATGCAGGATTTGTTAGTGAGACCTTAGAAGAGGTGAGAGTGATGCCATGAAGCAGAGAAATAACATGTTTTTAATTACACCTTGCTCTGTTTTTGGCTGGAGGCTTACACACACACACACACACACACACACACACTGTTACCCCATTAAAACAATGTGAGAGAATGTAAGTGATGACTGACCGGTTATATTTGTATGAGTTATACATACTTTTTTTTTTTTTTTTAGGAAAATCCTGCATACCCGACCTTTAAATAGCACCACAGAGATTAAGTTTGTCTTGAGTGCACTATTGACGCTGCTTTGCCTGTTATGTAAGAGAACATTTGCAAAGCCAGGAATAGATTACTACTGCTCCGCTGAAGTGAGAAGTACGAGTACATCAGGCCGCAGCCGTTCTGCTCCCAGCTGCACACACATACCACTCTCACACATTTTCGGAGGCTCTGCTGCAAAACTGTCCCTCTTTCTCCTTTCCTGTGATAACGTGTGAACGTTTCTGTCATTTTCAGATCGGCTACTGGAATGAGTACGAAAAATTTGTATATATAATGGATCAGCAGGTCACCAACGAGTCCTCTTCTGTGGAAAACCGAACAATTGTGGTCACTACTATTATGGTACACTCTCAAGCAGGTTTTAAGTGTTTCACGTTAAGACTTCTGCCACTCAAGGTCAAGGTGTCCATTGTTGCAATCTGTCCTGGGAGGGTAGAATAATATTATTTTCAGTTGCTTTCCATCCACTCACTACATGTTGAAACAGTCGATTCACAGAGAGTGTTTCAACTGTATCCGTGTGGGTGCCAAAGCATTTTGTTTTTTTTATATTACAGTGGGCTGTTGTAGTAGTGACATCACAATAACGGCTTTGGTAATGATAACTGTAAAAAGATAAGACACCATCGTATTCACATGTCAGTGCATACGTAAGTAACAATGGTTCCCTCTCATTAAGTAAACCGTCAGTGTCGCTGTGGCTGAGCCGTGTCCCACTGGAGACGTGAAATGATCTGCACACCAGCACACAAACAAGCAGAGGCTGCAACCTTTGCTTGTTTAAGCCTTCGCTCCGATTGTCTCCCCTGTCCTTCCCCTGGATAAATGTTCTCTGAAACCAGTCCTCCCAGTAGACGAGGTTTAGGGTCGAGACGCAGCGCTAGTTAAGTCAGGACGCATTAGTTGCAGGTCAGCAATCATCGGCCATTTTTAAATGTAAGATAAGGTGCGCCTTATCTTACATTTAAAACCACGGCCTCTCGTGTCTTTCTGACTTTGCCTATTATGTTTGCATCTTAGGCAAATTCAGAATGTAATAGTCACATATTTCCATCTCAATGTCTAGAAAACCCATTGTCCTCATGACCAGGCTGGAAATAGATTGAGCAGAAAGACGCAGACGAGTGTAGAGCCATCGCAGCATTTCCTCACTGCCAGGCATGTCCTTGATTTGAATAAAGTCAGTTATTATTTCAGATGTCATCTCATTCACCTCATGTTGCCCTTCGTGCTTCTCATAACTTTAATGTGAACTTTATATTGAATGTAAGGCCGCCCTATTATAATAGGGTGCGCTTCTCTCATGTTGTCTTTCGTACACATCGTTCATGAATGCAGGTAGGAAGTTATACAGCAAAGAAAATACAAATTTAAGCCAAAAGAAGCTCACCAAACCAGACGAAGCCTGTCGCTGTTGCTGAAAATCCCCGAGGTGGCAAACGCTCATCCGAGGGAGGTGTAGTGGCAAACATGTTTTGTTAAATGGAGGAATAAGAGGATGTTTTATTGAAATCCAAGGCACAGAGGTGATGTGGCTTAGTCAGAAAGTACGACCAACATGCAGATTATTTTACCGTCGTAAAAGTGATGAAGGACGACCAAATTCAATCAGACATTTCAGACGATGATACGATCACTCTTCTGATTTTGGCTTTTTTTTCTTTTGCGTAATTAATGTCCGTTGGATGAATGGATCGATCTCTTCGCTGATTTCGATGTCTTTAATCTCTTTGCTGTCACTGACGGGTTACTTTATGAACTGGAAAAGTGCTCCATCCAGCACGCCATCCCACCCCCCCCTGCCCCGCTGTTCCCTCCTTGCTGTGTGTTCGTTAGATGCTTCTGTCCTCCCGCTGGCCCAGCCGGCCTCTTTACTCCGGCACTGACCCGCTTTTTATAGCCCCCCACTAACCTGCCTGTTAGCAGCGTTCGGAGGGTTCCTTTTAAAATGTATGCCACTACAGATCACTGAATACACGCCATGGAATGTAATTTATCACATATTTCAGTCGATTGCTCACATTAACACTTCACACTTATTAGTCTCCAGAAAAAGAGCTGCGCAAGTCACTAGAAAACACAGAAAGGTGCACAGAGAAAAAGGTTTTGTTGAAAATGACTTAATGTTAAGTGGTTATCTAACACTAGATACAGTATATATTCGAGTTGAAAATTAAATTAAATCCAATCTTATTCAATAAATATCAAATATTTAGTTAAATGAATAACATTCAGACAATGAACAAAACCAAATATTTCACTGTTGTAAACATGTACACAGTTATAAATGACGTTTAGTTCTTACTTTTTCTAATTACTTGTAATTGAGTTAAATTAACTTGTTATAACCGATGGCAGTGCATTTTAGAATTAATAAAAAAAAAAAACACAATTATGATTCAATAATAAAGTAAAATGTAATAAATAAACCAGATAAACTCAGTAAATGTTTAAGTAGCTTAGCTCCTACATAATCAAGATAAATCCGATGTAAATAAAGCTTTTAGCTAATTTTCTGTATCTTAACCTGAATTTAACATTCAGATAATAAACCAAACCAAATGTTTTACTTGTTTGCACATGCGAAGAAGGTAAATGTTAAATTATCTTATTTTAAGGAAGGGCGCTACAATAGATACATAAATTATTCAATTTAAAACAAAACATAAGTATGATTTAATAACACATTGAAACATATTAAATAAACCTGATAAAAACATGTGACATTTAAAGGGGGTCTGAATGTTTTTTTTCAGTGTAGCCTGCCTGTAACTGCAATCTGTGTGACCTCTGCTGTGTCTGTGCTCGTGTTCCCCTCATCTGTCCGTGATCCCGGCATGTCTGCATGTTCCAGTTCAATCACGGCCACTGTGGATGTGTTCTCTGATGACTATGAACTCAAAAACTCTGTCTGATTAACAGGAAGCTCCGTATGTGATGTACAAGAAAAACTATGTGCAGATGGATGGGAATGACAGATATGAAGGCTACTGTGTCGATTTAGCTTCTGAAATTGCAAAGCATGTGGGGATAAGATATAAGCTGTCAATAGTTCCGGATGGGAAGTACGGCGCCAGAGATCCGGAGACCAAGACGTGGAACGGGATGGTGGGTGAACTGGTTTATGGGGTAAGTGTCAGTCCGCCTTGTGCAGCTCATAATCAGCTGTTCATCATGTGTTTCATCATTTCCTGCTCCCTAACACTATAAATTTGTACAAATTATCAAAAAACCTACATGTCTTAAAGTACATTCAAATAGAAGATCATAAAACTCACTCACAAAGTTCAATTTAAAAACCAAACAAGCACATATGATGCAAGTCTGACATGAATATTACATTTTTTTTTTTAAACTCCCTCACTCCCTGTTGTGAAGTTCACTCATTAGAGGGTGAATGTGAAGCTGTCATGTGTGAAGAAGCCGAGTTAAATACCATCTCTGAAATGGAACCCATTTACAGCTGTACTTTTTCCACCTGATGGAAAAAAAAAAACATCCAAAAAGTGTGTTGTGAGTGAGTTTCCTCTACTTCTACTTGACCTGTTTCATCATGTGTCTTGCGGATCACTTACACCCGAACTGACTTTAACAAGACAACCTGCATCTTTTATGAGACCCCAGCTGCTGAATGAATAATGTCAGGCTTCTCTCGTATGGCAGTCTTGAATTTAAAAAGATCTGCATGCAAGCGATGCTTCATTGCAGGTTTTCTCGATTTAACACCTGCTTTTGTCTGCAGTGACGACTGTTTCACTGCAGACCTCCCAGTAGCAGTGGCGTGCACGGACTTTTATGAAGGGCAGGGGCGAAAAGGAAAAAAGGACACAATTAGCATGTCTTTGCCACTGAAGAGGGCACTATAGTACACTTTTGGGCTCCTAGAGGGCACTATAGCAGGCTTTTAAGCTCCCAGAAGGAAGCTTCAGGGTTAGGGTTAGGGTTAGGGTTAGGGTTAGGGTTGGCAGCACTTATTTTGGTTTTGGCTCCCAAGAAGGCATTTAAGCAAGCATTTTGGCTCCTAGAGGGCACTTTAGCACATCATTTTGCATGCCCATCGAGCCACAAGGGGTCTACCCCCCCGCCCCCCCTTGCATGCCCCTGCCCACTATTAAAGGCTTACAAGTCCAGTGACGACCCCTTGCATAATTTCTGAATATGTATTGTCAGAAATTCAACATTCAGATGTAAATGACTTCATTCAAGAATGAATAATGGACAGAGAGTCCTCTTACATTTATGTAAGATATGAATCCTCGGTGTTAAATATCTTCATATTTCAAAGTCGGTGTGCGGTTCGGTTACAAAACCACACTGTCCTCAAACATATCACTGCAAAACATTAGTCACTGCAGTGAGATGCTAATTGATGAGCCTGTCAGGCTGCACAGAGGATCTGATGGAGGTGAATTTAACCGGCTGATTCACATTTCATGGACTGCTTACATAAGCTCCTCCACCTCTGTCTTCCAACCCTCCGCTTGATTCATGGAGGAGATTTGGATCGAGACAAAGACATTAGCCAACACAAATGCTGAGTGACTCATTTTCAAATGGCAGATCTTCCCCCCCCCCCTCCCCCCCATCGCCGGCTTTATCACTGGTCTGCTACGCACTTTATTCCAATCTCCCACATTTCATGGCATCCAATCTGTTTATTCCATGAATTTACTTCCAGGCGGAGTGCTGTGTATCACCAGCTGGCCGCGTATATGGGAATTTAAAGTTAAACGAATGATCTAAACATAATCATGGTTTCCCTTGTGTATCATTGTTTGCTGTAATACATCAGTATTGAGTGTTTTTTTTTTTTGTTGGTCATTTTGTACTGAAACACTAACTCACGTGTGCCTGTTCCCATTTTCACAGAGAGCTGACATAGCCGTGGCTCCTCTGACTATAACGTTGGTTCGGGAAGAAGTGATAGACTTCTCAAAGCCCTTTATGAGCTTGGGCATCTCCATTATGATTAAGAAGCCGCAAAAGTCCAAACCCGGGGTGTTTTCCTTCCTGGACCCGCTGGCCTATGAGATTTGGATGTGTATAGTTTTCGCCTATATCGGCGTGAGCGTGGTGCTGTTCCTGGTGAGCCGTTTCAGCCCTTATGAGTGGCATCTGGACGAGAACGATGAGGCCAAAGACCCTCAGAGCCCCCCAGACCCACCAAACGACTTTGGGATTTTTAATAGCCTGTGGTTCTCCCTGGGCGCCTTCATGCAGCAAGGATGCGATATCTCACCAAGGTTGGTCGTTGTGTTCGTTCTCCACCACCTCTCAGCTGTCCTCCCTTCAACTCTCTGCATTTTATAGTCCCGTAGGTACATCGCCATCCCACCATGGTGCATATAGGTTATTTTGAGCTTGCCGTTGTCCACTGTAACCTCACGCTTCACCACACCGCACTTTCCTCCCATCTCTCTTCTGTCTCTCCTCCACATCCCCTTGTTTTCACGCTGCATGCCGGCAGTGATGCGTCGCATCCACAAAATAACTTACATCCACCATGCTGAGGGCTGTAAAATGCACAGTGGTCATTACACTTTCATTCAAAGTAGCTTTCCTGCATTCTTCATGACTCTTTGGAGGGCTACCGTGTTTTTGCTGCATGTCCCATTTTACGGTCATCAACCTGGTGCATATAATGTATTTCATGTGGAAATCCATCGTCGTCCTTCTCTTGACGAAGCACTGTAACCACTTTATGTGTTCCCAAATACATCCATCTCCATCCATCCAGCTCTTTACTCATCACTGTTGTGGTGTCCCTGACCTCTTCTTCAAGGATTCTTCCTCCCGTCCTCATTTCTTCTGGGACTTTGGAAGCTGGTTAAAGACCAGTTTTGGATTAATGTGCCACTGAATGGAGCGATTAACGATGAGCCGCCGGAAGAACGTGGCTTTTTAATGGAGGGGGAGAGTTAACATTCTTTCAGGCTTCATTCTTGTATTAGGGAAAGACAATGAGAGCAACCTCATGACACTACTGTAAGTATTCACTATGTAGTAACGCACAAGACTTATAAAGTATAAGTGAGTCAACGCTGGCCGACAGGGGCAAAGGGGCCGCTAACGGCAAAATGCTGCAAACACAGAAATGATGCAACATCAAAAACACACAAACACTCAAAACAAATGCAAAAAAAAAAAAAAACACTGCAGGAGAAAAATGCTGCAAACACAGAAACAAAGCAGAGGAAAAGACTTACAAACCCATATAACTAATGCAAAAGAAAAATGATGCAAATGGCAAAAAAACACACACAACCAAAAACCCTCACGTGTTATTAAGTCTTTGCTTCTGCTTCATTTCTGTGTTGCAGTATTTTTCTCCTGCAGCGTTTTGTTTTTGCAATTGTTAACTGGTTGTGTGTTTTTGGTTTCGCATCGTTTCTGTATTTGCAGCGTTTTGCTGTTTGCGTTGCGTTTGCTCCCGTCGGCCGCCATAAAAATGCATCTGATAACGCACACATTTAGTACAATACTAGAAATAACATGATCCTTTCGCAAGTCAGCGATTTGTTAAAAAATCCCAGTTGAAGATGAATTATTGCCTCTAATTTCTTAAATTTCTTATCTAATAAAAACTGGTGAATAACCTGTGCATATTTTGGAACTATACTATAGCATAACTCCAGTCATTTCTATGAGGAAGGACAGAGGAAGACGAAATGTTTGGTGCCAAACTATTTTCTTTTCAAGCAGTTTTTATATGGAAACTATTGTCGCTCAAGGTCACAACTGCTATTAAACTGAACAACTACAATAGGAGACGTGTCAGTCACACCGAGACAGTTGTTATATAAATGCTGACTCTGTAGTTTTTTGCTGAAAGCCGTATTATTAAACCCTCACACAGGGCCGGTACTTTTCCACTTCAGTCACCAGGAGAGAAAGTGTTAGGGCTGATTTCCATATTATAATAAAAACCTTCTGTAATCTCTGGTACATTTTTAGCTGCAGCATCTTTGCTTCTGACTCAGCTGTGATTAGACCAACTCATCTCAAATGTGGTCATTGACCGTGTATAATTCTTGATAATTATCCCAATTATCCAAGCTATTTACATTTATATGTTGGAAAAACTCTCTGAAACTCATGCTGAAGGAGTCACAGGACACTATAAGTTGTGCTTCTGACTCTGAGTCACAAACTCAATATTCACAAACAGTGATAGTTCGAGCGAATAAATAAGCTGTAAAAAAAAATACATTATGAGAATATCCGTAGCATCTGTAATGCAGCGAGGCGACGCCAGCCGATCCCCAATGACAGTTCATTTTAAGGCTGCATGTTCACTGGAGGTGATCGTGGAAGTTGCGGGGACGGCACCGGAGAGAATAGACAAATTTTAAAATATGAACCTGATCCACTAGACAGCAGATTTAAAGCCAGAGCCTTTATCCAACTGTGAGAAAGAGTTTGTTCAGGACCAGTGAGCAGAATCTGTGTGATGGAGCAGCTTGGCTCATCACATCCTGCCTCCAATAACAGGCTCATGCTGCATTTACTTACAGACTCATTCTGATCTCTGTGGTCTGAAAGTTGCGATTGTAACCAGATCAAAGCGGTAGCAGACATCGAGGTCATGACCTCTGTATTTTTTTCCTTCACTTTCATTTCATTAAAATTTTTCCCCTTAGACTACACATTTCAGTAAGAGGAGCTGTTAACGCAAGGCTGACCAACCAAATATATAAAACCCAGCTAATTATTATGATAAACTTGACTACTTGTTAAAAGTGAAAGTAAACACCATTGCAACATTACTGCGACTGCAGGTTTTCTACCAGCAAGAAACAGCTTAGGATGACCAGGTGAAAATTATAATGTTCTAAGAGAATGAGGAAAATAGTGAAGTAGCCTACAGATGCATCAATAGGTGCCAATGTAAATGTAGCCTAGCCTAAAATGTGAAGAACATGTAATGAGTATTTTAAGGTCATTAAGGACTATGATTTGTATATTTGGATGGATATAATTAGCAAATAATGTGACCAAACATGGAATTAGCATATTATGTCATATGTATCTACATTATATAAATTATAGCCTAATTATGACTTAGTATGACATATCACAGTATTAAAAATCCTGGCTACAGCCCTGAACTAGATTGAGTGTTCTAACAAATGCATCAGATATACTTAGTACCAGATACACTAAATTTGGTTGTTAATATCTAATTTAAGACCAGGACCCGTTTTATTCGAGGAGATGTGCAGGAAACAGCCGCACAGAGCATAGCTACGGGCCAGTGTTGTCTCTGGAATTAACCCAAATCATCTTGGACAGATTCTGGGGCATCGCTCATCACAGGTCTGGCATGAGTCTGCAGGCTGCAGGATTTAGGCTGCTGTTGCTGTTGGGCTGAGCGTATTTGGCTATCTGGGCTGGTCGCTCACCTAAATTAGCTCCAAAAACTAAACATGGACAGAGTTATATTGGAGTAATGAGGCCTATTATTACCTTCAGAGAATTAATCAGCTGTACAGGCAAAGGGGGTGAGTTAAAGTAATGAAACTTGAATTTAAGGAGCACTAGAGACTTACACATGTTCCTATCATGGAGTGAATTACATGGACAAAAAAAAGGTGATCCACAAAGACAGTGGATAGTGGCATGCACAGATTTTTTGAAGGGTATGAGGGAAAAAGGAGCAAAAGGTCACTGAAGAGGGCACTTCAGCATGCATTTTGAGTTATAGGAAAATTTAACATGCTTTATAGCTCCCAAGAGGACATTTTAGAATGTGTTTTGGCTCAGAGAGGGCACTTTAGCACACATTTTGGCTCAAAGAGGGCACTATACCATGCGTTGTCGCACCAAAGCTAGTTAACTCCCAAGAGGGTACTTAACATAGCTCGCATTTCAACAATTTCCGGGTCGCCACTGAAAGCAATGACACTTGAATGTAGGGAGCACTAAAGGCATGCCCCTTTTTTTATCAGGAAATAGATCAACTAGACAGATTAAAACTCACATCAAACACAGAGACAGTGGGTAGTGGTCGTCTATCTCTGGTCGTCTAGTCTCGCTGCTCTCACGTCTGCCCACTGTGTTTCCTCCTCTCAGGTCTCTGTCAGGCCGGATCGTCGGAGGAGTGTGGTGGTTCTTCACCCTCATCATCATCTCCTCCTACACGGCCAACCTGGCCGCCTTCCTCACCGTGGAGAGGATGGTGTCTCCCATCGAGAGCGCCGAGGACCTGGCCAAGCAGACGGAGATCGCCTATGGGACGTTAGACTCAGGCTCCACCAAGGAGTTCTTTAGGGTGAGTGTGTGTGTGTGTGTGTGTGTGCTGGCCGTCGTCCACGCTGTCGCCGCGGCGCCTAACGAGGATGCTTCTAACGATAGTTAATGTTGGCCCGGAGCACAGGGCTGAATAAGTCCTCAGAGATCTTCTGTGGGTTTTGCCAGATAATACATCAAATGAATAATCAATAAAACAATGTCTAGAATTGTATTTTTCCACTTATACAGCGAACGAAAAGTAGTAATACTACAAATCACTGGATAAATTCAGCATATCATTTAATAGTAGAGAATAGTTTTTATAAATTAAATTGTACTCCAGGAATAAACTACAGAGAAGAAAACGGCATGATTTTTTTTTAGTTGTATTCATAAATCACATGAGAAAACCTCAGCTACAACACGAAAAAATATAGTTTGTTTAAGTATTTTTTATCCATTGTAAACCACAATGTTACTGATACATCATTCCCATCAGCCTCAGTTCCAACTTATGATATTAAATATTATAACACAACAAAATAAGTAATATCACAAATAATAAATAAAACACACATATTAGCTGGAAAGTAGACACATAATATTACAGAATAATATTTTTCTAGAGTGAGTGGATTACATCAGAGATTTTCATTATATCCAGATAGATTTTAATGTAGTTTACCTGTTAAAACTCAAAACCCTGAGCAGCTGAGTTTTATGCTTATATTACATAAAAAAAACCCTCAGCTACAACACTAAATAATGTAGTTTAATCTGTACTATAACACAATGTTAATTCAGATTTGGGTTGTTTGTGTGATGATTTAATTGGGTACTTTTGTATTCATTCATGAATAATTGATCTTTGAACTCTTGTCTTATTAATCATTGAACTTTGCATTGCAGATAATTTAGTTTATTTAAATTTTTCTCCTTAGGTCAGTTTAGGTCAGATGACTATATATATTTGCTCTGGTCCAACAACATAAACTTCTGTAGCCCCCCCACATGTTACATGCCACATGTAGATACCAGGTTTAAGTCCATAACCTTTGGGGTCGTATAGATATTGCTTATTTATTGGTATTTATAGCAGGGAAACATAAATGACAATACAAAAACAAGAACAAACGTCTCAGAGTAGGACATGAATTCTTATGTTACCAAAAAACTTTTTATATTTTTATATTTTTTTTTGCAAAAGAAACAATTCAGCTGTGCAACAAGGACAATTGTGTTCCCTGATCTGACCATCTGTGGAGTTGTAAACCAAACTTTGATTATCCTCGCAGCACCTCCTCTAACATGCAGATTAATTTCTATTCCCACCACTTAAATGTGCTGCCAAAGCAAGAGTGAACATATTCTCATCAAGGTCACACATTGCAAAAAAAAAAGCTGCAGCCTAAAAAGACCCAAATAATTTAATTTCAAGTGGTGTTGGCCATTTACAAAAGCAGGTGGAGAATTGTTGAGCTTTTCAAGCCTGTTCTGGTTGTGCATTTGAAACTTAAGAAAATGTTTCTTTATACAATATGTAATTATAATTCCAATCTCAAAGAAAACATCCTATTTCTCAGAAATAGAAATGTCATTCACATCCATTTTGCTCTCAAACTTGTGAGTAATTGTAGGGACGGTTGGTCCAAACAGGATTAAATGAAAGCGTAGCTTTCAAAGGAGAAAGCCCAATGAAAAAAACTGTTGGTATTATTGCCACTTGGAATGGAAGTTTCTGGATGAAAGGGAATGAATTTGTAAGGATGTGACCGTTTCTGTGACCTTGCTCCTTTCTAAAGGCTCCAAGCAGAATTGAAGTCTCCAAAGTTAACTGAGGACCTGTGATTATTGAACTAGCTCAATCACTGGGATAAAAGGAGGCCGTGTAAAACTGTCTCTGCACTGCAGAGACCTGGAAAACATTACTATTATTATTATTTAAGGAAAATCTTTCTGTTCAGAAGAGATTTTCTAATGCAAAGAGAATGTGAAACCAACTTGGTTGAACTTCGCTAAAACAAAAAAGAAACTGTTGTGGAGACAGCAGCTTATAATTATTATAAGATGTTGCTATAATGACACATAAAAGTTGATTATTCAAGTTTTTCATAGAGTTTTCAGTAAAATCTCAAAATAAAAGCACATAATACGATCAGTCAGAGAGCTGACGGTGCTCCTGTGTGAATTTCCGTAGCTTTTATTGTGTAATAACTCAAACTAAATTTCTGGGAGAAGCTTTGTTTTGTGTGGCGGGAGCAGCAGATGAATTCCAAACAGGACACTAAAGTTGGTGGGAGTTGTGGCTAACACTTTATGATGCAGCCCCGTGATTTATCGTGTCACTTCGTTGCATGAATCAAAAGAAAGGCGAGTTTATTTGGATAGCATATTTCAGCAAGTTATTTCAAAGTGTTGTATATAAAACATTAATGCTCCCATATCGTGGAAATTGCCAATTTCAACCTTTTTGTGGCTACAGAGAAGGTCTCTGTGTTATATCAATTCTGTTCCATGCATCAAACGCTCAGTCCACAGAGAGATCCACAAAGAAACTGTGCCTTAGAACAGCTTGTTATTTTACTTCTGTGACTTCTGATGCCACAACTATATAACTTAACACTTTATGTCACTTAAAACACCCATGATTACATTTAGGTTGGAATGTGATGTTGATTGTACGTGTAAAATCCCCAGGAAATTTCACCTGACATCTACCTCAATAGAAATTGAAATTCGACAAATAACCAACCAATTATCCTAGCGACTTCCTGGTGAATCATCACATGAAAAGCAGCTCTACAGCAGCTCTACAGCAGCTCCAGTCCGTGGATGTGCTCATTCACCATGTATCTGGCAGGCTGTGATTTGTCAAAGGTGCTCCCGAGGAGATAATTGACAGGCCTGTGGTGACTTCATCCTGAGTGACAAATATTCCCACTTTCTTCCTGCAAACTGGAAGTGTCGTCGCAGATGAGCCGTTCGGCAGCTACTGAAAGCCGCCAATTAAAAGCTAATGATTAATAGCGGCGATAAATATATTCGACAGCGATCTTCGACGCTCGTGCGTCACATAATCAGCCTCGGCGATGCACGTAATATATGATGAGCATTTTTCAAAACCCTTTCAGAAAAGATGTGATTCAAACTCGATCCCCTGGTGTTTTTACCTAGTTTGACTCTAATTGAACGATTATTAACTTATTTATTTCTCATAACTAAATAATACATAAATCATAATGATAACAATAATGTGCTTGCACAGTACTTGTCATTAGACCAGGGGTTCTCAAAGTGGGGTCCAGGGACCATCAAGGGTCATCAAAGGGGAGGCCAAAGGGTCCTCAGAAAAAAGCATAATTATTTATTTTGATTATAATTTCATTCTTACGTGAAACAATGGCAGAATGTAAAATATTTCACAAATAATAGATTCCGTTATTCCTTTAACATATTTCACTTTGCACATGGATTCATTGGAGGGCAAATTTGATCTTTTCATTTTATACACTGAGGTGGAAACGCAGAGAGAAACAAATGGGGGCGATGGATATATAAATAAGTAAAATGCATAAATCTCATCAGATGGTAATCTGTAGTCTAGTTTTGGTGAGTTTTAAGAACCACTAAACTAGATGTCAAAACGTGTTTATTTCTTTCTGCTTTTTTAACAGGTGTGTGTGTGTCACCTAAACAAAGCTAATTCATGCTAACTTTTTTTCTTTTCATAATCTCAATCACCAGCTGACAAGATGTTTGCATAGTTCATAATTGAACAACAGGCCTGGGTTATTAGGCATTTAGGACGTTTAATCTTAACTTCCACTTATTTGCCTCTACATACAATATATTTTCCAGTGACATTTTTTGAGTGAGTTTACTTTCTTTTAGAGAACTAAAGTGTTTGATTTTCCTTTTAACTACTGTTTAACTACTGCAGCTCTTTATTAGTCATTTGTTTCCTCTTAATACGAGCAGACATGTAATGAGTTTGAGTCACTGAGCACGTAACTAGGAAAAGGATGTGGCTAGAAGTGCAGCAGCAGGAAGAATGAACATGCTTTGTTTTTCCTGTCGTGTCTGTTTTGGGATGAGTGAGTGTGAGACGTGGTTCGCTGTCAGGCTGCTGACAGACCAACAGGCAGCTGGACGCTGAGCTCACACAGCTCTATACACACAATGGAGCAAGCTCTGAACACACAGCTCTGAACACACTGCACTGAACACACAGCACTGAACACACTGCACTGAACACACTGGCATGATACAACACTTAGAGATCAAGAGAGAGGGAGAGAATGGGGAGATGAAGAAGGAAGGAAGGAAGGAAGGAAGGAAGGAAGGAAGGAAGGAAGGAAGGAAGGAAGGATGGAAGGAAGGAAGGCAGAAAGGAAGGAAGGAAGGAAGGATGGAAGGAAGGAAGGAAGGAAGGAAGGAAGGAAGGAAGGAAGGAAGGGAGGGAGGAAGGAAGGAAGGAAGGAAGGAAGGAAGGGAGGGAGGGAGGGAGGAAGGAAGGGAGGGAGGAAGGAAGGAAGGAAGGAAGGAAGGAAGGGAGGGAGGGAGGGAAGGAAGGAAGGGAGGAAGGAAGGAAGGAAGGAAGGAAGGAAGGGAGGGAGGAAGGAAGGAAGGAAGGAAGGAAGGAAGGAAGGAAGGAAGGAAGGGAGGGAGGGAGGGAGGGAGGGAGGAAGGAAGGTAGGGAGGGAGGGAGGAAGGAAGAAAGGAAGGGAGGGAGGGAGGGAGGGAGGAAGGAAGGTAGGGAGGGAGGGAGGAAGGAAGAAAGGAAGGGAGGGAGGGAGGGAGGGAGGGAGGAAGGAAGGAAGGCAGGCAGGAAGGAAGGAAGGAAGGAAGGAAGGAAGGAAGGAAGGATGGAAGGAAGGAAGGAAGGGAGGAAGGAAGGATGGAAGGAAGGAAGGAAGGAAGGAAGGAAGGAAGGAAGGAAGGAAGGAAGGAAGGAAGGAAGGAAGGAAGGGAGGGAGGGAAGGAAGGAAGGAAGGGAGGGAGGGAGGAAGGAAGGAAGGAAGGAAGGGAGGGAGGGAGGGAGGGAGGAAGGAAGGAAGGAAGGAAGGAAGGGAGGGAGGGAGGAAGGAAGGAAGGAAGGAAGGAAGGAAGGAAGGGAGGGGGGGAAAAGGAAAGAAACATGGGGGAGGGAGGAAAAGAGGAAATAAGAAAGGATAAAAGTAAAAAAGGAAACAGGAAAAGAAGGGAGGAAGGAATAAATGAAGAAAGGAATGAAATAAAACAATGAAAAGAATGAAGACTATGAGAGGATGAACACTAGGAAGGTTGGGGAGGAGGAGCTGCCTCTGAACCCCCAGCCTGCAGCAGGACGTGTTTTCACACGTCAGGTTAAAGTGTTTCCATGAACATGGAGCATATGTCCAGAACCATTCATTATCAGCCTGAGAACATAACCCCTACATCTGCACTCACTTATTATGTTGAGCTGCCGTAGTGTGTCACTTTACTGAGCTTTACCTTCATATTCACCAACATGAGATTTACTCCCTCCCCATCACTGAACCTACAGTCTGCATCAAACCAGTCTCACAACTCTGCATTCCTTTATTATTTAATACTATAATAAATATAGAGGTCTGAGGTTGCTTGGTAAATAACGAAAATACTGAAAAATAAAACAAAAACTGCTGAAAACACCTTTCGTTTCAGCCCCTTCAATATGTTGTGAGTACATATTTATTTGTGTTGGCAGCTTTTACTATTATTTATTACTTTACACGGCATAAAATTACATAAAATCATTAAATTCAATCATTTAGAAAGGAAGGAAGGAAGGAAGGAAGGAAGGAAGGACGGAAGGAAGGAACTGATTTTCTTATATTTTTTCCAAGAGATTTCTACTTCAATACATTACCATGAAATTACTTCTACTTCTTATTTTTGGTTATTTTCAAGTTTAACTCACACATACATATATTACATATTGAGGATAATCCAATCAAATTAAAATCTTTAGCTCTTTAGCTCAATATATTGTTTTATTATTATTTTTATTCATAAAATATGCAAACAAAAAACAAAAATAACTAAATAAATAAAAATAAATAAATTAGATGAATAAATACATAGTCTATATATATATACATAAGAAAAAAAATATTAACTTAATCCTTTTTAACTTAAAAAAAATAACAGACAATGACCCAAACCAAATATGTTACTTTTAAAAGTTATTATATTATAATTATATATGACTCTCTTGCCAAAACGGGAGAGTCTTGGAAAGCAACGTTCATACTTTTATCTACTTACTTTTGAGTTAAATCAACTTCTTTAAAGATAAAAACCTGTACCATTTACAAGGGGTCATAATCAATTTTGAACAGTCAACTCTAATAAATTCAGTTCCTTTTTTCTTTTTGTGCTGACTTGAACCAAATTACGAAAGAAACACCCATATTATGAGAGAACTTGTGTTAGTAGTAGCTCTTATTTTCTCCATTTGTGTAGATAAAATGACCAAAAACAATGCAGCTTTTGCTGCATGTCAGCGCTGCGCAGGCTGGACCACAGCAAAAGTCGTTGTTAGGGATTCGCAGAAATAAAAGCAGGCATGTGGCTGCCTAGCAACCAGCTGGGACTACAGAAATAGTCCGAACATAACGCAGTCAACAATACTAATTATCTTTATAATCCAGCTTCAGGCTGCATTACTGACTGGAGGCTCTTTGCATGAATGAGCATTAGCCCCGGTCTGTGTGTGTGTGTGTGTGTGTGTGTGTGTGTGTGTGTGTGTGTGTGTGTGTGTGTGTGTGTGTGTGTGTGTGTGTGTGTGTGTGTGTGTGTGTGTGTGTGTGTGTGTGAGTGTGTGTGTGTGAAGTCTTTGTACTCAAAGTAATAGTTTGGCATTTTAGGAAATACGCCTATTCACTTTCTTGACAAGACTTAGATGAGAAAATCAATAGCAATCTGATATTTAAATAAATACACTATGAAGCTCCAGCCAGGAGATGATTCGCTCAGTTTAACTTGGAGAAAAGACACAAGAGGAAGTCTGGCTTTTTAGATAAAAAATAATAAAACCAACCAACCAGCAGCTGTAAAGCTCTACAGTCAAATATTAAATTCATTAATATTTTTTACACAGATTAAATTATTAGTAGTAGATTAAAATTAAAAGTATATGATACAAAATACAAAATAGGGAAAAAATTATCTTTTCCTTTACAGTTATAACCAGTGTATCGTCAATATCCACATCATCAATACAATAATAATAAAAGAAAATAATGAATATAACATTGATAGTTTTAGGTTTTTGTGTAAAAAAAAAAGATCCTATTTTCGCCTGCCTGGTTCATCAATATAAATTTTACCTTGAAAAAGAATGAGTATCTTGTTTTTAGAAGAATTAGTCCAATAATGAGTAGAGTTAATAAAATAGTAAAATATCTTAATACATTGGTGGATGATTTTTCCTTATTTAAATTTTTTTCTTGATTTCTTTTTATCAGAATCATCTCTTTTAATGTCATATTTTTGACTTTTTTTCTCAAATTCTTTGAAAAACTTGAAATTGATAAATCATTTTAGATACTTTAAGATGATTCTACTCAATATTGGACTAATTGTACTAAATGTAAAATAATTCCCCTGGTGGTTATTAATGAATAGTTAATTAAAAATGATCAATAATTATTGTTATTGACTGAAATATTTTGTATCAATGTATGTTGTAGTTATATTGCTGCATTTATGTATTAAAAGCTGATTGTAAAAACTGAAAATCCTCAGTAATAAGTGATATTGATCAGTATAAACTAATTTGTATTGATCGCCCAGCCCTACTTCACCTTATTCATTTCATTTAATGGCACCATATGGCCCAACAGGATTTAAAATGTCACACCGGTCAAATTAATGTGCTGATGAAATGTGTAATACTATGAAATGAAAGGTAGATTAAAAAAAAATAACATTGTGGAGCAACTCCAGCTGTGAGCGGTGAGGAGGAGGAGGATGAAGAGGAGGAGGCTGAGGAGCAGAGGTCAGCTCTGTCTGTTGATCCTGATGAGACCAAACATGTCTCCAGTTTACTTCTGCTGTGCTGCCAGATTGTCAGACTTCAGGCTGCTGGCACCAGGCCCAACTACAGCTGCTGTCTGCTTTTAAAGTCTCTGGTCATGTGACCAGCAGTGACACAGCAGGGGCTTTAACGTAGCACCATGGATCAGGATGTGGATAAAAAAGTGCTGCAGAGAACCTTTATTTAATGAGAATATCACGAATTCTGGAAATGAATACGTTTGGTAAAAGAAGAATTTGCTGCTGCACTGGAATTTTTTTGATGATCGAGACAGTGCTCACTCTTTTTTTGTTTTAGAGAATGAAAATTCACAGTTCACATTTGGATCTAGAAGCTTCAAACCTTTAGCAGCTTGTTATAAAACTAGTTGGAGCGCTGTCCTTGGTGCTGAAAATGTCTCCTTCTGTTCATTCATGTTAAAGTCACCTAACTACATCTGGGCTTCAGAACTCAGGGGTTTGAGTTTTTCATTGTTGTAAAAGTGAGCAGAGATTATCACAGGAGAATAAAACACCTCTAAGAATCCAAATAATTCAACTTTACCAAGACAAGAAAGCTAAAAACAGGGTTTCTGCTGCTGCTATTGTTTTTTTGCTGTTATAATTGTCTATTAACGGAAAATAGACACATATAACATTAAATCCTATTTTCTAACACATTGCCATCCTATTAAAATAATGGTCTGAAAAAAAAAAGGTATTGACAGTGGATGACTGTGGAAACATATAGAACATTGTGTGTTACTTATGTTACTAATTAAAGGACAAAGACACTCAGGAAAATTTTTGAAAATTCTAATGTGACTTTAGGCAACTTTAAACCTGGATTAAAGTGCACTTTCATTCCATAGTTCTTCACTTTTTCAGGTCTTCTTTGCTTGTTTTTTTATTGATTATAACTGAATATAACTATAACATCCAGTTTTGATGACTTTTTTATACCTGAGATGTGGTAAGTTTTCAATGAACTGATGACGCATGTTTAACTTCCTCTATTACTTTATTTCCATACTGTATTTATTAAATAGACAGATATGCACAGCAGAGTGCATTATTATTAAATTATAACTTATAATTAAGACTCAATTTATGCTATAATGTACACATTAAAGCATAAAGCCTTTATCACTCACCAGGAGTAACTGATTCAAGAATCATGTTAGACAATAGATAAAATGTCCTAAATAAAATGTCAATAGTCCTATAGGACATAAAAAGTCTGATCCTTTTAACCAAGGATTAAAGTGATTTTACCACATGTGACAGTGTCATTGAGAGAAGATTTAGGACAGTAACAGTTTAGTAAAAAAATGACCGAGGCCATTATTCTATTAGGATATTATATTATGAGTTATCTTGTGTATTAAGTTTCCTAAAACTTCACTAAATAAAGTTAACCACCTCCTGGTTCAAGCTTCATACTTTTTGGCACAGATATCACAGTGGTATCGATTCTTTCTGTAAAAAAAAAAAAAAAAAAAACTATATTAAAAGAAGCTATTCCTTGGCTCAAACCCACAGTGGCTTATTATGAACCTTCCGACGTTTTTATAACTGAACCATGTCTGTTTTCTCTCTGTTTCCTCAGCGCTCCAAAATAGCCGTCTATGAGAAAATGTGGTCGTACATGAAATCGGCCGAACCGTCGGTGTTCGCCAAGACGACGCCGGACGGGGTGTCTCGGGTGCGGAAGTCGAAGGGCAAGTTCGCCTTTCTCCTGGAGTCCACTATGAACGAGTACATAGAGCAGCGGAAGCCCTGCGACACCATGAAAGTGGGCGGCAACCTCGACTCTAAAGGCTACGGTGTGGCGACCCCGAAAGGCTCTGCATTAAGGTGGGTGGGATAATATAACAATAGCCTCCATGTTGTTATAGTATTCCACCTACCCTGATGTCTCCTTTTTGTCATTCTCTTCTTCCTCACTCCTTAATTCTTCTCTTTTTTCCCCTCCAACGAGTGAACAGCTTTATGAGTTGATCAACAACCATTCCCTCCATTTGTTCTGTTTCTGTTCTGTCACATCTATCTGGTTTGTGTCTTTGTGTTCATTTCTTCTCTCTCTCAAGGTTTTCTTTTCCAGTATATAAGTTGCATTCAGTAAACCCATTTGAATGTGTATGTGCACTGTGTCACCCCCCCCCACCCCCAACCCCCGACCCTTGACCCTTGATTCTTTTCTCCTCCCTCCTGGTTTCTGTGGTGTCCTTTGCATTGCTTCTAATTTATCAAATATCTCCTCACTTCATTTGCTAGTGAAACAAAAAAAAAATGCTGGTCTGTGAGTTGTGATGAATGTTTAAGCAGCATGCTGGATGTTCTTATTTCTAATTCAACAATGACAGAATGTCCCCATCCCGCACACTTCAGTTACAAGCAATGTGACCCTCCATGCCACCTCTCTAATATTTAACAATGCTTCTTACCTTTCCACACCAGTGAAATTATTCACCAATTTGTCCCTTCCGTGCTCCCCTTATGACATTTATTACTACTTCTTTTACTAATATTCTATATTAGATTTCTCACGGACCTGTTCATTTTCTTACAAGTTATGTTTTATCGTTTCAAGAAATGCTGTTAACCTGGCAGTGTTAAAACTGAATGAGCAAGGCCTCTTGGACAAATTGAAAAACAAATGGTGGTACGACAAGGGAGAGTGCGGCAGCGGGGGAGGTGACTCTAAGGTCAGCCTCAATGTCACCAAAGTCGGGTATCCTAGAACAGAGTAATCGGCAAGGCTGTCGTCAATCAACATAAGTTACAAGAAGTTACCGACAAACATCTGTCTTCGCTATTTTTTACCATGCAACTGTGATCGAGTGGGAACCCTTTACTTGGCTAATAGGGGAGAAAAGATAGAGATAGAGAAGTAGGACAGGGGGGAAAAAAAAGTCAGAAAATTTCACTTAATTGTGTTTGATAACAGAGTAGTTGTGTGTTTCTTGACCTGTGGTTTATGAAAGACAGAACATTTCCATCTGATTTTTGTATCCACGGGCCAACAGGGAAGCGATTTTCAGCATTTAGACATTCGCAGAACTGCCTGGAGGTTGTAAAGCCCCGTTTCCTTCCTCCGATTTTGAGCGTTAAATGCACTCTCCAGTCTGCCGCCTGGCAGTAGGGCAGCACGGGGGACAGCGTTGTCTTGAGGGGACGAAGCATCAGCAGGCAAACGTGAGAATTCTAATGACTGATGGACGACTTGTGGTCCGACACCTTTTTTTTGTCTGATATCCTCTCACTGAAATCCAGCGCAAAGACTGACAGAAAACCTTTGGTCGGCCTGAGACGGAGGCCGAGCGAAGGTTTCTGTCTCTCCATGGCTACCCTGACCTGATAATCCCTTTGAATAGAGTCTAAGATATCACCGGGGCCCCATTTGTACAAGAGGATTTGATTTGAATCTCACATTTTGTGTTAAAATAATTTTTTTTTATTATGTGTGTGAAAAGCTGCATTCGCACCTTTTCAGTGGCGTGCACAGACTTTATGAAGGGGGGGGCGAAAAGGGAAAAAAAGGGGCAATAATAGCATGTTTTTGCCACTGAAGAGGGCACTTTAACCTGTTTTTTTTAATTCCCGAGAGGGCACTTTAGCACATGTTTTTCAACAATTGGGCTACTAGGGGGCGCCCCCTTCACCCCATGCACGCCACTGCACCCTATATGTAAGATTTAAATAACATTAGTAGACAATAACTTCTCCAGATGATGAAATAATATCTTTTTTTTCCTTCTTCCGATCAAATCTGTTGTACATTCTTTCTGTAAATGAGGCCCCCGGACCTTCCTGTGTTTCCAGGCGTCAGGGCGCAGTAACGGCCCCACTGTGGATCCATCTCTGCTCCTTCAAGCTTGCATCATGACCACAGTTTTTCTCGGCATACTTTGAAAAAAAAGACGAGCCGATCGGCCCGAACTTTGCTGTTTCCCACCCCAGTCGTCCATTCCTGAGTGAGCAGGACATGGACGCCGCCACGTGGGACAACACAAAGCGTCGCCGCCGACTCGCCTCGATCCCTCGGTTCATCGTCCGACTGCCACATTTCTTTGTCCTTATTTCACTTTCAGAAAAAAACGCATGTCCCGGGCGATTTAATGATTTAAACGGAAATATATTGTATGTAACAACCACTGGGAAACGGTGACATTCACAGCACGACGCCAAAATCCGATCAAATGATGTTTGAATGTTTCTCCACACAAACAAAACGTTAAAGTCACAGATCTACGTTCATTTACGTCCCTGCTGTGTGATGCTGTTATATCATCATACAGGATGTGAGCTCTGCTTTAATCTGGCTGTGAGACTGAGGGTTCCTGCATGTGTTGTTCGTGTTGTGTGTTACTGTGTCTGGTCTTGATCATTTCCAGATTCCATTTCCCTGTTTCGCAGGCAGACTGAAAGGTAAAGTTCTGGCTCCAGGCTCAGAAGCGGGTACAGGGGGGTGGACACGATAAAAGAAACACCTGTACCATGTGCTGCATCACATTCAATACAACAATAAATGCTGTCTTTGTGAAGCTTGTAGTTCCAACAAGATGCAGGAAAACTAAAAGACGTCTCTGACGCAGCTTCAAAACCTAACGTTTTAATTATTAAGCTTCATAAATGACTGGTGAAAGATTTATAGCACTAGCTGTTGTATTGAATTGCAATATATTGTACGTGTGTTGGTGATAGTCCACCTCCTGTACTTCAGCAGATTTCTCTTTCTTTAGTCATTTTAACACAGATTTGAGGAAAAAAAACAGAAAAATTAAAGAAGTGACACAGAAATCACATATTCTGTTGTCATCAAAGTATTTGATTAGCAAAGGAAGTTTTTAAGCTTCCTGTTGTCCTCCAGGCTCAAATTGACATCAATGTTCCTTCCTTCCTTCCTTCCTCCCTTCCTTCCTTCCTTCCTTCCTTCCTCACCTATTTACATCCTTCCTTCTTTCCTCCACCCTCCGTTCTTTCTTTTTATTTTGTATTTTACATTTCTCCATTTTTCCCCTCTCTCCTCCATCACTTATTTCCTCTTTTCTCTTCACTACTGTTCCTTCCTTCTTTATTGTTTTCCCATTTATTTGATTTTATATTTTCATTTATTATATAAATGAAATAAGATTTATAAGCTATACTCATAAAGCTATACTATACTACTATTTAACTAGCAGTAAATGAAAAAAATCTTTTTTGTTCTTATTGACATACAGATGTGCACCGTGATGCCTAAAATTGCAATGATTTATACATGTAAATATAATAATATATTTTATAGCTTCATGTCTACTTAATCATGCTATTTTTAATTGTGTTTTTAATGGTATTTCAAATATATATATTTATATATTTTTTTCTTTTAACTTTAATAAACAAAGTTATCTTAATTATTAGTTATACGCTATAGTCAATTTAAGCTTTTTTTTGTTTTGTTTTCTTCAAATCACGAAAAAAATATAAGATAGAAAGATGAAATAAGTAAAATGATTTGCTAATGGAATAAGATTTCCACTTAATTCTCCTCAATATTGGACACACTTTACATATTACAAAGTAATGAAAACTGAACAGGTGTAAATATCTTGTTTTTCATACAATTAGTCCAAAATTGAGTAGAAGTTTTTGCTTAAAAAGGACACAAAAGAAAGTATACTATAAAGTGAACTATAAAGTGTGTATATATATATATATATATATATATCCCTGCCACGAGCTTTCTATATCAGAATCATTTGTTGTAATGTTATTTTACAACATGTTATGTTGTAAATGTTATACAAATCAATTATGGCTTCAGACTTGAAGCCATAATTGGAATGTGTCCTATTTAAGTAAAAACTGAAATGAACTGCTAATTTGTAAGAAAAAAAAAATAAAGAAATCCCTTGTATTTGACAGGGGAATGAATAATTTTGGGCCTAAGTGTACATACACAAAATACAATATATTAGGGTATTCATAAATAAACACAGAAATATACATTAGGTTAATTATATATAGATACAGATAATCACATTAATGATGTTCTTATATCTCTGTCAGCTTTTTAACCTTTTGGCCTCCAGGGTCAAATTGACTTCACTGTTCCTCCCTTTATTTTTCCACCCTTTTTTCTTTCCCCTTTTTCACGTATTTCCTCCTTCCTTCCTTCCTTCCTTCCTTCCTTCCTTCCTTCCTTCCTTCCTTCCTTCCTTCCTTCTATCCTTCTATCCTTCCTTCCTTCCTTCTATCCTTCTTTCCTTCCTTCCTTCTATCCTTTTTTCCTTCCTTCCTTCCTTCCTTCTATCCTTCTTTCCTTCCTTCCTCCCTTCCTTCCTTCCTTCCTTCCTCCCTCCCCTACTTCCTCTCTCCCTTCCTTCCTTCCTTGTCTGTTGCTTATCTTAAACAAATGTAATGAGTTATGAGTTTTTACATTCATGCACAAGCAGTCAAGAAGTTTCCAGTCTATAAACCAGACGTAATTATTCTAACCAGAGTTACTCTACAGATAATTACAGTGGACTAGTGGATGCGCATCTGTTTTTCAGATGAAACAAAGCCTCGTGAGCATATGAAGCGTGATTCTGGCCATTTATTCTAAAGCCCATGGCCACCACCTGGTGGTGTGTGTGAGTCTGATGACCAGAGAATCACTGCAACTCACAGCTCCAGCCTGAACCAAATGTAGAGGGATTCATCATTTATACGACTAAAGAGAAATAAGCAGATCATCTCACCCAGGCCATCCCACAACCATAATAATAATCACTAAATGAGTAAAGGTCCGACCCTTACATACTGTTCATAGTCTGACCTTCACAGCGTGGAACACACTCCCTTAATCATCAATCTCTGCAACAATCTTTGAACTACAAAATAAAATAGTTTAGAAAAAATACAGCTGCAACTAACAATTATTCTGATAGTCAATTCATGTTTTGATTATTGAAACAATTTAAAACGATTAGTTGGGTGGTTTGGTTTGGTTTAAAATGTAGATCAGCGTTTCCCAAAGCTGAAGATTTAATGTAAAATGTCTTTTTTTTTGTTCAGACCACAAAGAAACCAGAAAATAATCAGATTTCAGAAGCTGGAACAAGAGAATTTTCTTCTTTAAAATGACTCAAATCTATAAATCGATTATCAAAATAACTGGTAATTAATGTAATAATTGACAAATAATTGATTAATCACTGCAGCACTACAGCCTACATTATATTATATGATCTCATGTTATCTAAAACAAGATGACATAGCAGTCTGACTTATTTCCATTTGTTTTATTTAAAGTGAAGGATGCAACAACATTTTTAAATGTAACTTTATAAATATCAGGACCAATAAACAGTCAGTTGTGCATTGAATGTATAAGTCCCCGAATAAAACAAACAGGTCTGCAAATATCAAACAAGCAAAGGAAAATTACAGTTCTGCTTTTGTCGTGCAGAAGTTGCATCTCCATGTCTGGTAAATGATGGTGGGACTGGAGCGTCGCCTGTATGTGAGTGACATCACAAAGACCTTTCTCTCCTCCTCCTCTTCTTCTGATATGTTCTTTTCAACTCACTCTCCTCTTTCATCTCGATAAACAGATCCACCCAATCAGTGAAATGAGGGATCAGGTACTTTTCAACAGGAAGCATTAAGTTGGGAAATCACTATGTTGGTTGCCTGGTAATTGATGGTTGGATTTATTAATGTGTTTAGTTTGCCTCACCACTGTTTGTACTATATAAAAAATATATCATCACTCTATTAAAATAATGGCCTAAGTCATTTTTGGACAAAAGTGAGTTTTGTCCTAAATCATCTCTTGATGATGCCGCCACGTTTGGTAAACACTTTAATCCTTAGTTAATAGGATCAGACTCTTTATGCCCTATAGGACAAAGGAGATTTGACTTTTATCAGGATGAAATGACAATTTAAGCAAGAAAAATATCTAAACATGATTTGTGAGTCCGTTTCTACTGGTGAGTGATAAAGGCTTTAGGCTGTAATGTCTCACAGTAATTTAGCCTAAATTTTAGATTTATTGCCACATTTCAAGTCTCAAAAATGTCAAAACTGGATGTTGGACGTGAGTTGTGTTGAATAAAAAAACAGGCAAGAAGCCTGAAGTGATGAAAAAGCAAACTGACATTAGTTTAATTTAACTCCAGGTAACTACAAAATGTACGGACAGTTTAATCCAGGTCTAAAGTTGCCTAAAGTCACACTAGAATGTTCAGTAATGGTCCTGAGTCACTTTATTCTTTAATGTTACATCAGTGACACAATGTTCCATGTATGTCCACAGTCACCCACATTCATTATTAGAATATTCTCTGCAGTTGATGAAGTTTCTTTTTTTTTTGTTTTCCCAAAAACCTGACTTGAAAATGTCTTAGGCCAAATATTTTAACAGGGTGACGATATAACGATGATGCCTGTGCACAGTTTTATTCACCTCAAAGTTCTACAGGAGAAATTCAACATTATGACCAGCTCTCGTGACAGTGTTGTGGTTTCTTAATCTCCATCAGAACCACTTTTACCTTGATTTGACCCAGAACAAAAATGTGTAACAGCTGCGCAAAAATAAATCGTTTTAAAATGTAAGTACATTTTTGTATTTTCTGGGCCACTTCAGGTAAATTCCTAAAAGTTTAGAAGAGTCGTTTAGGAGATGTCTCAATAGGGTTGAATTTGACCTGAAGAGTATGTAAGGGGAGGAAAACTAAGTGTATGAATGTGCTTTGATCATTTATAGCTCCGAGTTTCGAAGTTGTCTGTTGTGTTCAGGGAGGTCAAAGGTCAGACAACTTTGTGAGGCTTTGCTGTTTGAACAAAGTGAAGACTCAGTGTGTGTCAGGGAGGAGACTGAAACACTCTAAAGCAAGACAAAATCTCCAGATGCTCATCAATAATGATCGTCTGCTTTATGCTGTGACTTATTACGACAGGTTTTAGCTGCTGCTCTCACTTTAAAATGCTTTATGCAATATTTGTCCTCTTAATGTTTCTAAAATGCTTCATAATGCCGATCCAAATTGGGTTTTTGTCCAAATAATGAGTACAAATCACTGTGAGTACGATTTTTATTGCCGCTTGCTGGATTCATAAAGTGTACCGAGCATCTAGTGTGACGTTCATGGTCAAATCTTTCATTCTCTGACAAGTAAACAGCAGGAAACTGATGAGTCTATTTTAGCAAATTCGATTCAAAATTCTGTCTCCTTATTAAAATAGAGGAATGTGTGTTAATTATTATAGTTTACTGTTAAAACTCATTCATGTAATTTAGATTTTACTGTGACACAAACTAAATGGTTACAGCTTTGCCTTTCAAACAGCTCTGACTAAGAACAGGATTCAGTTCATCCGCTTTAGATTGTGCATGCCTTCTTTATGTTTTATATTTTTCAATATATCATAAACAAATTGTCTTCTATTTAACATACATCGAACACAGTGGTGAATACAATATATTTGATGATGTCGGTTTACGAACACTGATCTTTTTTTTTCTGAAAGAAAATAAGCTCGGAAATCTAGCAGTCGAGGAAATTGAGTGGAAATGTCTTGCAAAAACATGAACTCCAAACGATAGGACTCTCGCCAGCAGGGATTTGGTTCACAAAGCGTCTTTAGAGGCGCTCCCAACCTGGATTTACTCGACCTCATCTGGCTGTTTAGTGATTGGGCCGCGCACATGTAGGATTTTGTAAGACATTAGCCTCTAACTGCTGTTAATGGAATTGGAATGCTGTGTTTCGCTTTAGTCAAAAAAAGGGTTCCTGTTAGATCCACTTTGCTAAACATAAAAAAAAAAAGGCTGCCCATAGCAAAAAAAAAAAAGAAAAAGAAAAGAAAAAGTGCCCTCAGCAATGACTGCATCTGTTTTTATTTGTTTCATTCTGTGAAGGCTATGCAGCAGCTGCTTTATTGCGCAAGTTTTTTCAAATCTTGTCTCTTCTTGTGATCAGTGTGTGCCGATTACTCAAAGCGATATAGGTAGGGTCTGGCATGCTAGGGTAGTCATGGATTATGAAAGGTCATATATTTATGGTTATACTTATACATATATATATCTATATATATCTCTATATATACGTATATATATATACTGTAGTGCTGCTTGCTATCTGTGATGTTTTGGCCAGGACCCTACTCTATCGCTTTGTACAGTATAAAGTAGTTTAAAAAAGTTGAATAACATAAAATAACATAATAAAATGTTATTTATGTTATTTCCCACGTGAAGAACTCCTGTAAACCTTGCAGTATTGAAACTCAGTGAACAAGGCATCTTAGACAAGCTGAAAAACAAATGGTGGTACGATAAGGGTGAATGTGGAACCAAGGACTCTGGAAGTAAGGTCAGTCGCTGCAGGTCTTTTTATACTGATTGCAAAATGCATTTTGACCTAACTGTTCATATGCAAACATCTAAAGCATACATTGTTAACCATGACATGATATACCTGAATCCCTGCTTGTTCGCCCCCCGGAGTAACACGCAACACGTTAAAGAACTAGACCCACGTCACACATAGTCCAATTTATTTACCATGACCCATTACATTAACTCCATCACTACTGTATGTAGACAATTCAAGATTGTTTAAATTGCAGCATGATTACACACATCTTCTTTTTATCCATACCATCAAATTTTGAAAAGTTGAATCATAGAATTGAAACCATTATACTGCTATTTTATTATCCAAACCTCTATTGAAATTTAGTTTATTGGTGTTCTTATTCATTTGCATGCAAATTGTGTATTAACCTTTCCCTTATTCTGACAGTCCAAAACTGACCTTTAAATACCACCTGACTCCCAAAAAAAAGTGGTCAAATGATGTTTAAAAGTCAGTCTCATAGCCTGACTGTCACAGTAAGGAGCTTTATGAATATGATTATGGCTGAGTGACAAAATGCAAATGGTAAAACTCACATAAATGAATTTCAATATTACCATTTGGCTTCTAATAGCAGCAAAATGGTTCAATTCGCCCTTCCACAGCTTGCCACTTTTGATTGTTAAAAAAAAAAAATGCAATGTGTCAAAGGTTAAGTTGAGCAGCTATGATAGTGAATGGAGGGTTTTAACCTGTAGACCTGTACGACCACGACCGCCTTCCGTTAGAGCTGTGAGGTAGAGGCAGAAAGCAGGACAGACAGCAGCCTTCTCTGCATTCACCAGAGCACAGATAACTTACCAGAGGAGGAGGAATTACACACATTTAGTGCCACGTTGTTCCAATTTATCTCACTCACAGGCTAAATTAGGCAACTGTATCTCATGAGGGTTTTGTAGACACAATTAGAAACCTCCTCAGAGTTACTGTTTAGTCATGCTAGTGCAGCAGGATGTATGTAGGGTTTGTGTTGCTGTTGTTTGAGGTCATCCTCACAGTGCCAGTTTAAAATAGAAATAACAAAAAGAAAAAAAAATGTCTTAATGGTGGTGTTTACCTCCCCCAGGACAAGACAAGTGCACTAAGTCTGAGCAACGTGGCAGGAGTCTTCTATATTCTGGTTGGGGGGCTGGGTCTGGCCATGACTGTGGCTCTGATAGAGTTCTGCTATAAGTCACGGCAAGAAACCAAAAGACTGAAGCTGGCAAAAAATGCCCAAAACTTTAAGCCGACCCCTCCGGCAAACACCCAGAATTTCGCCACGTACCGTGAAGGCTACAACGTGTACGGGACAGAGAGCGTTAAGATCTAGAGGGTGAGTCTGTTTCGTCTTTCTGCTTCCATGCTGAGCCAGTCGAAGATGACGGAGCCCTGAGCCACACGTCTTTATGTTGTCTTTTTGAGATTCATCTCATTTCAAGATATTATCTTGTTATTTCAAGATATGACATGCATAAAACGAAAAAAAATTCCCATTACACTTTTTTGTTGTTGTTGTGAAATAATAAGTCATGATCATATAAGTCATATTATTAAGATATTCTCTTTATTTTTAGATATTATCTCAATATTTCGAGGTATGTCATTATATTTAGGTTGTTATTTCGAGATAATATCTCGTTATTTTGAGATAATATGTAGTTATTTTTAAATATCTCGTTATTTCAAGATAAGTCACCATTTCGAAATATTATATTGTTATTTTGAGATATTGCTTGTTATTTCAAGATAATAAATCGATATTTCAAGAAAAGTCATTATTTTAAGATATTATCTTGTTATTTTGAGAATATTTAGTTGTTATTTTGAGATAATACTGTGCTGTCTCAGATTGAACCAATATTGATATTCAGTGGATAGACGATGATAACAGACGACCCTGACAGTGCTTGGGAACCACATTGCATTCTGGGATGTGACAGCCATGTTAATGGCCTTGTAAGTGTAAACAAACAGCAAGCCAAACAAGGAGCTTCTTCTAATGACTTATTATCCTGAAAAAAAAAACAGATAATATCTCAAAAACAAGAAAGGAGAAATGTTTTTAAAAAATGTTTTTAATGATAGGCTGCTACCTGTCTGAGGTGTATCTGCCTCTCACCTGTAACGTGCTGGGATTGGCTCCAGCTGACCCCTGTGACCCTAATGAAGAATGAGCGACTGTAGAAAATGACTGACTAAATGTATTATCTTGAAATAACTTAATATCTTGAAATAACACAATAATTATTTCAAAATAACGAGATAAGTAAGATCTAAATGTCGTGCCTTCGCAGAGGTGAGATGTGTGGATTCCCACTGGTGCGTCTGGATGAAAACAGCCACTCTGCGTGACCCTCCACCCCGGCGGCTGCTCGGAGGCTGCAGCCTTTTGTCATCAGCTTGGACTCAAGCCCGGAAGTCAACAAGTGCTCATCCTGGGCTGCGAGGCCCGTCACACTAACAGAGGGGCAACGACGCAAAAACAAGGACTTTTTTAGCTTCTGGAAAACACACGATTTTTGCCTCTTGTAGTGCCTTATGGAGCATTCAGCGTCATGGCAATGCAATTCGAATTTAATTCACTTGAAAAAGAACAAAAAAAATCTGTGGAACTAGGACAAAAAAACTATTGCTTTAAACGACAATTAGAAGAACTGTTGTAGTTTCAGTTCGTTTTTTTTTTTTTTTTTTTTATTTTAAATAAGAAAAAAAAAAGCCATGATTTGCAAATCAAACATCCTGGAGGATTTATAAGGTCATTTTATTTAGTTTTTTTGTGGTGAAATGCTAAGTTGGATAAATGTTATATTTAGTGAAGTAAAGTCTTTTTTGTTTTATTATAAGACTATTTTCTGTGTCATAAAATATTTAGGACAAGCATCAATCAATAGGATTAAGCATTAATGAAAACTGACATTGTACCCTGGTTTTTAACTCAGAAAATATCGATTAATATGAGAATAGTGGACATCTGGAACTTATTTTTTAAAGAAACATGTACTCCTGACTGTATTTACTTAGATGCTTGTTTTAAATCGACCACGAGAGACTGCATTTGTTTCAACTGCCACAATTTTGGAACATTTTTGTATTGAAATGAGGTCCGCTTTTAATCACTTTAGTGCCATATTATCAAACTCAACATGAATTATAAATGGTTTAGAGACTAGGAGAGCGACCCCTTTTTATGTAACGGCATATTCCAATTGTTTATCTGAGCTTATGGTTTACACTTTGTACACGTAGAAGCTGTTCTCATGTAAATGCAGTATCTGCAGCTGTGAATCTCAACACTTTGGTAAATGATAAACTCGCCATAGCTTCTTGAGTTGTTGATGAGCTTTCTGTGTCTATGCATTATGCAGAAGGTGAAGTGGTGAGCTGTACATTGAGGGAAAGAGCTATGAATGAAACATTTGTCTGTTTGTATAAGTGAACTTTTTTATAAACCGAAGGAAGAAAAAAAAAAAATAGTGAAAATGCTACAAAACCATGTACGCCTACATTTGTTTAGTATATCAGACTTTCTCAACTTTTTCTCTCCAAATAAAGTGCATGTGAATTTGGTGATAGTTTTATCAAAAGGCAACTCAAAATGGACCCTGGTTTAGTTTAGTGTCTGATAGCAACATTTGATCCATTTTTTGTTTTTGTTTTTTGCTTTCCTCTGATTCATTTGTAAAAGTACCTCAACCATGAGAGTTGCATGTATGGACACAATGAACCTCTGTGGAGAGGTTGTGTACAACGGATTTTATTACATTTCCTTAATAAAAGCAGGTTTATATTCATCTTTTGGACTTTTTTTTAATAACATATACAAATAAGTCATATTAAATATCAGTGTGGATTGGATTGTTTTAACTGGGGAAAAAATATCTTGTTTTTTGGTACAATTGTTCCAATATTAAATAACATTATCTTATTCCGGGCGACACGGTGGAGCAGTGGGTAGCACTGTTGCCTCACAGCAAGAAGGTCGCAGGTTCAAGACCGCCTTGGGCCTGGGGCCTTTCTGTGTGGAGTTTGCATGTTCTCCCCGTGTCTGCGTGGGTTTTCACCGGGTACTCCGGTTTCCTCCCACAATACAAAAAACATGCTCAGGTTAATTGGTAAACTCTAAATTGCCCATAGGTGTGAGTGTGAGAGTGAATGGTGTGTGAATGGTGTGTGAATGGTGTGTGAATGGTGTGTGTGCCCCACGATTGGCTGGCGACCATCTGGGGTGTATCCCTGCCTCTCGCCTTAACGCGCTGGGATAGGCTCCAGCAGACCCCTGCGACCCCGAAAGGGAATAAGCGGGATAGACAATGGATGGATGGATTATCTTATTCCACTGGACTATAATTAAGCTCATTTAAAGTTTTGTTCAATTTTCTCTTTTTTATGAGAACACTGACTTTTTCTTAAAAAAAAAAAAAAAAAAAAAAAAAAAAAAGACTAAAATCACAAGAAAAAAAATTGCAATAAGCTAAATCATCTTCCAGTAGAAAAACATAATTCTACTCAATAGTGGAAATGTACCAAATACAAGATATCACTTTTTTTTTTGTTTTTGTCATGAATACTGGACTTCTGAAAAAAACAAATTAAAGAGTGGAACTACACAGTTCTGCCTGCCATAGAATCACTTTATTCTGCTCACAGGCACTTTAAAATGTAAAATGAAATAACCCCAATTATCTACCAGTACAGTGAGATCATTTCACTCAATATTAGACTAATTGTACCAAAAAAAGACATTTTAACCTGTGAATGTTCCAGATTAAAAAGTGTTGACTTGAGCAATATTTGGTAAAAAAATAAATAAAACAGGGTTTTCTCCCTGCAACAACCCCTGTTCATATTGACCATGTTAGTAAAAATCAATTTAAACATTCATCTTAAGAGAATATGAGGCTTCAGTAAGTAAAACAAAGCAGATCATTTTTTTTCATAAAAGTAGATAAGAAAAACCACTATGTACATCTTTGCACAGAACTGTGGATTTTTGGCCTCAAACACTTAACAGTACATTGAAAGAGCATTGAGAAGAAAAAGGCTGATTATGGCAAGAAAAGCCTGTGATTTGTAAGCTGGAAATAAAGAACTTACCTTTTAAATGGTAGAAGTAACTAAAGGGATGCTACTTTTATTTTGTAGGTCTATTAATCTCTTTATCATTATATACTTAATACCGTTTGACTTGTTTGCCTGTGTCTCTGATTAAAACTTGATACTTGGGAACTATGGGATCTTTAGAATAATTTCCCAAGTAAAGCACTTTAAGGTGTTCTGGATCAACACGCTTTACTAAGAATGAACCTAGGAAATGGGGACTGAGTTAAGACTAGTGCTAAACATCCAACTGTAACTAAAGTACAAATTACAAATTCAACCCATGCACGACAACAAACTTCCTGTTTGTGGAAGAGGAAAGAAAAAAATAAAGAAAGGTAAGAGACAATATCAAAGTGACACACTAGGAAAACTATTATTTATTGGTTTTTGTATGTTTTTTTTAAAAAGCTTACACTCATTGAGTACAGCAGATAAAATCTCCAAAAGTCATTTCGAAACATTTGATTTAATTGAGTACAGAGATCGGATTTTTCTTTACAATTCTATGTTTGAATCAAGGTTTAACTGGCATCGTTTATAAATTATGTAAAAACCCGATTAACACAAAACTACAGAAGGACACTGTGAGGGGCATTTCCCCCCAAAAAAGAAAAAAAAAAAAAGAAAAAAAGAAATAACATGATATGAACTTCATGTTACCCTCTTTATTATTGTACACAATATACAAACTGGTCCTTTGTATCATTTTCCTCACTTAAACCTACTGTTTTACTTGGATTAAAAGGTGGAGATAAATAAATAAAAAGTATCTACGTATCTCAAAAGGATATGAGGTAAGTGAGTATGGAAAGCATGTTAACTCCAATAAAACGAGCAAAAAAAGCAAAGCCTGACAACGTACAAAAGAAAAAAAAATACAAATTCTCAAGCATGGGATTATTGACTCCATGACCAGGTGCTACCAAGAGATCAGTTCATACAGTAACCACTTTTCTAAATAGAACAACATCGTGATTAGAGCAGCACATCGTGCCCATACTGGATAATAAAAATAAAAAAGGGAGAAGGGGAGCATCTTTTTCGCTGGTTTACCGTGAAGATAGTGAAATGGGAAAAAAATGAGGTGATCAGTATGTGGAGAGAGCTACAGCTAACAAAACTCAGGGAGGGGAGTTTACCAAAAAACAACACAGGCAGAAATGAGAGTACGAGTTAACATTAACAGCACAGATGGAGCTGCACAGATGGAGCTGCGGCGTCTTGCAGATAAAAGCACAGCTTCTCCAGTTCGGCTGCAGCACATGGATCAAAAGAGGAGAGAAAAGGCATCAAATACTGACCACATGCTCCTAGTTCATTCAAGAGTGATGAAGAGCGCCTGAACGCGTCTTACCTTCACTGATTACTGCACATTATCTGTGCTTGTCGGAGGATTTATGAGTATGATTGTTAAGGGAAACAGTAAATTTTTGATTGATCAATCATCAAAAGAAAAACCATCTGTAACATATGTATAGTGTTTAAAAGTGCAATGTTTAGTTGGTTAATTGAATAGTTGCTGGCTATCACATTAATTAGCAGTGTCAGTGTCACTTTTAAGAAGAAAATGTCCAAACTCTCTGGTTCCAGCTTCTAAAACCTAATAATTTTATGGTTTCTTTAGTCTTCTAATAGTAAACTGATGATCTTTCGGTTGTGGATCGTTGGTCTGGGTAAGTAAATACTAAATAATAAAAGCCTTTTTTTCCATTACAGGAACGGACAAGAGCATTATGAGTTTTGTGTGGAGTGCCAGTCTGTAAATAATGAAAATGCCTTTTTGAAATGTCCGACTGAAATGATGAGATTTAAAATAAAGAGCATGAACTCATTTAACAACGGTTTGGCACATCGAATCAGAGCAGCGCTGCAGTTATTGAAAACACAATTTAGCGTACAGTTAAATTAGACAAGTAGAACAGGCTGAGGATCAGTGCACCAATTATTTTTTACAGGCGGGTCCTGTTGGCTGGCTTCTCAATGAAATGTGGCATCCACCACACTCATGAACAGTTATTGCATTAGAGAGTGTTTAGTGACACACGAGGAGGTAATTCTCTCGTAATGGAAGCTAAATAGAAAACAAATTTAGTGCAGTGAGGCTGCAAATGTTGGAACATTGGAACACAAGAGAAGAAATCCTTTTATAAGCTCAAAAACAAGCTGTCATCTGTCACAGCCACCACATGTGGAAGCAGCAGTGACTTTTAAAAGCTGACGGCTTAGAAAATGACTTGAATATTCACACAGAACAATGCAGAGAACATTACAGTGATTTAGGTTGCTGTACGTTCAAGGATATTGCTTCTTCTCTTCCTTCCCTCCGCTGCTGTCCCTCTTCTCTTTCTTCTCAGATTTCTCTTTATCATGCCTGGACTCCTGCAGCACACAACCCAGACAAAAAAAATTATTCACACAAGTGCGCGGATCAACAGTGAGAAAATAAGGACTAAAATTTCAGTTATTCTGGTACAAGGTGAGAAGCACAGCTGACCTTTTTCCCTCCGGAGGAAGTTCGCTCGGGTTTCACGGACTCGCCCTTCTCTTTACTGGAGGATTTGGACCTTTTGCTCTTCTCTTTTTCAGCTGAAAGCGGCGAGTCACAGGAAGGACTTGTGCTCTTGCTGTTTTTGGAAGAATCTGGGGAGAGGAGATTTTATTCATATAAATATTGTGCGTTTACTGGGATGATGTACACCTCAGATTTGTCAACTTACTGGTTCCATTCTCGTCCTTTCTGCGTTTGGATTCTTGGCTGGTCTCACGGTCGTTGACAACATGATCCTAGCACAGAAACAACGTAACCCAAGACAGAAATGACTCATTTCACTGTCAATTTGGTCTTTATTCACTATTCAGAAGTTAGTCGGTGTAGATTTATTGTAATTACCAGTAAAGAAGCAACAAACAGATGTAAGAATATTGAACACTAGTATGATTTTTCCTAAGATGTGAGTAAATATATTTATCAAACAGAGGGAATTAGAAATTATTTAGGTTCCCTCTCAGATAAATCTGTTTCCCATAAACACACAGTACCTCCTGCAGTTGTTTTAAACACAAGGTTCCAGGAACTTTAAGAGGAAGAATGGTATTTCATTTTACTCAATATGTCTGAATAGCAGTGTTTTATCTATTAATTAGATAATTAATTTGTAGATACATTTATAAATTGAATTCACCTTTTCTCTAATTTATATTTTAATCTGTAGTTACACCCTAATATGAAATATTACTTTTTGCTTGTTACTACTTTATGCCCAACTAATGCAAACTTAGAGCTGAAACATTTAGTTAATAGATTAGTTGCCAACTATTACATCAATGGCTAATCATTTTTGATAATCGATTAAACTATTCAGTCACTAAGAAGAAAATGCCCAATTTATCTGGTTCCAGCTTCATAAATCTGATTATTTTTTGGATTCTTTAGTCTTTTATAATAGTAAACTGATGATCTTTGAGTTGTGGACTGTTGGTTTGGACAACATTTTTTTTGATTGAATCTTCAGCTTTGAGAACGGCATTTACAGCATTTTATGCACCGAGAAACTAATTATTCATTACAATAATCAATGGATTGATTGACTATCAGAATAATCGTTGGTCGCAGCACTAACAAAAAACAACTCCTAACGAGATGAAATGAGAAGGGTTAAAACAGGTTAAATACTGACTCTCTTCCTTTCTTTCCGGTCTTTTTCTTCCTTCTTCTCTTTGGATCGGCCTTGTGTGTTCTCTGAATCTTTCTTCTCCGTCTCCCTCTCTCTGCTCTTGGACCGGGATACTAATGAATTGTAGTTGATGTGGTGCTGCCAAGATAATTATATATCGAGAGAACAAAAAACAAACAAAAAGCATTATTGGCCCGACGTATTAAAGTCAAGTGTTTTCAGATAAATAAGCCACATTAGCAGAGGACAAGATGACATTCAACAGTTTTCTCTGAGCCGCGTGTGTATATAGATGTGATTAATGAGCTGCTTTTTGGGAGATGATAAGATGATATTTTCAGACTGACATTCTCTAACTCGTATTGTTTAAACCAACTGATTACGGTCAGAATCTTACAATGGTCCCAACGGTCATTATTCAGTGACTGATGCTTTTCATAACATCATCTAGTGTAACACAACATGTTTACGTCATGTTTCAAATCATCTAACTCACTTAAACTGCATATTTAATCTCCTATAACACTGAATTCGAGGTAATGGGATCTCTGATAATGATCAAGAGAAACACTGTTGGGGAAGATGTGCACAGATGACAATAATCCATGGACAGATTGTATACTAAATAGCAGCTGATTATTTTTATTATTCAATATTTTTTTCTGTATTAAGGCCAATTAGGTTGGATGAGTGTCAGAAAATGTAATGATACATAATGCAATTTAAAGTGGGGACAATCAAGCAGGACCCATTCATGTGTGGTGTTTAAGTTACAGGATTCTAAATCAATCCGCGTCAACATGAACTAGAATTATTTGATTTTTTTTCTCTCCATCGAGTGACCACTATTTATTTTAGTAAAGGTCCCATATTGTAAAAAGTGAGTTTTTAAATTGCTTTTTGTTATAAAAAAGTGTAGCTGTTACACAAATACTGCCCATGTTTCAAAACAATTATGTCAGGACTTGTGTGAAATTGTGATGTCACAACTATACAATCACTGCCCACTCCCCATTAACAGCCATTCAAAGTAGGGGCTTAATAATTATGAAAGAGACAGGAAAACACTGTTGCCTCTAGAGAGAAGAGAGAAACTATACTGAGATGATCATTTTTGTACATAAGAGCACAAACGTATCTGGTTGGTAAAACAACATTAAATAAACCCAGGAAAAGTGGATAAAACAGGCAATAAGGCAGAAAAAGGTACTGAGGTACTGTTTAAAGATTCAAACATATTCCTTAAATAAAAAATAAATCTGATTACAAGGTGTAATGAGAAAGGTGTTGCTTGTAGTAACAAATCTACCGAGTTTGAACTTTCTCAGTTGTAGGACAACTTTTATCAGCTAATAACGTTTTTTTGCATTTCAGAATAGGTGGAAAGCTCAAACACAGTGAGTCCTGGACTTTTATTTGTGAGGTGGCCAAAAACATGGCATCTAACAAATGTTAAACGTCTGTATATTCGTACTTGATTCAAGGCAACTTTGTGAAGAGGTGATAATTTGTCAGATGTAGTGTTTCAGCTTGTGTTGCCTCTAAGTGTCCAAGGATTATAAATTAATGCAGCTTTAAAGGTACAGTGCGTAGTTTTTGGTGGCATGTTTTCTGAATTTTAATTTTAACCTGTTTTTATAGTTTGTATATTTCTTCTTTTTTGTCTCTTGTTCTCTATAGTTTTTTTCACTTTTAAATAAAAGGATTATTATTATTATTCAAAATGATGATGGTGGCTGTAAAACGTAATAGGGCATCTTCAGAGCCACTGTTTGGTTTATTCCTTCTAAACTACTGTAGAAAAACACTATGCAACACAGAATATGTGGAGTTAAAATGGAATAGACACAATCCTCATTACCTTCGGCAAGGAAGTTATGTTTTTGCTGGTGTTTATCTGTTTGTTAGCAAGCTACCTCAAAGAGTTCAGGCTGGGTTTTTGTCAAACTTTTGGCCACTGTTTGGAATGGTACCATGAACAGATGACTGAATTTTGGTCATGATCTGGAAGAAATCCTAGTTTCTGGATTGCTTTGATTTTCTGTTTGGCAACATTGCACTAAATGGACCTCCAAAAAGGCGCTGCCTGGTGGTGATACCTTGCACCTGCATGGACTGAAGCTTGGCAGAGATCTGTGCTCTTAGTGCTTTTCTAATTGAAATTGAATCATATACTAATCAACACAAACTTATAAATACTATATTCTCTTTTTGCCAAATCCTTTCCACTTGACGCCACTAAATCTTTACACGCTGAACCTTTAAGGATTGCTATGACCTCTGGTAATGGCAATAAATTCAAATCAATCCAGAGCCTGACAGTACAAAATGGACGGATGAAGAAATGTCAAACTCAAATTAATTATTTGTCATCGACATTTTTGCCACCGGAACAGAGAAAACAGACAAATCAGCAAATAAGTTACGAGTCAGTTCAAACCTTGGATGTGGACTCCTTGGGTTCGTTGCTATTGTCCTGTGGGGATGAATGGAGATGACAGATGAGCTGGGAGGGGGTGGGGGGTTCGGGAGGAGGTTGTCAGACAGCAGTAGAGTCGGAAGAAGGGGTGTGGGGATGGGGAGTCAGGGCTGGCCGGACTCCCCTGACCTGACCTTCAAGGACTAAGGCTTTGACAAGGTTATTACATAAAGGAGAGTTAATAGGCTCAACATCTGGAATGTCAATACTTAAAATAGAAAAAACCCTGAGCATATATGAAGTAACTGCTAGTCGTATTACTACAGACATGTCTGCAATTTCAGGCAGCGTTATATTAAAGTCCTACAGCGCAGCTGGTATTTCAATACATCTAAAGTGCAAGTGCTGTAAATAATGTGTGTTTGTGTGCCTGTGTGTGTGAGACAAATCACTCAATTCTTATGTGCTTGACTGCATCCCTACATAGGTAACTGTTGCTGTCACTTACAGTTCAGGAATGGATAAGACACAGGGAGCCTATTTCTCTGGTGGAAGGGTAAAATAAAGACCTATCACACGCTTCCAGTGGTTTGGGCAACGCTCCAGACGATTCAGGCTTCGCCCACTCTTTCCCTCACTCTCTCTCTTTGTTGGGGCAGGCTTATTTCCCTCGGCATTTTTGGCTGATTCAAAACTGCGACATTCGTTTTCTCCGTCGATCCCGGTTGCTGGTGATGCCGCTTTCCCACTGAATTCTTGCCAGGAGGTAGTACGAGCGTTGGTGGTTGAAGGGTAGCTGTAGGGGGGCCGGCGGGATGGTGACCGGACACACACCGAGTGACGTGAAGGCTGCATGCAGGCCGTTTTAACAAACAGGAAATAGGAGGGGAACCGATGATTCAGCTGCAGTGGAGAGGTGCTCCTACAGCAGAGTGATTGCCGAACACCATCCCAATCTGAGCAGGATTTGGGTGCGATGAGGAGAAAGCAAAAAAAAAAAAAAGAAAAACAAAAAGAAAAAAAAAATCCCCCCAAAAAACAAGAAATCTTCTCAGCTTGGGGAAAAAATAGGGGGGGCAAAAAATCTTGGCCAAATATTAAAACACTGCTCTCGGGTAATTTTTAAAAAGAAAAAAAAAAAAACTGGAGAATGTGAAAACTCTTTATTTGGCAAGCCATTTTACTTCAGGCGGATTTTTTCCCAAAAAAATAAAAATAAAAATGATAATCCACAAGTAATATAGAAATGCGTATAAAAAAATTCTTCCCAAGGCACGCTGACTGCTTTCATTATTATGAAAATAGATATATATATATATTTCAATATGAAAATACTCAATATATACAATATTCTCTTGGCTAGGTCCTTCAGGGGTTTTCGCCCAATTCTGCAAAATATTATGCTGATGTCCATGGTACGCTTTCCAACTCCCATGGAGATTTGGTCGGGATTTCCAGATGCCATGCCTGCATATACGACAATGCTCCATGGTGATCTTCGGGGATGCTGGAATGTGCAACGGCAGGGAACGCTCCAGCAGATAGAGAAGAAACGGGCTCAGCCTTCCTCAAGCTATACTAACCTTAACAGAAGAGGAGTGGGACGGAGAAGAGTGGCTGTCGAGTTTTCGTCTTTTGTGATCTGCAAAGAAGAGGCATGACACTTTTTTATTTGAGCTGCTGGAAATGATGCATCTGAATGAATGTTTAAGAGGCATGAATGTTTACTTTAGGGCTGCAACAACTAATCTATCAACAAAGTTGATAGATATATTTGATGATAATTAGCTGAAATTATGTCAGAGACAGGTGGGGGACATGATGTGAAGTTATTGGATTATTTTATTTATTCTATTTATTTTAGAGTTTAATGTGAATCCTTCATTTAATCAAAAATGGCTCCTTTGCAGCCTTAATTGTACTTTAATGTTTCCAAATACTTTTAAGAATGGATAAGAGCTTTACCCCTCTCAGATTCGGCTGATTCGGCTCTGGGCACCGGTGACTTGAGGGACCCGGCCACAGTGCTCCTGTCTCCCTTGTCCTTGCTCTTGGACTCCTTGATGGCGTCGCGCTCCCTGGACGGCTCCATGGGCTCCCCGTTGCCGGCTTTGGCCTTGTCGTCTTTGCTGTTCTTCTCCTCGGCCTTCACTTTCTCCCGGTCCGCCTTGGGTGTCTTCTCCTTACCCTCACGTGCCGCCCGCTCCTCCTTTCCTGCCCTCTCCTCTCTCTGCTTCTCCCGGCGGTTCTCCACCTTTGTCTCAGGAGTGCTGCCCGGTGTCTTTTCCTTTTTTTCTTTTTTCTCCTTTCCGCTCTTCTCTTTGTCGTCCCGTTCTTTAACGGCTTTGGTGCTGCAGAGAAGAGGGTTTTCTTATCTTAAAATTCCTTATCAAAACTTGTTTCAAGATTTTGCAGACACGAATACAGTCCTCGACTCCAACTATTGTATCAAAAGACTTAGAGATAATACAAACTCAAAGTTAAGTTTGGAAGTAGACCTGAATGATCAATCATTTTAGATCAAAAGCCACAAAGTTAGGCAAATCAATCTTTGCCTAATTTTGTGGCAAAGATTGATTTAACCCAGGTTTTCTTTCAGTCAACTATTTTACATGTTTTTGTTGTTCTGTTGCTCCAAGACTCGATGTAGCCTATGTATGTAGCATGTTTCTGTTTAAAAAATGAAATGAAATTTGATGTCAATTCCTGACTTTAGTTTTCATTCTTGCATTAAATTGATAGCATTTATTGTTTTAATGGTATGATGTAAGTTTCTCTGATGCCAGTAAATGTTGTTGTGCGATGAAGAAAACTGAATGAAATCACAATAAGCCAGAATGAAATCACAATTCAATTTTTTCTTAACTGTCAGTCCTGTTTGGAAGCATTCATGACTTTGTTCGATATAAGTACCTGTTGAGAGCACCGTTGCCATTGCTGGTGGTCACTTTGGCCGCTGCACTGTTGGCTTTGTTCACTGGCTTTGTGGTCCCCTGAGATTTATCCTTGCCTCGATCTGCAACAAAAAAAACAACCAAGAGCTGTGTGAGCACAGGATTTATTAACACTAGTAGCATCCATTAAGTATAAGACATATACCAACAGGAACCTTTTTAAAAACAATTAATGGATACAGACTGAAGAGTCTTACACAAACAGTCCATGAGTTTCGACCTACTATATATGTTTCTATTTCTTGGATTGATTAAATGCTTTAGGAGCAGAAACAATATTGTATATAGACAGCAAAAATATACAGCGTGAACATTTAAATGTTTATCAGCTGCAATAAAACAATAAATCTGAAACAGAATGAACAAGGCAGATGAAAACAATATTAAATAGTATACATCAACTTGCAGCTTATTACATCAGCCTCCTTCTGTCCTTGCTAGGTTTTTCATTCATCACTCACCACCATCCTCTGACGTCCCCTCCTCGGTCTTCCCCGTACTGGTGGCAGGCTTGCCTGTGCTGCCGGGGCCGTTCTGCTGACTGGCCGGGGTGCCGCTGCGCGCCGGCTGCTCCTTATGGTGAAACTCATTTTCAGGGACCATGTGCACCTTCTGGCTTTTCAAGCGACCTGAATAACTGCAAGATGCATAGAAGGTTTGCAAGAGGCAGGGACAAAACACCTTATACAACTTCTGAGTATCACACAGTGCAAAGAAATAGGACTTGAACTGAGACAACATAGGTAACCGAGTTCTATTAGCTAAATATTTGCCTGTAAATACTTATATACACACACATCTGTGTCGGTGGGAATAAGAAGTGGTAGAAGTCACTGATGTTTTACGCATGAAATACTAATGCTATAAAGTATCTGAATACCCAATGAGGAATCCAGGTTCTACTGATTTACTGTATCCGACGAACAACTTGATTCACGTCTTTTGGTTCTCTATTAGGAAAAAACACATTTTTTCCTAATAAACACAGCCTTTTTTGGTATCACTGCCGCCAGACAGGCTGGGCTGGTTCTAAAAGATGTAAAAACACTGCCCAAACACTGACCACTGATGGGTCACTTCTCTCATTCCTCAGCTAAACAATTTCAGCCATCCCTGAAATATAAGAAAAAGCAACATGGACTGCTTACTGCTCTCTCTCATCTCTTTTAAAACTCATCTCTTTCATTTAAAATGTCAATGGCCAAAATAAACTGGTCCTAAATCTATACAGGAGTAATTATTTTATGAATGAAGCAGGGCAGACAGATAGCAACAGCAGCGTTTGTATTTTACCTATCAGGGACAGTCATGCAAACTGGGTATTTAACAATTGATCAATTACTTGCCAACCATGACATTAACTGTCAACTATTTTGATAAGTTAGTAATCGATTTGAGTCATTTTTATTAACATCCCAATTTTCTGGTTCAGTTTCTGAACAGTCATTAGTTGCAGTTATACCTGTAAACCCTGCCCCATATTGCGGGGTTCTAGCAGTAATGGAAACCGAAATACAAGCTGGTACCATGTAAAGGAAACACCAGAACACTCAAAGGGTACATTTCAGACCCTAAAAAAATTAACTGTTTCTCTGCATGCATCTTCTAATATTTGCCAACAACCTGTCTAACCAACATTTTGATAACAACCCTTGCCACGCCAAAGTGTCTTAACAAAAATGTAAAAGAAAGAATAAAACACATAAGTTAAATAATGCATACAATTTTTTTTCTGGATGCTGTTTCTTCATGTTTCAAGTGATTATTGCCACACATACAGTAACATATGTTAAGTGTATGCTCTGAGGAGAGCTAAACACCACACAATGCTGTGTTACCCCATTGCTAAGGCATAGAGGTCTGGCCTCTTGACCTTCTCCTCGAGGCAGATCTTGTGGACACGGCACTCCAACGCCTGGCCCAGGTTCAGGACTTTGGGATAGCAGGGCAGGATCTTTGTAAGCACGATGAGGATGTTACGGATGTGGGTGTAATCTCCCGTCTCCAGGCAGTGAACTGAAGCCTGGACAGAGCAGAGACAGGAGATTGATTATGGATAAAATGCACACCTTCCACAGAGCTATTCTAGTCAGAATTTTCCAGAAGAAAAATGGTAAAAAAAATAAATAAATAAATAAATAAATAAAGGGCTTACTTTAGTCAGCATGTAATGCCACTTGTGCACCACATGCCTGAAATTCTCATAATCTAGCTGATCCACTTTGTTCCCTCCATCAAAGCCGGTGGCTCTGAAGATGGTGAGAAAGCCTGGGTAATTGCCGCACTCCTGTGACCACACAATTAATATGGATGGATTAGTTCCCCCAGCTCACCTTACGTCAGGAAATGTTATAAATAAATCAGCATTAGGAGTGCAGAGACAGGAAGAAGTGGCTACCTTCTCGTAGATGGTACGGTCGCTGTGCCAGCGGGTCACAGTCTCCAGCATGCAGCAGAGGAAGCGGCCGTAGCGATGAGACTCGTTTTCCGTACAGCTGGCCACCGTGTAGATGATGGCAGAGAACACCTGCAGAGCAACACAGCGTTTTTTTCTTAGACAAACCAAGAAAACCCTTTTAAATAATAAAAATAATGTAGAATCTATATACAATTTATCAGATGGAATGTCAAAGACTTGATTTGCAATAACTCAAAGTTTGACTTTAGGTCTTAATAAGCAAGTCCGTTTGAATTACTTAATTTACTGTATATTGAATAAATGTATAATATTAATTTATTAGAGAAGGCTGCCTTAAAAATATTGTTTAAACAGTTATAAACACCATTAATGCACAATGCAACAGTATATAGTGTCTTACCCTGTCATAGCACAGCAGGGTGCAGAAGTTGGGGGTCTTCTGCTGATGGACCAGCTCAACAAATCGGGCACAGTACACGGCGTCAATGGAAGAGAAGATGCAGCGAGGGAACAGACAGAGCTGCAGGAACTTTGTTATGGTCTCGTTCTTTGTGGATTCTGTCAGTAAACATTTAAAGTTGAATTAATTGCCTTATCTCTAATACTGACAATGTAATCATGTTAAATTGGCTTTGGTCCAATGTCCCCCTTATCAGTAACTCTACAACTAATGACCACTTTCACGATCAATTAATCCAATTCTTTTCTCAAATAATTATTTATCTGTCAAAATTATGAATTTTTCACTAATTTGACATTTTACAGTCAAATGTGATTTTGTTGTCTTTGTCTTGTCTCTATGTCTTTTTTGTCTGATGAGCAGGCTAAAACAAAAAAAAATTGGAACCTGAACATAAAGTCCTAGAATTCATATTTTTGCTTTATTGCATTCATTACTGGTACGGTTATGTACTTCTGAATCCCCAAACATTGCGGGCAGGGATGGGAATTGTTAAGATCTTTATTAAAAAAAGATACTTCTTATTGATTATAGTCTCTAAAAGTTGGTGCAAAAAGTCATGAAAATATGGTAAAAGATTACAATCATTTTGTTACTACAAAATGCATCAATAGCAATACTGGCATGAACTTTAGTACTTACTGGCCATCAACCAGTTATCTTTCTCCAGTTTGAGGCGGTGTAGAACCCTTGAGACATGCTCCAGCTGCTTCTTCTCCTCCTCCTGCAGTTTTTCCTGCAGGGCAGTGCAGCGTTCCTTCTCCTTCTTTTTCTTATTTAAGGGCTACAATGGAAGTAAGAGGGACAAGGGTATTCAGACAACACTCAAATTGACCATGAGCAATTCATGAGTTAAGTTTTAATTTTTACATGAGTTATGACATCCATTGATTTATTGGTATGATGTAAGTTCCTGTGATGCTTGTAAATGTTTCTGTGCACTGAAAGATTGATTGGAAGAAAATTCGTAACGAAACTGAAATCGCAATATCTGCCAGAAAGTTTACAATTTAAGATTTTTTTTTATCGTTCAATGCTACTGTGGAATTAAAACTATTTTCTAAAATCATTGTGGCTTAGTCTTAAGACTCAGCCACACTGCATAAAACTCACTGCATGTACTCACTATCTCAGGGTTCTCCTCGATGGCCTTGATCTGGGCCTTGAGCTTGTTGACTTCGCGGTCATAGGCAGCGTGTGGTACGGCCAGGTCGTACATGGTCAGGGACCAGAAGGTGGCGTAGAACTGAGGCCGGAGGTCGTCCCAGACCCTGGATGGATGGAGGGACACCACAGCCTCGTGCACCGGTGTCATTACCTGCTCACAGGCTGCTACATACTTCTGTACCTTCTGCTGCTGCCGATTGCCTTTCTCTGCTTTCTTCAGCTCATCGTACTTGGACTGCAAAAACATATTAACAAAAAGTATTTGATGGGGGTGGGGGAAATGCACAAAATGACAAAATAACATGAAGTTATATTTTCATATATATCAGCATTTCAGGGAGTGGTTCACTCACCAAAATCTGATGGGCATACATCGGTCGAGACAGGAAGAAGGCTGCGTCATGTGGAGTGTGAAAATGGTTACAAAGGATGTCAATAGAGGGAACTCGTTTGATGTAGTCCTCTGTGCTGAGGTTGGACGCCAGAAAACCACCGAATTGCACCAACGTATCATGACACTACAGGAGGAACAAGGCTTTTATTAGTTTTAAAACAATGGAAAAACATTTTTCATTCATCTTGTTTAGGTCTAAAGTCTTTCTTTAAGAGAACCAAAACAAAGAAATTCATCCTAAAAGAAAATAACTTGCTTCTTAAATTCTTTTGGTGGTTAATGGTTATGTTGAGACATCTACATAACACTTAAAACCAAAGAAGATAACTTAGAGCAGAGAAATCAAACTCAATTTAGTTAATAGGCCACATAAACTACAATTTGATCCCAAGCGGCCTGAAACAGTGAAAAATAAACATGTATGTATACACTGAAAATATATAAATCTCAACAAGTGAAAATGTTTTGCATTTGACACAATTAGTCCAATATCAAGTAGTTTAACTCATTCCATTGGCAGATAATTTAGCTTATTTCAACTTTCTTTTTGCTGATTTGGGTTAGTTTGTTAAAAAAAATTAAATTTCTTTAAAAACAAAAGATTAAATTATTGAACTATATTTAATTTTTTAGCAGCAGCTGAAGTTATCTCCTTCCTTACAAACCATTCATAAACTTAAACTGTACATATTTTATCCATTGAGTCCTGAAAGATTCTCATTTTGTGAATGAACAGGAACTAGTTAAATTAATGTCAATTGGTCATCCACTGGGCCGGATGGAACCCTTCAGTGATCCAGTTCTAGACCCCGGGTCACATGTTTGACACCCCCAATATAAAAGTAACATAATAAGGGTATATACCTGATCATAGAGGTGGCCAACCAGTTTCAGATGTTTCTCTCCACCTTCTAAGAATACCACGCCATTTCGTTGCTGGGCCATGAGTAGACACAGTGGCAGGGCTAGTTCATGATCCAGCAACGCATCCTTTAGACGCTGCGATGACTTTTTAGTGTTCCTGATCTGGCCGAAGTATCCACCCTGTGGACAGAGTCACATCCATGATCATGACGTGGACCGAAGGGCCAGCACTGGTCCAGATAATGACACAGATCTTGCAAACACTCGGGAGACTGCTTTTATGAATTTTAACTCTATATCGAGTCTATACCTCAGCTTTGAGTTGCTCCCCTCCTGTCATGGCCTCTAACTGCTCTGATGTCATCTCATCCGTGATCTCAATGCCAGCCATTTTCTGCACCACCTCTTTCAGGATTAACAGGTCAAAACTGCAGGAAGACAAAGGAATTATACAGCAAACCATGTTTCCTTTTAAGGAGCAGAGAGACCTTGTTCTCTTCGTCCAAAACAAAGACAAGTTTAACAGTTAGGTGTAAATTCTCACAATTGTAATGTCTAATTATACAATTGTAATAATTTAGGTTTGGAGTACTGAAGTTTAGTACTGAAGAAAAAGTGTCACCCTGCAAAATATTTAGTCAAGGAGAAATAGAAGTACGTCAAGAATCCTACCCAAGTAAAAGTACCAAACATTTTTTAGTTAGTATAAAAATAAAAGCCCACATGTATTGGTTTACCAGTCTCTGGGCTAAGTATGCAAACATGTACTTATGCCTCTTCCAATGCCACTTCTCAGTGCTCATAAGCAATATATTTGTATTGAAAAGATTGGTGTAAATATTGTGTGTATGTGCGCTACAATACAGTGCATACTCTTACTGAAAATTCTGTGAATGAGTGTTCCGAATGATTGGTTAGAAGTTCCTAACAACACTGCAACGCAATCAGGAGACAATTTTTCATTTAAGATTTAGACTAAATATATTCTAACAAGTACCTATTTCAATTTCCAAAATGTAAGGAGTAGAAAGTTCAGATAATTACCACAAAATAAGCTGAGTAAAAGTAAAAGAATGCATTATTATTTTTACTTAAGTACAAATACAACAAAAATACGTACAGTAATGAAGTAAGCATACTTTGTTTTATTGCACCACTGAATTATAGTAAATTAATGATATTTTATGCAAATAAATTACTGGAGTACTCAGCTGGTGTTTTTATACAGCTCCCTCCTCACCCATACACATGGCGGAAAACGAGCAGCGCAAAAAATGTGACTATAAAAGACTCCGTGGAGACTCACACTGAGCTTACATGAATGCACATAAATTATGTTAACACAAATAATCGGTCTCATTTTGCCGTCTCATATAGTGGATTCACATGGTCGATAGCACCATTTATCAGCCAGGTACTAAATGGTGCTGATGCTGCTGCTTATTCAAAGTATGTATTTTGATTTGACTCCTGCAAATCATGAATCCTAAGTCATTTGGAGCTTCTTACCTCTTTCCTGCTTTCAACTGATTTGTGACATACTGAAGAAGGCCTGCCAACTCTATTGGGTATTTTCTGAACACAGCTCCACATAGACTTGCCAAGCCTTGGTTTGACAGGAGGAACAGGCGTATGTTAGAGATTCATTAAAACTTCAAACAGCATCTTGCCTTCTGCATGCAAATAACTGACGGGACTGTTTAAGTGTTTAAGACACGTACTCTGGAGCCATGAGGAGATGGTGGTGTCGTCATGCTTCATCTTCTCCTTCTCAGGATTGGCAAGAGCCTCGATGATGCAATCTGAAGACAGAGTTAAGTAGAGCGACCCAGCAAATTGGGAAAGAACCCCTTGATACATACTCACACTGCACATCGCATGCACACACAACCGCTGATATATAACTGGCTGAATTCAAAGGGAATAGTAAAAGATACAAGCCAAGACATCATAGTTGAGGGACGTGAGGTATTTCAAAGAGTCCACCACTGGAACAATGAGGTTGTCGTACCACTGGATCTGAGACAGCATCTGATATAAGGAAACGAGAAAACATCAGCAGCCGTAGAGAATCCACAATACACGGTTTTCTTTTTTTTCTTTTTTTTTTTTTTATAAATCGAAACCTCGCCTGTAGTAGTTAGGGCATTGCTGATATGAATAACTACAGCAAACAGAGTAGGGTAATGTCCTTTTTTTTTTTTCTCCTTTCTCTCTCTTCGGTGAACCTCTAACATGAACAAAGGTTCTTCAAATTAAAGGATACTAATTTGCACATGTTGTAGAGATGCTTAAGTGTAAGGATATTGCAATTATTGCAAATGCAAAAGCCTATTAACCTTGTATTGTGTAATATACCAGTTAGCCACAAGTGCTGTGTGTTTTTGTCAGTTACCCAAGTGGCATTCACTTTATTTCATGAGTACAGGATTTGTATACAAAGCACTCGGTAAGCAATTCCCAGGACTACAGCACAACCAGTTTACATTTCTGCCATGGGAAAGCCAGGAAAATATAATTAGAGTATGGAGCAAGGAAGGTGCTACCTGATAAAATTTGCAATTATTTTCTCTTTTTTGTGTGTTCACATTTTTCAAAAAGAGCTTCAAGTAAAATACGTACAACACAATACACTTACATAATCAAAAAGGATGGTGGGGTTGCTATGGCTCAGCTTGCCAATCTGCCTCCCAGATTGTTTCACATTCTCTTTGGTCAATCGCCTAGAGGGAAAAAAGCACAAAGCACCAGATAAAAAAAACAAGATGAAAAATCACAGCAGTGGGTGAAGGCTGTTATTAATGTTGGAATAAGATAAAAGGTGTTTCAATTGATTGCTTCAACAGCAGAACAGTGATAATTACTTCCCCAACATTCTACAGTCCATGTTGAAATTTCCTTCAAATACAGGGCTTAACTTAAGACGGAAAGTCCAAAAAAACACATTACCACATCTTTGCATGGTTTTTGCTTTGCAAACATTATTCCAAAAACTATGTGCAAGTATGTAAGAGCTGGAAACCTGAGGTTAGACTATTATAAAGTCACAAGTGAGTCTAAACATTTCACTCAACTACAGACCGATGCTGCTAAAATATTAAGAGTTAAAAAAAAAAAAAAAAAACTGAATTGCAGAATCCAAAAGTCTAAAGTTTTTAGGGTGGACTTTCATATTGAGGTCGTGACAACAGACAGAAGTTGTTGGTTTTTTAAATATGTGTTCCAGCTACAGGTACATTATATGGCTCAGTCTCAGTCAATGGATTTGACCCTTCAAATATTGTTGATGTGTCTGTAATGTACATTGGTTTGACTTACTTCATAATGTATTTGGCCCTTTCCACAGTCTGGGCTTTGACTTTAACCAACAGTGGATGGCTGGAATATGTCTCATTCTTCCATTGTCCGTATAAGCGATATCTGAGGAAACAGTGGCAGTGAAACCACAATTAAAAACGAGGTTTCAGCAATGCAAAAATGGAAAGCATTGGCATGATCAGAAGAGTAATCCATAAAAAGATACATCGTTGTACAGTTAAGCTTAAAGTAAGAGTTTAAACATAAACCAAATATGTTTATGCAACAGCGTTTTCAACTATAAATATCCTTTGAATAGTAAAATAGCCATCTCCAATCTAACAAACCAGTATGATGTTGAACTGCTCTTATGAGTAAAAACTTGCCAGATAACAGCAGGGTGAATTTCTACCGCATTTTCTTCTAGTTATCTAGTTTAATAAAAGAAGATTGCTCCTTAATGGTGCTCCTGGTCTTGTAAAGTGGATCAAGTAATTTGCTGTGTCGTAAGTAAGATCAAGAAATATTTAACAATACATTACTGTGCATCATTTATGCAAATAAAATTTGTAAATTGCTTGTAAGCAGAAAAGTTAGTTTGCTCAATAATGCAATTAAAGAAGGAAAACTGGGACTGAATTTGCTACTTATTTCTTGTCAGCTAATAAATAGACTCCTGGAGCACAGTGTACATGTTTACTCTTTTACTTAATATCTGACAAGTCAATTACACAATACAACTTGTAGTGAGTGATAGGTGCATCTCACCTGTGCTGATAGGGAAAGAGTTTGAAGAGACCCCACAGTTCCTCTGACATACAAGCATTGCACTCCATCAGAGAGAGAGACGGGAGTAGCACCTGGTCCGCAATGCTCAGGAAACAACTCAGCAGTGTTTCCTGTGATAAAATTTTAAATCAACATGAATAACATTGCCACAATTTAGGCTACTAAGATCCATTTATGCAAAAGTCTCTATAATAATCATAGTATGATTATATAGGATTATAATCAAGGCCAGTTATACTTACCATTTTGTCTTTGACATCAGGTCTGCCATCACTTTGGTACTGAGAAGTGAAAGACAACAAACCAAACTAAGTGCCTGTGCCTTGACCAAATTGTGTCCACCTACTGCTATTGATGTGAAAGCATCCTTAGGTTTCAGTGCACATAGGAACATGATGGTTGCAATCCTGTACCTCTTTCATGAATCCCTTGCCCAAACGCACAATCTTGGCAAAGAGGATGGGGTCGTGGGAGAGATGGGGGCCCAGGTAGCAGAGCATGCTGAATGTGTCTCTGCGCAGGTCTTCAAAGCTCTCCACAGGCCGAGGGGCCCTCTTGCTCCTCAGTGGATGGATCACGCATCCTCGTGCTCCTTTTGGGACGCCAGCCCTGTGAGGAAGAGGTCAGCGTGTCAGAGCCTGTGTTTAAACTGTGGAGCGAGAGTTAACTGCATGTAGTCGGTCTGACTACACGCGGTGGGTAGTAAGTGAAGAAAATCAGCACCGTTTGTAGAGAGGCTCCACAGTCAGGTGCACAAGCTGGCAGAGTGCCAACGCGATGGCCCTGTGAGAAGTCGCATAGAAGGAAGGCATCTGGTCCATAATGCTCTGGGCATGGTGCCAGTCTCCAATCCGAAGTAGTGCCTCCAACAAACCAAGCTTCTGGTTATCAGGTGGCTGTGGGCACAGAAAAAAAAAACAATTGTTAATATGCCAAAGTTTAAGGACATTTCATATAGCAGCAGAGCATTAGCAAGAAAATAGTCAGAAAAATTGGGTTTTTTTAACATATTTGATGACTTGTGTTACTATAAAAAAAGTTTCCTGCACCCTAAAATAGTGTTTTGTGTGAAACCCCTCTCACACAAAACTCACTAAGTACTTCTCTCATGATGCACAATATACATCACCAACATGGGTAGCTTATGATGAAACCCAAGAAAAGCATAAACTATGGGCACAGGCAGCAGAACTGCATTTATTAGATGTGTAAATGCTCCATCTGTCTCTACATGTTGATTTGACTTTAAGTAATGCACAAAACAGGCTTTAGAACTGGCTATTTCCAACTATAGCCTGCTAGAGACCCTTGGCTTTATTCATCACACTATCTCCCCATCTTCTCAACATCTATGCAGATTTGAGAGCATTCCTCTAGAACAGGCCAAAACCTCTGACTTTCAGGAATTTACTTAGTAAATATTATGACAGCAATAGTTTGGGATACCTGCTCATTCTTCTCTTCCTCCTTTTCCTTCTCCTTTTCTTTATCTTCATTTTTCTCTGAAGGTAGCACAACCATGACCAGCTTGCGAGCGATCTGTTTGGCCTCTGAGATATCTCGTTTGTGTTCCTCTACAATGGTGGCATCCGGTGGCATAAGCTGGAATGGCAGAGCAATGGCAACAAAACGAATGCATCTTCAGTCTAGCAACAATTTAAACTGGAAGCTTCACATTTGATATTTGTGAAATAACATCAGAAACAGTATTCAATCTAAAATCTGATATAATGAAGTTATCACATTTGTCACATGAATCATCTTGACAACATTACAGGGTTATAATCTCCTGCAGAAATTGTTATTGTAAGGTTTGCACCACTCATCCTGCCAAAGACATGCAGGAGCTAAGAACATGTATAATTGAATGGTGACCTCTTTTTACCAATGTGGCCATTAGATTAGACTCTTGCTGTTATTTTTGCTTACATGCACGTAGAGATCTTCCAGCTCTATCAGGTTATGGTGAAGCAGAGCAGCAGCAATGTGGTAAAGTGACTTAGGGGTGGTCTCATTGGGTTCCTGAAGATAAAACATGGAAAAGGAATTGTTTGGAAAGATGGTTTTCTAACATTTTAAATAGTTTTTTTCCTGGGAAAGAAGATAGTAAAGAGCACTATAAAATATATAAAAATGCTGTGACATGATTTTTTTGTATTTTTTTGGATTCTCTACTTTTGTTTAAGTCATATCATTAGACACATTCTCACTCTTATCACCCAGATGTGATTCTTACCTGGTAGAATTTAAATTTGAAGCCCAGGATGTGGCAGAGAGTGAGTGGCTCACACATGTAGGACTTGATGAGGGACAGGAAGAACTCATCTTGGTCAGATCGGCTTTCATACACCTCCAGGATTATGTCCAAGACACGATTAGGGTCTAAGTTGAAACATCCTGTATGCAGAAGAAATAGGAGGTACCGGAATAATAGTTAATAGCTAATGAAAGCATTGAGGCTAGGTTATTCCAAAGCCTCTGAGGGCAGAATCCTGGTTGCTTTCAATTATATGAAATCATGTTTTTTCCCCAAGAGCTGTAAACACTAAAGTGTAAGTGAAGGTTCTTAGATGTTAAACGCTATTTTGATAAATTTATTCAATGAACTAGAAACTCAGACAACAGCCCAGTGGTTATCTGCCTGTGATCTTCTTTGCAGTTTCCATACACTTTGTGACACCTCTAATGTCATTGATTGCCTCCACAGAACTAACTCCCACATATTCAATATAAACAAGCTGTGTAAATGAGCTAATGCTTAATGATGAAGTGGCTAACAGAATAAGAGCAAACCAGGTGTAATGCGGGCCCTGTGTTTCTGTGTGTAACCTAGTGATATGATATACCACATACATCCTCAGACTCATCTAAACAATCATTGTCATTTTAAAACTAAAAATATCTCACACAATCAATAATACTGTACAGTTTGCATTTGACTGTAGCAAGTTTTTTTTTTCATTTTGTACCTATGAGGGACTTGATGCTCTCCAGTACAATGTGGCTGGTGATGTTACCAGACAGGTCTTGGCCAAGCTCAGTGATTAGTTTGGCATAGCCCTCATTCTCCTCTCTTAGCAAGTTAAATTTCTGTTGCTTGTAACTGAAAGAGACAAAACAAAATTACAAAAAAATGTTGTAAGCACACTACAAAGCATAATGACGATGCCCAATGCACTAAAACACATTTTATTTATATCTTTACTTACAATAGTTTAGTCTTGATTTTGACAATCTTCTGATTGAACTGATGGGCTTGTTTTATAAGTCCAAGGGATTCAAGGGTCTCTGGATCCAACCGTTCTTTCAAGATGGCCTCTGGAACAAAAAACTGAAAGGAAAAAAAAAGAATACTGAGCACTCTCAGACTTTACAGTGAATGTAACAATAGTTTTCCTGTCAATTATATTTAAAAAAAAAAATAAAGTAAAAATCTCTTACCAAACATGCTCCAACCAATTGTGTGTAATGGTCACGTTTGTTTTTTTCTTCCAGTGCACCAGTCTCTAAATCTGTGAAAAATAATAAATCAAAAACGATAGAAAAATATATATGTTTGTAACCATGGTATTATATTATTCCATTTTAGCTGGTACTTTGGCGATTGAAAAAAAAAAAAAAAGTTTACCTAGTATACTGAACACATCTGCTAAAATTGATGGCATGTCATCTTTGAGGTCCTGAAATAAAGAGATCAGATCATGTTACACTTTCAAAAAAAATAAATAAAGATAAAACATGTTTATTATTTAAAAAAGCAGATCTTTCTACTTCTTTAACATTGTACCATCATGTCCCCAAGGACGCTGGCAACAAGATCCAACTTCAGGTTCCCCTGTACAACTTGCACGCAGAGCTCGTATAAGGCCGCCTGTATGTCTGGAAGGAACATGGACAAGAAACATCACCACCCAGGCAAGTGACAGACAAAGACTTGAATAACAACTTATTCCCCTAAATGACACAAATACAAAAACACAAAAATAGCAGCATCTACTTGCTCTCTTTGAAAACATATTGAGTAAATGTTCAGCAACAAGGGACCGTGAGTGAACAGCAGTTTTCAAGTCAGTTGCCAATTTCTGAATTACATTGAGTCACTACACCTAACCAGACATGCACTAGAGATCAGGGGGCATATTCATAAAGCTTCCAACTAACTTATTCTCCAAATGTGATATAACAGCAAGTCAATGTATTACCTCATATTAAAAAATTCTGGGAGAATATTCATGGTCAATCTCATAGATGTGCACACATCTCCAAACCAATGAAAAGGCTGCTGTCCAAATAGGTCTTTGTATTCAACACCTGTCAGTTGAAGTTTACCTTGCAATTTATTCAACAGAGAAGTTAACATAAATTAAAACTACATAAAACAGCATTTGTATTTAAACCAATAGAGACGTGATTCTTTACAATCATCTATTATCATTTTACATAACACTGCTTCTCTCATTTAATTTAATTTCTAATTAATTTGATCCTTCCTTGCTCAGAGTTGCTCTGGGAATGTTCCTGAAGCAATCCTAATCTAGGACACCTTGCTAGAAAGTTTTAGGTTAATTTAAGAGCACTCAGTGTATCTCAGAATGTTTATGAATAAATCCCCAGATGCTTAGCTGTAGGATGAAAGTAAAAAGTTATGTTCTGAAGTCTTTACGTGAAATTGCATGGCTCTTTTTTCATCATGTATTGAAGGTATTTCAGTTAGCATTGTTTTATAGTGATCTTTTACTGTTGCGCAACAAGAGGGTTATGTTGGCATTCAGGAACTCGACAGGGAAGCACACACCCAACTGTGACTGGGCGAGTCACTGTTTGACAGAAGGCTGTCACATTATGAAGATGTTGCCTGCAGTGTGTGACAGGAATTTGAGAAGTTGTAAAGAGGGAAAAAGTGCTATTCGTGAACAATGCCATGGATGATGAAAGAGTGACAGTACAACAAGGAAACCTAAAGTAATTGACAAAGTGTCACACAGATCGTCTCCAATTTACCTCTAATCTCACTTCCATGATCTGTTTTCTCTGTAAGGTCTTTGCAGAGTTGTACACTATGAGACAAAGAGAGAAAATTTTGGTTAGTTTCGTCAGACAATTCAAACAAGACAACCCTTAATTACAATGTCATTGAGGATAATTGTTTGTGAAAAATAGCTATAGAATTTAATGTCTATCTTGTCCTTATTTTATAACCATTTGTATATGTCCTATGGCCTGTGTAGAGTGGTTTCAAGTTATGAGTTTAATTTTCAGTGCCAGATATATATAAATACATATACACACTAAACGATTAGTTAATCGTTTAGTTGTCAACTATCACATTAAACGCAAACTATTTTGATAATCAATAAGTTATTGTGAGTCACTTTTAGGAGGAAAATGTCTAAATTCTCTGTAATTACAGCTTCTCAAATCAGATTTGTTCTGATTTCTTTAGTCTGCTACACTATTAAAATGATGATGTTTGGGTTGTGGACTGTTGGTCTGGACAGAAAAGACATTTTAGATTGATCTTCAGCTTTAGGAACTTAGTTATCAACATTTTACACCATTTAATGAACCAAACTAATCAGATAAATAATCAATTGAGTAATCGGCTATCAAAAGAGATACTCGCTGCAGCCCTAATTTATTAATTTAGGTATTTTGACTAAGAGGTTCAGTTTCAGTTATATAGTTTCTAATCAAGTCAAAGACTGCTCAATTCCTACAGTATTTCTATTATATCACCCTTTGGGAATTCACTATCATTTGACCTCTACAACAAACTGAAGATATTGTTTTGTTACATCAGTTTCTTAGAGGATAATCTGGCTATAGTAATATGTCTATCATCACTACTGGATGACATTACAGACAACAGTGTCAGATGAAAAATGTGTTCTACTGAATTTGTGTTATAGACACACTACTGCTTAAAGTTAGTAAAAATCTATGCAATATTTCTCAATTCCGGCATGTCTGGTTACGTTGATTTCCAGTAGCCCGTAAAAACAATGACCATCTGCCGACCACTGCAGCAGGCATGGTGGCATTCATCTACGTTACGGGAAACGATTCCCAGGAAAATCCTGCCAATCTGGCTGTGTTTGAGCCGAGAACCAGAGAACCATAGCATGGCTGTTCTTGCTAGCTACTCATCTTAAAATACATCACACCGGCCCCCTAACACATACACGCACACACATTACTTGAAATACAGTGGTTATGTAATATGAATGTGACATTTTGTTTAGCAGCACATAGAAATTGCCCTTCCACTTGTTGTCTACCACAGAGATATCAGCATCCCCGTGGAGGTGAGGGTCTGTAGGGCTTGCTGGCATCGAGTCTTTCATCTAGACCTTCTGAGTGGAGGATTTACCATTATGCTGCCCACACAGACAGCCTCTGAAATCATGTAATGAGCCGTTTCGTGTAAAGGGAAACAAGTTGTAAAATTGTTGAGATGCAGTTGCATAACAGAGACTGTGTTTAACATGAGATGTTTTGCAGGCACCAATTTTTGGTGAGATTCACAGAACATGAATGGATAATTTAGACGAGATACATTACATTTTACAAGTTGATAGTCTGATATATGTTCTGGGGAATTCTCTGTCAGAAGTGTTATCAGCTAAAGCGACAAGCATTACATTCTCGTCTGTGAATGAAGAAGTGTGAGCTGGTGCATCTATGCATTTCTAAATATACGAGGCCTGCAACGACGAGTAGCAGCAAGCGGCACCGTTCACAACCTATTGTGTCTTCGCCAGAAACGTGACGGCTGCACTCGAGAAAACAAGTGAAAAATAATTCACAAACTATTTCCATTTTATCAGTGATAACATTTAAAAGCCCAATTCCGCTGTCAGAGTTGATATTCAGGAGCAGCGTGTGCCGATAGTAGATGCGTTGCTGTATCGTCAGTGAAAAGTTGGTGTGCTGTTACAGATACAACGTTATCAACGATTAGCACGAAGGGCACAAATTTATACCAATATACATTATAACGATAGCTCTAACATTAGCAAAGTTAGCTTAACTACACAAAAGGTTTTACGTTAGGCTAAACCGCTGGCAGAACGTTATGAGGTTTATGTGTCGAAGTTGCAAGAAGCTTTGTCCTTAAGAAGATACCGTTTATCGAGTATTCAAACGCGATTTTATGTGTCCACGCTGCAGCGCACAGAGAACACAACTGTCTGTCAGCATTAGCGCTGCAGCTAGCTAGCTACCTGCTGCTGGCATGAGGTTAGCTCACGTTAGCTTTATATCAGAATCCGCCGATTCCCTCCACTTCAAATACAACCATCGTCACCACAAAAGGCAACAACGATGGTGTTTTTACTGCCTGGTCGTCACCTGCCTGGTGATAGTTAACATTGGCGGATTACATCAACAATGGCGCATTTTGTTCTTCAATTTATCAGCTGTTAGATGTCGATACAACCGGACTGAGCTGCATGAATGCTAACTAGCTTAGCTTTCATTGCCACCGTGTTTACAAACCCACGAATACATTCAAGTTATGCTTCCACTACGTGTAGATGAACATAAATGTTAATATAAATGTAAATAAAGCAGTATAAACTCTATTCCACCGCCTCTTTCTGCGTTAAACAACTGTTCTTTAGCTAGCCGACGTTAGCCCTAATGTTAGCCCCCGGAAAGACTGGCCTTGGATTATAACGCTAGCAAGGTATTTGTTAGTACTACTAATTAAATACTTCAACAGTCGTTAAGCCTCTATGACCTCTAACGCATTCAATACATTTCAGATCCACTCACAAGTCGTGTTTTCCCGTTTTTTCCCAGTTTTTGATCCATTCACCAGGGAGGATAAGTGTCGCCATCTTCCATACACACACACACATACACACATACAGACACACTCACACACACAGCCCGGATGTCTAGTTGATCATGGCAGCCACACACAGGGTCAAACTGCTGCAGCCAGCTCGCTGGTGCATGGCGGGACACTGACAAAGGCTCCAGCGGTGTGTCGGTGTGGAAGGATTCTGCTGTTCCGTTAAAACAACTGAAGTACAAACCAGCGTTGTTTAAAAACGGTGTGTACAAGAGAGAGTTTCCGGGGCAGTTTTTCTGTTTGTGAACAGAATAAAGGAAAAAAAAACGTCTGGGTAGATTTGCGTTAAACTTAGTCGTAGGATGCAGAATTGTTCACGGAGGAACCCAGTAAATTTTGGCAGATTCCATTAATCAAATTTGTGCAATGATGGTTTTAGTGTCTATTGATGGCTCTTGTTCAACTGCACCAGTTGCCATAGTAACAGCACCAACTGAAAGTCCACGAGATGACACCACTCCATAGACTCAAATGTTGTCAATAAAACACGTTCAGCCATTTTTTGTCATACTCCCATAGCTTCCAGGCTACATGAGTGCTGTCACTAGTCTTTAGGTAATATTTCTTAAGACTAAGATTTTAAATACATCTATAAATATATTTTGGCAATAAAATCAGATTCAGATTAGGGAGATGTCAGAAAAAAAAATGCAGAGATTCATATTAATAGGCAATAAATAAAAAAAAAAATACAATTTCCGTGCTAAGAATTATAATTCATGTATAAATTGAAGGTAGGACTTGAGGACAACATTCTTAAACCATCACACAGTTGCAGGGGGGTTTATTCTGTTCATGTTACATCTCCAGATGCAATGGGCACTTTGTAAATAGAATAAAAACACAAATTTAATATACACAAATATTTAAATATGTGTGTAAACATACAGATGTATGCACATTTTCAGCAGTTCAATGCAAAACAGAAAAGATCCAACATGAAATGATTTGTGTAAATTTACAGGCAATTCTTAAGACATATTTTTCCTCTCATTGCCCAACGTGAATGTTTAGTATGCATATGGTAATGTTCAAGACCATGTGATCTGTTTCTCCAGTTGATAGTGAGATTTTGTGGAAATTCGGCATCTGTTTCTAAGGACATATGAATACATCTTTATCCATAAATCTAGTTCTGCCAACCAGGCCAATACATAGAGGTAAAGAAATATTACAACAATACATTGAAAGACAAACAAAACTGTGTGTATACTTTCAAATTAGTAGATTAACTTCAAATAGGTACATTCTATTTCTTTAACCTTTTCCTAAAATCTCAAGCAAACATAAACTGCAAATATAAAATGAGCACCAATTCACAATATATTACACATTTGTAATTGTATAATATACATTTCTGATACTATAATAGTTGGCTAAAGAATTCTAAAACTTTATAATAATAATTCTAACTCTTATACACACAACAGTGGTACACCAAATAAATTGGCTGAAAAAAAATCCTTTGCACACTTGAAAACTGAAAAAGCAACAAAACAATACATACCTATCTCTACCATTTTTCAAATCCTTTCTTTTAAAGATTGTAATTATGGCATGTCTGTGGTATTAGATATTATTAGATATCATACAGTGGAGAAAAATAGTCAAGATATAGGAGAGTTTACATGTTTAAGGTTGAGTCAATTTTTTTAATGTATGACACTGTGAATTCTCCAAATATTAAAAAATAATTTTAGACATAGCCATCAGTTTGCCAAATTACTACATTTGGGCAATGCATTACTTTTTCATCCATTCCTTCTAGAGAGATGAAAAAAAATACAAACAGCTGGCCGTATTTATAATAACATAATTTCCATTAAAAAGGATTATTTCAGCATCTATGTGAAATAACATGATTAGAAACCATTCATTTACATTTGATTGTCATTACAAAATTTCTATAAATCAAAGTCATCTATAAGGTATAAAAGCAGAACACATACATTTCTAAAAAATACCATCACACAGAAATCTGAGAATGCCATATATCATTTGTGGCAAGGCCTTTGAACAGTATGAGACGCCAGTTCACATTATACTTAACTGTATACATGTTTCGATATATGGCTACATGCCATGCCAAAATCTACAGTTGAAAAGTACAGCAGGGGAGCACAATATCATCAATCACATTTACAATGTAATGCAGTCCCATTCTATAGCCCTGCAATAAACTCTGCCTTTATGAAGCTTATTAGGCTCAGTTTCTGTTTGGATTGTGTCAGAGAGGTGTTGATATGATGCTATGATAATTTCTAAAAATATGGCTGTAAAATTACCATCGAGCTGAATCAACACCACTGTGACAAAGTGCACTGTTATATAGTAATCAACTGAACTCTATAAGCATCCAAATGGTACTTTTTCAGGTCTGGTGGTGATGAAATTCTGCTCACCTCCTGGTATATTGGCCACTATGTATTTACATCAGACAATTTTTGTCTACTGAATGAAAAAGATTAAAGGTATATATTATTAATTTGAATTTCAGTCTGTTATGGTCACCTTTCTGCCACATAATTAAGTCAGTACAAGCACTTTTGTTAATCCAAACAGCATAACATGTTGACAGCAACTGCTACAGATTAGGAAGCTAACATCAAGTTGTGTTTAGGGCAACTGAGCAAAACCATAAACATTTCTCATTTCTCTCTGCAGTGACAAAAGTCTAGGGTGTGAAAATAACTGAATAAAATTCAAATTCAAGCTCTCCCTCTACGTTTTAACGCAGTGTTGAAGAGGCAAACGTTGGTGTGTAACAAACCATTTATAGTAGTCCATTTGTATTCCATCCTGATTTTCAGAGAACAGTCACCCATGTTATTTTCCAAGGATTTTGATGACGCATTGTCCTTGATGCAGCCGATTTGTTTTAAAACATTGGAACATTTAGAACCTGAAGATATACAAAAAAATACAAATCCATAATCTTAAAAGTAAATAAATTAAAATAGTAAAATAAATATACCCTTTCTTGGGCATAACAATTATGAGCATAAATGGTAGCATAAGAAGTGTAAAATACCTACCGAATCATCCATGATGGAAGATGGATCAAAGTAGTCTGGCTTGAGTTCAGTTCTTTCTCTGCGATTCTTGGATGCAGGCTAGAAAACAGAATTTAATAATTTTGTAAACGAAGAAAGAAGGAGGAACCTACTCCATCAATTGCAATCGAATACTGATAATCCCCTAATGGGATCATTCACTTGTGTGCAAATTCTAATATATGACACCAATAATATATGACCAATAATGAAACAATTCTGTATTATGAATACTATGTCCATTTGTCATTCATTTAATAGTTGTTTTGATAGAAAACATCAGCATATGACTAGGCTGCATTATCTCTAAGGACAATTCAGCCTGAAAGAACTGCAAGGTTGATGAACATGGAATGTTGAAAATGCATCAGCTAGAGTTTCACCAGCCATGTCTCCCCACCACTGTTGCTATGGAGAAGAAGATAAGCTTGGATTGAGATAAACTGCAGCTAAACTGTATAAAAATTATGTGAAAGCTGTAATCATTTAGAATAGGTTGAGAATGCAGTACAGTGCCTTGCAAAAGTATTTTGGCTTCCTTGAACCTTTTGCCACATTTCAAGTTTCAAACAATATGATGTTTTTGTGTGATTTGAATGATCATCCAGAGTGATCATGGGCCTCTTGGCAATATCTACCATGATTCTCTACTCATTTGGGCTGCAAGTTTCCACTTCAATATGGTTGTTTGAACAGTGCTCCATGAATGTTTAACACTTGTGAAATCTGTTATATATCCTAATCCTGCTTTAAACTTCTCCACAACAGTATCTCAGACCTGCCCGGTGTGTTGGTCTTCATGTTGCTGTTTGTGCTGTAAAGTCTCACACTATTACAGAGCAGGTGCATTTACACCGAGCCTTGATTACACACTGATCAACATCAGTCTTTTAGGTTAACATTGGATCATTCAAAAATCCTCAGGGAACTTTCGGAGTGAGTTGACTGCAGTGACAGTAAAAGGGGGCCGAATAATACTGCATACTGCTCATTACAATTCATGATTGTGTCCCATTCTGTGTTGATTCTTCATAAAAAAATGTATATCTGTATAATTGAAGCCATTTGTGGCAAAAGGTCAAAAAGTTCAAAGGGGACAAATACTCTTGCAAGGCACTGTAAGCTTTTTGTCATTACTGTCATTACTTCTTTCTAGGTACACAGAATTCAGATAAATGTTTCATAAATTACCAGATCAATGTCCATTGTATCAAAATCCATGCCCTCGTTGATGTCTTCTAAGCGGTCCTCTGAAGACATCATCACATCCTCCACTATTGGCTCCTCATCATCCTCCATGAGTCCGGAGCCTCGACGACTGAGAAGCACATGAGAAAACACTTCAGTAGGATACGTGTAACTTGTGCATTTTTCCCAACATACTGTCTTAATGGCTGTGTGTTTTTCAAGTTTTCTTCCACAATTTAAACTCTATTAATAGATTAAATAGCAGTGCCATCTTACATTGCTTGCTGCATGTGGTTCCTCATCTTGGCGTACTGCATGCTAACCCGCTCCTGTTGCTGAAGGGCCTCAGCTTGTTGCCTCTGTGTCAACATCCAAGTAACCTGGGTACTGTGGAACAGTGTTCAGTTTAAACACAACTTCATAGTTCAGAGTTTAAATAAAGTAGAAAGGGACACTGTAAACAGCAGCAACATTATGTCATGGGAAGGTAACAGACAGGGTTGCACAGAACATTTTAGAGTTACTCAGATGAGTACCAGGACATAGAGTTTGATACTGACAAAGTGTGATACACCCCCTCCCCTTTTGTAAGTGAAGTGACCACATAATGCCAGCTATACATGAATTCAGAATTAATATTAATATTTTACTGCTTGTTTGGCTCCTGCCCTGTAACATGCTAAAATCTTATAAGCCCGAGATCGTCCAGCAGTCCTCAGAGTAACCTTTTGTTGTCTTATTATGTGACTCTTGTAGGACTTTAGTCTATATTACTGTAGTGTGTTATTATATTATGTAGGTCAATGATAAGAACCTTGTAACTTTGAGGTGATCCTTAAAATTATCCATCCATCCATCCATTTTCTATCCCGCTTATTCCTTTTCAGGGTCGCAGGGGTCTGCTGGAGCCTATCCCAGCGCATTTTATGGCGAGAGGCAGGGATACACCCCAGATGGTCGCCAGCCAATCGTGGGGCACACACACCATTCACACACCATTCACACACACGGGCAATTTAGATTTGCCAATTAACCTGAGCATGTTTTGTATTGTGGGAGGAAGCCGGAGTACCCGGTGAAAACCCACGCAGACACGGGGAGAACATGCAAACTCCACACAGAAAGGTCCCAGACCCAGGCCCCAAGGCGGTCTTGAACCTGCGACCTTCTTGCTGTGAGGCAACAGTGCTACCCACTGCTCCACCGTGTCGCCCCCTTAAAATTATTATTATTATTATTATTATTATAGGTATGTGACAAGGCTTGTAGCGACTGGCCTCAGTTTCAACTATTGCTGACAGAGGGTGATTTATGCACTTTGTTTTGGATTAGATTTAGTTGGTTAAATCTTTACATCTTTAACTCTTTTAGAGAGGAACATCAGATCAGCTTAGCTTCAGCTGAGTCAGCTGTAGAGCACAATTCTATTAAAAGGTTTTTGTGACTGTCAGGTACCCAAAAGTGCATGGCGACACATTGTCTGCATTTTTGTCACGCATGCGTACCTGCGTCCCAGTTCTGTGCACTCCTGATAACAGAATAGGTATGCAGAAAGATTTTAGTACTTGTAATCTATAGCAGCTTGGTGGTGATGGGGTGGCTGCTGCTGGGGAGGCACAGGCTGATGTGGTTGTTGCTCTTTTGGCATGCTGTATGTGGCCGTGTAGCTGTCATCTGCCCTCATCTTCTTTGGATCCCTCAATACAGTAGAGGTGAGGTGGGGTGAATGCATCATCACTGGTGTCTGCACGTTCTGCTCACGGTTCATCCAAACTGCATCAGTGCTGCTGCAGCTGTTCTCTTCTGCTAGAGAAAACCATTTATTTAATGAGAGAGCCAATGGTGTCTTACTGAATGCATGCAGTGACCATCATTATGTGTGTAGTATTTGACTTAATATTAAAGTGACATTGGATTATTTGCCAGACTGCAGAATAAACTTCCCCTATTGACCAATTAATTGAGGGAGGGACAGACCAATTCATTACAAAATGTATAATGATCTCCAAATTGCTCACCTTCAGGCAATTTCCTTTTTCCAGCGACTGCTGGCTTAGATTTCTTGCTCCTAATAGTGGAGCCTCGACTGCTGATACCACTGATGACAGACATGGTGTCATCATCCCCTCCAACCTGCAGGGAGTTCCTGTAAGAGATGAGGGGCAGCCAGCAGTCCTCCCGCTGCAGGGCCATCTGAAACGTCATGAATCGCTCCAGGTACGTTTGACTGTAGAAGTCAGAATGACAAAAGATAAAGATAAGATCATGCATGAATCACACATATGTATATGTAATCTAATACTTTATGTACAAACTGCACTGTGCTGTTTTTCATCTCTACACCCCCTCCAAATTAGTGAAATACAATCCTGTGCCTTACTACTACCAATACAGTATCCGTATATAGTATTTTATGCATTTTTTAAAATCATATTATTTTTATTATAATCTATACTTGTTATTGGCGTGTATGTATTTATTTCTATGAACATTTTTTTATCCATATGTCTTGTCCATACATGGTGGTTCATGAAATACAGATTGTAAACATTACAAAAGGGAAATAAAAAATACCAGAAGAACAATAGAATTTTAAGACCTGTTTAAGAGCGGGAGGGAAAAATACATAAAACACGAAGGAGATATAAAGTAATAAAATAATAAATAAAACAAATGAAAAAAGACATGGCATGCATATAATATACAGCAGTTTCTCGCTTGAAATCTGCCCTGCTGACATGTCACACTCACACTGTTCTCTTGTCCTGTCGCATTAGTTTGCTGGAGAACTCGCTCAGGACATCCAAAAAGGCAAGATTAAGCGGTGGGCTGCCCTCTCCTTGCGGACTAGGTTCCTTAAAAGCAAACTCAATTCCATTCCTAAATAAAATATTTAAAGAAGATGAATAAAAACTGTAGGCCTTGCCTAGTAAAAACATTGCAAGAATGGAGTGGTATGTAAAGCTTAACTCAGGACAGGACATTTACTTACTTATGTAACATAGCAATCGCCTCCCTGGTCTTCAACTGATCCAAGCCAAAAGTCAAGGAGAAGCGCCGGGCGAGCTCTTTAATGCCACAGAAGGAGGAGGATGATCGGTCGATGTTGAAGCCGAATTCAGACAACATTTCGTTGAATAACTACAAGAAAAAAAAAAACGCATTTTTCCAGGGAGTTCTTTATTAAAAATCATAGACTAAATGCAATTGCGAATAAAGTTAATTTATTATTATAATAAAATTAAAAAAAGACCTAATCTTCCTCTGTTAACATAGTATGACTAATCTTAAAAAGTGATTAAAGTCAATAAATATCAAATGATTTTCAAGAGGGACAATATTCTTACCGTTTGCAGGCTCAATACAAGGGTCTTTGCACATTGTATTTTGTCGATTTGTCTTGTTTTGCTCATCGTTTCCTTGATAATATCTCCATAATCATTGTAATACTGAGAAGCAAAGGAATGAAAACTGTAACAAGAAGAACTAAAGGGACCATGATTTCTTCATAATTAATGATAAAAAAAGGTTTAAACCTACCCTCATATACTGTTTAAATATATCTGCTCCCGTGTTCATTTCCACAACATTGTAAATGATTAATTTACAATAAGCAGCAAGAAGGTTTCTTCTCTTGTGCAGAGCCTCTATTTTACTGGCTTCATCATCTTGCTGCCCGTCTGAAAAATACAACATGAAACATAAAGAGTCTCTAGATTTTCAAACATGCACAAAGATGATTAACACAAGAACAGCGTTGAGTCTGACCTGCGCTGTTGTTGTCATCATCCTGATCAATGAAAACCTGATCCAGGATGAAGTTGAGCAGCTCTGCCTGCAACGAAGAGTCTGGCGTGTAGACCAGAGGCTCCAGTTGTTCCCGGCCTGAAGACATAATTTGGTGACTGAAGATCAATAGCAGATCACATAGTATGGTGAAGGCCTGGAATAAACACAACACTTCAGCGTTTATGAAAAAACTGACAAACATAATTTTCAGATGCAGTGAAGAATGGTAATGTTTGAAAAAGAAGAGAAGAACAGTCCGGTCAGCATAATCCCACCTGCTCTTTGACTGCTGTGTTGATGCTGTTTAGGTAACGCTGACAGATTAAGCAAAAAGCTCTCATTTGCTTTCTCAAGGTCACCATATCACCCTAAAAGGAACAGAGGCTCATTTAAGTTCCTTGTTATGTTCAGTTCGGAATGTAAGAATTTGGAAAGACTACTTGCGGAGTCCAAAAAAAAGAAAAGAAAAAAAGGACAAAACACAATAGCAATATTACATTTGAAAGCAACACTGGTGCTCTTGATGAGAGTTATTACTTACTGCATGATTCCAAGCTCATTATAATCTTGTAAGAGTCAAGTCTTAATGCATCAAATATATAAATATATAGTATTTTCACCTGATCCATTAAATGATCCTACAGCTTGATATATCTGCGTTTTGTGAAGTCTCCTAAAAAGTTTGATGATCATATGTAAATACCTTCAATGAACTGCTGTCCGACACCTTCGCTAGATGCCACAGGATGATGTAATGTGTGCACTGCATTGCATGAACCACAATCTGGTGAGAAGGAAAATCTGATCAGCTGTGATGTATCATGCAGTCCTTGAAATTTTCGGGAACCTTACTGACTGAAGTTGGAGAAGGCTCCACCATCAAGGCTGTGTCTTACCTGTTCAGGCATATCCCCATTCTGCAGACCTGTGTTGAGAAGCCGGTAGTTGCTGGTGAAAAGATCCCACTTAGAGAGGTCATGTGCACTGACAGCAAAAAAAAGAAAGAAAAAGAACGAATGCAAATTAAATCAAGGAATACACATCACCAAATTATTAAAATTGTGACCGAAGTCACTTTTTGAGGAAACACAAAACTTTATCAAATGCAGAGAATATTATATTTATGAATCTTTTTAATCAAAAAGACCTTGACAGTGGATGCCTGTAGACATACATAGAACATTGTTTGTCACTTATATAACATTAAAGAATAAAGTGAAATTTTTAAAGATTCTACGATGACTTTAGGCAATGTTAAACCTGGTTTAAACTGTCCTTTCACTACACAGAGCAAACTCAAAACTTGCATTACCTGGAGTTAATAAAACTAATGTCAGGGCTCTTTTTCATTACTTTCAAAGGTATTTACTGCCTGTTTTTATTATATGTAACTCATCTCCAACATCCAGTCTAACCTAACCTAAAATGCGGCAAATTATTAATGTAGTGATGACACAAGTTTAATGGACAAATTATCCTGGAACTTGGAAATTCTTCATATTTGGCTGTATATTTATTGAATTTATTGATATGCACAGCACTTCATATTAATTTTTTTTAACACTCATCAGTAGAAACTGATTCAAGAATCACGTTTGGAGCTTCTTCTGCACAATTATGAAAGCTTCCTAAATTACTGACTTTTAATTGTTATTGTTAAGAAAAAAAGTTTCTACCATTGTCCTACAAGGTATAACGAGTCTGAAACTTTTAACTCAGGATTATGGAGATTTAACAGACGTGGCAGCTTTGTCAAGAGACGATTCAGGCCAAAAGCTCACATTTGTCAAAAAATGACTTAGGCTTTTATTTTAATAGGGCGGAGATATTATAAAATTACTATACTCCTCACATCTAACCACATTAAATTAAACCAAATTTATATAAATGGACTTGCTATTACAGTCTTCAATAGGCAACAACATATTAAAATCATAAGCACAAAATTGAAAACTAATTTACTTGTGGAAAGCACTGATTTTCTTGAGCGTAGACAGAACCTGGTAGGCATCATCCTCATCTGGTTCTTCACCCTGACAAAGAAGGGATCGAACCCATAAAGTCCTGGACATTCACACCAATCTGTCTCACACATGAACATGCTTTCAAACAATCCAGGCATAAATCAGCCCTCACCTCCAACAGGAAGTCTTCTAGGAGTCTGCTGAACTTATCCACAAGCTCATCGAGAAGCTGAGAGCGAGCGATGTCCACGCGGTTGAAGATGGTGAACTCCTCGTTGCAGAGGAAATGGTAGGTGGTAGAGCAGGCCTCCAGAACCTCGGTGTCTGTGTGCTTGTCTACCACTTCCCAGATTTGCCGCAACAAGGCATCCAAATGCTTAATGAAAGCACAAGACATAGTTTCACTGGCTCTCCATATAACTTAAAGCTCTAATTTGCTCTAACATTAGTTAGAGCAAATGTGGAAAAAAAAAATGAACAAACCTTTTCTAACCGACCAGTCGTGTAGATGTCAAGGTCAAAGAACTTTGGTATTTGTAGCAGATTTGTCACCTTATCAATATCGACACAGTACTGTGACAGGAAAAGACAAAGCAGGTGGGTTGAATGGTTAGGGCTCAAACTGCTTCAAATATACAAGTCAACAAACAGCATTAAAGATTTACTGTGGAACAAAAGTAATCACCTTTGCCAATAACAGAGGCAGCGCAACTGCAAACATCTCTGTGATCCGTGTCCGATCATCCAGCTGCGTTTTCCTCTCCTTTGCACTCAGAACCTTTTCCATACAAAAAGAGGGAAAATTGTAAATTACATTATCAACATGCATTGTTGGGAAAGTTCACTTTCTACATAAACTAGTTCAAAGTTAACTTCACAATTTTTTAGTTCAAAAATGAACTAGTTTATAGTTCTCCCCCCCCCCCCCCCCAATACAGCCTGTAGAGAACCAGAGATAGCAATTATTTTGTGATAACATTGAAACTACATGTCAAATTTATCTTTTTATCCATCCATCCATCCATTGTCTCCCGCTTATCCGGGGCCGGGTCGCGGGGGCAGCAGTCTAAGCAGGGACTCCCAGACTTCCCTCACCCCGGACACGTCCTCCAGCTCCTCCGGTGGGACCCCAAGGCGTTCCCAGGCCAGCCGAGAGACATAGTCCCTCCAGCGTGTCCTGGGTCTTCCCCGGGGCCTCCTCCCGGTGGGACATGCCCAGAACACCTCCCTAGGGAGGCGTCCAGGAGGCATCCTGAGCAGATGCCCGAGCCACCTCAGCTGGTTCCTCTCAATGTGTAGGAGCAGCGGCTCTACTCCGAGCTCCTCCCGTGTGACCGAGCTCCTCACCCTATCCCTAAGGGTGCGCCTGGCCACTCTGCGGAGGAAGCCCATTTCAGCCACTTGTATACGCGATCTTGTCCTTTCGGTCATTACCCAAAGCTCATGACCATAGGTGAGGGTAGGAACGTAGATTGACCGGTAAATCGAGAGCTTCGCCTTCCGGCTCAGCTCCTTCTTCACCACAACGGACCGATACAGCGACCGCATCACTGCAGACGCTGCACCGATCCGCCTGTCAATCTCACGCTCCATCCTTCCCTCACTCGTGAACAAGACCCCGAGATACTTGAACTCCTCCACTTGGGGTAGAGACTCACCACCCACCCGGAGAGAGCAAACCACCTTTTTCCGGTCGAGAACCATGGCCTCGGATTTGGAGGAGCTGATTCTCATCCCAGCCGCTTCACACTCGGCTGCAAACCGCCCCAGTGCCTGCTGCAGGTCCTGGCTCGAAGAAGCCATCAGGACAACATCATCTGCAAACAGCAGAGATGAAATCCTGTGGTTCCCAAACCAGGCCCCCTCCGGCCCCTGGCTGCGCCTAGAAATTCTGTCCATAAATATAATGAACAGAACCGGTGACAAAGGGCAGCCCTGGCGGAGTCCAACATGCACTGGGAACAGGTCTGACTTACTGCCGGCAATGCGAACACAGCTCCTGCTCCGGTCATACAGGGACCGGACAGCCCTTAGCAAAGAGCCCCGGACCCCATACTCCCAGAGCACCCCCCAAAGGACACCACGAGGTACACGGTCGAATGCCTTCTCCAGATCCACAAAACACATGTGGACTGGTTGGGCATACTCCCATGAGCCCTCGAGGACCCGATGGAGAGTATAGAGCTGGTCCAGTGTTCCACGACCGGGACGAAAACCACACTGCTCCTCCTGAATCCGAGGTTCGACTATCGGTCGGATTCTCCTCTCCAGCACCCTGGAATAGACCTTACCGGGAAGGCTGAGGAGTGTGATTCCCCTGTGATTGGAACACACCCTCCGGTCCCCCTTCTTATACAGAGGGACCACCACCCCGGTCTGCCACTCCACAGGTACTGTCCCCGACCGCCACGCGATGTTGCAGAGACGTGTCAGCCAAGACAGTCCCACAACATCCAGAGACTTGAGGTACTCAGGACGGATCTCATCCACCCCCGGAGCCTTGCCACCGAGGAGCTTGCCAACCACCTCAGTGACTTCAGCCAGGGTGATGGACGAGTCCGCCCCTGGGTCCCCAGTCTCTGCTTCCTCCTCGGAGGACGTGACAGTGGGATTGAGGAGATCCTCAAAGTACTCCTTCCACCGCCCGACAACATCCCCAGTCGAGGTCAGCAGCCCTCCACCCGCACTGTAAACAGTGTTGGTGAAGCACTGCTTTCCCCTCCTGAGGCGCCGGACGGTTTGCCAGAATCTCCTTGAGGCCGTCCGATAGTCCTCCTCCATGGCCTCCCCGAACTCCTCCCAAACCCGAGTTTTTGCCTCTGCGACCGCCCGAGCCGCGGCACGCTTGGCCCGCCGGTACTCATCAGCTGCCTCAGGAGTCCCACGAGCCAACAAGACTCGATAGGACTCCTTCTTCAGCTTGACGGCATCCCTTACTTCCGGTGTCCACCACCGGGTTCGGGGATTGCCGCCGCGACAAGCACCACGGACCTTACGACCACAGCTACGAGCAGCCGCATCAACAATAGAGGTGGAGAACATGGCCCACTCGGAGTCCATGTCTCCAACCTCCCCCGGGATCAGGGAGAAACTCTCCCGGAGGTGGGAGTTGAAGACCCCCCTGACAGAGGGCTCCGCCAGACGTTCCCAGCAGACCCTCACAATACGCTTGGGCCTGCCAGGTCCGTCCGGCTTCCTCCTCCGCCAGCGGATCCAACTCACCACCAGGTGGTGATCAGTTGACAGCTCAGCCCCTCTCTTCACCCGAGTGTCCAAGACACGCGGTCGGAGGTCAGATGACACGATGACAAAGTCGATCATCGACCTCCGGCCTAGAGTGTCCTGGTGCCATGTGCACCGATGGACACCCTTGTGCTCGAACATGGTGTTCGTTATGGACAAGCTGTGACTAGCACAGAAGTCCAATAACAAAACACCGCTCGGGTTCAGATCGGGGAGGCCGTTCCTCCCAATCACGCCCCTCCAAGTGTCACTGTCGTTACCCACATGGGCGTTGAAATCCCCCAGGAGAACAACGGAGTCCCCGGATGGCGCACTATCTAGTACCCCTCCTAGGGACTCCAAGAAGGCCGGGTACTCTGCACTGCTGTTTGGCCCGTAGGCCGACACAACAGTGAGAGACCTGTCCCCGACCCGAAGGCGCAGGGACGCGACCCCCTCGTTCACCGGAGTGAACCCCAACACGCAGCGGCTGAGCTGTGGGGCAATGAGCAAGCCCACACCAGCTCGCCGCCGCTCCCCGCGGGCAACGCCAGAGAAATGGAGAGTCCAACCCCTCTCAAGAAGATGGGTTCCAGAGCCCAAGCTGTGCGTGGAGGTGAGGCCGACTATATCTAGCCGGTAACGCTCCACCTCCCGCACAAGCTCAGGCTCCTTCCCCCCCAGCGAGGTGACATTCCATGTCCCCAGAGCTAGTCTCCATGTCCGGAGATCCGGTCGCCGAGGTCCCCGCCTTCGACTGCCACCCGAATCTCTCCGCACCCGCCCCTCATGGCTCCTCCCGCAGGTGGTGGGTCCACGGGAGTCTTATCTTTTTATCCGATGGTAAATTCTTATCAAACCAGGATTTAGTATTGAGGTGACAGCCTCAACACTCCACTTCCATCCATTTAGTCAACACTAGTAGCAGCTGCAACTTTCACCCTGCAGTATATTCTCAAAACAAGAGGAAAAACCTGCTGCTTGAATGGTCTTTATTCTGAAAATAAAAACAGGACTGTAGTCAAGAGACTAAGTTGCTCCTTCAAGCTGTTGACCGTGATGACCGGGCACTCACCCTCTTCCCTGTGCCCCTGCCGACTGGAGGGTGGCATTCACAAGCCTGCCGGATGGCACAGAGCATGATCTCAACCAGAGCCGTTTCCTGCCGGTCAGTTAGTGCTGAAAATCACAAAACACTGGACGTTATTGTAAGGAATGAGAAGATTTTTTTCCTTAATATTGTGGCTGAAAGTCAGAGCAACCCATTGTTCAACTCTACTGCATTATTATAATAGCCATGCCAACCTCATTCAATACAAAAACCTGTCAGCCTAATATATTATTGTACTATTCAGTCTAGTAACTTTTCTACTTTTGCTTTGTATATATATAAACTACGATTTGCACATTTTTTGTATATCTACTTCCATTACCCTTACTTTTTAACACTTGGCCTTTTGTTAATTATTTATTTATACCAATGTCCAGAGAGCTGAGAAATACCGGCTAATAAAGCTAATTCTGATTCTGAAAGCGTCGGTCTGTACCTTCCTCCCCTGGCACAGGCTCATCCAGCAGCAGGCTGATCATAGTCTCCCAGTCCTTCAACAGCTCTGAACCACACTCCCACAGGCTGTCCACCAAGTAAGCCCCATGTTCATGGAGCTGGAAAACACCAAATGTTAATTATGTAGAGATATTAAAATCACGCAGATTCCTCTCATTTCAAATGTAGATTTGCTAAAATCGACACTTATGTTTACCTCACTCTCCAAGAAGAAGAAGACAGTGGTCTTGATAAGGCTGCCATTGAGGCTCTGCCTGCCCCTCCTGGGTAAACCCTCCTCTTCAGGACCTCGGTGGCTGAAGAGCCTTAAATCAGTACAAAAACAGTTAGAAGTCCCTGGTGGAGGCAGGGTGGAAAAACTTGTCTTGTTTCTATTTTCATATTCTTGATGTAATCTAGCACAGGTAACTTGAAAGGTGCACCAATAAACACTTTTTGCTTCTGTTTCTAAGGTGAAATTAGGAATTCAGGAATCTACATACTGTTATGAACTCAAAGCTCGCTACAACCAATCTCTGCAAAGAAGCAGTGTGGAGTTATATAGTGGAGCTTAAATAGTCCTTTAAGTATTTATTCCAATGTTGGTTTAACTCAAATCAGCTCTAAAGAGAATGAGAAAAAACTTCTTGACAACACAATCCTAAATCAGACTGGGGATATTTATGGCATGTTCACTTGGCGAGTTTTAAAGATGAAAAACACTCACTTTTTGAACAGAAATTCTCCTGCTGAAACGGCAATGGGTCGATGGGCAGAGTAAACCAGGTGATACACGCTCTCACAGTCCTCTGCTGTCAGAACCTCATCACTGCTCCTGTTAGAGGACAAACACATACAATTATTAGCAATTAAGGCCAGTTTATGTAGAGGATGGCTTCAAATCAGATCCCTTCAAAGTGGCTGTAACTTACTGTAAGACAAGTGTCAGGAGTTTAATGGCTTGCACTGCAACATCATATTCCTTGTCCAATGTCATTGACACAATGCGGTCCTGTCAATGAGAGATGACAAGACATCAGCAATCATGCACAGACTAGGGCTGGGCATCAATTAAACTTTTTAATTGCAATTACCTGCATGAGTTCCTGTGATTAATTGCATAGTTGCAAAACCCAATAATTAATTAAAACTATTGTATAGTGCACTTTTACTTCAAATACACTACTATCAAAGTGATCTATATTTGTTGTGTGAATACTTTTACCATAAACATTTTTTACAGTAGGAGTTTTTTAAATTTAGTAAATAGATTTGTATATTTATACTATTTGTATATAGTCATTAGACATGTAATTAAAGCAAAGACAAAATTAAGGCCTATAGCCACCAACAGAACATTAATATAAACTGCCCACAAAACCTGAAACATAATTCTAACTTTAAAACAAAAATATTTTTTCTTTTATCGGGCAACAGCATCTCACTAGTAAATATTCTGCAGTAAAAGTCCTGTTAGCACAAGGTGAAGAACATAAAGATTCACAGCTGGATTTAACGTTACTGTGCAGGGGCGAGTCTACAAAGTCCACGTTTATGTTGCACAAAATAAACAAAAGTTATAACAAGTTTAAACCTTAGCAAAACTTGAAGTTCTCCAATGGTCAGAGAACTCCACTGTGCAGCAGTTATTAATAAATTTGTTTCTGATGACTGTGCCATCTAGAAGAATTTTGTAAAAAGTTTTGCTTCCTTCTCCATGTTTGTTTTTCGAGCGGTTCTTTTCTGCTTCCTATGAGCAATGCAGCAGTAACAGACTTAAAGACAAAATAAAAGTGACAGACCTTTACAATTATGAAAGAAGTAATAAAAACTGCGTTAAGGTGTGTTAAAAAAAAGTGTTGGTATCAATTAATTAATGAGGTAACACAATAATAATGTGTTAATTTGCCCAGCCCTAGAATAGACAATTATGTCAAATGATGTCAAGAGGCAACAAGCGACAAGCCTGGATGATTCTGGTGATGCACTAGAAAGTGCTGCCGGCTCACCTTGAAGCGACTTGTGAAGAGCTCCAGCCGAGTGCCAAGCTCTCTGCTGTAGAACAGACCCTGCAGGGCAGTCAGGCATTTCAGCCGCACCTCGCCTTGCTTGAAACACAGTAGAAATACAATAAATATTCATCATATTCGAATGCCAGAGTCTTACTTTGGCATTACATTAAAAGGAGTAATGTTTTGCCATTTTCCCTGTTTAATATTTACATTTTGTGGTCTATTTAAGAACCGATAGAAAACCACGGTGTGCCACAGGTAATAAAGTCACCCTTCAAAGTAAGAATCATTTGTTTATACGAACTGCTCACCTTGTCATGCATTGTCCAGCCAACATACTTCAGGTAGCTGTCATTGAGGAAGGCATCACTGTATAACTTCATCCACACTCCAATCTCCTCAATACAAACAGCTCTGATTTCAGCAATGGCGTCACTGGTAAAGACGAGAAAATAAATTAATTTTGTTACATCTATATTGTCCCATTGTGTATACAGAACCTTTGGGAGCAGCATAAGCAGTCTACATTGTTCAGTTCTCAAATTTGGATTAAAACTTGTAAAGGCATCAATTTAACACTAGAGGGCACCAAAAGGCCAACAAAATGAACATGACTTAAGGGAAAACTCACTGCCAACTTACAGTACAACAGTACCAGGCAAAAGTTTGGACACACCAGCAACTTAAATGAATGAGAAAGTGTGTCCAAAATCAGTCAAGGATTCACATACCGATATCTGTGCACAAACACTCCTTTGAAAATTGCATTCATCATGTTTTCGATTTCATCTTGATTTTCTTGAAGCTGAAAGACACAAAATTATACATAAAATTTTAATTTTATTTTAATTAAAATAATTTCCAACATAATCTGAATGACCTGTTCAACCTTTAGGCAAAAATAAAACCTTTCAGGTGGGTTTACGGAGTTTTATTAAGACTGATTTGAGTGTGTTATAGGGCAAGGTTGATATTATTCTGTAATTTCCCAACTGTCTTCAAAGGAAGAAAAGACAGAAAAGACCAACAATGCATTAATCTTGTTAATTTCTGGCCTGCCTACTCTGTGGCAATCCGTATCATGCCCATTGGTTACTACTGAAGATGAAAATCTTTTAGTCTTTTCGAAATTCTTTCAGTCATAAAATAGTCTCATTAATTTAATAAATCATCATGAAAAACATTAGTTTCTCAATACATATTACTCAATGACTAACTTTTGCATTTGATGAGGTCTATTTTCAGCTGCAAAATAATACACATTTACTGCAGTATTAATTTATATTACACTAAAGAGAACAACCTAATAAAGAAGCACATCAACAATAGAAGGTATTCAGCATTCAAAGTGAGTAACTTATTGATGTCGTCTTTTCATGAAATTTGTTAACAATAAGGACAATACAGCATATCAACAGTAAACTCATTGATGCCAATCTGGACATTGCTACTGCTGATGACAGTGTTACTGAATTGTTTCTGCTCTTTTTCTCATCACTGACAAGTTTGTACATGTGAGAATTTGAGACATACTTTTAATGAATCTAATGACCTTACTGTTAAAGTATTTAGACAGATAGTCAAAGTTTAGTGGTAATAGATAACTGTTGTGATTCCTCTCCTCACCTCTTTACGCTTCTGTAATAGAAGCTCCAGCCTGTCATTGGCCCTTTTCGCCACGACCTTGTTCCGTTCAGCATCGTACTGTCTCTGTGTGTTGTCCATATTGATGCTCAGGTTTAGAGCGACGTTCACCAGTGCTGTCATCAACTTCATGGCTGACAAAGAGGACAAAGTTCAAAAGCCTTTCAGACAAGAAAAGCCCCGGCATGCAGAGAGCACAGAGTGGAACATTTTCATTTTAACTGACCTGCTAGTGTACTTGTATGTCTAAAAGCTCTGACTTGTGAGTCAGACAAGCCAGTGAGCAGCGATATGATGGTGTCCATCATGTACTCGTCATAGATGATGCTGTACTGACACTGACGGACCAGAACTGAAATGAAGTCACAGAAGTTTATCCTGAATTTCTTCCACTGTGGCCCTGACATAGTTAACGGGTAGTCGCCGCTGTCCTGTGTGACAATGAAGGAGACAACATCAGATTCAAATCAGGAGCATCGGATCTGTTTCACACATTTTCTTTAACATCAACTTAAATTTCAGGTGAATGTAAAAGCGCAGCCTGCATCACCTCGTCAAACTCCTCTGTCATTTTGCGGATTATTTCAGAGTTCTGCATATGGCTAAACATCTCAGCACTCACAGCACCTATGAGAAGAATCGCAGGTTCCAGTTCAGGTTATTATTTTGCTTTTAGACATCCCACATGTTATGTATGTCACAGGCTTACCTTTACATCCAGAGCACTGAATGAAGAAGTTAATTAAGTCCAAGAGAGCGACGTCCCTTTCATGTTTGTAGGCCTCGATCCAGTCATCAACGATAGACTAGAAAATGAAACGCAGCCAAGGCATTTAACGGCATCATTTATTTATACATTCAACATAAATACAACAAACACCTAAAAATGTCACTGCATGTTAGAGAAAATGATCCTGTCTCAATGCTACTGCAGAAAGACACAACCCCAGTTTGCAGTTAAATCAAAGTTCTCTCCGTAACATACTCTGTTAATTTCTTGATAAAATTTGGGAAACATTAGCTATGAGGAACTATATTTAACATTTATTTAGATAGAATTGGCTATGAGTCTACAGCTTACTAGTGGCTACATAGCAAATACCAAAATATTGGACAAACAGAAATTTTTAACCAATATTGATTCTTAATTCAAAATCTGGGGTTCAAAGTTTTTAAAATTCATCCTCAAATTTCACAGCAATCCATGCAATAGGAAAGATGAGCAAACATCACGGAAGTTGGTAGGATTCTTCCTCTGAGAAACAGGAATATGTGTAAAACATCTAATGCCAATCCCTCCAGTATTATATATATATATATATATTTCATCCTGGACCAGAGTGTCAGAGCGACCGACTGTTAGAATATCATTTCCATCCCAACATTGCCTCTAGCAAAGCTAAATATGTAACCTGCAGCCACCACACTAGACAAAATAGTTTCAGAGCTACATGGAAACTAAATAAGATCAAACAAGACATACCCTCATCCCCACATGAGTATAAACCTACCTGTGTAGCGCTCTTTCCCATTTTAACCACCTCAAACATGGTCATGCTCTCCACCCCGTTAGCCTGATAATGGCCATTTGCCCAGCCAGAAGCAGGCCCCCGCCCTCCACCTGCTCCTTTGGCCTTGTCTCCAGGCGCCCGCCTCCCTTTCTTGGAGGCCTGATGGTTAGAAAGATGTTGGAAGGTGAAACTGTTACCAGTTTATCAAAAATAGTACAGTGCAGGTGCAATAAATGTGCGAACTGATGATCTACTGGGGAATACAGAGACCACACAATGTGGAACTAAATCATTTTAGAGATATGAACATGCTTTATGATAAAAAAAAGCTGCTTTGTTATATCAAACTTGTTCTACTCTACTCGAGTGTGAACAGACAACCATATCATGTTGGAAAAACATACCACGCCCTTTCCGGTTTTAGCATTTTTGCCATCAGGATCCTCAAAGTCAGTATCTGAAGACAACTGTGAGTCTGCCTCTCTGTGAACAACACATATAGTCATCACAACCATGAATTTAATTAAAAGTTAAAATACTCAAAGACATGTTTTGAATTTGATAAAATCTTCAGTTTCTGTGGTGCAACACTTACTGAGGAAACTGAAATTCTGTTTGCAAATCCTGCGCTGCTATCATTTCTTTACCATTTTCTGGATCTGTTGGGAGTAAGTGCTTTTATCGCTCTTGGATCCCAAGCAAGAAGGGATCTCCTCACCTGTACATGGGAAAAAGACGAGGTGAAAGAGTTTTCTGTTAAATTAATGCACTCACTATGATAAAAAGGGTTGTGATTAACAATTTCATTAATTCATTAATCAGACTTACTTTCTGATATCAATATGCATATCATAGTTCTTAAAAGTCTAAAGTGATATCTATTCGTGTAGCTAATTTCCAAGCAAAAACAAACAATAATAAATATACTTTAGAACAAAATTCCTCACATTGAAGAATACTTCATAAGAAAACATTTTGGCTCGAAATAACACTAGTTAAATGTCAAAATTGCAGTTTTAGGTTGTTGTTGAAGCACTACAGATATATTGTTGTATTAACTCTTTTCATATTACATTTTTTTCTATTGCTGTTCTTTTGCTAGTTCTTCCTTCATTTTATTATTCTATATGCTGTTATCATCACTGTGTGTAATGCTGCTGCTGCTGTAATTTCCTACTTAGGGATTAATGAAGTATATCTATTTATTTATGAGTCATGGAACTGTGCAAAAAAATCCTGACAGGTCTTCATGGTTGCATGGAAGCCTCATTAATCAGGAAACAATGCCTACGTAAATGATGTGTTTCCCAGCCATATGTACAGCAAATTGCGAAACTTGACTCAGCTGTGTTCACACATCACATACAGTACCAAGCTGTATGTTTGTTTTAGGTTTCCTCCCAAACAGACATGATGGGTGCATCACCAGACTCAAAAAATGTTTGCAAAACATTCCACTAAATATATTAATTAGCACCAACAGTTTGCTAGACCTTAGAAATTCACTTCCACAAAGATTTGGGTATTTTGCTTCATTTGGTTTCACTGTAAATTAAAAAAAAATCTGTGTTGATTTGCTGCTGTAGTTTATAGAAAAAAAAAAACACACACATGTGAAAGAACGATACCGATAGTAAAAGCAGTGGTTACTTGTGGTCCGACCACACTTAGATTCCACAACTTTGGCTCTTACTGTTTGGAAAGCACCGGTGGTGGAGCCACCAACACCGTTCATCACCACAGGGAAGGTGCAAGAAACAGATCTAAACTTAAATCATCCATTATTAGACTAGTACTACAAAGAGAGCTGAAATAAATAGAAAGTATATGCAGCAAAATGGTTTTAATGAGGTTGGTACGAATAACTGCAACTGGCTTGTGAAAATTCATTTGATAGCATTTTTTTTTAATTATTATTTTTTTCTCTCTAGAGGCTATATTCTGTCTAATGCAGCGATTTATAATTTGCCTGCTCCATTAAGATGGTCAATATTTGAATACAGCTATTCTGAAGTGTTACAACTATCAGCTTGCACTACAGGCAGGTAAAGTCTCTAGGAATTCAGCATAAAAGAAAGGTGTGTTTTTTTTCTGGCCAGGTGGTTATCAGACAGGCCAGTGGGACAAGCACTAAATCTACAAATTCGTTTCTACTGACCAGCACAAACAATCAAGACAGCGTGAGGTGTAGACATGATTTATTTATTCTCTGAGCCCACCGCAGTAAATAAAGTAAATAAAACACTCCGCCTGCTACAGTACATCTATTAAGACTCCTAAATAATTTATGTCCTCAAGTTACAGCTTAATCAGAGTACAAATTAAGTTTGAGATGTGTTGAATGATTATTTGGACTAATAGACATACAAATTATCTGTAATAGGTTTATTCTATTATACAGATTTTTTTCTTGTAGAAAGCGCCATGCTTTCTCAGTACTGAAAGTTACATAATATTATAACAACCTCACCATATTAAACTCGGAACATGTTTTACATGATCTGTGATTATCTCATAAATTCACCTTTTTCGGAGCAGCTGCATTGAAACAGAATACTAAGTAAACCCAGATTTTATCAATGATACTAAGTAAGGTCTATCCAGGTCAAACAGCTACTTCTTAGCCCACTGGACAGGTTCTGATACACTAAATGGAACCGAACCTTAATTAGTGTCTATGGCAACACCTGTGAAAAAGGTCAGTTATTTTAAGTGTGTTTTGTTTCCAGTTAGGAGGAGACTTGGCCACTACAGTGGTGTCTGTAAGGCCGTGGAGCTTTGTTGGAGCACCTAAATATGATATAACCATGTTATAGCTTTCAATTGGGCATATAAATTAAGGAATGCAAATGTCACCGATATTACAATGTTACTCACTGATTTGACAATGCAGCGGATTCTGACAAGAGAAGTCTGTGGGGGGCATGTTTGCACAACACTAGCACACTTTAGGAGAAATCCCTGACTGCAAAATAGACCTTTTACACAACAGCCACATTGACATTAAATGGTAGGAAGAAGTGTGGTGTCAGCAGTGGTCGATGTACTCTGATCCTACAGTTGAGTTAAAGTAGAAATACTCTCATCAAAAAAATAAGTAACAAGTACAAGTAAAAAAGAATAGTCACATATAGTCAATACGTATTATCAGCAAAAAATAAAAGTAGTTTTTACACCGACTTGTATATTGATTAGGTATGTTATACAATTCGTTTTTAATAAATGTGTGTTAATGCTTTTATTGATCAATTAGAAGCCAATTTCAGATACTTTGAGTAGATTTATAGTACTACATTATAATATTTGATAGTATTTCCCAACATGGTTGAATTGATTTGATATTTGAGACAGATTCAAAAATACTCACTTAACTTTTGATATGTATCACAGACTTTTTTCAAACAACTTGTGACATCTTCATGATCTGCCAGAGAACATATCACAAGACAGTAATTATTAAAAAAAAATTATACCATGAGCTGATTTACTGCATTTTGTAATTAATTTAACTTGTGATGCGTGTTACTGACTCTTTTAACCAAATTGTAACGTCTTCATAATCACCCAGGATATATATCAGAAGGCAGCAATTATTAGAAAAAATAAATAAAAAAATTTTCCCTCTGAAATGCAGCGGAATTATCAAGTAGCATCACGTGGAGATACTCGAGTAAAGTACAAGTACCACAAAAAGTACAGTATTTGAATAAATGTAGTTGGTAATGAGGTGAGTCAGAGTGCTGCTGTGAATCATTCACTGGGAATGCTCCGCACGCTAAATGGAAGCTTCATTAGTAGCATTGGCAACAGCTGTGTTTACCTACTATTTCACGTCAATATGGCTGCCGTGAAGACGGTTTATCTATACAATATAAAGAGGACCAGTTGAGATAGTTCATAGTATAGTCTCATTAGTATCGATGTCAATAACTATCATTGATTTTATTTTAAACCAGATTAGTTTTTGATCAGCTGTGACAGGCGCAGCTGTTTCACTTCCGAACTACAAACTACAGATGTTTGTGGCTGACGAGTCTCTCTCTCTCTCTCTCTCTCTCTCTCTCTGCGAGCATCTCCGGGCTAACGTGAGCTGGTGTTAACGCCGTGAACCGCTAGCAGGAACACCGCGGAGCGGCTACAACTCTTCTCCTCCCGCCGAGCCGCATCACGACTCACTTCACCGTTTTGACGTTTCCAGCGTCAGATTAGTCGCTAGCTCGGTTAGCATTAGCGTTAGCCGCGGCTGGCTAACCGCCACTTTACTCCGCGGCGGTAAAACGACGGGGTCGAGCTGAGCCGCGGCTGTTTCGTTTTATCCGGACGACGCCGCACATCCACGCTAACATCTCCCGCTAACGTGACACGGAGTGTCTCGTGAGCGAGCCGCTAACAACGGCATCAATGACAAACTCCCTGAATGTTAGCTATCCGCCATTTTACAGACCAACTTACCTCGTTTAAATCAAAGACGGCCCGGAACCAAGTGACCCCAACGTTGGCGGCTTTGCAAAGAGGACGCTTTCGTTAATTTCCTGCACGAACTGTCATTTTCCAAATGTCAAAAAGCGTAGTTTTATTTGGTAGCTGAGGCTAGGAGGCTCCTTGGTACAGTTTGTGTTTTCGTTGTTATGCATGCAGCACACACACCACCTGTCGGAGGCTCCGCGAACTGCCAGCTCCACTTTATTTGTTTGGGCTGTTTCAACACTCTTATCAATAGGTTAAGGAAGTGTCTCTTAAAATGATTCATAGCTGTTTCTACGAGAACACAAAACGGCCATTGACATACAGATAGATCAGTTATTTATATATTTAATTCAAAAAATGAGTCTTACAGATTATTAATAGAAATAATGAATGTGATTGAAAAGTTTTCAGTGACAATGTGTCTATGGATTTGGGGCAAATGTAGAAAAGGGTTAAAAAATGAACCCCATGGGACATTTTATTCATTCTGATACCTGTCAAGAGTCTTGAAGAAACACAAATACGGTGTGCACCAATGTGTTTATTTGTCTCTGTGGTTTGTTAACTTGAACTATGGCAATAATTTTTAGGATTTGGTTAAATTGAGCAATTTAACAGCTTTTATAATGGTGTCTGCTTCAAGAATCAAGAAGAAGCTTTAAACATGATTCTTGAATCAATTTCTACTGGTGACTTAAAGACTTTAGGCTATGATGTTTTATATTATTTACTAAATCTAAATTTAGTCTATTTTGTTATTTTGTCTTAATTTCACAAGTTACACTTTAATAATAATTTAATATAAAGAACTGTGCATATCAATCAATATGTACCCGAATATAAAGAAAGAAAGTTCCAGGGTCTTTAGTCAATTAAATATCTGTCATCACTTGATTGAAAATTTCCCACATCTCAGTTTCTCAGGTTTCAAAAGTACATTACTGTATTCGTATGTCCACAAACTGGATGTCAGAGATGAGTTACCTTTAATAAGAACAGACAAAGGAGACCTGGGTAAGTGATGAAAAAGGGAACTGCCTGCTGACCGATTTGATTTAACTGGCATTAGTTTAATTTAACTACAGGTTATATAAATTTCGAGTTTTCACTATGGAATAAAAGGGCAGTTTAATTGAGGTTGAAAGTTGCCTAAAGTCACACTAGAATGTTCAAAAATTGGCCTGGGTCACTTTAATGTTACATAAGTGATACACAGTGTTCTATGTACACTATATTTTCAAAAGTATCTAAATCCACCTTCCAGTGCACAAAGCAGGTCCATAAAGACCTGGATGACAGTTGGGTGTGGATGAACTTGACTGGCCTAAAATTTCCACTAACACACTCCTTAACCTTGTAGACACCCCTTCCAGACCGGTTGATGTCACTTAAATTCATATGGAGTCACGGCGTGTGAGTGAGCTTTTGGAAATATCGTATATGTCCACAGTCATCTACAAAGGCCCTTTTGATTAAAATGATTCATAAATATAATATTCTCTGCATTTTTTTTGTTTACTCAAAAATTTGAAATATTAACTTTGGCCATTATTTTAAAAGGGTGACGATATGTTTCATTTATTCTGGTCCTGTCCTATCTCATCTGTTTTCACAACATCTGTGCACATTAATTTTCCAAAAGCTCTGTCAACAGTTTTTTGTGAGAATATGTGGATTCCTATTTAAAAAAACAGATTAATGTTACATCAATCACAAACCCTCTTTCTTAATCTTTCAAATACCTCAAACAATACATTTTAATAATACAACATTCTAAAAACAGCAAAGTTATCTACACAACTGATGTAGGTACTCTATATAGCCTAACATTTGTATAACTTAAATAATTTATGAATTCACTCAATTTTATCTATGTGACCCTGGCAATGTTCTGTATTTCTGTTTTTCTTTCACAATTGTTATATTGACAAGATTGCAATATATGTATGCATATATAATACAAAGCTAGTCAGCACTGAACATACATGTAGGTAGAATGCTAAGATCAATATAAAGATTATATTTTAATTATAAAAATAAATCTCATACAATTTGATCTCAAGTGGGTTGAACCAGTAAAGATGTACGTATAATAACATCTACTATTTTTTTCTCCTCCTCCTTTTCATTTAAAGAAATACTGTTATATTTTATATATCTTATAAATGTCTTGATAATTAAATTGTCTTCAATTAAAAAAAACTGAAGAGATGACATAGGAAAAAAAGTGCAATATGATGTCTCCGTTTTTCCACAGTCAGTCTACTGTTGCCTGCATTTTAATTTAAAACATTTAATGAGATGTTAGTTAAATTATCATGTTGCAAACAACCAACCAGTGTGCATAAAATATTATTTTAGTGTACTGTTTAATATAATTAAGATAAACCAAGGATACTAAAATTATTTAAAAAAAATAAAAAATCTATATATAAACAGATTAAAGATTTTAAATTATAATAGTGTCTTTTTGGCCCTTTTTGGTGTTAGTTAGTTCAAGCAGGTAAAATCAACCTTGCAAGTTCGGGGACCAGTGAAAGAAAAACAATATTAATATAATTTTAACTACAATGACATTGGTATTGGTTAGTAATAAGCAATCTGATAATCACTTGTATATATCTTCATGATGGTTTCTGATATTGTGTTTGTGTTAAATCTTCCTTAAAACTGTGTTTAATAAAACGACCAAAAACCCATTACCGCTGAATGTCTGATAAAACACAGTTAAGCTGCAGGTGTAGTCTGCTGTTGACAGTTTATTTGACAGGTTAGTATTGTACAGTTTGACAGGCTGGAAGGAGGAGGGGATAGAATGTGGCCTAGCAGGTATTTTATGCCTCAGGGCCCTCTAGTGGATTGATCCGGCCATGCAGATCTGAAATGGTTGTTATACCCAGTCCAAATAAAATCAAACAGGAAATAATCGTAAAAACAATACTTTCACACCATCGACAGCTTTGACGTTTTATTGTTCCATTAATCATATCTTACAGGTTTTGTAAGCAGTACCAACTTGAAAATCCACCGACTGTTAGTAATTACGACTACTTCTATAATCCATATCACCTCTCTTCTCTTTACATGAAAATGTATGTATACAGTATGATCCCTTCAAAGCCATATCTTCATAGGGGAGCGGAAGATCAAACAAGTGTGAGGCAGTGCAGTGACACGCGAAAAAGCTTGGGTCACACGTGAAAAAGGAGAGAAAAGTCTAAAAGTTCTGGCAGGCCACACTTGGATAGGGGTTTGATTTTCTGCTGTGTGACGAGGCTTCGTCTACATGAACTCGTTGAGGAAACAATGTACCGTCCCTTCAGGTGTCTCCTCCAGAGGCACCCCAAGACAAAAGGAGGGCACTTGGAGGAGATCAGGATCCTTGATCTCAAGTTCAATGTCCGTGTTGCTGTAAGAAAGCGACACAGAAATTATATCATGGACATACGTTGCAGAAATATCCCTGGAATGTTAGTTACTTCAAGCATTTCACCAACCAGACTAAGAATGACGTGGACTCGGTGAAGTAGACTGCGCTTACGGGCAAACATCCCATCGTTACAGACATGGAGTATTGGCCTAAAGAAGAGAAAATATTCAAGTCATATCTATAAAATATTCAAGTCATATCTATAAATTTATCACAAAACAAGCACATGCGTCCTTCTATATCTGTCACACCTTTCATGCCTGGCATCGATCCTGCCCACACATTGACCTTTAACCCCTCTCCTTCGATAGATGGACTCCCGATGTGCATCGTAGATACAAGATTGGCATCATCAGGAATATCCAGCGGTTCCAGGGTTGACTGCAAGGTTTTCTTCTCACAGCTCTGGTTTTTACTGTCAATCTCGTAGAATACGCCCTGCCGGTTGTAGAAGTGACACACAAACAGATTTTTAAAAAGGCACCTGTAATTAACCCTTGTGTCTACTAATATTTTTGTTGAGACTTGGCAATAATGTCCATGCACACTCACACTGCTGTAAAACCATCTCGCATCAATATTTTTTTCATCCTATTTTCCACCCCTGTAAATCTCTTAAACAACTTCTTACCTGCCCTAAAACATTCATTCATTTCGAGGATTTTACTTATTCAAATAGCAGTTTATCTTTGAATTTGAATTAATTCATTATTTATTGCAAAAAAAGGGAAATCCATATAATAAATGGTAGGAGAATGTGTCTATGGTAGTGATTAGAACCTTGGCTATGTCAAAAATTAGCAGAAAATTTATTTGATTGCATTAGTATTTTTTTGATATAGTCTCCCACTGGACTTTTTGTTGCCAAATATTATATTACACAACATTATAACCACATTTTTAATGTCACTACCATTACAGAAAACCATGCATTCTGAAATGAACAGCATTTCATTTTTCAAGAGAAGTAGTGATATTTGACAATTTTACTTCTGAAAATGATTGAATATTTTGGTAGTTTTGAGAAGCTATGAAGTTGTTTAAAAGATGTATGAGAAAATATTGACGTATTATGAATTTATAGTAGATTGGTTTTTGCCATGAAGGTGTCCAAAGGTTGATAAATTTGTCCGCAAGACATAAAAGATATGTAGGAGTAAAAGACAATGGCTGTCAACAATTCAAAAAAAAGAAGGGTTTCTGCAAAAATCATGCCCAAAAGCTACACCACAGCCAACATTAGTTGACAGAAATATACAAAAAATCCCAGATGAGGGCATGAGAGTAAAAGCAGGGGCTCCGTTACCTCTTCAAAGAGCATCAGTAGGTCCAAACCTAATGATGTGTTCGTGGGGTGGCTCTCATTTGATCGGAAGCGCAGTTTCTTGCCCATTGATTCGTAAGTGAATGCACCGTGTGCTTTCACTTCCCCATTTAGGGACATCTGGTTTCATTTGAAAGCATGAAATGAGAAAGAGAGCAAGTGTTTGGTAATATATTTACAGCTCCAACCCTGGTGCTATTAAAAAAAATAAATTGTTGGTCTTGAATTTAAAAAAAACTACTCACCACAGTCATGAATCCTGTCATATTGGGTGCATCTGAAACACAATAATTCAATTAGAGCGGCACATTGTTGAATGAATATAAATAATCTTGAAAGATTTTCAATGCATGGACAACCTATAATTGAAAATCTCATTCTTACGGCAAGGCTGATGGTGCTCTGCGTCAATGGTGGCAGTCAAGCACATGAAGACAGAGAGTGTAATGGCTGCATACATCATTTCGGTCCAGAGGCACTCAAAAACTCGAAGGTAGAGATGGCAAAAAAGACCCTAAGTGCACCTAACTTTCAGCAAAGTTGCGGCTGCTTTTATAGGGCTACATTGTGTTGCAGTCAACGAAAAAGACCCAGGAGGCCCCCCCCCTTCAAACGGCAAGCTGTCCAAACATGCAAGTCCTGGCCTGACCGATAATGACCCAGTATTTTTTAAGGCTGCTATCTTCTGTGATTGTGCAGCTGTCCTCTGAGTTCTTCAGGTCATGTTTATCACTGTCTGCCCCGTTTCTTCAAAAGCACCTTTTGAGTGTGTCAAACAAGGTCAAGTGGGACTGATTATGTAGTAATAAAATAGAGATAAGATAAGATAAGATAAGATAAGATAAGATAAAACTTTATTGATCCCACAACGGGGAAATTTGTGTGTTACTGCAGCGTTACAGATAAAGAGAAGAAAATAAAGCTGAAGAAGATAAAAAAACTATAAAAAAAATAAAAAAACACACAACACAATGTACGAATTCACAGAATTTGTTGATCCGCATACACAGTATGCATTATCGACATAGAATGGAGAGAAAATGCTAATAAATAGTAAGAAAAAAGTATGCATAAGCAAGGCATATATACATACATACATGCACGTACATACCTACATACATACACATACACACATATTTGCATATATATATATATATGGACATATATATCCACGCACATACCCACATGTACACATACATAGCTAATGCACACTTAAGGTGCAGGGTGTGTGTGAAGAGAAAAAAGTGACAAGTGAAAAAGTGACAGAGTGACTACAGTGAGGTTTATGTTTATGTTATGTTATAAAGTCTTATTGCTGTCGGGATGAATGAAAGATATGTCCTTTTAAGTGCATGTTAACTTATAGCTAAATAATAATAATAAAAAAATGACCAGACATAGATGCATGTGTTTGTCAGAGGCTGAAACTTTTCATACTTTCTTGTCAATATGCTTCTACTATTGCTCATACATTTTACTGCACAATGAAACTAAAATATCTAATGAAAAGTAAACAAAACACATGTTTGAGATATCATTTTGAATTTTACAGTAAACAATTGATTTGATTTGATATCAATTTATTATGTTTTTTAAACCAATTGTACTTATATATATTTCAGTAGTAGAATAGAATTACATTAAACTCCAAGAGATTTATACTTGAATGCATTAGATGGAATTACTTCTATTTCATTTTATTTGGTATTAAAATAAATTATGTAGCTGTCAGTCAATGTAATAGTTTAACTTCTACATATTTAAGTTAAATACATACTAATTAAAACTTATAGCTATTTTTCAGTATCTTAACCTTCAATACATTTAACATTCAGATAATGAACCAAAATTAAATATTTTTACTTACTACAGAAGATGGAAATTAAACTGTACATAGGTTTTTCCTTAATTACTTTTAATTAACCTTGTTTTAAAGAAGTGTGGTTCATAACAAAATAAAATCTAATAAATAAACCAGATGTTACAATTACAAGGGGTTAAAATATTTGCTTTCAGTGGGGTCCTAATATTGATACTTGTGGGACACCTAGAAAATATTATTTAAACTATCTAATATATCAAAAATGATTACATACTGTAACTACTTTGTATTTTCCTTTCAGCCTCTATCATTCTGATGTTACTTTTATAAACAGAAAATGTAACAGTTTTTGCACTGGTATATTTTTGTATTAATTAACACTTCAATGGGATTTAAAATGATTAAAGTAATTCAATTAAATGAAAACACTCAAAATATGAGGAAATACATTTTACTTCTATTCACTGATTCCTGCATGAACAACAAATATGTATCAGTGTTAACATTATGAAATGTGGTATAGACAATAATAGATAACTAGACAATTCCCACTGCAATTGTAAGAGTTTGGGCTGAGCAGTTTGCCGTCGGGACTCTACTCTGGCTCTTTAAAACATTTTGATGCCAGGGGTCCTTCTGGTCATTACTGCCAAGTTTGCTATGTGTCGGACATTTAGATCCAAAGTTATTAAGGAAAATCCAACAGCCAATCAGCTCTCAGTCTGTCATATTGCTGGAGCTTTGTGCCGTTGCTACGGTTACGCACGCACCTGCTGCAGCTCTTTCATGTAAACGACTCTAACTGACATCCTCTCCCAATGTGTGTAGCTTGAAAAATGTGGGCACAGGAGCAGGTTAGAAATTCAAGCGAAAATGTATAATGGGAGAGATAGGAAGAGCAGGAGCATGAAGCTGCACTTGGAGGTTCATAGCGCCAAAACCGAAAACTCTCAGCTTTTTTACTCACATTGGAGCGATCGGGAGGGTCGTGCCGACATTTTGATGTAAAAATTATTAACGTGCGGTGAAAACTGTGGCCGCGAGTCAAAGGAGTTTTTTGTGCTTTTACACTCTACCGATGACATCACAACTCTGGACTCCCCTTCCGGAATGCATTGCGCCAAAATCTTGCACAAAAATGGCGACTACATCACCATAGTAACGAATATCGCCACCAAAAGGGATGGATGGATGGATAGATAGATAGATAGATAGATAGATAGATAGATAGATAGATAGATAGATAGATAGATAGATAGATAGATAGATAGATAGATAGATAGATCACAGTAATAAGTCAGATGCAGTTTTGCATGTCTGTTAAACGTGCAGGTAGATGGAGCTTTGAACACTTGCTGTAACATTCTGCACAAACTATGGTCTCACTTCTGCTAAAGCCCTGCAAAAAGGAACAGTTCCTTCTAGGCTTTCCTCCTGACCCAAGAGGTCAAAGTGAAACACCGCACTAGTTGCTTCCCATTTCAAGTTGAGAGGAATTTTCTAAGCTTCTGATACTGATATACAAAAAGCTCTTATCTTTGCCCTGCCTTTTTTTCTTACATATAATCGAACTCCTAAAAAAAAATCTTTTTGAAGCACGTTTCGTTATGTGACGTTGTATATATATATATATCTGTTGTGTAGTGACAAAGAAAGATGACTTTGCAGCATGAGAAATGTTTTACATTCAAGTACCTTTAATATTATTTTTTGTTTTAATTTTTCACTGTTTTGCTGTTGATTATCTTAGTAACCTTTCATGAAGCTTGTGTATATGTCTGCTTTCACAAGGCATGCAATGCTAATGGGAAATCGAATGTCTATTCAACAATAAGCTTGAATCAGTGGTGTACAGTATGTCAGCAACTGTGCAAAATACGCTCCAAATGTATTGATTAGCATAAAGAGGATTCCTGGAAAAAAAAAGAATTCACTTTTTTTTTTAAATATACCAATTCATAAACAATTTGGCTTTATTCAGAAAAACAATAAACTTGTCACCCTATTAAAACAATGGCTTAAGTCAATTCTTGGGAAAACAATGTATCTGGACATGTAACTCCGGCATTCTAGTTGTCATGTCTCGTCGTAAATGTTAAGTTGTCACTCGTGTTGTCTTGTCCTGCACTTCCTGTTTTATTGTGAAATGACTCTTCCCTCTTGTTTCAGGCACCTTTGCTTCCTGCCCTTGTGTGTTTCCCGCCAAGGCGATTGCCTTCCCCTGCCCTGATTGTTTTCACCTGTGCCCTGTTACCCTGCCTATATATTGTCTGTGTCTCCCCTTGTCCTGTGCCAGTTCGTCACGTCCCATGTGTCAGAGCCAGCGCCCAGCTCCAAGTACTACCAGGTTTTGTTCTCGCACGCTCAAGTTCCCAGTCTTGTTTTGTCGGTCTTTGCCTCGTAATTTTTCCCAGTTCCCGTGTTCCTCGTTAAGAGTGATTTTTTGTTTGTTCCTCGTGAGAGTGATTTTTCGTTATCCTCGTTAGAGTGAATTTTTGTTGTTCCTCGTAAGAGTGATTTTTCGTTTTCCTCGTTAGAGTGATTTTTTGTTTGTTCCTCGCAAGAGTGATTTTTTGTTCTCCTCGCAAGAGTGATTTTTGTTTTCCCCATGTTGAGTGAGTCTTTTGTACAGAATCATAATAAAGACTTTCTCTTTTGATCAACCCGTGAAGAGTCGTGCATTTGGGTTCAGCCTCCGGCCCCGCCTCGTGTCACTAGTGTGAATTTAGGCAACTTTAAACCTCGCTTAAACTGTCCCTTTATTCAAAAGAGCAAACTCAAAACTTAAATTACCTGGAGTTAAAGTCAGGTTCACTTTTTTTATCACTTTACCAGATCTTTACCTGTTATTTAATGAACATAACTCAACCCCAACATCCAGTTTTGACGAATTTGGAACCTGAGATTGTGACAAATATTCAGTGAAGTGATGATACATGTTTAATGAACTGAAGATCCTGGACCCTCCTTTCTTTCTTCACATTTTACTAAATATTTATTGAATTTGCTGATATGCACAGCACTTTATATTAAATTATTATTAGAGTATAACTCCTGAAATTTAGATTTAATTACTTGATTCAAGAATCATGTTTAGAGTTTCTTCTTGATTACTGAACCAGACGCCATTGCAATGAAAGCTTCTTAAATTGTTACGTTATTCTGACTTTGGCAAAAAATAAAATGTTCTAAGTAAAATGTCCATTGTCCTATAGGACAAAAAGATTCTGATCCTTTCCACTCAGGAATAAAGAGATTTTACCAGATGTGGGAGCATCATCAAGAAATGATTTAGTACAAAAACTCACTTTTTGTCAGAAATGGCATTTATGGTACGCATGATGTTTCAGGTTTTGTGATAGCAAATTAGCACTAAATCATCTTGGTTAACAGTAAATTCAGCCAACCCCCCCCAAAACAGCCTCACACATTCTTTTCTAAAAGTGATCCAAACTAAATAAAAAAGCCTGTGGTGTTTATATCAGATCATCTCCATGAGTCAGGTCAAAAATGTGTTGTTGTCAAATCTCCACTTGGTGCAGCTGTCTTTTGTTCATCAGCATCAACATGTCCCCGTTGTGTCAGAGCACAAACAAGTCAGTGCAGTCTGACAGGAAGAGACATTAAATAAACCGTTAATCTCATGTATCTGATCCATCTGTATCTTAAAAGTATGCATATTTTTGGGGGTTTTTATGTCAGTAACGTTCTTCATTGGAAAATAAAGAACTGCTTCATATTGTAGTAGCATAAATGAAGGTTTAACTGCATTGAATTTGTCTTGTAGAACATTATCTCTTTATCTCATTATCTATTTTTTGGCATGTATGTGTCATGTGAATGTAGTACATTCTGCTCCTATAATGATGTATTTGTGGCTCTTTTATGAAATAAACTGATATGGTAAATAGGTAAATATACCCAAAGAAGACAGAAAAAATGTTGTGAATTAGGACTAATTAACATTTTCCTCCTTTTGTTTAATTAATATGCATTATTTGCATGGGGGAACAATAAGTTTTATGCATTTAATACGGTAAATCACAGGCTCACTACAAACAATACATAAATTTCATGAGAAAAGCTTTTTTCATTACCAGATTTATGGGAAGACTGGACTCCTCCTCTGCCTACGTACGGTGAGTGTATTGCGACACTCGCTGTTACTCTAAGCTTGTGTTGTTTGTGTGGCAGCGTCGCTGCTTACTTTTTCTCCTTTATCATTTCAAAATACTCATTTGGCATCTCCAAAGCTAACCCCTCTAACGTACGATAGTGTCATTCAAGCACCCTCCTTCTATCTCTTACTTTAGCGTCTCCCTCGCTAATTTCCCGGGCGCTGGTTGTTTGGCTCAGCTAACCTAGCTTGCTCGGCTAGCTTGAATTGCTCAGCTAATTTATCTACGATGGCTTCCCTCGCTCCCTCTCCTACTGCTTTTTCCTGCTCAGGGTGTCTGATGTTTAGCTAATCTCCTGCCTCCATTAGCCTTAACGGTACTTGTATCAAATGTAATGTTGTGTTAGACTTGGAGGCGAGGGTTCGTGAGGTAGAAGCTCGGCTCCGTATGTTCCTGTCATATGCTAGTGTAGCTAGACGGCCCCTAGTCCCCCGGACCCCCCCAGCGTAACCCGCAGCTCCCCGGCAGTAACCGCCGCGGTCCGAGTTATTAGCCTGGGCCGAGCTAACGCTAGCTTAGCCGCTAGCGACCTGGCAATTTCCGAGCAGCCGGAAAAACAGCGCGACTGGATGACTGTTCAAAGGGGGAGTTGGCGTCCTAACCTGAAGCCCTAGGGTACCAACACTGTTCACGTATCGAACAGATTTCTCCCACCAGCGAAATGCCCGCTGAGACGCAAACTCTGGTAATTGGCAGCTCTGTAGTCCCATACGTGAAGCTAGCAACACCAGAGTGCACAGTTAGCTGCATCCCAGGGGCCAGAGCAGGCTGAACCTGAAGCTTTTAGCTAGGACTAGGCCTAGATTTGATAGGATTATTATTCACGACGGCAGTAACGACGCCCGTGTTCGTCAGTCAGAGGTTACGAAGATTAATGTGCTTAGTCTCTCCCACCCAACTTGGAAATCACTACAACCAGTCATATTTATCACTGCGTACCGCCCCGCCCATATTCAGAATTCTGAAATTATCAGAATTCTCAGAGTATCTCTCCCGTTGACCTCGTCCTGACATGCGGCATCGAGGTTGAACACTTATCTGTCTTCCCACAGAATTCCCTCCTGTCAGATCATTATCTTATAACTTTTGAATTCCTGTTATTAAACTACTCACCACCTGAAAAAAGCATACTCACTCGATACCTAACTGACAGTTCTATATCTAAATACAAGAAGGTGATTCCCTCAGTATTCAATTCACTGCCTTGCCTCACCAAAGCTGTGGATTTATATGCTGTTGCGTGTGCATCTGAAATAGATCAAATTGTTGAGAGCGCTGCAAGTTCACTGTGAACGACCCTTGACTCAATCGCTCCCCAAAAAAAAGAAGTTAATTAAACAAAAAAGAGTCGCACCCTGGTATAACTCTCACCCGTACACTAAAGTTAACCTCTCTGAGGCATGAACGAATATGGCGCTGCAGCAAACTGGAAGAAGCTTTACACGCATGGAAAGAGAGTCTCAGAATGTACAGGAAGGCCCTACGTAATGCCAGAGCTGCTTATTACTCCTCACTGATAGAAAAAAAACAATCCAAGGTTCCTCTTCAGCACATTAGCTTCACTGACTAAATGTAACTACACTATTGATCCACGTATTCCTACAACCCTCAGCAGTGATGACTTCATGGACTTCTTTAATGACAAAATTCTGACAATTAGAGACAGAATTTATCACCTTGTCCCATCCACTGGCTCTAATCTGCCCTCAGATGCAGTTATTGTAGAGACAGATTAAATAGCTAATGTTCACCTTGACACATTTACTTCAATCAACTTCGCTGAACTAGCTTCGCTGATGCCTTCATCTAAAACTTTAACTTGTCTTCTGGACCCTATTCCATCCAGATTGCTAAAAGACATTTCCCCTTTGATTAGCCCTTCCTTACTAGAAATACTCTATATATAATAATAATATGTCTTTATTATCTGGCTATGTACCACAGTCATTTAAAGTAGCTGTAATTAAACCGCTCCTTAAAAAAAAAGCAGTTGCTAAACAGCTGGGTGACTTTTTACACAACAATAACTTATACAAGGATTTCCAGTCAGGTTTTAGAATGCATCACAGCACAGAGATGGCTTAGTTTAAGCTTTAGTTAAGGTTTCAAATGATATTCTCGATGCATCTGATAAAGGATTTATTTCCATCCTTGTTCTGTTAGATCTTAGCGCTGCATTTGACACAGTCGACCATCAAATCTTATTACAGAGACTAGAGCATCTTATTGGTATAAAAGGGACTGCACTAAAATGGTTTAAGTCCTATTTTTTAGATCGTTCCCAATTTGTCCATTTCAATGATGTTTCTTCTATCCATACCAAAGTTCATCATGGGGTTTCACAAGGTTCTGTGCTTGGACCAATACTTTTCACTCTCTATATGCTCCCATTGGGTAAAATCATTAGAAAACACTTTATTAATATCCACTGTTATGCAGACGAGACACAACTGTATCTATCAATTAAGCCAAATGAAACCAATCAGCTAGCTAAACTTCGAGCTTGTCTTAAGGATGTGAAATCCTGGATGACCTGCAATTTTCTTCTACTAAATTCAGACAAAACAGAAATCATTGTACTAGGGTCCGAAATCCTGAGGAACTCAATATCCAGTGAATAGCTATCCTGGATGACATCTCCCTGGCCTCTAGCTCCACTGTAAAAAATCTGGGACTCATTTTCGACCAATTTGATTTGTCATTTTCTGCCCACATTAAACATATTTCTAGGACTACACTTCCTATCTGAAAGATGCAGAAAAACGTATGCATGCATTTGTTACTTCCAGGCTTGACTACTGCAATTCTTTACTGTCCGGTTGCACCAAAAAGTCTCTAAGGACTCTCCAGCTGATTCAGAATGCAGCTGCACGTCTATTTACTGGCACTAGAAGAAAAGAGCATATCTCACCTGTAGAATAGAATTCAAAATCCTGCTCCTCACCTATGAAGCGCTCAACACTCAGGTGCCATCCTACCTTAGGGATCTCTTAGTCCCATATCACTCCTCGAGAGGATTACGTTCCCAATTTGCAGGCTTATTGGAGGTTCCCAGATTTTCTAAAATTAAAACAGGAGGCAGAGCCTTCAACTTCCAGGCTCCTCTCCTGTGGAATCGTCTTCCAGTCTCAGTCCGGGGGGCAGACACCCTTCCTATATTCAAGAATAGGTTAAAAACGTTCCTGTTCGATGAAGCATATAGTTAGGGCTGGCCCTGGCTGGCCTAGTCATAGTTATGCTGCGATAGGTTAGTCTGCCGGGTCCTCATGAGATTCTCTGAGCTTCTTTTTCTACTGAAGATCCACTATTGTACTTTTAAATCTGCTGTGTTCCCGGAGTCTTGCCCTGTGTTTTCTCTTTCACAGAGCATGCTGCAGTGCAGCCACGGAGGGATCTACGGTTGTTGGAGGGTCTGATGCTGTCCTGGTTCACCTGGAAGCTGTGATGGATCCTGCGTCTCATCCTCCACTTACACCCAATTCATTACATTTCTGTTTCTCTGTTTGTAATGTCCAAATTTCTCTGTAATGTTTCCACCTGTACACATCATCTACTGCACGCCTGACGAGGGATGGTGATGAAGCACCAGGAGATGGTGATGAGGCAGCAGGAGGTGGTAAAGATGCACCATGAGGTAATAAAGAGGAAGGAGGTGTGAAGAGATGGTAAACAGGCACCAGGAGGTGGTAAAAAGGTGCCAGGAGGTAGTACAGAGGGAGGAGGTGGTGATGAGGTGGCAGGAAGTGGTAAAGAGGCACCAGGAGGTGGTAACGAGGGAGGTCATGATGAGGGGGCAAGAGTTGGTGATGAGGTTAGGGAGGTGGTAAAGAGGTGCCAGGAGGTGGTAAAGAGACACCAGGAGGTAATAAAGAGTCAGGAGGTGGTGATGAGGCACCAGGAGGTGGTGATGAAGTAGCAGGAGGTGGTTAAGAGGCAGAAGGTGTTGCTAAGGCACCGAGGAGGTGGGAAGGAGGCAGGAGGTGTTGATAAGGCACCAGAAGATGGTTGAAAGGCACAGAAGGAGGTAAAGAGGTGGCAGGAGGTGGTAACGAGGGAGGTCATGATGAGGGGGCAAGAGTTGGTGATGAGGTTAGGGAGGTGGTAAAGAGGTGCCAGGAGGTGGTAAAGAGACACCAGGAGGTAATAAAGAGTCAGGAGGTGGTGATGAGGCACCAGGAGGTGGTGATGAAGTAGCAGGAGGTGGTTAAGAGGCAGAAGGTGTTGCTAAGGCACCGAGGAGGTGGGAAGGAGGCAGGAGGTGTTGATAAGGCACCAGAAGATGGTTGAAAGGCACAGAAGGAGGTAAAGAGGTGGCAGGAGGTAGCAAAGAGGCAGGAGGTGGTGATAAAGTGGGAGGAGGTGGTTAAGAGTTGTTTGAGACAAGATAAACCTGTTAGGAATAGTTGATAAATAATAACTGTTGCTTTAACTTGTCACGTGAGTCTTTGGAACAAAGAGTATATCATATTAATGTTCTTTTGATATATATCATATATAGCAATAAGAATTTGTTCTCTTTTTTATTTTGAACAAATATATGTTCTATAAACAGGAACAAATTCTGGGGCCACTTCCACTCTACATTTCAGAAGAAATATTATGTAGTAGAAGTAACTAAATAAGAATCATGGAGAAATAGTGACGTGAATACCTGGTGAAGCCTTATTGTGGATGGTCCCAATGGAACGTGAGCTGGCATTTCCTTCACTGTATCGTCTACATCTTGCTTCTATATGTAAAACAATTTCACCTTTGACTGGCCATCAATCAGAGCTTGGTAATGGGACATTGCCGTTGGAATATCAACTCTATTAAGCTCTTCTCAACTTTTCTTTTAGTTTCTCTTGCTTCATTTTTTTCTGTTTGAAGTCATGTCAGAAGTTTTTCATGTGTTTTCCAATAAACTTAGAAGTGATACTATGATTGTTTAAAACCTTTTTTTCCCAGCCATGGCAGAGCGAAACTAATCCATCAAGCACAGTTTGGGGACCGTGAAACTGATACAACAACAAAACGAAATTCAGCCTCCATGCTTTGTTATTAGCACCCTCTCTTCCTACTGTGTCAAGTCAAATTTTGCCTACAAAGACACATCTGAATATTGTCATTAGCATGTTTAGGCTTCTTTTTGTACAAAACATTGTCCTTGTTTATGAACATCTCCTACTAAATGGCTTGGATTGGTGATGAGGCTGCAGGAGGTGGTGATAAGGCCCCATGAGGTGGTTAAGAGGCGCCAGGAGGTTGTGATAAGGCTGCAGGAGGTGGTGATGAAGTGGCAGGAGCTGGTAAAGAGGCACCAGAAGGAGGTAAAGAGGCAGAAGGTGTTGATAAGGCACCAGGAGGTGGTAAAGAGGCAGGAGGTGGTCATGAGGTGGAAGGTGGTGGTGGTGAGGCACTAGGAGGTAGTAATGAGGCAGAGATGGTGATGGCAGGAGGTGGTAAAGAGGCAGGAGGTGGAAAAGAGGCACCGCGAGGTGGTAAAGAGGCCGGAGTTGGAAATCGAAGGGGGTGGTAAAGAGGCACCAGGAGGTGGTAAAGAGGCATGAGATGTTGATGAGGCACCAGGTGGTGGTAAAGAGGCACAAAAAGGTCATAAGGAGGCAGGAGGTGGTGATGAGGCACCAGGAGGTGGTGATTAGGCACCAAAAGGTCATAAGGAGGCAGGAGGTGGTGATGAGGCACCAGGAGGTGGTGATTAGGCACCAGGAGGTGGCAAAGAGGCACAAGGAGGTGGTGATGAGGCAGAAGGTGGTGGTGGTGAGCCACCAGGAGGTAGTAATGAGGCAGAGATGGTGATGGCAGGAGGTGGTGAAGAGGCACCGGGAGGTGGTAAAGAGGCTGGAGGTGGAAATGGAAGGAGGTGGTAAAGAAACACCAGGAGGTGGTAAAGAGGCATGAGGTGTTGATGACGCACCAGGTGGTGATAAAGAGGCATGAGGTGTTGATGAGGCACCAGGAGATGGTGATGAGACACCAGGAGGTGGCAAAGAGGCACAAGGAGGTGGTGATGAAGCGGAAGGTGGTGGTGGTGAGCCACCAGGAGGTAGTAATGAGGCAGAGATGGTGATGGCAGGAGGTGGTAAAGAGGCACCGGGAGGTGGTAAAGAGGCTGGAGGTGGAAATGGGAGGAGGTGGTAAAGAAACACCAGGAGTTGGTAAAGAGGCATGAGGTGTTGATGACGCACCAGGTGGTGATAAAGAGGCATGAGGTGTTGATGAGGCACCAGGTGGTGGTAAAGAGGCACCAGAAGGTCATAAGGAGGTCGGAGGTGGTGATGAGGCACCAGGAGGTGGCGATGAGGTGGCAGGAGGTGGTACAGAGGCAGAAGGTGTTGATAAGGCACTACATGGTGGTAAGGAGGCACCAGGAGGTAGTAAGGACAGAGGAGGTGGTGATGAGGTGGCAGGAGGCGGTAAATAGGCATGAGGTGTTGATGAGGCACCACATGGTGGTAAAGAGGCACCAGGAGGTAATAAGGAGGCAGGAGGTGGTGATGAGGCACCAGGAGCTGGTGATGAGGTGGCAGGAGGTGGTGATGAGACACCAGATGGTGGAAAAGAGGAATTGGGAGGTGGTAAATAGGCATGACGTGTTGATAAGGCACTACATGGTGGTAAAGAGGCATCAGGAGGTAATAAGGACAGAGGAGGTGGTGATGAGGTGGCAGGAGGTGGTAAATAGGCATGAGGTGTTGATAAGGCACCACATGGTAGTAAAGAGGCACCAGGAGGTAATAAGGACAGAGGAGGCGGTGATGAGGTGGCAGGAGGTGTTAAAGAGGCAGAAGGTGTTGATGAGGCACCAGGTGGTGGTAAAGAGGCACCAGAAGGTCATAAGGAGGCAGGAGGTGGTGATGAGGCACCAGGAGCTGGCGATGAGGTGGCAGGAGGTGGTACAGAGGCAGAAGGTGTTGATTAGGCACCAGGAAGTGGTGATTAGGCACCAGGAGGTGGTGATAAGACACCAGGTGGTGGTAAAGAGGAACTGGGAGGTGGTAAATAGGCATGAGGTATTGATGAGGCACCACATGGTGGTAAAGAGGCACGAGGAGGTAATAAGGACAGAGGAGGTGGTGATGAGGTGGCAGGAGGTGTTAAAGAGGCAGAAGGTGTTGATAAGGCACCAGGAGGTGGCAAAGAGGCACGAAGAGGTGGTGATGAGGCGGAAGGTGGTGGTGGTGAGCCACCAGGAGGTGGTAAAGAGGCAGAAGGTGGTAAAGAGGCACTGGGAGGTGGTAAAGAAGCACCAGGAGGTGGTAAAGAGGCATGAGGTGTTGATGAGGCACCAGGTGGTGGGAAAGAGGCACCAGAAGGTCATAAGGAGGCAGGAGGTGGTGATGAGGCACCAGGAGCTGGCAATGAGGTGGCAGGAGGTGGTACAGAGGCAGAAGGTGTTGATAAGGCACCAGGAGGTGGTGATGAGACACCAGGTAGTGGTAAAGAGGAACTGGGAGGTGGTAAATAGGCATGAGGTGTTGATGAGGCACTACATGGTGGTAAAGAGGCACCAGGAGGTAATAAGAACAGAGGAGGTGGTGATGAGGTGGCAGCAGGTGTTCAAGAGGCAGAAGGTGTTGATACGGCACCAGGAGGTCATAAGGAGGCACCAGGAGGTGGTGATGAGGTGGCAGGAGGTGATAAAGAGGCAGAAGGTGGTGATGAGGCACCAGGAGGTGGCAAAGAGGCAGGAGGTGGTGATTAAGCACCAGGAGGTGGTGATGAGGCACCAGGAGGTCATAAGAATGCAGGAGGTGGTAAAAAGGCACCAGGAGTTGGTAAAGAGGCACTGGGTGGTGTTAAAGAGGCACCAGGAGGTAATAGGGAGGCAGGAGGTAGTGATGAGTTGGCAGGAGGTGGTAAAGAGGCAGAAGGTGGTGATGAGGCACCAGAAGTGTTAAAGAGCCGGAGGTAAGACCAGGAGGTAGTAATGAGGCAGGAGGTGTTGATGGCAGGAGGTGGTAATGTACTAAAAGTATCCATATAAAAATACTCACTACAAGTATGTTACACTACTTGTGTTTAAATAATAATATTTATGCAAGTATTTTATTCTTTTAGTTCATTATTGTGGATCTAAATTGAGAAACTGTTTAGATTAATAGTAGTAAATTTACTGCACCATAATTTTTGGCAAAATATTATCATTTTAAACAAAAGGAACGATTTAATATAAAATATAGATTAAAGTATGATGTGAAATATTGAAAAGTAAGCAAATATTTCTTGCTATATATAATGCATAAATTCATTTAAAGTATACATATTTCAATAAAACATTGAAAAAGAAAATTAATATGATATAATCTTTGTTCCTTGTTCTTTGTTCGTTTGTCCTTGTTTTAGCATTTTTTTTTACATTTCCACTATGTGTGAAAGTTTTACTATTAATCTATTATATTTATTTAGTATTTTAAATTGTCTCCATATTGATAAACTACAACCTTAAAATGCTTAAAATGTTTAGAGAATAAAAAGAAGTAGTATAACATAAAATAGTAATAGCAATAACAAATCTGCATGAGTGTACTTTTATTTAGGTTTGTTCACATTTTACATTTAAGACCATTATGTGAGTACTCTATCCACTACTGCATACAAGGCAATATTTGACTTTAAAGACCTCTAAGTATATATAATACAGCCTAACATATAAATAGTCAAGTAAAATAGCTTACTGCTTATTAAATGGTTGATTAATTAACACACCTCACAGTGCTCAAGGTTCGTCCTTGGGGGTGGAATCTTGTGTCCAGACATTTTCTCCAAAAAAGCTCTGAAAGCTGGTTGTTTGTCCTTTTTCCTTAACTATGAAACTATTAATTAAATAAATTTTAGCAAAAGCTATGAGATGCTGCTTAGTTGGTGTGTGAAAAAGAAATTACTTTATTCAAATATACACATTCTGCACACACAGCTTGAGTAACATCATAAAAAACATGTTAGATTCGAATGGGCTCCTGACTCCTTGTTTAGACAGGACTTAAATAATTTAGTTTTGGTTGTTTGATTGATAATTAAAAAACCTAAACCTAGTAATGTTTCAGAACAAACTTTGTGTTAAATGCACCAAACTACACACTACATCATTTATTTAAATGTGAAGCAGCAATGGTGGAAAAAATAATTTACAATAATTATTTAATAATAATAACATATAATACAAAAATATGTATTATATGTTTTTGTTATTTATATTGTATAAAAATATCTAATTATATATATATAATATACAAAATTGGCGTAAATGCAGGTGTAATATATATATAGAGAGAATATTTATTAGTTTGTTTGCACTTTTTACTCATTCACTATTTTCTTTCAAGATTCTATTGTTTAATCTGATCAAAACAAAGAACTTTTATGACAGTTTCGTGTTTGTGTTTTACCATCCTGGGACCATGTTGGAAATGGCTTGTAGTGATAGTCAATGGTCAGAAAAAGTGGTTTTCCCCGATTCTGTGCATACAGTTCATCTGGCAGTGAGTCTCATTCACCTCTTGGATGATCCCTGGGTAGATGTGGCCCTCAAACAGAAGGGCACACCATTTACTCACAACCTCTGGAGTATGCCACTGCTCTTCTTCTAGTGTGTTGTGTGTTAGGTCTGTGTGGTCATCTTTAGAATTAAAGCTGAAGCTTTTAGTTTTCTGGCAATTACATTCAAGATTCCTCTTTGCAGAACACATGCAGCTGATGTATTTTTTCCAGGTGAAAATGTAATTACCTAGGAAGGCAAGATCAGTTATACACAAGTTAGGTCCAAGTGCTATAAATAAATAAGAATCATGGAGAAATAGTGAAGTGAATACCTGGTGAAGCTGTTACTTGGTGGAGGTGCTTGTTACTCAAGCTGTGTGTGTACCATCCTCATTGTGGATGGTACCAATAGAAGGTGGTATTTCCTTCACTGTATCATCTACATCTTGCTCCTATATGTAAAACAATTTTACCTTTGACTGACCATCAATCAGAGCGTGGTAAAGGGACAGTGTGCCACCTATGCCATCCGGGGATCGCAAGAGTGCAAGACTTCCCTGAGTTTTTTTTTTACTTTGGAGATGGACAAGCCATTTTCAACCGTTGAAGCCGTTTCTTATATTTTTCTGTTTTCTATTAAGCTCTTCTTAGCTTTTCTTTTAGTTTCTCTTGCTTCGTTTTTTTCTTTTTGAAGTCATGTCAAGTTTTTTATGTTGTTTCCCAAAAACTTAAAAGTGATACTATGATTGTTTGATGATTTAAAACCTTCTTTTTCTCGCCATGGCAGAGTGACAGTAATCCATCATGTACAGTATGGGGATCCTGAAACTGATACAACAACAAAATGGAATTCAGCCTCCATCATTTGTTATTAGCACCCCGTCTTCCTACTATTTTAAGTCAAATTTTCCATACAACGACACATCTGAATATTGTCGTTAACATGTTTTAGGCTTCTTTTTGTACAAAAACATTTGTCCTTGTTTATGAACATCTCCTACTGAATGGCTTGGGAGTCCTTGTAGTCAGACTAGCAAGCCCAAAATAGGAAGAAACTGCATAACAAAACTAAAAGAGATGCCAAAAAAACAGAATTAAATGAGACTGAAAACAAACTACGTGTAAATAGTGCAAGGGACATTTACCAATAACGTATGATGACAGAGAGGAAATGAAAACGAGGGAAGCCCTTCTCCTAATGCACATTTCCCCTGCTGACCACACACAACAGTTCAAGAGCTTTCTATGAGGTAGTCAGCTCATGCATGGCTCATAACTCACCCACTGACTCAGAGTTTCTCGTAGCATTTCCTCATGCAATTCATACACAAAAGCAAGATCTATTTATTCAGTATTTGGGGCAATATAATTTATGTTCAGAGTAAATAACTGGGGGTGCAATATTAATGTTTGTGGGACACCTCTATCAATTATCTTGGGATTTGATTTAAAGGGATAGTTTGGCATTTCACCCCATGAGACACAATTTCATTGATCCCTGCAGGTATTGAGCTTTGTAGTGATTTTTCTATACGGTAATATGATCATTTGAAAATCTAGTAGAAAAACCGATTTAGGTTTGTGAAAATCGAATAAACCCTGGTAGGAAACTTGGCGTGTAATCATTCCTGTCTCAGTAAGCGGCACCGTGTGTATGTATGTTCCCCATTTCATTTATCTGTATTTGCTTTGAAAGAAATAGAAATGATTAGAAATGACACTTTCAGCAGAGAGGTGGAGGCTTACTGGGGCTGTAATGGGGTCTTTCAAATAGTTTTTCTGGTTTACAAGTCGTCTATAAATTATAGGACAACATATTGATGACAATTAAGATAAAATAAAGAGTTTCCTGTTTGGGAAAGAGCTACTGACATTTGCCCAGTGAGCTGGGAAATGTGGGAAATGATGCTAGATGTAAAATATATATATATATATATATATATATATATATATATATATATATATATATATATATATATATATATATATATATATATATATATATATGTAAAATAATGCTTTTAAATAAAACTGTCTGAACTCCACCTACCTTAAGAACAGAATTGCAAACAGTTTTTGCAATTTCAATTTGTATAAATTAACAATGTAAAGGGTTTTAAAATCATATCAGTGACTGAATCAGATTTTATCAATATAATAATTATATAATATTAATTAATAAAAGGACTTACATTTTATTTACTGCTTCTTGCATAAACCAGGGAATATGCATCACTGTTATATAGAGTAGCTTCATTTGTAATTATTTACTTAGTAGTATAAATTACACACCTTAAAATAGTTCAGTTATAAAATTAGATTTTTTTTTTCAGATGTGTGCAGACAGAGTGACCTTTGAACCCTAATGAACATTTCCTGTAACACCTGCAGAGAAGCAATATAAAGAAAAATTCCATGCTGGCAACCATCGATAGGCCACAATCAAACTGCCACACCACAAATAGTAGGTTAAAACGGTTTTGCCAAGGAATTTCCAAGGATTTAATCAGATTTTTTAAAATATATTTTTAACCTAATTGCAAGAATTCTCTTTCCTTATCACAGAGGACACTTCACAAGTAAAATCCGTATCTTTCCCCTGCCAGTTTCTCCAACATGTATTGTAACACCACTGTGAGACATTTTGTAAGACGTGTGAATTTCAGAGAAATAACAGCCTACTAATTACATTGAAAATATAATTGTGACTACAGTGTGAAAATTGTATGTTGAAAAAATGTAGTTACCATTAAATAAACTGCCCTTTTTTGAATTTTCACAATAGTCTAACAAATCTACACTAATGATAAAGATGCTGCTTTAGTAAATGTGGCAGTGTTGAGAGGAATTTGCAAATGAGCTAATCAAGACACATGCATATAGAACATTGAACATGAACAGCAAATATTAAATCTGTATTCACTAATTGATAACTGAAAGCTTTATTCAACACAATAGCTTTTACAGGTTTCACAATGATGACAAAACATCCCCAGATGTTGTTCTTTTGAATGTTGGGTGACTTCCACTGGGGTGTGTAGAGTAATTGGATTGGTTGGGAATTTACCTCCAAGAAATCAATTCATTAATGGTATGTTCCCTTATCCATGAGGACAACCACAAATACTTTCAATAATATTTTTAACTATACAACCAAAATGCTACATAGATAATAGATAAATAATATAATGTGGCAAAGAATCTGACTAAATGAAAATTAGATTAAAGGTTTCAAGGCTAGAGTTGCGTCTTAAAGGATGTATGGAAAACTGTGAAACTATTAAAATGACCTTAAAATTTACACTCACTAAGTGGCAGCAATTATCTAGAAAGTAATTACTGTAAAGTAAGTACTGTAATAAATTTTTATAGTAGAAGTACTGATTATAGTATTGTGTCTTTCAGTTGTATCTGCAGTATTGGGTGATTAATTGTACAATGAACTAAAATTAATAATGTGATTTTTGTTGTATTCACAATATTAGGTGATTAACTATAAAATATCGAATATATCGATTTCTGTTGTAAAGTTACTTTTTTGACATTTGTGCACAGCAGCAATATCTAAACACAGTGAACAGTTAACTAACCTAGGTGATTAACTCTAAAATACATTTAAATACTGTGATTTCAGTTGTATCTACTATATTGAGTGATCTACTGTTTTATGATACAGTACTTACAGTAGTAAGTTATTGTAAAATATACAGAAATCTACCGCAATTATGATTTACAGTAATGTTACTGTGTTTAACAGTATATATAGTAAAAAATATATATAGTGAAAATGAAAAGTGAGTTTTGGTAAAAACTATATAGATCAAAAAAGGATTTTGACAGTGAGTATATGATAATCTAAGATGGCTGATTATTATTTATTATTATTATCTAAACAAATATATGCCCAGGTATTCAACAAAATATTTATAGTATTTCATTTAGGTATTGTATAATAAGATTATAATACAGTATATCTTTACTACTGTAATTGTAGTTAATAATTATAATTATTATTATTGTTGTTGTTGTTATTATTAATAATCATCATCATCATCATTTACAGTAATTAATAATAAATAAATGCAGATTTTACAGCAAAGTTATACAGTGCAGCCAAAAACATCTATTTGAAGATCTTAAGCCACATGTGGAATCATATGAAGGGGAAAAAATATCAGACTCAGGCCAAGATGAGGAATATTCTGAAAACTACAGTGTTGTTTTAAAGTGTGAAATCATGATAGACACTTTTTTTGCAGAGATGGTGAGAGTTTTGACTGTGCATCCTCTGGGAAAAACCAGGACTCCTTTGATGGTGATAATGATTGGATTTCACATAATAAGAAAAAAAAACATTAAAAAAGGCCCCATGACATGACTGTCATGATTTATTAAAAATATGTGTTTTACATAGTTTAACAAAAGCAGGGCACGAGGCATTTATCCAGAAAGTTGCTGTAATTGTTTTCTTCACAGTAGAAGTAATGTACTTCTCTTCATAGTATTGTGTCTGTATATTATAAAATACAGAGAGCCAGTGTAGGGGAGTCTGAAGCAAGTGTGGAAATAGATATTTATCAAGGCACTAAAGTACAGTAGAACATAGGAAGCAATAAACATAGCATAGAAAAAAGAGCAAATATACATCAGACAGTGTTTAAAAATGTTGCTCTCTTGATCAGGTACTAAGTCCCATGTCCCAGTCTTCAAATGAGAATGTATGTATATATGTATTACATTTAGTAGTAGTAGTGTAGTTTTTTCTTTTATAATAAATAATTTGAAAGAAAACACTAGGTCCCATATTGTAAAAAGTCAGTCACTCAATCATTTCCTGTATTCACACATCCAGGAGGCAGTGATACATCCTAGACAGGATACAGTGGTATTTTAATTTTAATTTTCATTACACTGTAAAACTTTGCTGAGAAATCTATACAGTAACTTTACAGTGAATGATTATTTATAATAGATTGATGTATATTTTACAACAAATCACATCTGTCAAAGTATTCATGTCACAGTAGTCAAAGAGTAACTGTATTATAATACATTTAGTTAACTAATACTATACATAAAACTGAAAACACAGTATTTAATGTTTCATTTGTATTTTTTATTTTACAGTGCTTTTACAATATCTGTCAGTTAGTAAATGTAAACTTTAAGGTTTTACAGTGCATGTAAATATTTCTTGTAATGAAAATCTCAAATAAACCCTGTCATATCTCGTGTCTACATGATGAGATGCAGAGTCACATATAAAATTATTTTCTCAAAAAAAAAAAAAAATAGAAAAGAAAATAGTAATATAGTAATTTCCTATGATGGCATAATGAAATGACCATGTGATCAAAGTCTATTGAAATAAAATCTGAATGTTACTTTAACTGTGCCATATAAGACAAATAAATATATAAAGCTTGTTGAATATATCATCATAAAAAGTAAAATATGTTTTATGTATATTTCTTCAATAGGTATTTTAGTCTGGGGAAACCTAATCTTGTTATTAATTCGTGCAAACACGTATTTCCCAAATAAGGAACTCCCTTATGTTTGTATAGCGATCCTAAAACTATATTTAGTTTCTTGTTGAGCAAGCAACTTCCTCACTTCTGCCTGAATTTTGGTCAGTAACCACAAGATGCTGTAACAGAGAGAGAGAGAGACAGACAGAGAGTGAGAGCAGGGGGAAAATGAAAAAAATCTCCATTCATCAGAAACCGAAACAAGAACAAATATAAATAGTGAACGTGAGCTTCTCAGCAGCATGAAGATCTCTGGCTCAGTGTGGTGTTCACTGCTCCTCCAAGGTAAGCCTGTGATACACATATGGACACTTTGGTCAATGGTTTGAATGAGATAAAATGGAAATATATACATATTATGGTTTAAGTAAATAGAAGGGTGTTTTATAAACATATAACTTGTAGTTTATATTAACTCAAATTTTATTTGATTTTTAGCATTGCATGTGTGAGTATGTAGGCATTTTGTAAAAAAAAAAAATCACAGCAGACAAAGGTCAGGAGACACAAACAATATGCAAGTGTAGTGTGTAGGTGGGCAATTTATTTTAATTTCTTGAACTTGTGTGTCAAACTTTAAATAATGCTTTTCAAACAGCTGTGGTATTCATGAATCAGAATTTGTGTAGTCCTTTTTGTTGATAATTTACTAAGACAGGCCATTAACCACTTGAGCGATAGGCTTATTTTTCAGTTTTCCTGCTCGGCTATAAATGACATAAATATGGAATATCTCTACAACCACAAAAGTTATGTAAATGTACATGCAACATGTAAATACTTTACTTAAAATTTAAAATAACAACTACACCGACCCAAATCAGGGGGAAATAAAAACTAAGGTAAGTGTTTAAAAATATTTTTTTTCTCAATAAAATCCTAGAAATCTCACTGAGGATCATTACAGAATATGAGAATTTATCTTTATTTTGGATTCATACTGTAAGATGTTTAAAAAGGATATTATAAAGGATCCAATTACAAATTCACACAAACATCTCAAATCTAAATAAATGATCTAAATAGTGGTTAGTTGCAGCCCTACTACTGATGTTATATTAAACTATTTTCTCATTGTTTTGATGATGTGGATATTGATGATATATATTGATGCTGTAACAGCAACATTGTTTTTTATTACTGATACAAATACTTTATGTAGTGTTGTAGCTGAGGTTTTCTAATGCATTTAATGAATAAACTAAAAGCTGCTGCTGTATCAGGGGGGTTTCATACTTTAGCAGAATTAAAGACTCATCGTACCCAGTCATCACTGCAGGAGATGTGGGGAGTGAGGTGATTTCAGACGAGAAACATGATTCATCAGCTGTTGTCACATATGAAACTGTTACGTACCAGCAACACATGAGTCTACTGAAAACTGCGTGTGTAATGTCAGGTCAGCCCTCATGTGCAAGTGCAGAGCTGGAAATTGGAAAAAACAAATGCTTCCTTCCACACTGAAACCATTTAGAGGAATAAAGACGTAAAGCTGCTGTACCGACTTCTGTGTTGCTGAATTACATTAATAAAAAAGAGCATGTATGCGGCTGGGTATTGAGGGATGACAAACGGATATGATAAAAATAGACTTCATTTACTAAACTCTGAATTTACTGAATATAGTGACTGTGGAAGATTCCAGTTAAGTTCCCATAAAGAGATTCAGTGTCTTTACCCAGAAGAAGGTCTTTTAATTTAGAAGTGATACTGCGCTTTATCTTTTAAACACAGAAGTTAGGGTTCATACCTTCTTTCATATCACCGCTTTAACCAATAAGAACACATTTCTCTTTGAAGCAAAATTCTAGGGAATATTAAACAGATCAGATAGACCACAAGGAACACATTTCTAAAACTTTGGTTGAAATACTAATTCCCAGTATCAGAGATCTGTGATGTCACAGATGTGTCACATTATGGTGAATGTATTCCTCATTTTAAAATCGGCTTGGCAGTTTCATTATCTTTTGCTTTGCACATATTTTGTCTTTTTATTTGCATCAACCCAACATATATCATAGTTATGTGCTAAATGTGCTGGTTATGTTCAACAATAAATTTATTGAACAACAGAAACTTGATCAGAAACTAAATCAGACATATTAATTGAGCAGCTCATTACCATTTTCTTTATAGTGACATATATATATCACACGAGGATTTCCATGATTATTTAAAGGTTAAAAACCATGATTTACATATATGTCAACACAATCTCTAACTTGATTTATATCAATCTATTTTAGAACTGTGGTCAGAACAGGTTAAATGTAATATAGGACATGTTAACATACCATCATTAAATAGGTTGAAACTTGCCTTTAGTAACATAAATCCAGCTGAGTCAACCCTGTCACATCTGTCACACACTGTCACATGACCACATCAAGTTGATCAATATATGTCACTTTGGGCCTTCATCAGTTTAAATAACGAAGAAAGCGGGATTCATCATTTTCCAGAATGTTTAAAGGGGTAGTAACACCGTAGCCACAGTGGCTTCTTCTTACGTAGCAGCACATTGCATCACAAAGCTGCAGAACATATGGGAAAAATGTGTAACATGAGCCATAACTCTGCTTGTGTCTTCCAGATGACTGTTTGCTGGTGTGCTCTCGTCCTCCTCTGCTCTCTACTCAACTCTGCGGAGTCTTCTTCTCCGTCTTCAGTTGTCCAGGGGACCAAATACAAAAACTCCTTTCGCCTCACAAGGTCCACCCGAAACCGCGTCCAGCAGCTTCTGGAGAAATACGTGAGTGCTGAGAAATGCTCGCTGCTCCCCTCATGCCTTTGCCTACATCCACCTTGGCGATTCAATTTATGAATTAGAGCTGCAATGAAAAGTCCATTTGCCAACTATTTAAGTAATTGATTAATTGATTTCAGTCATTTTAAAGAAGAAAATGTCCAAATTCTCTGGTTTCAGCTAGACCAGAATAGTCATTAGTTGCAGCCATTAGCTATCATGAATGTAACTCCTTAATTCATACTGTGTTTACCTTTGACAGAAGGTGCAGCAGTTGGGAGAAAAGCATTTTGAGGACAGAGAACATCAGTTACCAGACCTGCCATTGATTTCTACAGATTTCTACCGCTGGCTGCAGCTCACGGTAAGTGTCTGTCTGGGTATTTTAAGAGATTTTATCAGGAAATCACTGACTGGTTGAAAGTTTTTATGAGAATTCCTTCTATTGTTTGGTGAATTTATTGAGTCGTGATCGTGGGCGGGAAAATGAAACCTGATGACTCTCAGAATGTTTGCTCTTGCAGAATTGCAGACTTGTTAAAAATTTGCAAGGAATTCCCATCTTAGAATTTGAGGCATTCAATATGGGGGGGGGGCACTGCAACGTTTTTGTGATGTTCATGTGATGTGCTGTGTTGTTGAAGGACTTGGAACGACTGCGTGCTGCGTTCAGGGACATGCATTCCTACTGGAACATGCTGGAGTGGAAGAGAAAGCAGCTGGAGAGGGAAGAGAGTGGGCAGGTGGCAGCGAGGTTGACCCGCAACACGTTACCTCAGAGTATCAAGTACATCCAGCTGGACCTGAGGGACCTGATGAGCCAAGTCAGCAGTCAGGTATCAGTCCTTCAGCCTTGTTACTGAAATCCACCCACGCTGCGCTTCACTTTTCAGCCCACGTAAACTTTGGAGGAAGTGACAACGGGAGACTTATTTGGTCAAATTTCTATATCTTGCTTCCCCAGATGAGATCCATGAAGAACTCTTGGGTGAAGCCCATGTCCCCCACCAGGTGGACTCCGCTGAACCCAAGTAGCAATGCCAAGACCGTGTGGGACAGCCGAGTGGAGGGTTACGTCATTCTGAGGGATCTTGACCTCTACCTCACCAAGTTGGCAAGAGACTTCCTCCTGCTGGCTTCAAAAACGCACATATAACTCAACACTGGCACTCTAATCAGTGCTTTAGTGGTGCTCATCACTTTGCATTGAGCTGTCATTTTAGAGGTGTATTTTTCTTTTCTTGATCTTATACTCTAAATTGAACGGGTTTCTTGGGTATTTCCCACACTTTCTTTCTGTCTAACTGTAAGTTAGCAATAAGCTCCTCGAACAGACTGATCACTTCCTGACATCCTGTTTTTCCCCTCAACCTATCGGACTTTCCAAAGATATATTTACTATTTATTTACATATTTATTACCATGCTATTTATTTTAAAGTATTTTATTTGATTTCTCTTACAACACAGAGATACAGTGTTTCACATGTGGTATTTGAAAAAGTGAAAATTTGTGTGTGAATGAAAATAAAGAGCAAGAAGCAATTTGAGCAGTGATGAATTCATGTTGGGATTAATCTTACAAAAAAAAAAAAGAAAATGGTTATCAGTATTTATTGCAGCATCACAGACATTATCGTAATAATTATGATGTCTTGTCAATAAGGGGTACTGAGCACATTTGTAACGCTTCCGGTATCATCCTGCGAACTCACGATGAACAAACTTCTGAGTGGCAATCCTCCAGTAAGCTGAACAGGATCAGTGCTTGCCGGGTTCTCCCCAAGTGAAACCTGCTTCCTGTATTCTTCATGTGGTGTTGATCTGAGGCGCGGTCTGTGGAGCCAAGTCACATTGAACGCAGTCAGCTGGCTGCAATATTGTTAATTCTAAAACACTTTATAAAACTTCCTCCCCACGGGCTCCCCACATGACACCGGAGCAGCTGCTGACTCACCACGAGCAGATGTCCTCTTTTGCCTTTGGCCACCTTCAGCTCCGGGCCTCTGACGAAATCGACGATTCCTTCTTTGCCGCGAGACACTGTGAATCTGATGCTACACACACAGAGCAGGATAGAAATAAAGAACATGAGTGCTGACAGACTAAATGTGTGCAGGCGTGCAGCAGCAGACAGGTCCTCACCTGCCCGGGCTGATGTTGACATAGCTGGTCTTTCTGGCCATCATGGCCAGTTTGGTCACCACCTCGATCACGTGGGGGCAGTGGAGCACCACGTCGCCCTGAGGGAGACACAGCTGGATTCAGACCATGTGGAAAGACACTTTGCAAAGAGCCATGACTGTGTGCTATAGGTTCTACCTTCTGCTTGTTGTCCTCACTGGGCATGTGCACCACAAATATCCCATCGCCAAGGGAGCTCACCGAGATGCCTGCTCAAAGAACATGATCACAAGTAAAAAAGGGTCTCAATGAATTGATCAGTAATGTTTGTCTTTAAAAAAAAAAATTCTGGTTGAATATCTGTGGCACTGTGACAACTTTCACTTGGAATAAACTTGCTAAAAATACTTTTTTTCTCTCCCCTCTAAGATGCACCCTTAAGACGGTTTGCCCGCATTGTACGCAGCATAGTTCCCACATGTCACATGTCGGTCTGAAGCCCTGTCTATTGGCTGGTCCTGTCATGGGAAATTTCCATTGGGTCCCACTGCTGTCCATAAAACCAAATGTGATCAAACTTTTCAAATTGTTATAGGCTTCAAGATGCTATCACCTGTCCCCATCCCAAGAGCAATAAACACAATAAAAATAAGTTGGTTGCCATGGGTACTTTCGCAGAAGTGCACAGAGAAGGTACTAAAATTGACTACTGATGAAAAACATTTTAGGGAGGAAATGAAACAGACACAAGTTCTGCTTATAAGGACCAATACACACTGATTAACAGATAATACGATTTGGGATTAACTAGATTAACTCTGCTTTTCACCTCTCAGAGTTTCGTAGTCAATCCTCTGCTTGATCTTGGTCCTGTCCACCAGCACGGCGAAGGCGTTGGTGAGGAGCAGCTGGCGGGGACGGGCCTTGAATCCCCTCCTGTCGTACTTGGTGACTGAAACGCCGTACTGAGAATCACAGGCAGACACGTCACCCTCAAGGCGGCTTAAAACTTTTACCAATTAGTCTGTATCAAAAAGTTCCAGCTCACCAGCACTTTTTCGTTGCCGAGCATCTGGACGACTTTAAGGTTGATCTGTTCGCGTTCTGAATGAAGCGGCGGGAGAGGAAATGTTGCAGGTCTTTTTTTTTGTTGTAAATGTACAGAGGTAAAATCTGGTGATTTTGTGTGTGTGTGTTGAGTGTACCGAGCCTGGATTCCAGAAACAGCCGGCTGACACTCTGAGCGTAACCGTCTTTCTGATCCTTGAAGATCTCGCTCGCTACTACCTTCTGCATCATCTGGGAAAACAAAAAAGAGAGAAAAAGAAAAGCCGCATCAGGCAAGATAAAAAAAAAGAAGCAGGTCAACAAAGGAAACTTGAGGTCAACCCTTTTGTGGTCAGTGTACCTGCTTCTTCCACTCAGGCTGCACCCTCTTGCAGTATTTCAGCACCATGTTGCGCATGTGCAGCCTGCGCAGGTGCTCGGACGCCTGCAGGGAACCACACAAATGGATTTATAGCTCTACACATGCAGGTTCTTTTTAATCCATTTATTCATCTGCTCCTACCTCAAAGACAGAGGGAGCAGGTGTCGGCCAGCTTTTGTCCAAGACGTTCGGGGGCAGCTTTTTGCGTAGATTCTTGAGGAAAGAGTAGCGCACGTGATCCAGGAAGTAGTCATTCTCAGGGCAGTATTCCTCATGACGGTAGATGAAGCCTTTTATGAACCTGGTTATTAAAAAAAAAAAAAAAGAGGCAGATACAAGGAAAGAATGAATACAAACATGCATGAAGTAACAAAAAGTGAGAAATAGCAGACACACACCTGCGTATGAGGTTAGCAGCCTGTCGACGCCTCTTGGCCCTCCTGCGTGCTTTCATCCCCCTCCACCCAGACTGGATCACTATCACTGCACACACATGTACATGTATTAGCACCAGCTTTTAGAGTCAGCTAAGGGGAACATAACAAGGTCTGTAGAGGAGAGATGAACTCACTCACTCAAAAAGTTGAGTGTGCAGGTCATTGTGCAGGAAATGAATAAGATTGATCGATTAACAGAAATAAGAAGCCCCATACATCTACTGTTAGGAATATCTGACCTCACTGACAAATGTGAAAGAAACTTGCTTTTTGTGCTAAAATGTGTATTCTTTATCCAGCGTAACTGGAAAATGGATAAATCTTTTATCTGATGGGTGTTACTGGTAAATGTTGCTTTAGATCATGTTGCATGTAAACAGCACAGGAATCCTGAATCTCTGTCCTGTACAAATGAGTGAGTGCATGAGCCAAATGTATGTTGTTTGTTTATTTTTGTTATGTATGTTCTGTTTTGTCTCTTGAAACTCTTGAATCTTAAAAAAACACATTTAAAAAAAAGTCAGTTTAAATCCATCTGCTGAAAATGGGCCCAGAAAATGAAGATATAAATATACTTTATCTGGTTCCCTTTTTAAACTCATTTATTTGAGTTTTTCTGAGGGTGAAGGAGGAAGCTGGAACTGACCTGCATGTCTGATGCGTTGGTATTTGGCTCTTTCCCTGTAGCCTCTCCATGACGTCTGCAAGGTCAGAGCTGAAGATAAAAAAAGGGAAGGTGGATACGTGCTTCTCCATGTAGGTTCTGCTATGAATAACTGATTCATACCAACAGCATGAGATGTAATTCACTGATTAGAGATGTTGTGTATTCATTACATACTTAAAGTCCCAATACACACATTACAGGTAAGAACCTCACTTTAATGCAATGACTTGGTTTACAATTAGGTTTAATATCATCAACCTAATAAAATAATGCCCTAAGTCAGTTCTTGATAAAAGGGAGTTTTTGTCACTTTCTTTAATGTTACATTGAATTCTCATGTGCCCATGATCCACACCGCCATTACTCACCTATATCTGGCTTTTTTGCTTCAAGTGCATCTTCTGTGGCGAAGAGAGTCTTTGGGAAACGGATGAAGATTTTTGACCTGCCGAAAGTGGGTTTAAAAAAGGAAAATGATCCATTTAATGAACAGACACTGCAGAAACGTTTTGGAGCGTTAATGTGATGTATATCTGTGGCAGATGATGTAGCCTCCTCCTTCACCTGCCCAGTTTGTACTCTTCTTCTTTGTAGCCCAGGTGAGTGACCAGTGTGGACACGCCATCTGCCAGTCTGCCGTGCCAGTTGGGCCACGTCTCAGGACACAGCGGCTTATACCTGCATATATGAACATCATAAGAAAACGCTGAACGTGAAGTAACGTGAACAGTTCCTGAGGCAGCGAATCATTCAGAAGGAAGCTCACCTCTGCAGAAAGGCTTCAAAGCGGCGCCTGTAGGCGAAGCCTGCTCTCCGGACCCGCAGGTTCTCCATCAGGCCCAGATACTTCACCTGGTGTCTCACCAGGACTTCATCGAAACGACCTGCGAGGACGAATTTTGAGAATTTATTCACATTCAGGGCAAATATTTAGATTACCTTGAGCTCCCTTTATTTATTTAAAATGAAGACACAAGCAGTCTTTAGTTGTCTGACACCTGCCTTTACTTCTCAACTGCTTTATTAGGGGGTAACAGTAATTGTAGTGAGTCCTAAGAATTTTCACTTTTTCCTTTTCTGGACGGATTTCAGCACCTAACTCGTCGTACAGCTTTGAGAGGACCCAAGTCAATTATATATCAAAATATGTGTCTTGATCAGGAATGGTGTGCTTTTACTTTTACCGCAGATCATTCATCCCGACAGCAATAAGACTTTATAACTCACTGTAGTCACTTTTCCCCCACTTGTCACTTTTCTCTACACACACACACCCTGCACCTTAAGTATACATTAGCTATGTATGTGTACATGTGTGTATGTGCGTATATATATGCAAATATGTAAATATGTGTGTATGTGTATGTATGTAGGTATGTACGTGCATGGATGTATGTATATATGCTTTGCTTATGCATACTCTTTTCTTGCTATTTATTAGTATTTTTTCTCCAGTCTATGTCCATAATGCATACTGTGTATGCGGATCAACAAATTCTACGAATTTTGTACATAGTGTTGTGTATTTTTATTTTTTATAGCTTTTATCTTCTTTAGCTTTTATTTTTCTTTTCTTTTCTTTACTCTGTACGCTGCAGTAACAGACAAATTTCCCGGTTGTGGGATCAATAAAGTCTTATCTTATCTTACTTGTTATCTGCAAAAATACACATTTTTTACAACATAAGTCACAAAAAACTGCACGAGATTTCTCGGAGAGTGTATGAGTAGAGGTAAAAAGATGAACAAATCTGCTGCCTACTGCTCAGGAATACTTTCTCCTAGAGGCCCAATTTACACTTTAACCTGTAGACACATGTCTGGTTTATCGTTGTGTCTTTTCACATTTTTCTCAAAAAAAATGTGGAATTTTGAAATGTCAAATGTGTGGAGTAAACCTGGGGCATAATTGGCTAAAAAAATACTTGAAAGAAAATATTTCATGTAGTTGTGCTTCTTGTATCTAATATCATAAATTTACTATTAGTAATATTAGTAATATACTAGTATTATTTGTCTGAAATCTCTGTAGAAGTTCATTATAATCCCTTTCAGAATTTCCCTATAGTTTTATTGTCTGTAGAATTTAGTGATCCTTTGCAAAACTAAAACTTCCTCAATCTCTTTCACATTAAAATGCTTCAGATGACACACTCTCTCTTCCCTTTCCTGGAAGGCGCTTTTATTCCTGAGGAAACTGCGGCAGTGACCACTGAGAGAGAATGACAGCGTAATCAGAAGTGATGAGGGGAATATTCATGTTAAGATGAGCGGGAACACTGGTCAATATGTCCTGATTATTAATGGAAATAGTACTCTGAGAATAGATTTAGCCATTTTCCCTTCCTTGTTTGTAAAAAAGGATTATTTGGGACAAGACCATATTACAGTAAATAGTGAAATATGTCACATCATACCTGGTTGCTTGGCATCATTAGGTTTGATACAACGCACATAGGATGGTTCTTTAGACATCAGGATCTCCATAAGTTTCATCAAGCTATTTTTAAACTGTGTGGCAGCCTAAATGACATATGAAAAAAAAACACTGTATGAAATTAACTTGGAATTATCTTGGGGAAGAGGATATGTGGAAATAGTTTAAGTTTTATGAAATGATTAAACCACACGAGGAGAGGATGGAAATCAAGAAAAACCTCTCACCATCTCTGGCCGTTTCTGGTCTATCACTTCCTCTCTGTGGAAACAGTGACTTAGGATCTGGTTATCTGACTGGCACATGACCTGAACACAGACCAAACCACATGAGCGCCAGTCAACACAGTTTTCAGGATTTCAGGTTTCACTGAGGCTCTAGCGTGTCTCACCTCTTTCAGGTTCCTGCTCAGAGAATCGTTGTTCTTGTCCAGGAAACCTGATCGAGACAAACATGAACGGTGCCGTTTGTCATCAGCGGATCATGATGTTGATTCTCTAATAAGAGTCACTGCTTGCACTGACGCAGTGATTGATCACAGCTCACCGTTGACGTTGTAGTTGACCTCCCCGGCATAGTGCAGCAGCCTGAACTCCTCTCTGCTCATCACCCTGCGAATTTTTCCATTTGCCAACTTGTGACTGATAGACATAAACGTAAATGTAAATGTACACAGGCCTGATGATATAGAAGACCGTATGTTGAAGCAATATTTGATATAAGTAGGGTTGCAAAACCTTCCATGGGAAATAATTGGAATAAATCCAGTCCGTCCTTCAGGATCAAAACTGACCTAAGCTTCTGTGATTTTTTTTTATAAAACAAAGGATAGTTTATCACCAATTTCATGGTACACCTCTCTAACAAATGCTATTCCAACCCGTTACCACATGTTTTACACTTCTTTTTGGAATTTAGACTCTATAGTCTTTTAGGAAATGTGCAAGATTTGTGGTTGAATCAGGTGTGTGTGTGTGTGTGTGTGTTATTGTGTGTTCATGTATAATAGTTGGACCCATTGCCCATTCCCTAATGGCCGAGTCAAATCTGACAACCATTTGAAAAACAGTGATTTAACTAGAGGACACCAGGAGGGATAACAGGGAACAAAATGTTTTAAACTCGCCCATCGTCACGATTTTTCATCGTCATAGCAAGGGTGTTTTACTTTTTTTTTTCGACACCAGCTGCTTCCAGACCAGCGGAGCAGAGGCGTGAGATGCTCAGCTGTTATTGCACAGCTAATGGTATTTTTTGGGTTTCCCTCATCAAACTCAGCAAAGATATGAAATAGTATTTGTAACAGTATGACATGTGAAGCTAATACTCAGGACTACTACGGACTTGAGAGCTGAGCAGAAATATCTTATTCTACTGGCAGAAAATGTATCATATCTCAAGTTTTTTTTCCTGATTTGGGTCATTTTGGTCTGGATTTGACAAAAAAGGATTAGCACTTTCCTAAAAAAGGTTAAACTGACTGAAATCAAGAAAAAAACTGAAAAAAGTTTAATTTTCTGCCAGTGTAATGAGATAATTTTACCCAATGTTGGACTAATTAAAAAACAAGATGTTTTCACCTATTCTGATTTTTCATTTGTTGCAGTGTAGCAGGTAAGTTAGGCACTAAATGTTGGAATATTTCCTGAATTCCCCAGCTTAACTTCCCATGGAAAGTTACTGAAAATTTTCCAGCCCTTTTCGACCATACATATGAGATTTGATGTTGCTTACGTGACAAAGTGGGGATGGTTGCCCAGTGAGTCCTCCAGTTTCTCTAAAAAGGAGACGTCACAAGTCTCTCCAGGTCTCAGACACTCCTCATCCTAAAAGACACACGCAATATTTACCTTTACCTTCAGAGACAGAACAACTATAACAATGTAAGGAGTTAAACCAGGAGTTTAATGCACACCAGAATGGAGATGATGCCTTTGTGTTTCTCCTCTATCAGGTCGCAAATGATCTTGTTGTCAAAGTACTGCACCGTCTCCCACTAAAATACAGAATCATCAATGTCATTATCAATGAACAAACTCAAACTCATGTGTTTTAAAAGCCAGGCCAACGATGGACTCACAGCAATCCCCTCTGTCTCGTACTCCTCCTGCTCGGATCTGAGGGTGAGCTCAATAAAGAGCTGTTGGAGCTTCTCGTTGCAGTAGTTGATGCAAAACTGCTCGAAACTGGTGGCAGAAAGACCAGAGAAATGAGACAGAATTCTTACTAAGAGTTCTAATACACTGCAAAAACTGGAATCTTAACAGGTGAATTGACATAATTGAAATAAGATAAATTATCCTCCAGTGGTATAAGATACTAAGATACTAGGCAATGTTGGACTAGATGTAAAAAAATATATATTTTCTGTTAAGATTTCAGTTGTTGCAGTGTAGAAACAATAGAGGTTTCAAAGAATCTGGTTTACAGCTTGAGCTAGGAAGCAGATTTATGGCAATAGAAAAGGGAAATAAATATCACACCAACCTATTGGTCTGCAGCACCTCAAAGCCATAGATATCTAGAAGCCCTATCACTGAGGAGCCTTTGCTGCTGTGGTAGATTTCCTCCTGTGTAACAGAAAGTAAACGGTGTAAATCCAATGGTAGAACAACACGATCCTGCTATAGAATGATGCTCCCTGAGTTGTTATCAGAATGGACACTGAACCTTCAGAGCAAGTGACTGGTTGATCTTCTCCACCAACCAGGTGAAGGTGCGACCATACACGGCCTTGGCCAAGGCGTCGCGGGCGGACACGGCCTGCTCAAAGTTGAGTGGGATGATCATCTGTTGCGCACAAAGTAGAAGACAAGTTACAAAGTCTCACAATGGAATCCCAACGGGCGTACATGTGCAAAAGCGAGGACAAAAGGGTTGTCACCTCCTCTCCTTTGGCGGTGAGTTTCTTGTGTGTGAGAGCCTCCCTGAGGGCCGAGCCATCAACACCCAGCAGCTGCAAGACAACACGTGTGTTCCCACCGGTTTTCGAGATTTTGTACATATTTGGACATTTAGTAATGCTAGGGGGACTGTTCTGACCTTCGCGAGATTCGTTATCTCGGTCTCTGTGGTGATATAAGTTTCTCCTTCCTCTCCTTCCCCAAACTGAGTGTTTCCCAGATGGAGAACGCTGGCGATGATATTCAGCAATTTCTGATGTCAGACACAAGGCAAAACTGTCAACAACAATCTCACAGATCAATCTTTTTTTTGTTTTGGTTTTAATCACATCTGGGCAGCCAATACAATAATAACTAAGAACATGACCATTAATATCAGCCATGAGTGGAGACATTGCATATTTTTGGTTCATGCAGAAATCTCGCCTAACTATACTCCTTCCTTGCACGCAAACTCTCTCTGCTTTGTAATTCAGTCTGGACCCTAAAGACTTAATTTTCCCCTCAGTGAGGGAGCATGAAGCACCGTAGCGACTTTGTTGTTAAATGTGAATCCAACATGGCGGCAGATGGTAATTTACCTTTCAGTGCAGCCTTCGAAAGTGTTCTAAGTAACTTAGACCTCAAGTTCACTTTAAAAAAACAGCTACTTTTTCTTGTAAACTATTTCATCATCAATCTACATTAAGATGAAGACCATCTTCATCTTGTAGAGTTGGACTTCTCAGGTTGTTAAAAGTAATTCATCCAAGAGGCTTCTTTTTTCAAGAGTTTGGAGACCAGTGCTGTTTAGAGAAGGTTTTCTAAGTAAAGAATCCTTCTCTAAACAGAGGTGGCGGTGGTGGTGGTGGCCGAAGACACAGAGTGGGTGGCTGTATGTTTGGTTTTGGGATAAACCAAAGTCACATGACCCACGGAAAGGGGGGGGACTAGGGGTCACATGCCCCCCATGTTCACTAGTCTCATCACTAGTCTCAAAACTGAAGAAGCTTCTTGGATGAGAGGTGCAACGTCTTTAAACAAGATAAGAAGCCCAGTTGCTTATATTTTCTACAACTCCACAAGGCTATGTGATGTTTGGCAAGTTTAAAAAGAAACAGTGGACATATTTATGGCAAAACTGTCAAAACTTTCCCCAACCCTGATCCACTTCCATGTGATACATTTGCATGAAACAAAAACAGCCGTGTAGTTGAGCTGCGTAACTATCATACATCAGCGTGTTGTACCTGCACTTCTGCTTCAGTGAAGCCGATAACAAGCAGCGCCTTCGTCACAACTTTCCAATTATTCTTGTCACTGATGGAGCTGACTCTGGGACAGTTTCCCTGAAAAAGACAATTTAATATTACAAGACAACTTGTAATTCAATTGTCATTCACTGGTACAGCCACACACACACACACCTTGACCAGATACTGGTAGCGCTGAGGGTTTCTTTCAAGGTTCAATTTGGTGAGCAGGTCATCGTCGCCCCCATCCAGAAGCTGATAGAAGATGTGGAAGTTCCTCTCCCCGTGATTCTGGTGCACGACGCGTGATTTCTCCAGCAGGTAGTTCAGGATGTGGCCGCCTACCGGCGCCCCCTGTGGAGGAGGATGGACGATGGGTGTCATATCTGCACAGACATCACTCTTATAAAGAATGACAAGGCCATGGAGGGAGTGTTCACCCTGAAGTCAAACTGGACATCCATGTATTTTCCAAACCGGCTTGAGTTGTCATTCCTCAGTGTTTTGGCGTTTCCGAAGGCCTGAGCAATTAGAGTGGAGCGGACATTAGAAGGAGGAAGTGGAATTAGGGGCAACAATAGAATATCACAGTCAAACAATCACACGTACAAAGGTGGTCACATTTTTTAGATCAATCAGATAGTAGCATAGGCTGAGAAAGAAAATTGTAACTATTGTATAATCAGGGGAAATTTACTGAGTGTTAAGCTTTTTTTTTTTTTTTTTTAAAAACAAAAAAACCTTGAGCTCATATTCATAGTGTATTATATCAAACACAGTAATAAAACTAACTACACTGCTTAATTTTCTTGACTTATGTCAAGCGGTTTCAAATAAATTTATTTAACTCCACATATATATATATATATATTTGGAGTATATACTGATTGTACTTCTACTTCAATGAGTGACTTGAATTCACTTCAATTTTCCAAGAGACTTTAATACATTAAAATGCAATTACTTGTACTTCTTATTTTTGCTACTAAAATGAATTATGTATATTTAGTCAACATAGATTAATTCCTACATATTTAAGTTAAATCTAATCTAATTTAAACTTGCAGATATTTTTCTGTAATTTGACCTTCTTTAAATTAGCTTGTATGATTCTACATCTATTCAATAAACCAGATAAAACACTTAACATAATATAACATAACATTTACAAGGGCTCAGAATATTCTTGTCAGTGTAGCAGACAGCAGACATGTCTGGAAAGACTGGTATAAAGTAATTAAATCAGTATAATTGACTAAAATGTCAAGTAAGAATACATGATAAGTTTGCCCAGCAGGATATTCAGCATCGATAAAAACTGCGTTCTGTGCTGTTCAGTTTGATAGGTCGAAGGTCAAATACCTCCAGGACAGGGTTGGACTGGAGGAGGCGGTCTCCTAGAGCAGCCATGTGGTCGTTGGTGGGACAGTTGACGGCGTAGTACTGGAGGATCTTCTTGGAGGCTTCTGTTTTACCTGCTCCGCTCTCACCTGAGATGAGGATGCACTGATCCTTCCTCTCGGTCCGCATGGCCCGGTACGTGTTGTCTGACAGGGCATAGCTGGGGAGAAGCAGGAGAACATCAGCTACACATCTGTTTCTATAGGATGCCTCGAACGAGACTGAAATCAAAATGTGTTTTATTGTAAGTAAATAAATGAGTGATCAAAATGGGATCTCAAACATTTTGTTTGCAAATATAAAAGATTTATTCGTAAGACAAAAACTTTTGCTGCAATGTCAAAACTTTTGTTTGCAAATCCAGTTAATGTGTGTCTTTATGGTCTGTTATAATAAATAGAGTAGATAGCACCCATGAGGGTCAACGTTGAATTTGCCAAAGAATTTCAAAAGAAGATTCACAAACAAAATAAAGATGCCTATAAAATTTGAATGATCAAAATAATACAATTGGATAATTTAATTGAATTATAAAAATATTAATTAACTTAACACCAGAACTTTTCGATTCGCAAATAAAAGTTTTTAAATTGCAAAAAAAAAAGGTTTGGTTTTGCAAATAAAACTTTTGATTATATTTAAAAAACTTGCAAACCTATTCTATTAGATGGCCTCTATAGAAAAAAAACTGTAGTATTTTGCTACAAATCAATACACTATTAAACCACTGTGGTGGAATATAGAGCCATAAAAATGCACCTGAGCAAAATGGATGTAATAAAAAATGTACAAGGATCGACATAAAAATTTTCATATCCCTATTTAGCATTTAGTAATTTTTTTATACCACAGTCATGCTTTATTACAATAAGCAAACATTTAAAATGCTGAACAAATGTTTTATCGTATACCCTATTAATCATTTATGTAGAAACTATGTGAGATTCATGCTTCACAATGTACTGTGTCATAATTAGGATGTGAACTGACAGCAGAGGAGTTGCAGGAAAGCAGAGGAAGAGGAGGGACTCACATATGAGGCGATATTTCATAGAAGCTGACCCCTCTGTATCGTTCCATCTGCGGCTTGGAGTAAATATCCAGCTCTTTGTACGGGTTCACTGACACCAGCACTGAGCCAATGTAGGTCTGAGCCAAAACAGCAGAACAGACAACATGTTCAAGTACGTCGCACACAGGAACTGAAATGTTTTGGTGCATGCTGTATAAGGAAGGACGGCTCCTTTACATAGATGAGGTTCTCTCTGAAGCGCCGCCGCAGGTTCTCTATGAAGGCCGCCTCACTGTTGTAGTTCTCCAGCAAAACAAAGTCCTGCACCCCGACCCTGTCCCTGGCCGTCAGGGCGCTCTCCATCACCAGACGCACTCTTCCCTCCACGTCCACCTCCTGCAACAGACAACACAGACCTGAAGCTCCCGAGGCTGCAGACAGCAACAGTCAGTCCTTCTGTTCCTTCTGTGGATATCAGAGCAATTAGATTAAATAAACCCATGAGTCATCTCAGCTATCTAGAAAGCAGGGAGTGTCTGTGTATCTGTGGCTCATATCTCTCTGACTGTTTGTCAGATCAACCTCAGCTTTCAGATATAGCTGCACATAGCATGATGGTGTGTATCCTGTATTAGAAGGTAAAATCCCATAGACCTGTCTACACCAGCGTCATCCTACAACAGCAGTTTAGTTACAGTTTAAAGCTCTGTATCACAGCTCCAGACAGCTGCGTTGTCTCATTTCTTCCTGCACTGATCATGCAGCCGACTTGACAAAAGTATACAGAAAAAAAGCATGAAGTACGAAATGTATTGTGAGTCCAGTTTGATTTGGCCTATCAGTACAATTTAAAAAACTGTTATGGAGATTGAGATCTGGACTTTGTACATAAATTCTAGCCTGGCTCACTCTTAGTGGATGTGAATGCCTATGCTGGATGTCCTCCATGTTACAGTTTTCCCATCTGTATTTGCATGTCCCTCCTTATCAATATACATGTCCATGTCTTACTCAATGTAGTATGTGTCTATTGAGACTATGTAACAGTCCACCCTCATTTGGCCAAACATAAAAAAACTCCTTAAGCTTCCACTTTTCTAAAGGAACACATTTTTCCTACGGGCAGAGCACTAGTATTTGAAGAAGGAGGAGGACACTGTGGATGTAATCGCGCCATCCACAAGCAGAGGGCACAAAAGACCTCTTCCTGTTTAATCTGAGCACACTATATATCCTCTTATGAAAGAATTAACATCTGCTGCCCGACATTTCAATAACGGACACATGGCGTCTTGCAAACTATGAAAACGACTCAGTCCTTAGTGACCACATCCACAAACAACAACAACACACACGCAACGAAAAGATACACAGAGCGAAGTGAAGACATTCAATGAGTTCTGAAGATGCCACATGATAAACAGGAAGGGGACAGGGAGATATTGCATGGTGATGTATGCACCGTACACACAGCGTGGATGGGGAAGTGTGTGTACATGTCAACCCTGCTGTGATGGCAAACATCCTCATCGAGCAGACAGAAAATGATTACCAGTCTGCTGAGTGAAACTGTCAGATATGACCTAGAGCTAAATATTACACACTTGCAGTCACATGTACAGTGGAGTCATTCAAATGTCAATGGAAGCAGTCTGATGATAAATAATAATCAGCCTTGTGGAATCAGTGCTGCAGCTTAACAGGCTGTCAGGTTCAAAGTGACATTTATGAGAAGCCTTGTTTAACTTTATGCTTCTATTATAATAAAAAAAAAAACAAGCAGAAAAGTCGAACAAAGGGGGCCAGACTTCCACTGGACTGTTTTTCTTGAATGCAAGAGCCTCTCTGGGGTCTCATTTGGCCGGGTTAAGGCCGGTAAAAGGTCATTATCTCCGAGCTCTGCTAGATGCAGGAAAATCCTTCAAAAAACAAAGAGGACAACAGTGGAAGATCGCCAAGCAGCGAGAGCAAAGTAAAGTCACCGGACGCGGCGGCCACTCCTCCCTGCTTCACCTTGGAGCATTGTTCTCCGTTCCTGCAGGTGGGCATTCTGCAGATAGCCATTACACCTCACTCACATTTTCCAAAGGATACAACTGAGGAATTTCAGGGTCAGGTTTGGGGCAAGAATTCAGTGGATGCCACTAAAGGTTTATATGCTGTGCATGTTTTTATATCAAACAATGAGGATAATGTGTGATTTTGGAGTGATAAATATCAAACTGGCACTTTTATTTATAACTGAGCCAATACCTAGAACATGCACTTTTCAACATGGACTAGTTGTATGTGTTTTATATGTTTTAATTCATTTGTGAAATCTATTTATTTAATCCTGTTGTTATAATGTGTCTTGATGGGAAAATGTGAATGTGTTTGTGAGCTTGTCAAAGGAGAATGTCTGTCACCATTGGCAACAAACAACCGAATGTTCAATTCTTTTTGGGAATGTGAAGATTCATTTGTGGTCAATCGCAACTTTCCCTATAGTTCTTAGAAATGCGATTCGGGGTCTGCACACTGCTTCCCCTTCTCATTTAGAAACTCAATATTGCAGAAGAATAACGGTGTTTTCAATTGAAGCCGTGGCTGTGGTTGCAGCCATTCACTCCTAATGTCACGTAGTTCACTGCTGGCTTGCACATCACAATGAAAACTGTAACACACCTGTGAGTTTAGCGTTCACGTTACGTTTTGATATGAGCTGGCGCAGAAGGAGAATGCCATCTGGCTATCAACAAATTCCTCTGGCCTGAATCTCCCATTCCATTTTCAGATCGAATACCTTTTAAGTGAATCCCTGATGCTTTTCAGATGTACAGTAGCTGATTTGCTGACAGGGCCTGTGCAGCGTCCACCTCCTGGCTGCCGTAAACATCCAAATCTGTGCGATTATCTGTCTACTCGAGAAGTAAGGACGCACCGATACACATCAGACTTTCCGAGCCGTGCTATTACTCAAAACACAGAGGACATTGTTTTCTGTCTCTGAGGAGGAACTGTGTCACCATAATACGCGGAAAAATGTTGACTTAATGGGAAAGCCTCATCCAAAGCGCATTCAAAACATGGAAACACTTTTACCGCTTGGCTTACATAATGAGACAGGAAATTTAAAAGGATGTGGCGACACTGCGGCTGTAATATGGTGAAGGTCACAGGACCGGGAGGGGGATCCCACCAGAAAACAGAGGGATCCCTGCAAGCCTCATCGTCAGGGACGTGACCCGAGGTGTGACCGCTTACAGTGTGATGCCCTCCTAACGGTGAGTCTAAGTACCAGGGCGCTGTGGTGTAATCTGCAGGTTTTTGAGGAGTGGGAGTTGGCTCTCGGCCCCCGCGACTGAGCTCTGCCTGGGCCGACTTCTTCGGATTGTCTTCCTTATAAGGCATCTCTCCGGACCAGCTGCTGTGGGACCACAGCTGGTTCTCCACCACCGAGGTGCCAGTAATGGTTAGGATGGCAGACTACCAAGTTTATCCTCCGCTTGAGTTGAGGCTTATACAACCCCCCCCCCCAAAAAAAAGACACTATGACTCACTCATGCAAAAAAAAAAGGACTCATTCTCCTGTTTTTCCACTCTCTGTGAGTGGCTGGTGGAGCAGCACTACATGTAAAACACACACACACACACACACACACACACCCAGCCAGGATGATCATGGTCTTACCCTGCCTTGGTACCTCATCCTGTCCTGTTGTTGTTGGAAGAAGGCTGAGACGGTGTTTCCCCTCCGGGCCGCTGCTCCTCCTCCAACTCCTCAGCTCTCAACTTCTCATCCACATTTGCCCACAGGCGACAGAATGAGGTAACTTATCCTCTCCTCTTCCCGGTCTTTTTTTTTTTTCTTTTAGCACTTTCTCTCAGCTTTCCGCTCGTCCTCCCCTGCAAGGTCACAAGCACCAACAGCCCTACTTGTTTATACCTTCAATTCATCTTCCCTCTGACAGGTCAAGTGAACGTCCGCCTCTGGCCGGGAGCCTCTCCTTCCCTTTTAAACGCTGCTGCATGCAACAAGGGCAGGAACTCTGCTCACACGTCACAACTGGACCAAAGAGAAAAAAAAAAAAAAAAAAAGCAGTCAGAGGAAAGTATGCTGTTGAGTGGTGCCAAAAGAAGCCGGAGCAGCAGAGAGCTTAGAGGGTTTGGAAAAATTTGCTAAGAGACCCAAACTACAAACACGCAATCACTGTGTAACTATATTAAACCGAGAAGAAGAAAAAAGAAAAAATCACATGAGATCCTGGTACATTCTTTCTTTCATTCCCTCCTTGTTTAGTTTGCTCCCTCCCTTCTGCTCCCACAAGCTGAGACAGATTCACTTGGATGTGAGTTATGGAAGCGGTTCAGCCACAGGACTCTCTGCCTCCTTATGGCTGCGCTCCATAACTTACACCATCATCAAAATACCACAGCAGGTCTGATGTTTAGCTGATGGATTAGGTCGGCCTGTTGTATTTCTCTGCTGCTCCCCGGCAACAGTCGCTACGCGACACATTTAACATATGTGACCATCATATTCCTCTCCTCGTCTATCCCCTCTAATTTTTCAATGCTTGGAGGAGGTGGAGGACTGTGAACCCACACACAAACATATATATGTATGTATATATATATGTTCTATATATATATATATAGAACAGCGCCCTCTTTTGGTTTTCTCCTCCTCCTCATCTTGTTCCTCCTCACCCAGTTTTCCCTCCCCACGCCTCTCTCTCTCTCTCTCTCTCTCTCTCCCCTCCCAGGGTCATCAACTATCCACCACTGACAAATCTGAAAAATACTTCCCAGACGGAGAAAGCATCTCGCTCCTTTTTTTCTCGTTATCTCTTTCCGTCCCATATAATAAAAAAAAAAAAGATCTCTGTGCTGCTCCCTCCCTATACCGCAGGTCAGGGGTGTGAAACACGTGGCCCGGGGACCAGATCCACACCTCTAAACGGTCCAATCTGGCCTGCAACTGTACAAAGTGTGACATGAAATGAACCGGTTACAGTTTCTTCACAGAAATATGAAATCAGTGAGAACAGTTCAGGACTCAATGGATAAAATATCTATAGTTTTGCTTTAAGAATGTTTTTTACAGCAGGGAAAAACTTCACCTGCTGCTGAAATATAAAATAATGTTCAGTGCAATAGCAGAGCAGTTAAAGGAGATTTTACTGCAAGTTCTGACACAAATGTCTTCTGAGATATACACTTTTTTTGGTCAAAATACCTGCCGACAACACACTAAATCCCAGAACTTTGCTCCTTCTGGTATAGATATAGCAAAGTTGTAACATTACATTATTACATTATAGTATAGACATTATTAAGGTAACACAAACCAAATAACCGCATATCATGTCTAAACTTCTTTTGATTTATCCATGCCAAGATTTTAACAGCAAATTACACATTTTTACTTAAAAAAAGAAACATTTGAAAAGCCTATTTTTTTTTTAGGAAATAACACCTAATTGTGAACATGAGAAGACAAGACAAGTTTGATGTTTTTGATCAACAGTATTTTATATGTATTTATTTACACGTGAAAAGTTCTGGGCTTTAGTGTGTTGTTGCAGCCATTTTGAAAAAAAAGTGAAGATCTCTGACTTGTGTCTTTAGATAAATGAATCCCTTTGGCCCTAAGATACTTTTACACCAGAGCAAACATTTGTGTCAGAACTTGCAGTGATAATCCAGTTGCTACTACTCTGCTACACTGCAAAAAATGAAATCAGGGGACTATATTTTGTAGCACAATTAGTCCAATATGCAGTAGAATCATGTTTTTAAAAAATATGAGAATCCATGTCAGAATTATCAGATAAAAAAATGTATAGAGAATATTAGATAAAAAATACAACATTAAAATAAAAAAGTCAGACAGTGTAAACATTTTTTAAGAAAATAGACTGGAACAGTTCAAAAGCAATTTCAAATTAATTCTACTCAACATTGGAGTGTACCAAAAATAAAATACCATACTTATGATATTTCATTTAATGTTTAATTTTTTGCAGTGTGACTATATTACAATACATGCAACAATAGACTGACTGCAGATGAAATAACTGAGACATAGTATTGGTAAAATTCCTTTTTTTATGTTATCTTTATTTATAATATACTTCTTTATTTTTCTGAATGTGGCCCATGAACAAATAGAGTTTGACATCTCTCCTTATAGCGTCCACATCTCACACCTTCTCCTTCTGGAATTGTTTCCTTACTTCTCACTAACCCCTTAAAATCCCTTCAAATGATCAGTTCCTGCAGGTCAGATTTGTATAGAGAGCTGAAATCAAAAGAAACTCACACAATGAGCAGATAATTGATCATTTGGTTGAGTGTTGGGTATTGTTCTGTTTCCCTATCGAAGCCAAACAGAGCTGTGAGGAAATAATCAGGACAAGAGGTTATGTGGTTATTGTTGGGGCAGATGTTATTTTTTTTAAACAGTAAAGCAGGAGTTGTGTGTGTCTGAGCCTGATCACCAGCCGCTCAGCCGTGTCCAGGCTCTGCTTTCCCTCCTTTTATACAGGATTTGTCCTTTCAGACGCTCACTTGGGACAAACTTGGCGAGGATGTCTGTCCCCAGAAGCCGCTGCCTTCAACAACACGGCGTCACATGGACAAACACGATCATTCGGCCAACATTCAGAACACTAAACAGTCAGGCCTGTCTCCACAAATTCACTGTCTGGCATGTTTGTGTGTCCCTTAATTCCAATTTACTATTTGAATCATCATTTAATCACGAAAAATTATCTTTAAATGTATTTTGCGAGGCCGAAACCACACAAAGGCATCTCAGACAGCAGACATGACCTAACATACCAAACCATGTGTAACTGGGAAACATCAGACCACATCTGGTTAACCTGTTGAAATCCTAAAAAGAAAAAAATATTATACAAGGGTAGTTTTATTCAGATACTGCATTAAAAAACCTCAGCTACAAAATTCAATAGAGTATTTTACTCATAGTAAAACACAATGTTACTGTTACAGTATCAATATATATCATCAATATCCACATTATCTATACAATAAGAAAATAGTTTATTATAATATCAGTAGTATGGCTGCAACTAACCACTGTTTTGATATGCTTGTGTGATTATCCAATTGGATTCTTTATAATCTCCTTTTTAAACATCTATGAGAATATTATATATTATATTCTTCATGTTCTGTAAAGATCTTCAGTGTGATTCCTAGGACAAATAATTGATCCTTGAATAATATTTAGACTCTTATCTTAATAGTCATTGAACTTTGCATTGCAGATAATTTAACTTATTTCAAGTTGAAATTTTAAATGTAGTATTTTTTATCCATAGTAAAACAGTACATATATATATATATATATACAGTACATATATATATATATATATATATATATATCATTTATAGAAGGGAAACTGAAAAATAGGCCTGGGGCCTTGTAGTTAATCTGTACACATTAGCAACATCTGTCTCAAGCTTTTCACCTGTGAGTCAATAAAGGTTCAACCTCAGTACCTGAGCTGATGTTATATCACGTTTGGGTTGTTGTTGAATCAGTGTTCTATCTTTGGTTGTCAGTTCCTGTTTGAAGGATTTCCTTTCTCACTGTTTCCTGATGTTCAAGATCTTCCACTCGCTGCCTTTTGAGCTTGTTTCTAATCTGAACTTGTGTGTGTGTGTGTGTGTGTGTGTGTGTGTGTGTGTGTGTGTGTGTGTGTGTGTGTGTGTGTGTGTGTGTGTGTGGATATGTAAAGCCTCACCGGGGTAAATGTGGTAAATACACCTATTAAAATACGTATAATAGAACTGAGTTGATTGATTTAGACAAACCTCATCTCATGCACTAACTACCTCAACCTTCACTACACCCACCTCTGTCAAACTCAATTCTAAAACACTGTCAAATGTAAGAAATAAAACATTGCCAATTAAGCAAATATTTCTAAAAAACAAGTCTCTTCACTCCTCGAACACTTTACAGACACAGCGCTCTGCCTGACTCCAATTTCATATTATTACATTAGAAATTCTAAGACATCTGACCTGTTATGGAAGAAATCCTGAAATCCTACAATAACCTTCTCTCTCCGTCACAAACCGGCCGTCTGTGTGCACTGTGAGATGTGATGATATAATCGACCTTCATTTTGCACTTATATGGCTAAGGTTTTCCGATTCAGGATGACAATGAATCATGGAGGAATGACTTATTTGGGTGGGGTGGAAAAATGGGTTTTCCTCTCTAGTCTTTCTCTTTTTTCTAACTTTCTCTCTCTCTCTCCACCACACACACACACACACACACACACACACACACACACAATGTATGTGGCGGAATTAATGAGATGAGGAATCTCCTTTCCTCCCTTGAACCTATTAAGTTGACATGGACTATATTTAAATGTCACCTGCAGTAGCCTCGGTGACTTTATTACACCGTGCCGAGACATTTCCCACCTCCTGTATTGTCCATCTGTGCTGAGCTCCCCCAGCACCCATCTGTTGTCTCTTTCACCCTGTTCTCACCTTCATCACCACTCATCCCCCAGATCCCTGTTACACCACAAAGACTGCTTAATAAATTCATCACGCTGTAAAACAAAACCGCATCAACAGGCTGCGTGGGCGCACTTTTTCTATCTGTTGCAGGACTTTACAAAATGAAAAAAAAAGAAAGATATACAATGGATCTAGTGCCCTAAAGTCTATTATTAGTGTTTCAGTCAACATGAGGATGGGGAAAAGGCTTCGGGTCAGTAATGAAACTTCCTTTGCATGATCACAGGGATAAAACAAGCAGGATCTTATCATTACATCAGCCCTGGTTAGTGTTTTAAATTAAAAGAAGGCTTAGGGCCCGGCCTAGTGGCGGAAATATAAATTGCACTTGTATGCTGCTTTTTATGCTTTATGTCCTTTTTTGTGTAGGTTTGCACTGAAATGATGTTCCAAGAGGATGAAACCTTATTAAATTATTTTCATCCTGGGCCACAACACTGGTGACAATGTCCACTGCTTTACACTCTACACCATAACAAAAATGAAAACTAATGACATGACAAAAAAAAAGAGTGTGAACATAGCATTAAACAGCACCCACTGAATTTCAGCATTTAGACTAAACCTCCAGCAGTGGAATAATCCTTTAGTTTAGTTAACATGAGCTTTTTTCTCCTTTTCTCCTACACACTCTACTCAGATCAACAGTTTTTGCTCCTATGGTCTATAACACATTTTTTGTTAATTGATGATCTAATTATTTTTCCACAACTAATTGCTACAGAATGCTTTACCATTATACTTAAGTACTCCGTACCTCCACTACATTTATTTCAGTTCATAAAATATTATGCAATGGACAGAAGAATCTGTAGAATCTGATTCACTTTTACCTGCAGCAGCAGTTAAATTATGATTTTTAAGGCATCAGTCAGAAGAACACAAATATACACATACTACTTTTACTTGTAAGTACTTTATTTCTAATTATAGATATGTATTTTTACTTGAATAAATCCTTGAAAGTAGGTTTTCTTTAATACAGCATTTTTACACTGTGACCATTCTACTTTAATTAAATTAAGCTACAGGACAAGCATAAGAAGACCTATGTATGACTGTGTATGTACATCACAAAACATGCTAAAATATACAATATATACAATATACAATAATTGCATAAAAACGTACATACCTGGTCCCACTTACTAATCAAAGCGTGTGATCATCCCCACACTGTGCTGTGCACTTTCCTCCATATCCTGCTCCAGTATCAGTCTGGTTGTGGCCACACTTTTGAACACACAGTGGAAGTCGAGGCTTCCAGACTTTATCATCCATCACCGGGATGAATTTGCAGGTTTTTCTTTATCCTGCAGCCCAGATTAAATGTTCTGAAGTCAAACGGATGACATTACAGCAGAGGCATTTACTGGACAAACGCCTAAAGTCTTAGCCGCGTTAAGTCTTCTCCGCAAAGGTGACACCAAACCGCAGGTGGTTTACAGCCTGTAAATCCACTAGGAGGCGGCAACACTAAAGATAATTGTCTGCCAAAAGTAATCAGATACCATGCTGCTGATGATCGGTGCCAACCTGTGTGGAGACTGAAGCTGCACCACAGGTTATGAGTATTTAAGATAATCTGGACATCATTTTCATAGCTACACATCACTGTCTAGATTTAATATATGTAGAAGTGAAATGACTATTTTTAATGGAAACAAGGCCCTTGTGGATGCTGCAGTTTAAAGTCATTTTAACTGTGTCTGTAAAACTCAGTTTATCAAGTCCTATCCCATTGCAACATTAGTTTATATTGTTTAATTGGATGACACAGTGCAGCAGTGGGTAGAGATTGCAAGAAGGTCACAGGTTCAAGTTCCTGAGCTGGGACCTTTCTCTGTGTGGAGTTTAATGTTCTCTCTGTGTCTGTGTGGGTTGTCTCCAGGTTCTCCAGCTTCCCCCTCCTCATGCGTGTGCTCCATGATAGGCTGCTACCTGTCTGGGTGTATCTGCCTCTCACCTGATATGTGCTGGGATTGGATCCAGCTGACCCCCGTAACCCTAGTAAGAAATAAAAATGGATGTCAAGTTGTTTTTAGTGTCATGTAAGTTAATGTTATATTCATCATAAATTAGATTTCTACTACTAAGCTAACATTACAGGCCTAGAATCACATTACAGATTAACTAGTTAAACACGAAGCTCAAAGTCCCTTAATGTTACGTTAGTTTGTTTCTTTGGTCACAGATAAAATTTGCTCATTGCCCAGAAAACAGCAGACAGGACGGTGCCATCCTGTGGTGGAAAGCAACTAAGTACATTTACTCAAGTACTGGCCTTAGTACAGTTTTGAGGTACTTGTACTTCACTTGAGTATTTCTGTCTGATGCTAAACCACTTCAGAGGGAAATATACTTTCGACTTTATTACATTTTTTTAATAACTATAGTTACTTCTCAGTGAATATTTAAAATGTTTTAATGTTTTTTCTTACTGTTTTTTTAATGTGATATAAAATCTATGTTTTTACAGATTGGTGTGAGAAGGACCTTTTATTTTAGATATACATTTTTTGAGGTCACATGACCAGTCCCTGTTGCACATGGGACATTAAAGACATAACTGAAGGTTGTCTTTAATTCAGAATTTTGGAAGCATAGAAGTATAACATGAATCTGCCTAGAGACTATGTTAACCGTTTCTTACACTGTATATATTTTAATATATGTATTATTTACACCATTTTAAGTAATGAAAACATTCCAAATAATTTTTCTTTACCATGTCTAAGCAATATTTCGATATGCGATAAAAGAATTAAATCTGTTAAGCACCTTGTGTCCACGCTTCTACATGTAGTGATCTAAACTATATTATGTAGTTCTTTTACTATTTATCTTCACAAAGTTTCTACATCTGGCTCCTCGTTGATAAGCTGCAACACTAACACAGTCATGTTATCATCATTAGTGATACAAACATCCATCCATCCATTGTCTATCCCGCTTATTCCCTTTCGGGGTCGCAGGGGTCTGCTGGAGCCTATCCCAGCGCGTTAAGGCGAGAGGCAGGGATACACCCCAGATGGTCGCCAGCCAATCGTGGGGCACACACACCATCCACACACCATTCACTCTCACACTCACACCTATGGGCAATTTAGAGTTTACCAATTAACCTGAGCATGTTTTTTGTATTGTGGGAGGAAACCGGAGTACCCGGTGAAAACCCACGCAGACACGGGGAGAACATGCAAACTCCACACAGAAAGGCCCCAGACCCAGGCCCAAAGCGGTGTGATACAAACAAATAATATAAAATACACTTATAATAATATAACTCAATATGTATAAGTACTTTGATATGTTAAGTACATTTATATCATAATTTGTTCTAAGAAAAAAAACACAGAGCAAAAAATGTAATCAGATCAAGATTTCTCATCAAAATTTCTTGATGTTAGTGAATTAATTTTATTGATTATGTTTCATCAAGTTATTCAAATATGAGAGCGAGCTTCAACAGAAGTATTTTAACCCTAGTGTCTAGATAAATAGATAGATAGATAGATAGATAGATAGATAGATAGATAGATAGATAGATAGATAGATAGATAGATAGATAGATAGATAGATAGATAGATAGATAGATAGATAGATAGATAGATAGATAGATAGATAGATAGATAGAGAATTTAAGGCATCTGGCAGTTTACACAAACTCACTAAAGGCACAAACCACATATTACACATTATAAACATTAAAAACAGAAGAAGTACTAGTAGTCTATTACTGATAGACTACCAGTAATAGACTACTAGTAATAGAATACCAGTAATAGACTACTAGTAATAGAATACCAGTAATAGACTACTAGTAATAGAATACCAGTAATAGACTACTAGGAACAGACTACTAGTAATACACTACCATTAACAGACTACTAGTACCAGACTACCAGTAACAGACTACCAGTACCAGACTACCAGTAACAGACTACCAGTATCAGACTACTATTGCAATAACAGACTATTAATGCAGCAAAAGACTACTAGTAACAATCTACCAGTAACAGACTAGTAGTAACAGATTACCACTAACAGACCATCTGTATACCATATTACCAGTACAGACTGCCAGTAACAGACTACTATTGCAGTAACAGACTATTAATGCAGTAAACGACTACTGGTAACAATCTACCAGTGACAGACTAGTAGTAACAGAATACCACTAACAGGCCACCTGTATAACATATTACCAGTAACAGACTGCCAGTAACAGACTACTATTGCAGTAACAGACTATTAATGCAGTAAACAACTACTGGTAACAATCTACCACTAACAGACTAGTAGTAACAGATTACCACTAACAGATCACCTGTATAACATATTACTAGTAACACATTATCAGTAACAGATTACTAGTAACAGATTACCAGTAATGTAATACCAGTAACAGACTACCAGTAATATAATACCAGTAACAGACTAACAGTAACATATTACCAGTAACAGACTACCAGTAATATATTACCAGTAACAGACTACCAGTTATATATTACCAGTAACAGACTAACAGTAACAGACTACCAGTAAATATTACCAGTAACAGACTAACAGTAATATAATACCAGTAACAGACTACCAGTAACATATTACCAGTAACAGAATATAGTAATATAATACCAGTAACAGACTACCAGTAAAATAATACCAGTAACAGACTACCAGTAATATAATACCAGTAACAGACTACCAGTAATATATTACCAGTAACATATTACCAGTACCAGATTACCAGTAACAGACTACCAGTAACAGACTACCAGCAATATTTTACCAGTAACATATTACCAGTAACAGACTACCAGTAACATATTACCAGTACCAGACTACCAGTCACATATTACCAGTAACATATTACCAGTACCAGACTACCAGTAACATATTACCAGTACCAGACTACCAGTAACAGACTACCAATAATATATTACCAGTAAAATAATACCAGTAACAGACTACCAGTAATATAATACCAGTAACATATTACCAGTAACAGACTACCAGTAACACACTACCAGTAACATATTACCAGTAACAGACTACCAGTAACAGGCTAACAGTAACAGACTACTAGTAATATAATACCAGTAACAGACTACCAGTAACAGACTACTAGTAATATAATACCAGTAACAGACTACCAGTAACATATTATCAGTAACAGACTACCAGTAACATATTATCAGTAACAGACTACCAGTAACATATTATCAGTAACAGACTAACAGTAACATATTATCAGTAACAGACTACCAGTAACATATTATCAGTAACAGACTACCAGTAACAGACTACCAGTAACATATTATCAGTAACAGACTACCAGTCACATATTACCAGTAACATATTACCAGTACCAGACTACCAGTAACATATTACCAGTACCAGACTACCAGTAACAGACTACCAATAATATATTACCAGTAAAATAATACCAGTAACAGACTACCAGTAATATAATACCAGTAACATATTACCAGTAACAGACTACCAGTAACACACTACCAGTAACATATTACCAGTAACAGACTACCAGTAACAGGCTAACAGTAACAGACTACTAGTAATATAATACCAGTAACAGACTACCAGTAACAGACTACTAGTAATATAATACCAGTAACAGACTACCAGTAACATATTATCAGTAACAGACTACCAGTAACATATTATCAGTAACAGACTACCAGTAACATATTATCAGTAACAGACTACCAGTAACATATTATCAGTAACAGACTACCAGTAACATATTATCAGTAACAGACTACCAGTAACAGACTACCAGTAACATATTATCAGTAACAGACTACCAGTAACATATTACCAGTACCATACTACCAGTAACATAATACCAGTAACAGACTACCAGTAATATAATACCAGTAACATATTACCAGTAACAGACTACCAGTAACAGACTACCAGTAACACACTACCAGTAATATAATACCAGTAACAGACTACCAGTAATATAATACCAGTAACAGACTACCAGTAACAGACTACCAGTAACAGACTACCAGTAATATAATACCAGTAACATAATACCAGTAACAGACTACCAGTAACACACTACCAGTAACATAATACCAGTAACAGACTACCAGTAACAGACTACCAGTAACAGACTACCAGTAAAAACATACCATTAACAGACTACCAGTAATATAATACCAGTAACAGACTACCAGTAATATATTACCAGTAACAGACTACCAGTAACAGACTACCAGTAACAGACTACCAGTAACAGACTACCAGTAAAAACATACCATTAACAGACTACCAGTAATATAATACCAGTAACAGACTACCAGTAATATATTACCAGTAACAGACTACCAGTAACAGACTACCAGTAATATAACACCAGTAACAGACTACCAGTAACAGACAGTAATATAATATCAGTAACATATTACCAGTAACAGACTACCAGTAACAGACTACTAGTAATATACTACCAGTAACAGACTACCAGTAACAGACTACCAGTAATATAACACCAGTAACAGACTACCAGTAACAGACAGTAATATAATATCAGTAACATATTACCAGTAACAGACTACCAGTAATATAATACCAGTAACATATTATCAGTAACAGACTACCAGTAACATATTATCAGTAACAGACTACCAGTAACAGACTACCAGTAACAGACTACTAGTAATATATTACCAGTACCATACTACCAGTAACAGACTACTAGTAATATAATACTAGTAATATAATACCAGTAACAGACTACCAGTAATATAATACCATTAACAGACTACCAGTAACAGACTACCAGTAATATAATACCATTAACAGACTACCAGTAACAGACTACTGCGGTAACGCAGCAGCCGCCGCGGCTCCGACCTGCTGCTGCAGTTGTGTCGGGGGCCGCTGGGTGATGTCCGTCACTCCGCCGCCGCTGCTCCCTTTTCCCAAAGAAAAGAAGAGGAGAACTAGCTCCGGGGAGGAGGAGGGCCGCCGCCGCCATTATCCAGAACGCAGGCACAAAACACCGCTCTCCACGCACGGCGATCCGCTCACACACCGACCCCCGGGGGAGCCAGAACCGTGTGCGATGCGGTAAAAGCGGCGCAATTTCATTGCAAAACGGCGACGCGTTTTGCAACGAACTCCCCGTTGTCTCGTTGCGCGCGGCCGCAGCTTTATGTGGCCACAACAATGGACAGAATAATCATTGAAAAAGCAACGTGGTGAAACCGAGGAGGAGACGGCCGAGCTGATTTCTGCACTTCTCAATCACTGAAGACATTTAAAAAACCTCTCAAGAACAAAATCGGATCATTCTATTATTTGGAATATTTATTTCCTTCCTTTCGCGTGGTTATATTTGACCAACGGATCCGGTGCCGCTGAACGGCAGCACGCAGGGACGGGGATATTTAAATGAAATAACGCTGTAGTATTGTGAGAATCGGCCGAGAATTGAGTCCGATCTGCGGCTTTATGCTGGTGCACATCAGGCGGCGAAGGCTGCGGCAAGAGCTGGCCTGACAGATGCAGGGGGAGAAAGGGAGAAACGCGATGGTATGTATGCATGTAGCCTGTCTGCTCCCCTTCTGCTTCATTTATGCCATAAAAGCGGTCAGTGCTGCACCCCTGCACCGCTGGGGAATAAATCCCCTTTTTTTGCAGGGAACAAGGTAACGTTAGTCTCACCCACATTTTCAGCTCTGCAATTTCATTATGTAGAGAAGCAGGCCTGGCGTGGTCAGCCCCTCTCTGTGCACCCTAATCCTCTGCAAAACACACACCTTACAACATTTTTTTTTATCCAAGTAAGTAGATTATAGACGTGGAATTGCTTCAAGGTAATCTCAATGTGTTTAGATGTTGCTGGATAAAGCAGGTTTTGCTTGTATGTGTGTGTGTGTGTTTTAATTTTTTATTTCTTATCTGCAAATAACTTGTCTGTTCCATTGTGGCTGTCAGGCCTGGTTCCAGCTGAGCTGTGTGGCCCATTGGCTGTTTTCTTGACCCTAGAAAAGCTTGTTTGTTGCTGGTCACTTGGTTATTTATTTCATTATAATCTCATAATCCACATTTTGTCATGATGTCTGGCTCCGGTGACTTGTACTCTCATTGAAATCATTGCACGCAATTGGTAGTTCCTGCCCCCTCTGTAGCAATTATTTCAGTATAGTCATTAAAGTCGATGCCATAATGGCAGCTTTAATCAACTCGGGTGGGAATAATAATGGAAGCTTTGAGTGTTTTAACAGGGTGAAGAAGTTCAGAGATGATTTGGCATAGATCACATGGGTCTGTCTGAGTCTGTTAATAAGTTCTTCATTCATCTGCTGTTTAGTCTGTTGAAATGGGGGTGATATCTGCTGTTTGGGTTGAAAGCATATTGAGAAAGACTAAACATGGAGACTGAGGTGCTTATAAAATAGTCATTTTCATGCTTTTCAGCCATCTCAGTGATCAGCTGACAGTCATTTAAAGAGCACCACTCCCACCCTGGTTTTTTATGAGGTTAATGTAAGCATTTGATCATTGTTGTTGGTGGTATAGGAATTCATGTTGTGAGACTGAAACTGTTTTTTTGACAAGTTTTTCAAACAAAGTTTATATTTTTGGTAAAAATGTGAGACTTGACATGATCAATGCCAGTAATTAAAGCATATTACATGTGATTAAAGGGGGCAGCTTTTATATCTCTTCAACAAAAAATGGAATAAAATGTGCTTGTCATTGACTTATTCGATTTTTTTAGTTATTAAGAGTAATGCAAAGTTGAATATTATTATGAAAAACTAGGTGTGCAATGAATGTTTATTTTCATAGTTAATTGTAAAATATCTGAATATAATTAAAAGGCACCTTTAACATCCTAATCTAAACAGCCAAAAAACAGGGGTATTCACTTTACTATTATGTATCAGGAACATCAAATTCTCACATTTGGGAGGCTGATAACAGAACATTATTAGTCTTTATATGTCATATGTGGTTTATAGTAAAATGTTTTCACAATGGGGTTAATAGTCTGACATTTGACCCATTGGTTACTTAAGTTATTTCCCTTTTAATCCCAAATGTATTTTTGTTTGATGTTCAGTTTAGATGTCTGATTTCTTTTTTGTTTCATTTTTGTGTGTTTTGACAGGATCTGACTCAAACAAGAAAAGAATGAAAGAACGTCTGGCTGTTTTTTAAAATTGATGCCCTGCAGAAGAAACTGAAATCTGATCTCAGTGGATCAGCAACTTTATGGACAAACATTCAAGCAAACTCCTTTCTTCAGTGCCTGTTTATGACAGGATGAGCACCAGAAGACTATGATGGCGAAAAAGCAAGATGTCCGATCACCCATTTACAACCTCATTGTCCTGGGTTTGTCAGGCACGGAGAAAGAGAAGGGGCAATGTGGGGTTGGAAAGTCCTGCCTGTGTAATCGGTTCGTACGACCCAGTGCGGATGATTTCTACCTGGACCACACGTCCGTGTTGAGCACCAGTGACTTTGGGGGTCGAGTGGTTAATAATGACCACTTTCTGTTCTGGGGGGAGGTTTCCCGGGTTATGGAGGAAGGGCCTGAGTGCAGAATGCATGTCGTGGAGCAAACAGAGTTCATTGATGACCAGACGTTTCAGCCACACCGTAGCACTGCGATGCAGCCTTATATCAAACGGGCAGCCGGAACAAAGCTGGCATCAGCGGAGAAGCTCATGTACTTCTGCACAGATCAGCTGGGCTTGGAGCAAGACTTTGAGCAAAAACAAATGCCTGAGGGCAAGCTGCAGGTCGACGGCTTCCTGCTGTGTGTCGATGTCAGCAGGGGCATGAACCGCAACTTTGATGACCAACTGAAATTCGTCACAAACATATACACTCAACTTAGCAAGACCAAAAAGCCCATTGTGCTGGTCCTCACTAAATGCGATGAAGGAGTCGAGCGCTATATCAAAGATGCACATACCTTTGCGATCACTAAAAAGAGTCTACCTGCAGTTGAGACATCTGCACGCTCAAATATAAATGTGGATCTTGCCTTCCTCTCATTGGTTCAACTAATTGATAAGAGCAGGGGTAAGCTCAAGATCATTCCTTACTTTGAAGCCCTAAAGTTCCAGAGTCAGCAGATAGCGTATGCCAAGGATCGCTATGAGTGGTTAATCAACCGTATAGTAAAGAACCATAATGAAACCTGGTTAAACACCAGTCGACGCATGAACACCGCACCAGAGTACAAAGAATACATGTTCTTGGAAGGAACGGCTAAATGCAAAAAGCTTTTTCAACAGCATGTTTACCGTCTGAAGCAGGAACATATTGAGCGGCGTCGCAAAATATACTTAAGCACTCTTCCGTTAGCACTTAGTTCCTTGGTGCCTGACCTGGATGAAATAGATCAGCTGAGCTGGTCTGGGGTACAGAAGGTTCTAGAGTCCAAGCAGCACTTTCCTCACTGGTTTGTTGTTCTGGAGGATTCTCCATGGGAGGATACATCTCATATTGACAACATGGAGGATGAGCGGATCCCTTCAGATCTGCTGGAGACTACGGAAGCGGAGGAAATATTTAACGCCCACCTGGAACATTTGCGTAACGAGTGCAGACGGGCAGAGATGAGGCTGGAGTTTAAGCAGAAGTTGGCTTCCTCTCCCTTTGTCACGCCTGGTAAACCGTGGGAAGAAGCTCGCAGCTTTATAATGAATGAAGACTTCTACCAGTGGCTGGAGGAGCCAGAGTACTTGGACCTGTACAACCGCCACCAGAAGGAGATCATCGACCGTGCTAAAGAAGACTTCCAGGAGCTCCTATTGGAGTACTCTGAGCTTTTTTACGAGCTTGAGGTGGATGCCAAACCAAGCAAGGAGAAGATGGGGGCAATTCAGGAACTTTTAGGGGAGGAACAGAGGTTCAAGGTGCTACAAAAGCTTCCAGCGGAAAGGGATGCTCTAGTATTGAAGCATATCCATTTTGTCTATCACCCTACGAAGGAGACCTGCCCCAGCAGTCCTCACTGTGGAGACTCTAAGATTGAACAACTTCTAGTTTCACGTTTCCCTACATGTTACCCCTTTTTCGATGTGAAAGCCCATTTCGGGGACAATAAGGCTGACAGAATTAACCTCGTCATACTGGGAAAGGATGGACTCGCCAGAGAATTTGCCAATGAGATTAGGGCCCTCTGCACAAATGATGACTGGTATGTGTTAGACGGGAAGATGTATGAGCTGATGCTGCGGCCCATTGAGGGAAATGTGCGTCTTCCAGTCAATTCTTTCCACACCCCGACATTCACCCCTCATGGTTGTCTGTGTCTGTATAATTCAAAAGAGTCACTCTCGTATGTGGTTGAAAGCCTTGAGCGACTGAGAGAATCGACTCTAGGTCGGCGAGATAGCCAGCTAGCACAGCTGCCGACATCGCTGCTGTTAGTCACCAAAAGAGGCGTAGGATCATATGTGGATATTGGTGGAGAAACTGCCTTAAACCTAATAACACAGGGACAGCAGGTTGCAAGGAGGCTGCAGTGCAGCTTCTTGGACCCAGCCTCTCCTGGTGTGGGCTACGGCCATAACGTCAATGAGACTCAAATCAACCAGGTGCTGAGGGGCCTTCTGGATATCAGGAGGAGCACGTCCTTTAGTAGCAGCTCCCCGCCACTGCTCCCCGAGCCTGCGGGTCTCAGAGACTCTCCCCATCAGCCGGCCCCCGAGGCAGATCTTCGCATCGTCATGTGCTTAATGTGCGGAGATTCCTATGACATCGAGCAGCTCCTGTCCCCTTTTCTAATGCATCAGCACTGCAGGCCCATGTCTAACAGCGGCACGTCTGTGTTGCTGGAGCAGACAGTTGGCGGACACAAGCTAGCAATAGAGCTCTCCGTGCTCTCCTACCACGCCTCCTTCACTTTGCGTAAGAGCAGGTTAGTACACGGCTACATCGCTGTGTACTCGGTCACCCGAAAAGCTTCCTTGGAGACCCTGTGTGCGTTCCTGTGTGAGGTTCAAGACATCATCCCGGTCCAGCTGTTGGCAGTGGGCGACAGCCAGGCGGAGCTCACTGATAGCGACTACGCCCGTGAACAGCAGATCCAGGGGGAGGAGCTGGCCCATGAGATCGAAGGCCGTTTCAACAGTGTTGTTTGCGGCTCCGGTGGCGTGGTGGGGGGCCTGCACAGGATAGAAATGTTCCATCCTTTTCTCATGGAGGTTGTGGAGAAACGCAACATCGTGGAGGCCACGCACATGTACGACAACGTCGCTGAAGCTTGCACCAATGAAAACGTGTACTCGCCACGCTGTAGTTCTCCCAGTCCTGTCACCATGTACCTGGATTCAGAGGATGATGTGGAGCCTTCACCGCCATACTATGACGGCACCCTCTCTTCCCACAGTGGGGGTTTGCCCGACCTGGATTCCAGTGACATTTCTGTCATCTCTGATATCAGAGACTTTGAGAACAAACTCAACAACAAATTACCCCCACAGGTGAGAGTTAAACCAGGGGTCACCTTTGACTTCCGGAAGGTGAGCCGCAACCCATACATAGACACGCTAGGTCATCGCCGCTCCCTCCCCTCTGCTGTTACCTGGGTGCCTGGTGGGGATGTGGGCTACGACCCCTCAGACTACGCTGAACCCATTGACGCTGTTTCAAAACCCCGCCCTAGCAACGAAGAGATCATCTACTCTGTGCCACACGACAGCACGCAAGGCAAAATCATCACCATCCGCAACTCCAACAGGATGCACTCCAACGGGAATGGCTCGGACAGCGAGGCGGACAGCAGCTCCCTGGAGCGGAGGAGGAAGTTCTCGGCAGCGGGGGTGAAGCCGCGCCTTTACCGGGACCGATCCAAGCGTCTCGGCAAGTTCAGCAGCTTCCGTACGAGCTTCATAGGCAGTGACGACGAGATGGGAGCCCTCCCCAAGTCCAAGGAGGACGACTTTGGGACCCTGAAAGGTGAAAGCCTGGTTGAGGAGAACGAGGACCCAAAAAAGCGAAACATTTTGAAGAGCCTGCGACGCACAGCCAAGGTGAGTATTACCACCTTCTCCCAGACAGAAACTGTGTATACTTTTATATAGGTCTGGGTAATAAAACAATATCAATATATATTAGAATATAGTTCAGTATTATACAGATAGGAAAAAACAAACCAATGCTGCTTCTTCTCATAAACATATTTTATACTAATAATCATCATATTATAAATATCAGAGGAAACACAATGGCAGATTTGAACTGTGATTACATTTGTGATTAAATGTGCGTCTTGTGTCCTCTCAGAAAACAAGAACAAAGCCTCGTCCAGCTATTCCCAAACCTCTGGAGAGTAATTACTTCGGGGTCCCTCTGGCCAGCGTGGTGTCTCCAGACAGACCCATCCCACTCTTCATTGAGAAGTGTGTCCGCTTCATTGAGATGACAGGTAAGTTTTGTTTTATAAACTACTGTTAATGGGTGGATCTTCAGTTTCTATCAGTTTTGTCTGATAAACTATCTTTCAGGAAATCGTAGTCACCAATAGTTTGTTAGTGCACCTGTTCATGACCACAAAGTGATGAGAAAGTAACTTGGTTTATTCAGCTAAGTGCGGCTCCAGAAACCACCAGTATCTGTATTGTCATGTCTGTTTGCGAAAGGCTAATGAAGTGTTTGTGCTTTGCGTGTTTCCCACTGTGCCCCCCCCCCCCCCCCCCCCCCCCCCTCCCCTCCCACAACTCTTGTTTTTCCTCCTCAGGCCTGAATACAGAGGGTTTGTACCGCGTGAGCGGGAACAAGTCTGAGATGGAGAGCATGCAGAGGCAGTTTGAACAGGGTGAGTTTGCTGTTTGACAAGTAATTATGTGTCTGCCTAATGAAAACATCAACAGAGCGTTGCTGTAGGAAAATGACGCGCGGCTGATTGTTCTGTCCTGATGACGGCTCCGGCTGTTCTGTTCATTTTCTCTGATCCCTCCGTATCTGTCTCATTGTCTGTGTGCAGACCACGGATTAGACCTGGTGGAGAAAGACTTCTCCATAAACACTGTGGCTGGAGCCCTCAAAAGCTTCTTCTCTGAGCTGCCTGAGCCCCTGGTGCCTTGTGCCCTGCAGGTGGACCTACTGGATGCTTTCAGTAAGCAAACACTGCTGCGCTGGGAGGGTCCCGGCTGGAACATAAAACGCTTATTTCTTTAGGAGGGGGGGAGGGAAGGGTTTTTGTGAGACCTGCTTTGCTCTGTTTTGAGACGTTCCGATGTTGCTGAGAATGAAGATGTTGTCTTCAAATTACACTTGTGTGATTAATGCGCCGATGAGTTTCAATATTGAATTTTCTGTGTTTTTCGCAGAGATCAATGATCGGGAACAGAGGCTGTACACCATGAAGGACGTTCTGAGGAGGTTCCCCAGGGAGAATTATGATTCCTTCAAATACGTAGTGAGCCACTTACACAAGTGAGTCACAGCTACTTTTTTGAATTCACTGTGATGACTTTGTTGGCTGCATCTAATGACTACTTCTGATTAATCTATCAAATAATTAAACGCTTAGCGTAAATTGCCCGGTAATTTATTTGTTTCAGTCGCTTAGCAGACCAGGCCTTTATTTGAGACCAGGCGGCCTTTTGGGACAGGAGATTAATTCATCCCTGACAATTAATCAATATTACCAGAGAGGGTATTTAATGTCAGCGGAGAAGGACAGTGCTGCTTCAGGACTGAGGAGAAGAAGAAGAAATACATGCAGCGTCAGTGGTCATGTCTTCCTTGATGCTTTTTTTGTTTTTTAAGGCTGCTTAGACATTCATCAAAAAAAAAACAGCACTGATCTTTAACAGGGACCCCGCTGCTAACAGTAACTCTGGTCTCATTTGGTAATTTTACGGTATTTGATTGAGACACTAACCATCAGCTGTAGAAATGAATGGCAGGTCTGGTAACTGACGTCCTTTGTGTGTTATATTTATAATACAGCTGCAGCTGGCATCTATTTTGATATAAATAATCCAATGATTAGTGAAACAATTAACCAATTAGTTGTCTGGTTCATAAAATGGTATAAAATGGCAATCGCTGTTTCTCAAAGCTGAGGATTTTTTTTTTTTGCCCACAAGAACAGTCCACAACCCAAAGATAATCATTTTACTATTATAAAAAGACTATAGAGACCACAAAAAATCAAATTTAAGAAGCTGGAACCAGAGAATTTGTACATTCTCTTCTAAAAAATGGACTCAACTTGATTAATCAATCAAGGTCATATATCTGATGTGTATTAATATCCAGTACTTTAGTGGGCTGCAGCAACAAATATTCAGATTATTGTAAACGACTCAAATTGATCCTCACCTGCTGTGTTTTTGCTGTGTGTTTCCAGGGTGAGCCAGCTGAGCAGGTTGAACCTGATGACCAGTGAGAACCTGTCCATCTGTTTCTGGCCGACCCTCATGAGGCCCGACTTCTCCACCATGGACGCGCTGACGGCCACCCGCACCTACCAGACAATCATCGAGAGCTTCATCCACCAGTGTGCGTTCTTCTTCTACAACCAGCCCTTCCTGGACTCGCCCACCGGCCTGGGGGGGCTGCCCGCCTCGCCCACCACCACGCTCGGCGGGAGCTCCGCCTACTCCTGCTACCGCTCCTCGCCGCCGCACACAAACACCCACTTCAGCCCCCTGCAGCAGTCCCCGCCCACCACCCCGCAGTCGCCCCTGCAGGCCCTGCTGCCCCCGCTGCACCAGCACGCCCACGCCCACCCCCACCCCCACCCCGCTGAGCAGGAGACACTGTGAGAGACCGCCAAGCCACCTGTGCCCATGATGATGCTGGACCTTCTCACCAACACACACACACACACACACACACACACACACACACACACTTGCACACTACATTTCTGATCACGGATGACATAGATTATGAAGAGAGGCGATAGGAAGCGTTCATGTCCATACTCGTCGGTTTTTCCACTTAGTGACTCTTCCTCTTCCTCTTCCTCCGAGACCCTGATCTCCTGGAACGTGGCGGCGGGCGTCGTGCGACCCGCCAGCCGCCATCTTACTTACACTACAAACAATTCTCCACGCTCAAGCTGGAAGACGTGACTTGTGGCCGCCGTGTTTTTAATCTGTGTATTTTTATTTTTATTTCATTTTTTTTTTTTCATGAAAGTACCGCCACTGGATTTCTAGGCCGCTCCTCTGTAGGTCCTCTGGGCAGCCGTTTGCTCCGCGTAGCAGAGGTTCCTGTGTTCGCCTTTGGGTTGTTTTTTCTCATCGGCTCTACTTGAGGGGTCAGCATGGGGTGGGGTGGGGTGGGGGGGCACATCCAGGGATGCACTTTAATGAACACTGTTGTTTTCCCGTGAAAGGTTTTTGTTAATTTTTTTTTTTTTTTTTTTTCATTCGTGTGTTTTTAACCTCAGCTCAAACAGCCATACCCACTGCCTCTACAGCCCTGGCAGATCAGACTTTGTTTACTGAAGCACTTTTTGATAGTGTAGTGTTCAATTTGAAGAAATGCCACGTCGATTAATTGTCCATATAGTTTTTTTTTTTGTTCTCTTTAGTGGTCAAATGTGGCATCAGCACAGGCTTGTGAAACTAAATCCTTGTAGCAGCCAGTAATGTAATAAATGGGCCTTTTTTAAAATCTAATAGGCCAATAACATAATAAAAGTACAATAGTGTAATAACTGTCCAGACTAATAGTTCACAACCCAAAAATCACTACTTTACTAATATGGAAGTTTTAAAGAAACCGGGAAAATAATCAGATTTGAGAAGCTGGTACCAGAGAATCTGCACATTCTCTGAAAAAAAAAAAAGTGACCCAAATTGATTAATTGATTATCAATATAGTAACCGATAATGTAATAATTGGCAACTAATTGATTAATTGTTGCGGCTCTACAGTTGTAATAAGTCAGCTGATAACATAAGTTGTTACATTACTGGCAAAAAAACGATCACCTTATCAGTTCAGGACTGTTATTACGTTTACAGAGGGCAGATCTCTTACGTTATCAGCCCTTATTACTTTATTGGCTGTTACAATCTTTCCTGTAAAAACTTATGTTCTTTAAGTTGATCCAGAAGGCCCTTTTTTTTTTTTCTTTTTAGATGGATGGGAATCCACTCGTATTCCTCATGCATCCATGCCATGTGAAACACAGTTTTCCTCTAACTTTTTTTTTTTTTTGTCCTTTTTCGTAGTTTTGGATCAGATCGGATGTTTAGGGAAGTCTTTTGCCTGCCTCGGTCAAGTGAAGGAATCTTTTTTTTTTTTTTTTTTTTCCTCCGTTTTTGAATGTGTAACCTAGTCATAACATAACTCTGCATCGCAATCCGTTGTCCATGAATATCACACGCTTCGAACGTGCCAGGTTTGTGTGCGTGTTGCAGTGGCCGTCTTATCCAACCCAGCTCTTCGTACTCATCTATTACCGCTAGTCCTGCTATAAACACGATGAGCAGGAGAACCTGAGGATTTGTGGCATTTCGTGGAGGCGTCACCTGCTTCTAGGGAAGTTTTGTGCCGGAACATCGTCGTCCCCTTTCATGGAAAAACAAGCAGCACTGTTAATGAAGACCTGATGATCTCGACCCTTAAACTGTTAAGTAAAAAAAAAAAAAAAATCTGGATGATCATCAGTTGCGTTTGGGATCATCATCTGTACACTGGTACTTCTGGAAAATCGCAATGCTGTTGAAAGTCACTTTTTTCTTTTAAAGACTAAACGGAGGGCTCTTCTTAACTCTGTAACGCTGAGACCCGGCACAGAACCGATCGAGCAACTGTCCCCGTTACGCGATTCATGGGAGTATTTAACCTTACCGCATCACCTAAAACGTCTGACACACACACACACACCCGACAGAAACCGCCACTCGACGAGCAACAAGTGAGCGCATACTACTCTATAATGGTTGTTTATTTGTATGTTGGGGAACGCCACCCTTTAGTCAATGGTAGAGAACATTTCTAGTGTGTATTTCAATGATCGAAAAAAGTCCATTTTTACAATTTTTGTGAATGGTTCGAGGCCACTTAAGTTTAGTGCATGATTTAAAAACACACCAGGGGGAGAAGGACGAACGCCTCTCCCCGTTTTAAAACATGAAATTAGAACAAAAACAAATACTAAAGAGAAATAGCTGAAACGTGAACGTTTATGTACTGTGCACCAAGAGCAAACCGTGGAATTTGTCTGACTGAGAATAGTGTTTGAAGATGAAGGCCTTATGTGAACTGTATAATAGTTAATAAATTAAATCTTGTAAAATTGTCCCTGGCTTCCTTGTGGTGCCTGTGTGTGTGTGTGTGTGTGTGTGTGTGTGTGTGTGTGTGTGTGTGTGTGAATATGAAGTTTGAAACAAGATTTCACAGTTTGTCGTTCACAATGCTGCACGGTAGCAGTTGGATTGATTCATATTATGACAACGTCCTGCGAGAAATTCACAACCCCGAACAGATCCTTCTCTTGGTTAAAAATGTCACGGCACAAATGAAGAGAATGAACCCGTGGCAGTTTTTATAACACCCCGTTGCCATCTGACATTTTTTTTAGACAGGCTATTATTACCTACAATTTTCTCTGCGGAACAGCGGATTGTGATTTTTTTTCTTTTTTTCTGATCGACAACTTGGTAAACTAACACACCCATGAAGACGTGACTCCTGCTCTTGCTGCTGTATTTACTGCAGGAGTATAAAAAACATGACCTCAGCAGCATATTTCCTCTAAATATAACCAATCTGTGGAATATAAACTCAATATTTTCACTCTATCAAAATAATGGTTAAATAAAAGTTTTCGGGAAAACAAAAAAAAAAATCTTTATCAAATGCAGAGAATATTCTATTCATGAATCATGTTGACAGTGGGTGACTGTGGACACACTGTCACTTTATTAAAGAATAAAGTGACAGTGACATTCTAGTGTGACTTTAGACAACTTCAAACCTGAATTAAACCGTTCTTTCATTCCATAGTGAAAACTCTAAACTGACATTAACTAGAGTTAAATTAAACTAATCTTGTGTCCCTTTTTCATCCCTTTCCCAGGTCGTGCTTGTTTTTTTATTGAACGTAACTTTATCTCCAACATTCAGTTTTTGACTTTTTTAAACCTGAAATGTGGCAAATTTATAATTATACATGTTGAATGGATTGAAAATCCTGGAACTTTCTTTATATTTGGCTTCGTATTCATTGAATTTATTGCTAGGCAGAGCACTTTCTATGAAATTATTATTAAAGTGTAGCTTCTTCTTGATTCTTGAAGCAGACGCCGTCACGAAAAGCTGTATATTATCCTGATTTTGTCACAAAAAAAAAACACCTTTGTGGGCCCACCTTTTACATAATTCAGATGAAAAACCTCACTCACTCGCTTTTATCATAAAGGCTGTTGTTTTAATGGGTTTAAATCAGGATCTACAGCTGACCAGGAAGTGTCCTCATGAACAGGCATAATTGTAGCAGCAGAACATGTAGTATGTGGTCAGTGGTGCAGGCGGCCCACAGACATCAATTATTCACTGCATATCCGTCATGAGCGGCTGCACTCCATGGTACAATACTTTCGACACAGTATCTTCTATCATCTGTGCAGGGGTGGCACGTTTTAATGTTATGACGCCATCTTGTGGTTGCATATTCTATTTAGTCCTTTTTTGTCGTCCAAATGGCCTCGGCCGGCTGAATCCGAGCCGCTGTCCTGTTTACGTGATGTATGCTTATTTTATGTAGACACACCCGGGCTGTTCTCTCCAATCCACACATATTTTCCTGCATATTTTCACACATATGAGTCATTCTTTGCACTTCCATGTTTTGATGAGTGAATTCCAATATGTCTGCAAATACAAATAGAACTTGGCAAAGCATTTTGTGCAAATACTGTTGCACATCAGAGGAATCAAACACAGAATACGTAATGGGCCACAACACCTACAGATTTCTGCTCATTTTTTATGTAAAGAAAGACAATATGAATATTGAAATGATTAACTAACCTTTAATTTACAAAACATGAGTGATGACATGAGAAAGAAGAGGAATTAATAACATATCTCAGTTGTTCTATATTCTGCCGGCCTGCTGTTGTATTTCAATTCAAACCTCTTACTCACCGAATATGTCGTGTTTTCAGCAGCAGGTGAAGTTATTTCCTGCTTTGCAAACCGTTTACAAATCAAACCTATAAATATTTTATCCCTTGAGCCCAGAAAGATTCTCATTAACGTCACATTTCTTTGACGCAACAGTAGCTTCGTACAGACGTCCATTGCACTGAACAGAAATTTTGTTTTTGGTACAATTAGTCAAATAGTGAGGAGAATTATCTTATTCCACTGGCAGATAATTCAGCGTATTTCATATTTTTTTCTTGATTGAAAATAACATTTTGACAAATTTAGTTGAAAAAAGAAGCTATTTTTACCTGTTAAATTTTTTTTTTTTGCAATCTGGGCCGGGGTAGACCCCTATGTGGGCCGCTCCTGGCCCCTGGGCCGCATGTTTGACACCTCTGATGTAGATTATAATGCATTTGCAGCTCTCCCTTCAGTATATATGTTTACTGATAAATCTAAGCAAATGAGAATTAATTTTGGTTTAGCCACTGTTCTTTAAAATGATCTGAGAAGGATTATCAGCTCAATCTTTTTTTTTTCACACTTTTCCCATGTGCTTTATTCCGATGATGCAAACAAACCTGTTGAGAATGACAGAAGCCGTGACGTATGAAAGATAGCTTTATTGCACAAGGTGTTAGAATGATCTTTTTAGTTTTTGCTTTCTTTTCATAGAAAATGTACTTTTGAACACAAGCAATTGCTGTAACAAGCAACTCAAACAAATGTTTGGGATACCCTCAACATTTTTTTTTTGTTACGTTTTTGATTTTCATACATTTTTTCCTTCAATTTTTCCCCTTTTAGCAAGCATGCAATGACTTTTTTGAGGATGAACAAAATACAAAATAATGATAATAATAAAAAAAAAGTAAATAGGACAAATGACAACATCAAAAGACCTTAAAAAAAGAATAAAAATTCAACAAATTAGTATCAAAAACATAAAGGGAAAGAAAAATGTTTTTTTTTTGCCCATTTCAGAAGTAAAATATTTTATTTTTGATACTATTTCAATTTTGAAATTGGGGCATTCAACCCTGATGTGTCCCCTGATTTATTCTGACGAAAATAGCTCTTCATACAAAACTGTGTTTTATGTACAAGACTTAATCTATAAACACTGACAAAGGTAGCGATGATGGATCTAGTATGTTTAGGGTAGGGATTTTATTTCTTATTTAATTTATCTGAACAGGGGGAACGGACTCAGTTTACAGTCTGACTCCAGTCCGGTATATACACAATAGTAGTTTGTGTGACCAAAAGAGCTACGAGTCCCTGATTTTACTTGGCTGAACTGGTTTTAGCCACAGGCCACATACTGTTTGACCTCTGGAACCAACAGTTTCTGACAATACCCCAAAATTATAATGAATATTCCAAATTAAAAATGAATAGACCAAGGAATAAAATAAACCCCTCCCCTAAACAAACAAAGCAAATGACTAAAGAAATATGAAGCACAAAACACTATCATGGAGATGCTTCAGAAAGACATTCCAATAGGTTCTTGTGTGAATGTACAATAACGCAAAAATGGAGCAGGATGGAGGTAAATTAGGTGGGACATATACAGTACTTCAGACAGGGCAACAACAAAGATATCAATTGAGTGAACATTATATCATTTTCAGAACTGAACTCCCTGACATATAGCATCTCTCAACATTATATTATTTCACTTCATTCACATCATGACTGTCTGTCTTCCTTTCATTGAAGAGCGATGGTCGACTGACTGAGAAGTTGCTAGGATGACGTGGAACTGTGCAGCGTTCAGTCTCTGCCATTCATGCTACAAACAGAGGCCGTAATACTGATCACAACTCAAAACCGTGGCGGCTTCGCAGCAGCCGCGACACCGAGATTATAATTTACTCACCCAGTCAGCCTTTTTTAGGACGTGAAATTAAAACTAAGGAGCCGATCGTGCTTTTCCCATGTCGACATGGGGACACTTTCTGTCCACACACAGAAACACTTTTTCTATCATACAGAGCCTCCTGTATATATACTAAACCTTTTTCTTCTTTCTTTAGTCCAACATTTTATTTAAATTTCCTCTTATTTAAATTTCATGATTGAGCGATTGTCTCATCCTTAAATTTGACATTAAATTGCTGTATATACTACTACACTATTGTAGTACGTATCATTTATACTTTGTCATAATTTCACTTAAATGTCAATAATATACCTACATAGAAATATATATGTAAATTCTTTATAATACCAAATATTCTCTATTTGTAATGTGAGAAATTATAGCTGGTTCATTTGGGTTGTCATGGTGATCTGTTGATAAAGTTAGATACTGTTCAGCTTGAGAGGGATGTGTGGAGAACATTAGAGATATAAGTTGTTTATTTTTTTGTATCATTCTTGGAAGTGAACCTGAATAATTCATTTTGGATTAAGATCTGCCAATAGATATTTGGGACTTTTAAGTGACACATAGAGGGTGAAAGATACAGTAAGAATAGGGAACTTAACTGGAAGTCCTGCAAATTGACAGTCATACTCAAACTATGGAGGACAGTATGTCTGTGTGTGTGTGTGTGTGTGTGTGTGTGTGTGCGAATGAGAGACAGGATGGCCACACAGCTTCATACTGGCTATCGTAGTCTTCATCATCATGAACACAGAGCGTTCGAGCTCCTCGATTATAGTCAATATTTCCAAAATGACCACGGAATCGCTTCCTGTATTTTTTGCTGTGTGACTCCCACGGGAACTGAGTGGAGCTGAGCGCCAGCCGGCTGGAACTGTTAGTTGGAGTTAGTAGTTCTTGTATAGAGTTCCAGGTGAACATGAAAAAAGAGTAAGGGTAGCTGGGTCTCTGTCTGGGGGGGACACCTATCCCCAGGAAAATGTAGACAGGAAGCTGGGCAGTTCACCATTAGTTGGGTTTAAAGAAAGGTGGTTGCATGCCCTTTCTGGCCCAGACTAAAGAGTACCAGAGTGGGGGCTGGCTGAGGAGTGGGACAGCAGTCCATGTCTGTGCAATAGAGCAGACTACACCAGTGTGTAGGACTTGGAGTAGGCCCCCACGCTCTGTTTCTGCAGCCTCCCCAGCGCAGAGGAGCTGCTCTCAAGCAGCGAGTCTCTGGAGCCCCCCACCTTGTTGCTGTTGGTGGGGTTGCTGCTCGTGCTGGAGGTGGAAGCCGTCGCCGCGGTGTTGGAGCTGAGCATGGTGAGAGTCCTCTGGGGCAGGGTGGCGGTGCCCGAGCTCGCGCCCAGGCTGCCCAGCCCGGAGTGGCCCAGCGTCAGGGCCTGCTGCTTGGCAGGGTCTAGAGTCTTGTGGCGGCCCTGGGTGTGGTACGCCCGCTGCGTCAGGCTGCGGATCGAGGCTTCCCGCGGCGGCACGGCCGGGCACGGGTCGTGCAGCTCCCCTTGCTTGCGGAAGAACGGGTCTGTCTTCATGTAGAGAGGCAAGTTGCAGAATTCACCTGAGAACAGCAAGTGACGAGTCAGGACAAGACCAAACACCACAGATGTTGTGTTGTTTCTGTTAAGATCAAAAACCCTCTGGGCAGCATTCAGTTTTATGCATATATTACATAGTAAATCCTCATGTAACTAATAATAAATAAAGTAGTAAAACACAATGTTACTGTCACAGCATCAATATATATAGCGTCAATATCCACATCCTCAATACAATAAGAAAATTGTTAATATAATATCAATAGTAAGGCTGCAACTAACCCCTGTTTTGATTTTTAATTTAGATTTGAGGCTTTTTGTGTGATTATTTATTTGGGTCCTTTATAATCTCCTTTTGAAACATCTCAGAATATGTTCTTTATGTTCTTTCTTGATTTTCAGTGTGATTTCTATAATTTTATGGACAAATCTTTGTAATCCTATCTTATTAATCTTTGAAGTTTGCATTGCAAATTATTATTTGCCTGTGTTTCGGGTCAGTTTGGTCTTAAGTTAAGTAAAGTACTTCTAATTGTAAAAAAAACACATTATATATTTTTATTTTACAATATTCCAACTATATTTGCTCTGTAACAGCAACATAAATTGATTCTGACACTACTGTAGTCACCTCACATGTTGTAGATTTCTTTTGATACTTGTATTGTCATTATAGCAGAAAAACTGGAAAATAGGAAATATGGAAATATTAAATTGTAAATCAGATTAGATTTTCAACACTAATTTCTTATTCATTATGTTTATACATGTCTGTAAATATTTCATTTAAATCGGTCTTACTTTCTGCTGGTTTGCACCCGGTTTGAAGATAAATAAAGACATTTTTTCCCACTCATATGTACCCAAAATTCCTCTTATACCAATGTTTAATCCTCCCAATGATCCTTGCAGGTTTAAAGTAATCTCAGTAGTTCAGACTGTCTTTCACAGTAGTGGTGATTAACATTCTTGAACCAAATTCAAAGGCGAACTCTGGACTATTGATTAACTAGAGTGCTGCTCACACAGTGTTTTAGTGCCGAGTATAGATTGTTGGTTTATCTAATTGTGAAGTTTCCATCATCATCCCTGTATATTGGTATTTATGTGGTATATATTATTTTTGGTTTCAATTGTAGCAATGTATTGCTGTTTTCATAACGTAGGAAGTTGATTTTTTCATTTTAAATCACTGTAAATACTGGCTCTGTCTATTCTCAGTTTGTGTCAGATAATCAATTTGTCACAAACCAGAGGCAGAAGAAGCAACAATCTATTTATATTGAGTGTATTACATGTGTCTTGAGTGTAAAGCACCGGAACAATGCAATCTCATTAATCAAACGCGTGAAAAGAAGAAAAGCAATAACTGCATCTACTTACTCTTGTTAGCGCGGTGGGGAATGGGCACAGCCACATTTTTACCCCGGTCGTAGTCCTGCGGTTTGGGCGGCGAGGCAGTGAAGCGGCAGATGCCGGGTTCAGACGGCGTGCTGAGGGAGGTCATGCTGTCTGCGGGGTCATTGGTGCCGGTGGTCATTTGGTCAGACGAGCTGTCGGAGATGAAGCACTCCGTGATGGTGAACTTGGCGTGCTGCAGGTGCTCCTCCAGCTTGGCGTGCTCGTAGGCCCTCGCCAGCTCCTCATAGGTGGATGAGGCGCTCTCTGTCGACACCATGCTGTTACGTCCTTTATCTGAAAAAGCAGAAATATATGACTTATATAGAGATTTTCTTTTATGTACTTGGTCGTCATCTTTTAGATTATGACAGAAGAGCAGCATAGTTACATAGCTAATGTTGCCATGTTAAATTTAATTTACCAAGGTTTTCACTCATACTGGAAACCTAATGTTAGTTGGTCAGAGATGAAAAGCCAAGTGCAGACTCAGCACAGGTCAGGGAAATGATAAGGAGGGAAGAAAATGGTAAGTAAATATGAAGAAAAGCGAGTGCATTTTTTTGCATTTCCGTCTTGCAGTTCTTTTGGTGTTTGTGTGTTTTTTGATATTTGCAGCATTTTTCTTTTGCATTTATTTTGTGGATTTGTAAGTCTCTGCTTCTGCAGCATTTTTTTGCACTTGTTCTGTGTTTGTGTGCTTTTGGTTTTGCACCATTTCAGTGTTTGCAGTGTTTTTCCAATCTACAAATTTAAATTATAAATGGAAATGACATGAAAACAATGAGCAGTGCTGAGTGTCAGTGACTCTGGATTTACTCACCTGTGTCTTGGGAGAGGCTGGCACTGTAGCTGTCACTCTCAGTGGCCGTGATGCCATGAGAGCCCATGGTCCTCCAGTCTGAGGTCAGAGTCCGTGCCGAGGCCGTCGACTGGCTCTGGCTTGGTCGGCTCAGGGTCCACTGGCTGGAATATCTGTTCCTGGAGCTGTGGGCTGATTTGATGCTCTTCCTGGATACAGGATCTGCGAGCGGGAGAGATCAGAGACTAGTACAGAGACTGTGTATGTGTGGATATAAGTGAACATGTAGTTCAATAAGCTTTAGTCTTGGATTTACTTGCTTTCATGTCAAAATTTGTAAAAAAGGATAAAAACTCACTTGTGCCAGGACGGATGTCCGACATGTCAATCAACGGCCCCGAGTTCTGGATGAGGGCCTGGTGGTGAAGAGACACGCCTGTGCAGAAGTTCTGTGGATTCACTGATTGACTGAACTCTGTGTCTGTTACTGGCACCGCCGCCTTGTCCTCTCCTGTTAGAGCCAAGGAATACAACAGTTATACAACAATAATTATAGAGATATAATATACTAGAAGATGACAAGCTGTATTTTTTGTCAAGACCAGTCGCATACCTATCTGTTTGATGCCTTCCTTGTCCTCGATTAGAAGCTGAACACGTGGTATGTCAATATGGAGCCTTGGTCCTTGAGGAGGGCCCTTCACAGGAGTGTCTATGCTGCGATTGTTCTTGCTGCACACACACACACACACACACACACATACACACACGGAAATGTTAGTCACATTTACTGTATACTGTTTACCCAACATGTATGAGTCTGGCCTATGTGAAATATGACTCTGAAAAACAGATGTGTCTTACCTGATAAGCATTTCAGCAAGGCTCTTGGCATCTATAAGGAGATAATAATTTCTTATTATAGTCAGGTCTATGTTATATTATTCCATTACACACAAAAACATTGATCTCTCTCTCTCTCTCTTTTCGTTTCTCTCACCTCTGAGTCGTTTTAGTCTCTTCTCCTTACGTTTCTTGCGGATAATGAAAAGCAAAGCAACACCCAGAGTGACCAGGATGACGGGAGATCCAATGGAAAACAGCTTTTTCACATCATCCCCTTCTCCACGAGCTGATTTGATGGGGGGTATTGTGCCTATGGGGAGTAATGGGAAGGTAATAAGATAATTATTAATATATTATAATGAAGGAAACAGGTGTAAAATGAGGACTCAACGTAGGTTAATTAAAGAATGTAATCGCAGAAGAAAAATGTCACCAAAATCGCCAGAAACCTCAGGTTTTCCTGAATCTGTAACCTATAGGTGTTACTTACTGCCGTCATAGTCAGTGGTGGCAAACTGGGAGCTCTGGTTTCCACACCCAGCACTGTTGCAGGCCTTCATTTTGAGTTCGTACCAGGTGGCCTCACGCAGCTCACTAAGGAAGAGCTGAGTGGTGGAGTTGGCCTTCAGGCTCTGCCACGCCCATGTGCCTTTGGGCCTAAAGTCCAGCATCATGTCTGTGATGGGGCAGCCGCCACTGGTCCAGCCCTGCAGGTTGAGACCCGCATGGGTGGAGTTGATGTGCGTGAGAAGTGGCTGGTCCTTGTTGAACACTGGCTCTGTAGAGAGAAGGAAGAATGATGGGAAAAATGGGTTATTTAGTAAAAATAAAAGCATACAGCTGCATTTACTTTAATATCACTTATACACTTTACAAGATTTATTCAGCAGATTTGTCCCTGATTGCAAAGAAAAAACTGAATTTCTCTTAAAATGTTGCAATTTTTATCCCCCATAATATTTTGTAGAGACATTTTATCTGTTTTGCTGCAGCTTTTCTGAAAAATATTAGACACACATCAAATAAGATAAACAAAGGGAAGCAAGATTTTAAATCAAGATTTGTAAATCCAGTAAGTCCAATTCAGCAAAGAAATGAAAAGTAACTACAATTTTCAATTTTGTAAATGGGGCCCCAGTTACAGTCCGTCTAACTCCCATTCCTCACCTCTGCCGTGTGTTTTAGCCTCGATGATCTCGCTGATGCGCCCTGAGCCCACACTGTTCTTGGCGGCCAACTTGACCTTGTACCAGGTTCCACAGCGCAGATTGTCCAACCTAAAGGAGCGTTCGCTGGAGCTGATGAACACGTCCCTCCATTCCTCTGTGTTGTCCACAGAATACTGCAGCACGAATCCTGCAGAAACACAGCAACACAGTTACTACAGCTACTGCAAAAACAAGTCTTTTAGGATTTTGGAGGATCTGTGTGGCTGCTACACATGTTAGACACCAGGGGGCGACAGTCAGCTACTATCTGATCTAGTTTACCTACTTCTGACACAGAAATATTTATCTTATTGTTTACACTGTTATGTGCAGCATTGATACAACTGAAGCACACTGAAAAGGATCCATCACATCAAGGATCACCATTGATGTGCCATATGCAAGGCGGGCAAGTGTTTCTACGCATTCTACAGGAAGTCTTGTGTACCTCTGATGGAGCTTCCACCGTTGTCGCCCGGGATCCATGCCAGGGTGATGGAGGAAGTGGAGGTGGTGGAGACAGTCAAACGGGGCTGGTCAGGAGGAACTGGACACACACACACAAACACTTTAACAACTGAGCAGAAACACTATACAATAGTGTTGCAATAACTGAAATCTTGAAAAGTGAATCTGTGTGTATCTTATTTTGGGTCAAATTTGTCCAATATGGAGAAGAAATATCTTATTCTAATGAATCATTTTAAATCTTTTTTCAATTTTTTTTTCCTGATTTGGGTCAATTTGTCTTGTTTAAGAAAACAATTTTACTAAAAAGTAGTCAAATTTTAAAACTTCAAACATGAAAATTAAACTTAAATTTTGTTCTCACCTTGCACTACAAGATTGACTATGATGGTGTCAAAGCCCAGGGTGTTAGTGGCCGTACAGGTGTAGTACCCAGAGTCCTCTGCTTTGACTGAGCGCAGCACCAGTGTGCCATTAGATAAGATCTGCCGCTGACTGTCGGCCGTCACAGGAATGGCAGAGTCCTCACTGACAAATTACAGACAAGTTACAGAAGTTAACAACCTCGTTCGGAGAAAGTTTTGTTGTCTTTACAAGAGCTACAATCTGTGTGAGTGAGTCATGATGCTATGACACATATAAGTAGGATATGATGAGCTCTGACCTGTCTTTGGTCCATTTAATGGTGGGGGCAGGTTCTCCCACTGAGCTGCAGGGCAGACGCACTTCCTTCATCCAGGGTGTGGTCACTGTGCCCCCGAAGGACAGGATCTTAGCCGGGACTGCACGCAATGACATAGAAGTATAACATAAGTGCATTGAATTTTTCACACATCACTCTAGCTGCAGCACAGTGTTTTAGCAGAGCCCTTCCTCTAACCTTTTAGTTTGAGTCTATCTTTACTCCATAGATCCTCCCCTCTATTGATTCCTACCGCTCTCCCCAAGGGTCATTTTACTAGATAGGCCCTGTTCATCACCACATAATTAACAACTGCGTTTCTCGCAACATAGCCGGTATTCAATCAATACTACGGCTGTCAATCAATAGCAGGGAGAGCAGAGAGACTGAGGGAGAGAGAGTGATGAAAGTGATCTGTGCACAGGAGATTGTGTTGCCATTTCATAGCCATTTTTGGAGTGTTCTCCATCATAACCTTTACAGAAATCTCTTTATCCTTCTCCACTACAGGCTTGCCCCGAGGACCCACCTTTCCCAGCAGGCTCCACCGTGACCTTTGCGCTGATGTTGCCTCGACCAGCAGTTGTCACGGCTGCAGCCCAGATGTGGTATTGTTTACCGCGGCTGAGGTGCGTGATACGGTAGAAGAGCATCTCTGGGTTGGCCTCGTACTCACTGGGCGCCTGGGACAGAGGGCGCAAAGTGTCATGTTAGCAAACAATGATAACACTGACATGACAGGCTGCTCTTGTTTCAGAAACAACCAGGCTGAGCAAATATTCAAAGTTACACAGCTCAGATGTGTATTGAAAGAAAAGAGATACAAGCTTCTTCTTTTTTTTTTTTGATGAAAAAGCCTGTGGCGTTATAACAGTTTTCTGTTCTTGTGAACTGCTGGTAAAACCAAACTAACACTGAGATCATGATATTTAGCCCAAATTGTACAGATCATCATTTCCACAGATGTTGCCTTCTTCAGAAATAAAAACAGTTTAGTTTAATTACCTCAATGACATATCTAGTATAGTACATGTGCTTAAATGATAATTTATCATTCAGTGAGTTGATGAGTTTTTGGAAAATATATTGACAGGAATGCATTATTCTATTTTCTTTTAATATATTCTCTCTCTCTCTCTCTCTATCACACACACACACACACACACACACACACACACACACACACACACACACACACACACACACACACACACACACACACACATTTACTAACAATATATTGCAAGTGGAGTTCATTTATTTTATATATTATATATTTTATTTAGGGATAAATTAATTTAATTTTAATTTAATTATTTTTATTTAATATATATTTTTTTTATTTTTATCTTTGTATAAGGAGGCATCCAGATGTTTTTTTTTTCATTGTTGACCTAATTATTGATTATATAATTTTAATTAATTTAATTAAAGCATCCAGATGTTTTAGATTTTTTTTTTAATTTATATTCAACAATTCCCTAGTGTGTATTTTTGAGTTTTTGGATGTCTGTGGCTCTCTGCCCTCTTTTTTTGTGTTCACGCTATGGGTGTCATTCCGATGATCGTTGTCTTTTATTCCGAAGAGTAAATGTTGTGCCGAAATGATCACATTTCCTTTTTGTGTGGCTTTTCACTACATTCTTTATTTTTAGGAGATGGAGATATATCAGAGCAGATTGCTTCACTCCACTAGCATGAATTAATTTGAAACAAATTAAATTATTTCTGCCCATTTAAGCAGATGTATTCACTTTGTTATAATAAAATAACATTTTGTGCCTCAATCGTGGATTAAACAATGTGTTCTCATAGGTATCTTTCCTACAAACACATGATTGAAGCTACATTCACACATGCACCTGCAGGCGCGCAAAGGCATTCATGCCAACGCACGCTTAAAAACACTGCTTTCTCTCAAGTTAATCCCCTGTTCTATCTCTTTAATCTGCTCATCTCTCAGTGCCCATCCTCAGTTCCTTCACCATTTGCTTTCCCCTCTTTTCCTCTATCGCTTTCTGTCTAGCTCAGTGAAAAGGAGAGGATGGAGGGACAGAGAGAGGGAGGAGGGAGTGTGTACGAGTGTGTGTGTGTGTGTGTGTGTGTGTGTGTGTGTGTGTGTGTGTGTGTGCATGTTGGAGTGTTGGGGGGGTGCGTTGGAACATTCCTCCAGCACAGCGGCGATGTTGTGGTGATCCAGGGAGTGATACAGGGAGATAATGAAAAGATGGACAAAAGCGCTCTCATCTTGATGTGACTGATACCCTCCTCTGCTCTTCCCTTCTTCCCTGCCTGTCTCTCACTCCCTCTCCTCTCTTCCTCTCCCCTCATCTCTCTCTTTTCCCCTCATTTCCCCTCGGTCTATCCCTACCTCTAATGGTGTGTCTCTTTCTTTCTCTCAACCTCCTTCTCCCCTCCCTTCCTCCTCCCTGCTCGTGCTCATTTACATGGCACTCATGCACAGAGAGGGAGGAGTATTTGTGAATAATAAGAAAGTGAGATTCTATCCTGATATCAGATTTCACTGTGTGCTGCTGTTTGTGTGCACATCATCTAACCAAAACTGAAATGCCGCACATGCGTGTATAAATAGAAAATGTTGGAATTTGATGTCTGTGTGTGTGTGTGTGCACGCATATGTGTTTGAGTGTGTGTCTATGTTACTGATGCGGCAGTGTGCATGTGTGAGCTTGCTCTCTGCCTCATTTGCATATCTACGTCTCATCACGTTGCCAAGACAACCTCATCTGTTCATCTGGGAGGGCAGGAAATAAAGCAATGGTGCAAACACGGTGAAAGAGAGACACAGAAAGATACACACACATCTACACCCACACAGTGTGCTGATAATTGTGGTTGTAAATAAATGACGTTAATTGGTTGATTTTTATCAAGTTCAGAAATTCCTCAAATCTCGGTCAACAGGGATATTCTCTTCACGAACTGAGGACTTACCGGCTGTCCAGAACCTGGACTGGAGCAGTAGATGGTGTACTTGCGGATAACACCATTTGGTTTGTGAGGAGGTAACCAGGACACGACCACACTACTTGGAGAGGAGGGGACTGCCTTGATGCCAGCCGGCGGACCGGGAACTAGAGAAAACACACAGGCACATACATCAGTGGGGCGTGTGTGTACTGTGCTGTGTGTCTTTGTACGTGTGTGTACGCACATGCAGTGTGTTCGGTGCCTATTAAAGTGAGCAGGCTTGTTTGCAGATTGCTAGTCTTATCCTGCGCTAAGCTGCTCTGGGAGCACTTGAAAGTAGTCAGTGGTGACATATGTTCATTCAGACACTGGTCAGCAGTTGTGACTTTGTGACATGCGGCATTCTCTTAACTCTCAAACCCACAAACAGATTAGATGCTTGTGTCTGATCCACTGTTGGTCACTTCGGCTTGACACTTAATACTCTGATAACAAGCAATCAAGCTAAAGGCGCAACAACACTTCAAAATGAATGTGCGCTTCAAAGAAAAACACATCAGGACGCTGGATACACTGAAAGGTGAATAATACAGCTTTTGTCACATAGGCCATACAGTAAAGGGGCTCACAGTGTCAAGCCTATTCAATCCCCACCATAAATATAACTTGCGCTTGACAGTGGGCCTCAACTGGGGTCCACAGAAGGAGGCTACCGCAGTGTAATACCAAGCCTTCTAAGTCCATCCCCCTGGTTCCTCTTTTACACCATGTGAGGCCCCCTTGATCCAGTCATTCAGCCAGCCTGTGCCCTTGGACTCCTTCATCCTGCACTTTACATGAGCGGGGATAAAAACGACATAAACTCTGAAAGGATAAGATGCGGCGAGGGAGGTTTTAAAAGAGGAGAGGCGGGGAGGAAAGAATGGCGAGAACGATGGGCGCTGTTGCTGGGGGGAGTGGCGATGGCGGGGAGGGGCAGCGGAGGCAGTCATCATTATCATAACTAGACCTCTGTGTCAAAGTAGGAGTGGCGGCGTGAGGGGGTCCACCGGGGAGTTAAGTCCCATCTGGTGCCCAAAATCTGCCCAGGACTCCAGACAGCCAGTCAGTCAGTCTGCTGCACAGCCAGCACCAACAGCATGGTGATGAGGAAGCGAGGCAAAATGGTATTATCCAGCCCCACCTACATGGCTGCAATAAAGTCTAGCGTACCAACCAGAGGTCGCAGTAAAGGGCTGATACACTCAACCAAATGCAAGCACCCAAAAATTAATTCTCACCAGGTGAAAATTGTCTTGTTTTGGTACAAGTCCAACATTGAGTAGAATTATCTTATTCCACCGGCTGATATAATAGCTTATTTCATGTTGTTTTTTTCCTGATTTGGATCAACTGGACTCAACAAGACTAAGATTTTCTTAAAAAAAAGATTAAATTGCTAAATATCATGAATATTTTTTAAAATAAACTAAATTATCTGCCTGTGGAATGACATCATTATTTTCAATATTGGACTAATTGTACCAAATACCATATCTATTTTCACCTAATAGGATTTCCTCTTTTTTGCAGTGTGGATGCTGTTGAGCAGTCTACTCTATAGTAAAATGGTTCAAAAAAATAAATTTCCTGGCTATCACATTTTTATTGTGCTATTATGTCATCTTTCTACACTCTTTGTTTATATATTTGATTATTTTTCTATCTTTCTATCTTCTGTTGCCCCCTGGGGCCCCTCCTCCTCCACCTTCTCTATAAAAAGACATGGATCTGGCTGTAATCCCGCCTCCAATGGTGTAAGCACAAAATTAATTCTCTCTAATCCAAGTGAAGTTAATCCCTATGCCTATGGCAAAGGGACTAGTGGAAAGGACGCAGGCGCGGGCTGATGGCTGATTCCTGGATGCTATATGCTGTGAGGGAGCACCCCTCCTCTCCCCCAGTGTCTCCCACCAGCCCTCCCTCAGCCCTGAGCTGTGGACCCAAAGCCTCTTAATTCTCATTAGCACTGCTAATGGAGCTTCCCAGCATAAATGAGCTTTTGTCATGGGTTTGAGATACAGCGCAGCACCCTTTTTATATATCCCACCCTCCCATCTCTCATCCCCCTGCCGCCTTTACCCTTCACCCTCAAGCACAATGCACGCTTTATCCTTTTTGGACTTTCCCGCACTTAAACATACGAATGACTAAATCAAATGCTGGAATCTTTCTGTTTTGAGTTCCCGTTTGTGTTTTTTACTCACGGTCCTCGCGGGTTTGGATATACAGGACGTTGCTGCGGACCCCGTCTCCAGCTTGCGTGTAGGCCAGCACCTGAACACTGTAGTTGGTGAACTTCTCCAGCCCGCGCAGCTCCACCTGTTCACGTGTGGTGGTGATATTCTGCATCTCTCCCCACTCTGTGGAGGTAGGAAAACTGTTTAAGAGAGGAGTTATCTGATGGAATGACACCATGAAATAACACAGACATGCTACTACATTGCTTCGCTAAATATATTTTTGGAAAATAGTGCTTGGTTAAAGTACAGGTTCACAGTATTCATTGTCAGGTGACCAAATGAAGATTGGATCAGAACAGGTTCCTGTAAAAGATCCCAAGTGACATTATACACTGTTCTTGTTTTAAGAAAAAGTGTTTTCAATTGTACCTGATGAGAGTATGCAGTAAAGAGGCAATTTAACTCTAAAAAGACACTATATTGAATTCAATAATGTGGTCAGCTGATGCTTTCTATTGGCTTCAAATAATCTTGCAAAAAATGCATTTCTGTATGGAAGAAGGCTTGTTAAGTGGATTTTGTTACTTATATTAAAAGTGAGTAATTACTGTACCAGTTCTAGTAGGCTGCCATGTCTTTTGATCATCATTTTCTAGTCATTTTTGTAGCCCTACATGTCTATTTTCCTCTTGAACCCTTTTTCCAAATAAAAAATGAGTTTAAAAAAAGGGAATCAGGAAAGAGTTCACAATGAGCAAGAAGAATGATGTCAGCAAAAGTAAAATAAGACAATGTTCATTTGGTTTGTTGCGTTAAGCCACACTTGAAACATTGTGAACCTGTTTTGGAGGTTAGGAAAAAAATCATGGTTTTGGTTTAACATTAAAAAACTCTTGTTTTGTGTCAAACGTCAGTGATGAGTTGCTCAATATTTAACCAAGACCATAATCTGTCCCTCACTTTTACCAAATTCTTCAGTAGCCTGAACATAACTGCAAAACAAATAATCATGGGGAGCTGCCCATGAACCGCAACAGTTAATAACTGACTGAAGCTAAGTAGTTGAATAAGTTAGGACAATACTTGGACTAACACACACATTCACGCACATAAATCTTTGCACAAAGAAACACACACTAAGTCAAAGATACTAAGGGACAGGAAGTGCCTTATGAGACAGGTGCCGACACACATACAGAGTCACAACACTGACAGAGAGGAAAGCGGGTGGGTGGGTTCAGTGAAGTTTAGAATGAGATAGTTGATAATTACTCTGCATTGGCCACTGGGCCCGGCCCCCACAGCACCCACCTCCGTCAGGGAAGAGGGACCAAAACACAACCCGGTAGCCTTTCAGCACACCGTGCAGTGTCAGCCGTGGAGGCTCCGCCCAAGTGATCACCGCCTCGTCCGACGTCACCGAGATGGCTCGCACATTCTGCGGAGGCTCACTGGGCACTGGGGAAAGCGAGGGGGGGGAGCGTTAGGGCTGCGTTGTTCAAACACAGGAGTTGGTCATAGCTGTCGTCGAGAAGACCTGTCTGATTTAGTAATAGCGGCTGAAGCACTGAAAACATGACTACTCAACATAATGGGCGAACTCTGCTGAAATAAATCAAATCAAATAAGCTTGAATTAGCTCTCAATAGCTCCTTGTTCATTTCTAGCTTTTAGAGCACAGGGGAGAGAAGGAGGTGTAGTGGGGGGTGGAGGAGCACTGAGAGGGAGCAGCATAGTAGAACAGATACACCTTAAGGGGTTAAAATGCAGATGAGAAAGGGTGGGGTGAGCTGGGATATGTGGGATAAAATCTGAAGGAAGACAATGTTCATCTTTAAGGTAATTGCAGCAGCAGAGGCAGTGTCTCTCACTTCCTATCTGGACAATTACCATCAGCATCACTGTTACCATTATCAGGGTGTCTACCATTACTGGCCATGTGGACCAAGAGGGTCCATATATTTCTGTCTGAAAGAGAGGATAAGCAGCATAAAAAAAATCTAAGAAATGGAAAATAGATGAGGCACAAGTAGGATGAGAAGGGAACCAATGGCAGGGAGAGGACGAGAAAAAAGAGGTAGAGTGGGCAGAGAGAGTAATGGGGTTCCTTGTTCCTCTCTCTACCAGCCTAATGAGGGTGCTAATTAAAGTAGAAAGAATAATGGGGGATGTGCTTCAAATTTCTACCATTTCTACCATTTTGTTTGAGCGTTTGTGTGTGTATGCTGGCTGCTTTAATTTATGTGTCTGCCATCTGTTGTTGCAATCGACTCTATTTACTCTTCTTTTTGGCAAAATCAAAGAGATATGCTGTATGGATTTTTTTGTCATCACTCTTTCCGCCCTCCCACATTCTCTCCTACACTGAGTCCAACAGTCGTATCTACGCCTTTCCTTCATCTTGCCATCTACTTGCCCTCTCCCGGTTTTCCTACCATCTTCCAGCGTTGTAGCGTTGATCTCAGTACTGGACGGGCCCGTCCCAGCTCTGTTAAAGGCTTGGACCACAACCCCGTACTGGGCGAACTTCTTTAGGTTGTCCAAGGTGTACACTTCACTGTCCCCCGTAGCTTTCATCTCCACTATGCTGTACTGGCCGTTGCTGCCCGGGCCGTTCTCTCTGTAACCGATCTGGTAACCTCGGATCACTCCATTCTGCAGCTCCTTCTTAGGAGCCTGAAAGAAACATGGTGAAAACATTAAGGTGTATTACACACAAGATTTGAATACATAGTATTTTGTATTACTGTCTTAATTCAGAATGTGCTTTCTGTCATTCTTGATAATCTGAGTTCCTATTACTGTAATCGATGCAATTGATCTCTGAGTAATTTGTGTTAGTGTGTCAGGTACAGAAGTAGTAAAATGACTCAGTTAAAAAAAGAGACTACAAATTAATCTCTGGAGTATGATCCTGTTCGTCATAAAACACTTAAAACTAGCACAACATTTCCACATTTTCTCTGCTATTGCTTGATTCTTTATTGGACATTCTAGTAAGAATTAAGCCTGACAGTACGAAATGTATTCATGAAGTAAATAAAAAACAATATGTAGGTTAATCAATATTGGCCCTTCCTAAGTCCCCCCCTTTCACTCTGCCCTCTGATAACAGCTGAGTAAGCTCTGTACCCGGCAGAACCTCAGCCTGCTTTACAATACATTGGTATCACACATTTTTCATTGACACATAATAATATACATAGTCACATCTTAAAGTAAGCAGAAGTTAGAAAAGGCTGGCTAATCAGGTTATTTTTCCTCCTTATTTCTCTCATACCATTAAAGAGATTTTGAGAAGCACAGATTCCTAAATATTTTAATGATGACATGAACTACAGTTCTTTTTACCCTTTGATTATATTATCTCTGCTGCACCAAAAGTTACTTTGTGCTGTTATTTATATGGAATCTAAACGGAAAAGTCATCTTAGTTATCATAAATTACTGTGAGTGTTTCTTCTAATCACGCTTGTTCTACCTAGCAACAGTAACTTTGGGTCAATTAATTATGCTTAAGGTCAACCAATTATGCCAACCAATCAGTATATAGCAGTGCTTTTGCACTGTGACTCAGCTAATCAGAACTAAGAGTGTATTAAAATACACATGGTGAAAAAGTGATAACAAAAGTGAGTTTACCCTCCATGTAACTCGTATACTCTGAGACGTCATTGGCGTGAGGATTACTTCCATTGGTGGTCCGTCAGGTGCTGTTGGAAGATGTCAAGTGTTAATGTCAAAGACCAGTTCCATAAGGAGAAGGAAGGAAAACACTCACAAGATTTTGGGGTAAAGTGAACAATCACTTACGTGCTTCCTCTGTGCTAATTGTAAGTTCTTTGCTGGGAAGGCTGCGGCCAATCTTATTGTAGGAGTACATGCGGATGCTGTAAACACAGGCCGGGTGCAGCTCTACGATGTTGGCCTGGTTGTTGGTGGGCGAGATGTTCCTGGTGGTGTACATGTGATCCCAGGAGTCTGTCAAATGTGGAAAGCTTTGTGAGATATGTGTTTCCTAAATCAATCTAACTTGTAAGTTTACTCTATGCTTTACAAACCTACCTGACTTGTTCTTGTACTCAATGTCATAGCTGGTGATGATGCTGTTTCCATCAAACCTCTGGATCCAGCGAAGGTTCATGCTCCTGTCCTTCACCTCCCTCACTTCCAGCTCAGGGGGATCTGGTGGTTCTGTGTGCCCATGAGAGAGAGAGAGAGAAAATAGGTGAGTCACATTTATTAATAGGGACTGGTATCACAACTGTACTAACTTCCAAGGTTCACAGCTGATTTCAGTGTGTGAACAGATGTGTACAATATCGGTAGCTATATTGTACCCTGCACAGTGAGTTGGATGAGCCCTCGACCTTCTCCATAGGAGTTGATGGCGTGGCAGGAGAAGAAAACAGAGTCTCCTCGCTCGGCTGGATTCAGCTGTGAGGATCATCATAAACAGGCCAATATTACAATGTGCAAGAAAATATACAAAACACATCTTCTGCATTCATACATCTAAACCAAATCTGAGGCTTAAAATCCAGAATCTGTGAACTCAGGTAATTTGACTTCTTTTTATATAAGACATACCTAAATGTACGATTTAGTGGAACACACTTGGCACACTATTTAATTAGTATATAATTTTATCAAAATAATAATTGGGTTTTTATTACTTTGAATTGAGCTGTTTTACCTACATGTGGAGCAGGTAATAATAATTACACAACTGATATTAACTCATATTCAAGTTCCTTCAAAAGATAGGTTTAAGATCCCACTACTTTTGGAAAAACCTTCACTAGCTCAGATGAGAAGATCGATACCACTGTTCAGTCAACTTATCGTTAGCTTAGTTTAGCATAAAAACTAAAATCAAAGGGAAACAGCTAAAGTACAAAAGAAATTAAACAATATCCAAATGCTAATAATTAGTGCTGTTTCTGGTCTCTTGCTAAACTGAGCTAATAAGTGCAACTGTTGATGCATTCAGCCTTGCATTACCAGACATATCTTAAAGTGGTATTGATTTGCTCTAGCTCTCAGCAAGAAACTGAATAGATTTATTTCCCAAAACATCAAACTATTCCTTTTAGAGCTGAACAAATTTATATTATTGATTTCATTTTCCTTATACTGCCGTACTTTGTATTTCACAAGACAGTTGTGGACAAATCATCCAACGAAAAAATTCATTCTTCATTAAGATAAATTATATTTTTGACAGATCCCTGGTGTTTTTAATCCTGACTCTGTATTCTGTTTATATCATCAAACAACCCTCTCTTCGGCTGTGTGCTCAGTGTTGTGCTCTATCTGACCTTTAGGGTGGAGATGACTTCATCTCCCTTCTTGTTGATGGTGATAGAGTAACGGGGGTTTCTCTCAGCATCGATGACGGTGTCCCCCCGCTCCCAGCGGATGATGATGGGCTGCTCGCCCCGCGCGGTGCAGTTCAGCTCCTTGGTCTGGCCCTTCCTCGCCATGGTGGTGTTTGGGTGGCTGGTGATCATGGCAGGAACTGAACAAAACCACGCACACGTCAGTGTGACGAATAGTATTATATGGAGTAATGAGACAAGGGAACAGTGATTTGGTATTGGAAACCGAGGATATATTACAGATGTATAGACATCTCTATTTCTGCCCTTCATTCTCAATTTTCATTTCACGCTTCAAGCCCCACTGGTCCTCTTACACCACCTCCTCCCAGTCTGCCTTCTTTCCCTCTTCTTTCCATACTCCTGCTTATACTCCTCCATTCCTGCGGTTTTGTTTTCATCACTAATTCATCAGCCCTTTTCAAATAGGCACATAGACCGGCAGCACATCAATCAATAGTGAAGATACCAGCAGTTGAGGATATACAAGACACAGGCAAGGTTTTGTTAGGTTCAGGCCACAGTAGCCTGGGGCAAAAGTGCATCTTAGAAGAGTTGATTCCCCACCATAAGGCTCGGGCTTGTCTCTGTATACAGTATGTATAATCCTGGAAATGTGGTTAAGAAAGGAGCTGTGCTTAGGCCAGAGAGAAAATGATTGACACTTACTCTTGACAGTGAGGATCATGCTCTTACTGATGTCTGAGCCCACTCCGTTGGAAGCCTGACAAAGGTAGTAACCGCGGTCGTCTTCAAGCACATGTCGGATGAGCAGAGATCCGTTTGACATGATCTGGATACGGCCAGTCAGAGGGACGGGGTGGTACTGCTGAGGGTTTCCTACACCTGTATGGAACAACACAAAGCAACGTCAAGTTACCGCCTTCATTTCCCTTTGTTAATATGGGCTTACTATTGTGGTGTTGCTGGGATAATGCACTGATTTTTTTTTACCTTTGGCGTGTTTCCACATTACTTTTGGAGGAGGGTAACCCTCCACAGAGCAGTTGAGAACTCCAGCTTTGCCGTAGATACAATCCTGGTTGTTGGGCTGCACCACAAAACGTGGCGGCACTGCGTGACAAAAGGTTGCCATTAACTAAAAAATCATATGTAAAAATGAGAATTTTTTAAAAATAACATACAATTCTAAGCTCCCTGGTTGTCACACTACAGCTGACCTAATTTATCATGTTATTCTCCACTCATTCAATCCCTCACCAGTAACGATCAACTGTCTTTCCCAGCTGACGGTGGCGGCGGCGTTGCTGGCGATGCAGGTGTAGTTTCCGTTGTGCTTCAGTGTCACCTTGGAGATTTGCAGGGAGCTCATGAACTCTTTGGTCTCTATTCCGACGCCAGAGGCAGAGCCTGGCACAATGAGCTGGCCATCTTTATGCCAGGTGATGCGTATGGGCATGTCCCCAGATGACACCACACAGGCAATGTACATGAGCTTCCCCACTGAGGTAGAGGGGATATCAAAGGGCTGGATGAGTGGCGGCACTGGGGGAGAGAGGAAGAGTGCAGAGAGTCAGTGGAATAAAGGGAGCGATAGACGTGGAAGAGTGACAGTGTGGCCATCTGGAGCAATGCTGAGAGAGAGAGAAGGTCATTGGCCAGTGGGCCCCTCTTCTTCCACCCCCCCGCCTTCAACCCCCATCTCCTGCAGCCCATAATAGCTGCTCTGGTTGGAGTCCAATTGGCAGGAGGAAGTCATTCCGTTGCCATAGTAATGGAGGTTGGGGTGGGGGTACTACAGCTGAGACATCTGGGGGATTTAATCTAGGCTTCATTATTATTCATCTAATTAAATCAGAGACACACTCACACTCACACGCAGGCACATGCGCATGCACACACCCTTAAACACCTCTGCAGCTGCCCTGCTACCATCATTACCCCACTCAGACAAGACAAAATACAGACAAAAAATCTAAACAAATCAACCTTTGTCATTCGGCATTGATGTAAAGCAAAAACAATTTTGAAAATTAACATGAGCTGTCTCTTATTGGTAGGTATTCTGATATAGGAAATATTTTTGCTACAAGGGGTGCTTAAGTACTTCTGCATTAATTATAGCCTAATTTTTCCCTAAAAAAATTGGAGGTGCATTTTTATCCATTTGAATCCATTCCACTCTTCATTCTTCTTACCTTTGACAGTGACATGGACGGTTTGGTTGATTGACACCTGGGGCTGGATGAGAACGCTACACAGGTAGGTGCCCTCGTCCGCGCCCTTCTGCACATCCGTCAGCCGCAGGGTTCCGTTCTCAAACACCACTTGACGGTGATTATCAGGCAGCTGCATGCCGTCCTTCAGCCACTTGATGGAGTAATATGGGTAGCCAATCACACGGCATGTTATGTAGGTGTTCCTGCCCGCCACTGCAGTGATGTCCCGCATGGGTCTGATTCGGGGCGGACCTGGAGACACAGGGAAGAGAGGGAGGGGATGGAGGGAGGAGGCCGAGAGAGACACAGAGGTCGGAGAGGGGGGCAGATGAGGTGACGGAGGTCATGGCAGAGTAAGGGAGCAGCCACGGAGACGGGAGGTGAAGAGATAAAGGTTGAGGGATAGAGTGATCGGGGCAAGTTGAGAGGTGGAGAGGGAGGTTAGTTATGCTCCCTTTGCTGAAATCCGATTGAGGATATGTGTTTATTTTTCACCTACTCATAAATTCTACGTCTCTAAACGTTTGTGTGTATTTCTGAATTACTTAGGTAGATAGATGGACAAACAGATCAATGCATGTACAGTAAGTGTGAGTCAAATGCAAAGTGATCTATGCCTTTCACTAGCCCTCATGTGTTTGTATAGAGTCAGGGTGTAGAGTGCATTTATATTGAAAAGCAGACAGGCACCTCTTACGTTTATGCGCGCTTGGTACTCGGCGCTACCGGCCGAGTTGCGTGCGACGCAACGATACACCCCTCCATCCCGAATGAGCGGGCTGCTGACGTTGACGTGTGACACGGTTAGGCCATCCGACAGCGTGTACTGGCTGGTCTTGTAGGTGGAGTCTCGCACCACGGGCTCGTCGTCCAGCGTCCAGGTGATGGAGGGGGGCGGGGCTCCTTTGGCTGCACACATGAGGGAGAAAGGCTCGCCGGGGTTCACCACCCGTTCGCTGAAGGAAGACACGATACGAGGAGTTCCATCTGTGCGGTGAAACAGGGAGATGTAGAGAAAGACAAAATAAGGTGAGAGGAGCAAGTTCAACAACAGCAGGGAGTAAAATCTGCTTATGCTCAAGGTTCTGTGTATTTTTTGATGACAAATGACCCAACATCTAAGCTATCAATGACATCTGCAATTACAATATATACACCAGTATTAAAATGAAGAATAAAATGAAAAAAACAGTAGAAGTCGAAGCTTTAAATTTTAAGACAGATTGTGTTACAGTGCTGTAATAAAATAACTGCTGCCACCTTGTTTATATGGTATCTAGGGCTGGGTGGTAAGTATGTAGCGTAGAAAACTTTGGGAACACAGAGCGGCAGAATGTCACGATGCAGGACAGCACTTTGACTTTAAGAAATCTGATGCTAATCAAAACATCGATAATCTGTAAATTCTGTAGCACAAACTATTTGCTTCGAAGATAATTTACTGCAGTAATTCTTCTTTGACTTGTTAGAAAATGGGGTCAACACATAGCATGAAAAAATACTATTAAATACTGAAAAAAATACTGTGATATACTTTTTTGGTCATACCGCCCAGCTAGAACAGGATCAGTACTTATTTACTTTTCTGACAGTCTCCGTCCACATACCCTCTAGCAGAATAATGGAAAAGTCCTGAGCAGTGTGACCCTTGCGGGAAGCGAAGCACTGGTATGCTCCGGAGTGGAACTTCTGTGCTGCAGTGATCTGCAATGTGTCGTTGTGTTGTCCCTGGATGGAAATGTGCTGGTCAGGGACGATGGGCTCTGTGTTCCTGTACCAGGTGACGGTGTACTCTGGAGAGCCCTCCACAGTGCAGGTGAAGAACAGGGTGCTGCTGATGCCAGTTTTCAGATTCTTAGGGGACAAGGTCACTCGTAGTGGATCTGAGACATGTCCAAAGGTTCATTAGAACACACACATGCAAACAAATTTGCAAATTTCCTTATTTTTTGTGCAGTTTCCATGTTTCATTGTAAGGCATATTTTTTTATTCATATTGTATTATTTTATGTGCTACTTAGAGACGCTTTTATTTTCCATTCATTTAAATTTGATGCCCATATGTTTTAGATAATATTTAAAGGGTTTTCTGTCAAAAATACAATTATAATAAAATATTATGATACCGTTATGCAATCATAAAATGGTTTATTCGTTTGTATTGATCAAATTTGTACTCCCCTTCCACTTTTTTGCAGAGTTTGCTATTATTGCAACACAAGAATTATTTATCAATTCATAAACAAATTGTCCTATTGTAAAGCGATACAAATTTTCTCATCTCTAAAGTGACTGTAAAATAATTCAAAAGATTCAAAACATGACACGTGGATTCATGCAGCGGGCATTTGCATTCGTGGAGACAGGGGGAAGCAGAGAGAGCACACAATCAGTGGTGGTGACTCAATCTTTTCGACGCACTCATTAAAAAAGCAGCTGGAGATATCTCTTCACATCTCTGTCCACTTGTGTGTGTGTGAGTGTGTCTCTGTGAGTGTGTTTTTGTGTGTGTGAGACAGGGTGCATGCGTGTGTGTGTGTGTGTGTGTGTGTGTGAGTGTGTGCGCGCGCAAATGTCAGTGAGCAATAAGGCAGCTGGTGGTGTGTGCTGGGGGGCATTGCTGTGCCTCCCGAACCCCCCCTCACCCTGTCAGAGTCACAGAGTGTGCTGCCATGATGTGCCCACTGGCAAAGCCTGCCGCCTCTCTATTCTCTCCCTCTGTCTCGCCTTCTCCCGCTCTTTGTTTCTTTGTATACTTTACACAATGTACATTTATCTACGCCTCCCTTATTATCTTGTTATTACATGGCTGATAATGTCATTCCAGCAGTGTCTGGATGTCTGATCGTCCCCTCTTTGACCCGTTGTCTGCATCTCAGTCTTCCCCACCCTCCTTCTCCCTGATGGTGAATAATGCTGGCAGCTGGGTTACGGATTCAGTCTCAGTCAATTACAGCCCTGTCTTCTGTTTTTGAGACCTGATATGATGGGGCATCATGTAGCTCACACACACATTTGTTACGGACACACTTCTAGGTGCAACTTATATGTGTGCCTCAAACCAAAAAGAAAAGATCTTGTGTGCATCTTTTAGACAGCATGAGAGTGTGTCAGATTGCAAATATGTGTAGACTCGTGCTCACACACCTATAACGTGAAGTTGCCCAGACACCTCCTTTGAGCCAAAACTGTTGGTGACCTCGCATGCATAGCTGCCGCTGTCCTCCTGCCTCAGGTCACTGATGGTCAGCCCTGTCAAACGCCGTGTCCAGCGGGCATCTGAGGGCAGCGGGCGACCATCTTTCAGCCAGCGCACGGTGGGACTGGGGTAACCTCCTGCCGTGCAGGGGAGCTCAATACTCTGGCCTGCGTACACCTCCCCTGCTTGGAAACTGTCCAGGATGGTGGGTGAGGACTCGTTGGGGTCTGGAGGCCAGAGACGGGATCATTATTTTGTCAGGACGCAAGGAAATGTTTGACTAAATTGGGTAAATTAGACAGAGAGGAACCCAAGCCACTCACCCATTACAGAGAGCCTGGCTCCATTGCTTTGGCGTGTCTCGCCGCTATACTTATGCTTGGTGATGCACCGGTACGTAGAGAGGGCGTCCTCCTTCTGAACATCAGAGATGTAAAGAGCCCCGAAGGAGGTCAGGGAGAACCTGTTACCTGAAGAAAAAACAGATTTAGCAAAGACAAATATTAATTTCCCCCAAAGGAAAAGTGCTGACAGACAGAAACATTGGGGGGGGAACAATGATCGTTCTGGTACCGATCCATTGTGCTCATCGCGAAACCTTATTGCGCTAAGAACAAACAGCTGCCTGAACAGTTGGCACTACCTGCCTGATAATGGCGCTTCCCAAAACCTGGCACTCTTTCAAGGCGTGGAGGACACACAGCGGTCACTTACACCACCCAGAGATAAAGCAAAGACAGATTTACTATCCCTCTACACACAATGTAAAACACTTATGCACTGCATTATCAATGGCAAACTGACTAACGTTCACACAAGTGCAGTGTAACAGAAATGGAGGGACAGGGGTCAAGTGTGCGACTTGTGATGGAAGCTGCCTGTTTTCACTGAATGGTAGAAGAGAGTGAAACCAGAAGCAGAGGAACATAGAAAGGAGTAATGAGAAATAGTCTATTAAGCCAGGTGCTTAAAAATTGTCAATGTTGCACATTTAATCTTGCCTATAGAAACATATATACACATTTTCTTTTGCTTACTGCTTGGATTTTTTGTTTTTTTTTAATTATTAGATATTACTCCTGAACCCTATGCCACTATTGAAAACATCATTAACTTTTTTTACAATTATAAGACCACTGATCCCTCTTTGTCTAACGCGTACACCACATTAATATATATGATATTATCTTATAGGACTGCCCGACTCAAGTGTGACATTTAAATACAGAATTCCTTGAGCTTTATCTTCTGCTAACCATAATTTTTCATCTTTTTTCACTTGAATCCAAACTACAGAATATCAACTGGATTGGCTCCCTTCACATGGTCCTGGTCATGGGTTTTATGAGCGTTTTATGAATAAATGTCTGTATTTGTCAGGATCTGGGAGAGGGCTGAACAGGTATGGTGAAAGCATGTGTATGTGTTTGCATGGAATATACCGTCTGACCCGAGAGGAGGCACAGGCTACAATTTCACAGCAGCCTTTGTTTGCCCCCCAGAACGAAGCCTTACAGGATAATAAGCACTTTAAGACCGCTACTCCCACAACACCGACGACTTGCCTGTCACAACACTCTGACATAGGCAGCGAGAGAGAAAGAGAGGGGGAGAGAGAGAGTCAGATGAAGCTGTCAAACACACAGTTTTGGTCTTTACCAGGGGACTGAATTCATCCCATCTGCAGGGGCATGCTCCTGATTCAACCACATTATTTCCCCTACTTTCTATCCATCTTAACTGAGTGGCTTCTTCAGAGAATCAGTCCATCTTTACACTCTCCATCTCTTTGTGTGAACCCTTTCCCCCTCTCACTCTCTCTCTCTCTCTCCGTCTCTTTTTCACTTTCCCCCCCTCTCTTTTTCTCTCTCTGTCTCCAAGCAGAGTGGCAGACCGAGTAAAATATTAATTACTAAATCACTGTGCTCCCTCAGCTTTTATTCATGCTGACTTGACTAGATAACGAGAAACAGAGCCAATGTGCATTAAACGCACACACTTTCCAAAAAACACACTCACACACAGATCTGCAGCAAAACATGCAGACATGCATGCACGTGGTCACCGAGTAGAAAATGGTGCAGTTGTTGGTGTTGCATAATGTTGTTTTTCACTTGTGCCACACTTTGCACTACACTTTAGTGTTAGAGTTTCTCTCTAGGGGTATGACAGTTTGATTTGCCATGTATTGAATATTTTTACACATACCTGAAGTCTGCCCTGATTTAACTCATCCATATTCATTAGGCAGCTAGAATGATGTCTCAAACACAGTCTTTCTCTATTGCATGTGATTGGAGAAAGACGTGAAGTACACAGTGAAATGCCCTAGTTGATCCAACAGTTTGTTTTTTCCCCTCATTGAAAGAGCACTAAAAACTAAACAGACATGCAAATTAGTGTGGGATTTAAACCTCGTCCAACTATTTTTGGTATGTTGACCTGGATTCAGGGAGTGGCCTTTTAATAGCAATCCAAGCTATCATTTGAGCATTTAGGTTTGCACACGCCATGAACTACGAAACCGAAAGGGACCATTAGGTTAAAAAAACATAGAAGCGCCCATGGACCTATAAAAATTCTCTGAACGAACTATTCGGAGGTTTACTGCACATATTTCTATCAACTATAAACGGTTCTTTATGGAATCCTTTCAGCCAGAAAGAAGCTTTTTGAAAGAAGCTGTACTGCCTCGAGGATGCACACAATTTTGTATGAGAGTTGGTCACAGTCTCAATGAGACCCATTCATTCACATGATTCCAGAGGGGAACTCTTTTTTATTTGTATTTGCTGAATCAGGAAAATAATGGACATTTATTACAAGAAAAAAAACGTTAAAGCTCGATTATCATACAATAGACACTGTGTTGGGCTTTTTTTAAATGTAGAAAATATCTAGGGGTTATAAAAAAATGTCCAATACTAGGATGAATGTAATTTATCTTAGTGTTTGCCTGAAATTTATAAACTGCTGATCCACAGCTCCTTGACTTTGTGTTGTCACACATTTGTTCCCTTTGTATGTAGAGCTTCAATGCACATCAGCCAATCAGAAGAGAGGACCATGAATAATAATGAGATGGACCAAAAAACAACCTGTACTCTCTGAGTACTCTCTGTAAAAATTTAGTAGAATTTTTGCACTTTAAATCACAAATAAATTATGATAGAGGATTTGAAACATCAAATACAATGCAGAAAAGTGCATATGACAAATACGGAACCTTTGAAAGGTACAGAAAATTTAAACTATTACAATTTTTGCATATTCTCAATCTTTCAAAATAGTATTCTCAATTTTTACAAAAATCATATATTGCAAGGGATAAAATATTTTAAAACCCGATTACAGAAATTAATATTTTTTTCCCTACATTTCTCTCCTCTCATACCTTTTCCAACTGTAATGGCTTTTATTGCATACTCAACATCCATTGCACAATAGCATCCTTATACGTTGTCAGGCTACTAATTCAGGATGTTTAGGATTAAGGATTCAGACCGGATGAAAGGGGGAATATACATGAGTGACGCCTATGAGCAACGCACTTAAAATCCAACTGCTGTAGTGACAGCAGGCTCAGTGCTGCAACTGTGTGTTTGGGGCATTACTCGTATTAAATCGTACCGTATGTCCTCAGCGAATCCTTCCCGTCTAATAAAGGTTTGCTTTCATTTTATTTTCTTATCCGACAAAATGCCCCGTGGCCTCGCACACTCACAACAGGCCAGACCTGCTGCTATGACAAATTCCAAAGCGGAATAATAATTAAAAAAAAAAGAAAATAATGTAAGTATAAATGTGTGAGAGAGAAAGAAAAAATAAAAGCATGACAGAGAGTCTATAAATAGGATATATACTATGTGGGTCCAAGACTGTGTGTGTGTGCTGTGTGTGTGTATGCACACGCGAGCTAGTAGCAGCCTCATTTTCTCACATGCAAATGAAGGCGTCGGCGCAAAGATAACGAGGCCCATATTTCCACCTCCTCAGTGGGGCCATTATTTATTGAAGCTCTGCATCTTTCCCTCTCCCTCCCACTCTCACGCTTTCTTCATCCTCTCCCTGTTGCTAGGGTCTTCTCACCAGCATCCTGTTACGATTTCAGTATACTTTCAGCAACTATTAAAAGCACAATGTGATTAGACTCATCAGATAAAGGAAGGTTTTGGGTGTAATAACAAATATTTTGCAAAAAAAAAAAGATATAGAATAACATACAGTCTTTTGATTTGCTAAATCTGGAGCTTTTTCTGGTTTAGTATTTAAAATAAGGATGATACTTCGGGAACAAGATCAACTGTTTTAGATGTTAAAATGAGGCTGTGAGTCTCACCTCCTCTCAGAAAGTAGTTAAAAAAATACTTATGGCCCGGTCATTAGCACTTTTATGTGCTGGTCTGAAACTAATTTCTCGACTCTCAACAGGAAACTAATTTAGCTCTTGGAAGTGAATCTGACCTACATGCTTTAGAGGGGCAATTTTCCACACTATCAGGACTAGTCTATTTTAAGAGACAACCTTTTTACTCTCTTAGCAGGAATTATCTTATTACTTATTACTCTTATAACCTGTGGGAAAATCAGCTTTTCTTGTATGTGAAAATGAACATGCAGTTATAGCTCTCAGTAAAAACACTGGTGTTCCTATGGGAGAACCCAGTATGGACCCCATATCTAATCAGTTTGGAAAAGGCTAATGAGCTATCGAACTCAGATCCTTGTTTTCCTTCTGGCAGATCACTACAATCTAATCCCTGGAGTCTTCATCTTACTCAACACTGTTGATGGTCAAAGGCAGTGGTTGGTTGCCTTGAAGGGGTTTCCCAGTTAAATGAAGGTTAGTGTGTTTTCTCAACCCATTATGATGACTAGAAGTTAGCACAAGGAAAAAAATGTGCCAAAGCAACTGAGGGTCAGAGGTTTCACTCCTCCACAAACTGACAACAGCGTGTATGCTCTGATAGAGGCCCGCAGCGCAATATGTTTATCCTTTTAAGTAGCTTGGAAGGAAATCAACTTTAAACACTCATTCAAAGGGTCATCTTAAGGTTGTACTGTATTCTCCTGCATTAGACGTCGACTGTAGATTAGTTGTGCATGTTTCACCGTCTCAGGTACCGCTCTAGTTATATGCAGCTAAAATACCTACTAATGTACTAATGCTTTAATATGAGGCCTCTTGTAATTGATATGAAGGCTTGAATGCTAATAATAATAGGAAACTCTTTTTTAGCGGTAACAAACTTTAAAAAAAAACAAAAGACAAACATGTGCAGTTGCTCTAAATTTTGACCAAACATTCAGTGCTGTAACCAATTTCTACACTACACAAGTGAAACCTAACAGGTGAAACTATCTTGTTTTTGGTACAATTATTCCAAATTTGATTAGAATTATTTCATTCCATTGGCAAATAATATATCTTATTTCAAGGGTTTCTCCTAATTTTGATCAATTTGGTCTTGTAGACAAGACTAACATTTTCCTAAAAGATTAACTTGACTAAAATCAAGAAAGAAATTTGAAATAAGCTAAAATATCTGCCAGTAGAATAAGAGAATTCTACTCAATATTGGGCTAATTGTGCCAAAATCAAATATTTTCACCTGATAAGATTTAAGTTTTCTGTGTAATTGTTATAGTTTTATGAATAAATTATAAATAAGAATTAATAAAGGGGAAAAATAAAGTAAGCAGAAAATGGAAATGAAAATGTAATAATAATAATAATGTTAGCCAACATCCACATTTATCTATTTGTTTCTTGAGCTGGGAAGTGATTTCATGTAACATGATGGTATCATTTTTCACACATACCACCACTGAAACACTAATACATACATGTGCACATATGCAAGAACACAAATGAGGCCACAATGAACATGAAAGTTTAGTTAGGTGCTTTGCAAACAATGTGCAGATGTTTTAAATCGAATGAGAGGTATCCTGAGTTTGATGTCATAAAATTGCATTCTGTATCGCTGCCTTACGCTGGCTCTCAACAGCAAGTTGCAGAGAAGAATTTGAAAGAAGGTGAGGAGAGACAGGTGAGGAGAGAGAAGGGAGGAGGGATGGATCAAAGACTTGTGACTGTCACAGAAAGAAGAAGAAAGAAAAAAAAAACAGCATATTCCGGAGATATTCTCTGTGGTGCTCACAAACGCAGACATGCTATGCACGCACACACATGCGCACACACACACAAAAATGTGTGCATACACACAGATTCACCAACCGAGCTTAAAATAGGACAACAATATTTCCCTGCTGGAACGAAAAAATAATAAACTATGTTATAAAATTAGCACTGTGGAGTCAGTGAATGGCACTAGTCCAGTTTTGCAGCAGAGGAATGTGTTAAAGCAGAAAATAAGCACCGGCACGGCCTCAGAGACTTGATTTAGGGAGGAATGAGTGGAGACGGGAAGAAAAGACAGTAGAGGAGAAAAGGGAAAGATGGAGAGCTGAGAGGAACTGTGGAGGAGATAACAGTCCTTGTCTGTGTGCTCCCCTCCTTTCAAACCTTCATGCAAAAAAAAGGGGGTGTTGCATCTGTATTCAAAGCGAGCGCCCACTCCACCCTCCCGTCGTTTTCTCCCCACTCTGCTGTGTACATTAAAAGCCCAAGTAGAAGCAGGTGTCAGCCAATTAAATATATACACTTTCCTGGCTTTTATTCTGCTGCACACTTACTTAACATCTCTGAATGGTGCCCTCTTAACTCCTTTCAATTCACATTCAAAGCAGGATTTATTGGCACAACTGATGTGTAACAACTAATTGTGCATCGGGAGCCCACCCCGCTGCATCTCCTCCATAAAAGAGACTTTGTTAACACGACCCAACTGTTCAGACGGAGCACGAGTCACGCTGCCAGTTGAGGCTACACTGCGTGAGCAATATCAGCATCTCGGCGCTCGGTCCTCTTCGTCTCGTTCTCTGGAAAGGGGCCGAGAGACGCGGGACGGCGGAGGGGGAGAAGGAGATGGAGGAAGCCGCGGCTCTGTCATGTTTTCATTAAAAAGCCACGCTTCGCTGTCTAATCCTAACTGCTGTCCTCTTTCCTAACCAATTCTGACTGCTTACCTCGTCTTTCAATCATGCCCTCTCTCTCTCTGCCTGCCCCTCATCGCAGTGTTGCGCTGCGCAACAGACTCACGGTGGGTAAAGGAGATGCCGGAAAGTTGAGGGTGGTGGGGGGTGGGGGGCAGAGGTGAGGAGCGGACAGGGCTGGAGTTTGAGGAGAGCAGAGAAAGAGGCAGAGTAGACAAACAGAGCAGAGTCCAGTTTCTACTGTGATGGGACCACGTCTCTTCTGCTCCACTGACTCCTCTGTCCCAATTTGCCCTGTGTGACTTTAAACAGTAAACACTGGGGGAGGGGATGATGTGGAGGGGTATTGGGGTGGGGGCGGGCGGCCTACGGAGAAACTGAATGGACAGCGGGGAGGGGGGAACGGACATAAAATCCGTTCGTATGCAAAAGACGTCGTTCGCGTACATATAACTCAACACAACGTTGCGGAGACGCCCCATAAACCCGTCCTAACCAGACAGGCAGACGATGCTGCATAAAGCTAAATGGACCATCTCAGATAGAGGGAGCGGCGAGGAGATTAAGCATCAGTAGAGGCATCAGAGGAAACGAGGGATGGAGGGGAAAGAGGGTGGGAGGATAGGAGAGGAAAATGGTGAGAGATGTAGAAATAGGACTCCATTATTCATGACGTGTGTTTCATGTGCGTGGTGACATCTGGGACAGCAGTGATAATGAGAGTCCCAGGAGAGAGAAACCACACACAACACACACACACACACACACGATGCACCACACCACACAGAAAGCGTGCCACCATGGTCCAAACACCTACCCTGAACTGGATATCCCATTACCTTGTATTGAACTGTTAATTGCACATGTTCATGATAAGGCTGATAAACACTGAAGTGGCTCTGTTCTTTCAACAAAAAAATTCTCCCAGCTAAACTAAACATCCAGTAGCTGAGCTCTCGTCCCTTCACCTTGTTTTGATTTAGCCACAGATAAGAGACAGTGGTGGATATATGGTGTGTGTCTGTCATCATGTGTGTCTGTGTGTATGTGTGTGTGTGTGTGTGTCATGCGGTGTACTCCAGCTTAGCCCATGGCCCGGGGCAGTGAGCAGCATTAGCGGCACTGAGTGAGCTGCCTGGTCCCTCCCTATTAGAGTGCTGGTGGCAGAGGAGTGTCACTGCCCAGCATTGAGGGGGGGGGCTAACTGCTGCACAAACACCACCAGAATAGGCAATCAAAATCCTTCAACAAGCCAAATAACAATAAATATACTCAGAAACAAACCGTCCACATCAAAATAGTTATCACCATTGTCATTGTTGTCATCATCATCATCACCAATGGTGCTGATAGTGTATCACATCTCAACAACACCATTTTATGAACCAAACAAATATTCTATTCATCGTTTCAATAATCATTAGATTAATGACAGCAAAATCTCGCCTACTCTTGTCTCTTGTCTCAGTATGATTGATAGATCTGATTGTTATGTGTTTTTTTAACAATTAATTTATTAAAAAAAAAAATCCACAAACACGGTATGTTTTTTAAATTTTTTAATTTTTTAATTTAAATTTCTTCTACACTCTGATTTGACATTACATTTATTTTACTTAGTTTTTAAGTTTGGAGTAAACCAAACACTACTCAGTCAGACTGACCCTCAATGTATTTACACTATAAATACAAAAGGAAATACTGAATACAGTTCACTTTGTATGTCCCCTAATAAATATTATTTATATAAAATAAAGTCCCTACAGTATATGCAGGACACTGAATTGCTGAAGTCTAAACAGAGGGTCACTGAGAATGGAATAGAGAGAGCAAACATGCCGTAACCTTGTTGAATTATTGACTTGCTTACACATGACATTTACTATGTAAATACTAATCCAGCGCACCGACAAACAACAGCCGAGCAACTTCGCACTCTTTTCCCTCCGACTTTTCTATCACATTAACCCTGGAAAAGCGTTGAGATCCACTCACCGTCCCCGCCCACCACATTCAATCAAGGCCCCGCAGTGCTGATCTGGCCTTTACATGTGTTTGGACAGCTAATAGAGAGGCGGATCAATAGGTCTGATTGAGAGGTCATGTACGAACATGACACTTAGATGACCACCAGGGATCCCATTTGATCCATGATCATGTCTGTGGTCCGTCTCGGGACAACCAGCTGCATCAACGGTAACAATGTGAAGAAGAAATCTCTCCATTAGTGTCATTTCAATGTGCAATCTATCAAAAAATCAATCACAATGTGGATTTAATCTAGTGTGGCTATTTGATCATAAGCATTGGGTTCTAGTTTTTATGTCCCTTATTATACTAAAAAAACAGGAAAGTGGGCACAAACCATATAATAATGTTGTTATAATATAAGGATTAGTGGGAAAATGACTAAGAAAAGGATGGAGAGGGCAAATCAGGATCAAAACGTGTTGCCACTGCAACTGTTGAGTAAATAAGCATTTCCTTGAATACAATTTCTAAGTAGAGCCTGCTATAATCTCCCTGCACTAATCCGTCTTTCTCTAGCCTAAACAAAAGCGTGGAAGAAAGCAGGAGAAAAGGGGTGAAAACCTCTTACTCAAATCCTATTTCTTAACCCAATCCAGGCCACATAAACCCTCTTCTCTCTTTCTTTAAGCCTTGACACAAGCTTTCCTGCTTTCGTTTCCCTTAGTGACTCCAAGTGTGTGTTAGAGGTGAAGATTTGGGCAAATGAGAAGTTCAGAATAATAAATATCTTTTATGGAGTGGGTGAGTAGAAGTTATTTAGTTAGACTCTTGATAAAGTAGTTGGAAAATAATAAATAATAATATGAACTTGAATCTAGAGAGAAAAATGGAAACTCAACAAATCCCGAAGATTTCCTGCAATAGAACAATAATAATAATTACCTTAAAAAGGAAAAGAAATTTAAAAAGATATGTCCTGTATCACTTACATTAACCCATTGATTCATGATTTTGTCTGCTGTGTATTACAAGTCGTGGTAATACTGTTTTTCCCACATCCAAAAAGTTAATTTGGCGAATACAGTGTCATCGTAACCAATAGAAATGATGGCAAAAATAAGACCCTAGTTTTAAATAAACTGTAATTATCTTTTAAGACACATGATTAAAAATGTGTAAATCAAAACCACAGTGTGCCAACTCTCTTACTTTCCTCACACAGACTGGCTTGAAGGGCGAGATAGTGGCCAGACTTCTGTCAGAGTGATGTGCTCGCAGGGGCTTTCCCATCTCTCCCTCTTACACTGATTGACACTGATACACTGTAAACATGCTCATACTGCCTATGTGTGTTAGTCTGTGTGTGCGTGTGTGTGTGTGTGTGTGTGTGTGTGTGTGTGTGTGTGTGTGTGTGTGTTATAGAGTCCATGCAGTAGAGACACAAAAGGAAAAAAGGCAGGGAAAGTGAGAGAGGCGGCCATAGTGTGTGTGTACATTTCTGTGTTAAGTGCACGTGAGCGGGCGTGTGCAGTAGTGTGTAAATAGTCAATAATAGCCGACACTTGTCAGCCCTCTGCTCTGTACACACAAAGCCCGTGGTTGGGCCATTGTTGAACTCCGCCTCTCTACGCTACCCCCCCATAACTGGGCCTCTCAAGCAGAGATAATTATGCCTATTGTGCCCCTTGCGCACACAGACGACACACACGCGCGCACGCACGCACGCACGCACGCACGCACGCACGCACACACGCACGCACGCACACACACACACACTTGTTTGTGCTAATTAACACACCCACCCACGTGCCTACTCAACCTAACTGAGTAAAAGATGGCTGCCAGCACCCCATCTGTTCCTGCCCTGCTCCTTCGTCGCTCTCAGCACACTGGGGCAAACATTAGATGGGTAAAATTGTCCAGAGAAAATGCAAGACACTAATAAGAGGTGAAGCAACCTGCAGAACAACTGCCATTGAGGAAAATGTCGAGACACACAAGGTAAAAACTTTGCACGGAAAATAAAGCATCATTTTCTTCTTCTTTGGGGATACCCCTGTATTATACCCTCTTGGCAGGACTTAAAGAAGAATAAAGAAAAGATTCTGAAAGTGCAACTCCCATTTACCTTTTAGGTCTTATATCTGAGAAAAGAGACTCAGGAGGTCACAAGGTCAGGGAAAAATACTTATTTAAATACTTATTTAAATGTTGGTATCATTAAGAAATGGATAAAAAGTGATTAACCAAAATGTAGCGTATCGAATAGAGGTAATGCTCAATACTAGGTAGATTTTTTGTCTCTATTAAGAAAAGATTTGTGAAGTAAAAGACACTGAAAAGTGTAGATTATCAATCCCTGTGGTTCAGGCTAAAAACCAATTCAACATTCATACATTAATTTAATATGTATTACTCTCCAACAGGAGAAAAGAGACAGTGGTAAAAAGTGGGGAGATTTAACTGAACTTAACTTGTAATTTGTGCTTGGTTTCGCTATTGATTGTGGTTGTCATAGTAACCCTTCATCACCTCCGGTAAGGGTGGTGTTTGACTTTCACTAAACGGCTGCTGCCGCAGACACTGCATTGTATATTTATGTCCCTCACTGGCATGGGTTGGTTAAAAACAGCCAATCCTGCCATCTGATGGATGGGTGCATCTCAACTCGAGGTCTGCATTATGGGTTCGTTGAAAACGTCAGGCCAGCGCAAATGTTCCCTCATTGACATGATGTGGCTGTTGATCTTTCTCTCTCGGCATGTGAGCGAGAATGACAGAGTTGCATTGAAAAAAAAAGAGGCGGAATCAATTTGTGGAGCTCGGTTTTCACCACAGATTGGTCTATGTGTGGTAAACATTGCACATCTTTTGGTGAATTGCTTCATCTGCACTCATGCCCCCCCCACTCCGTGTCCATCGGCTGTTGAAGCTAAACAGACTGTTTATAGTCCTCGAATGTTTGAATCGATTCTCAAAATGTCAGAATCTAAACAGCGCTACACTTCAATGAGGAAAAAAAATGTAAATATATATTTCATCTTATTTTGCAATTCTGGAATTAGCTGCCATACAGTATGTTTGCATGTGTGTTGCATAAAGTGGGACTTTATCAGCCGCATGATTTAGCCTTAATTGTCGTCGTCCCCGCCCTGCTATGTGCCACATGGAATAGAGGTGCAGAGGAGGAATTGTGTGAGACCAGTGACGGTGACAGTGGATGGGGTTCTGTACCACAAGCCCTGGGGACACCACGTGCTCCCCGGCGTCCTCTGCCACTCACACCACGTTCTGCACCACGGCCGCCTGAGCAGCGCGCAGCCTTAATGTAGCCGGAGTTAATGTTTAATGAGCGACTCCGTATTCAGGCAGGTTCATGCAAAACATGAAAATGGCTTTATTGTGTTTCTTCTGAAGCGAAAGCACGCGCCCGAGTGTGTGTGTTAGAGTGGTGTTTACAAGAGTCTGCGGCGTCCCAGACAAGTGTATCTATTAATATATTCCTGCTCCGAGTGCACAGGCACAGATTTACAAACAGACATTGTGTCCTCACACACCACTGCTCTCCATGAGGTCCCTCTGCCTCTGTCACCTCCCTCCTTGCTGCACCTGTGTGGAACCCTGTGACACTAACTTTTTAATTACTGAGAGGAAGCAGCATTATGGATGTGAATCCATACACAGACGGAGTCCAACTAACAAACACAATCGGTTCCGGGAGGCTGTTCATAAGCTAAATTGTTCGTAAGTTGTTACATATTCAATTTCAATCCAAATTATCATTTGAGGTAATTTAAAGTCCATAACTACTCTGTAGTCTATGCGCATATGGAGCAGTGCTGCTCAGCGTGGCTTGTGGCAGAAAGTGGAACTATCTGCGGTTGTTCATAAATTGGATGTGTGTATAGTTTTCAATGTTTCAGCAAGTTTCTTCTGCTGTCAAGCTCTAGTATCATTCTGTTCACTGTTAAATATTAAAACAAATATCTATTTTAGACAAAAAAACATACTGTTGTCTTTTTTTCAATCCTTTGCATTAATTGCTAATGATGTAGATTCTAGTAAACACTGTAAGTGTGTGTGTGTGTTTGGTTGTGCTTTTGCTGAGCTTCCAGCAAAGACCCCAGGGGCAAAGGATTGATCAGTAATGTAGCCTGTAAGTGACCTCGCCACCCAGTAACACCCATTAGGATCCAAGCTTACATTAAGGCCTAATCCTGACCGGCCAGCGCAGGGTTAAATCCAACCGTACTTTAACAACGGGGGCAAACCACACAAATTGAATACACCTTTCCTTTTCATTTCTAATCTCATCCGTACGCTGTAATTATAACATTTTACTGAGTTTTATCACCATGTGTATCAAATTACTGTGCAAATACATAAACAAGACCAAGCTGTGTGGCAGGTGGATTAGATGGAGCATAGTTGGGCATCTTCTGTGGACTACCATGTGGCCGCAGCCATCTGCTGGTCCAGTCTCTATTCATCGGAGCCACTCATTAGCTTTCTGCTGGTTAGACTGGCGGTTGTTCGATCTGCAGGATGAACCCTCTCTGTGCCTTTTAATTCCCGTCCACAAACTCTCCATCTCTCTGTCTCCGCTCCAGCTCTCCTCCTTCAGATCACTGCTCAGACTAGCAGGCCTCCATTGTCTCGTGAGGGTCACGCACACACACACACAGGCACGCACAAATACATGCATACACGAACATGAGGCTTAACTACAGGCATGGTATGGGACAGGAAAAAGAGAAGGAAATAGGTCAGTCTGCCTGCACCCCTCCCCTCTTAAACCCCCTCACTGTCCTGGCTGGACAGGAAAGTGGGGCAGGCAAGGGGACACACACATATAAACACACATACACGGCTCCAGATGGGAAACGTGTGTTTGACAAAATGGAACCTGTTGGGGTTTAGAGGGCACGGCCTCGGAACATAACATGTTGTGTTATGTCATCACCTTCGACCTTTAGGCCCGTATGTGATTGTGCTGCTGATCAGAGTCTGAATATAATGACTCCTCCGCACAAAGGCACATGTAAGTGAAGAGGAAATATGTGATCTAGAATTATGTTTTCAAGTCAAAGTGGGCAGTGCTACTCACTTTTGTATTCTTAGCCTGTTTTTAGAAGAGAGGAGGGAGAACAGAGAGAGTGGAGGTGAGACAGGAATGAGGTGTGATAGGATTCAGCCTCAGGTGGAGGACACGCATCACTACCTTGAGGCACCAAAACTTGTTTTCTTTCATTTTCATTGTTTTATATTGTAAATATATGAATCAAATGTTGCTTGTGCTTTTTCAAATAGTCAATGCAATTAATCAATGCATAAAAAAGTTGCAAGTTTGTATTTTGAACTGCACTCTACATCCCACTAGTTCCCCTTTCATCCCCAATCCTCTTCACTTCCACTTCGCTCTAAAGGTAAGTTACAATATGGTACTACAGTAGTTTTTAATTTTCTTTTTATTATATATTGTATACTAATGTTTATGTGTTGTTTTATATCCTGTAATTGTTTCTGGTAAGTCTTAGGGAATAGCACTTCTTATTTAGAGTAGTAATGGCATTTAAATTACCTCAAATGGCAATTATGGATTAAAATTTAATATATAATGACTTGCGAATAATTTAGCTTACATACATCCTCTCAAAACCTATTGTGATTTTAAGTTGGCCACTGTCTGTATTGCTTTTGAAATGTAATAATGAACATATGCTTTGGATTTTAAAAGACAATGTACCATTATGACCAGAGTGCCATTAAACACCCTGGGCATTATTAATATTATATAGATTATATTATAGACTAACCTGCTCAAAATCTGTGTCCCTTAAAGTCAGGCATGAGAGAATAAGAAACTGTGAGGGGTAAGCCAGGTGACCACCCACTCACTCTCATGCAGACAGCTTTCAGTCACAAAATCAATTTTATTTTCACATCTTCATTAAACTTATGTAGACCGTCCTTTCCTGACCAAGAGGGAGAAAAATCTGGTTGATGTAGGAGAGAAGAGGTGAAGATCAGCATCATTAATGTTTTGCATTTTCTCTTTATATAATCTAATGTATCTAATGTGTATAGATATTCACTGTATATTTAAGGGTGCATATCACTTGTTTGCATACCCATGTGAGGGAGTAGTTACAATGTTCAGATTCTTGTTGTTCTGCATATTACAGAAAAGTTTTGCAGCTGAGAGGTGAGTGTGTTGATTGGCCGTAAGTATCATGAGGTCACAGTTTTGATTGGCGGGGAGGTCCGGGTCAAGGTCGAATGCGGCCTCACTGCGCCTGCTTGCTGTGGTTGTGCGTTTGCAATGCTGCTGCTGTTGTTGCTGAGTTCAGTGAGCAGCTCCCATGTTCAACATCTGATCCTCACACTCACTGCTCATCAACTGACCTATATACCCCTAATTACACACAGCAGCCTCATATACACTGCTACACCCAGCACATAGAAACCATAAATACACACACACGGAGGACTGGCAAATCACAACTAGATCAACTGTATGCATGTGTGTGGGAATCATGGGAGGTTATCCTGCTACTCAAACATGACAAGATGTAACAAGTCAATGAGCCAATCAGAGGAATGAAAAGAATCACTGTTAATTTTGAGGTGAAACAGCAAAATCGAAAAAAAAAAAATAATGAAATGAATGTGGCTTAAAAACACCAAAAAAATATGATCTGATTCAATAATTAACCAACAGACAATTTACAAAAAACAAAAACACTTAAGAATGAAAGTCAGTTTAAAGAAAAATAACTTTCTGAGCGTTTATAGTACAAGCCAGAAATTGAAGTGTCTGTTGTGGTTGAAAGACATAAACAAAATGGATGTAATTTATCAGTTTCACAATTTTTGATTATTCCAACAAAATAGTTTCTTAATGTAGTACACAAAAATGTCAGAAAATAACAAACTACTGCACCATTGGTGCATGTGTATGTGTGAGACTGTCTCTGTGTGTTTTGCATACATATAATATAAAACGCCATCTGCCAGGACCTGAGGCCGTTCTTGCCCTACTACCCTCCTTGCTTCTCTTCGTTTGGTTCATTTTCCCCCCTCTAATTCTCAACCCTCTTCCCTGCATTGTTATTTCCAGCATTTTAAATGTACAAATTGTGAAAGGACAACCATGCATACATCTTAAAACACCGCATATAATCACATAATCAAATATACATAATGCATTTGAAAACAGCTAGACAGCACAAATAAACACTAATGAAAACATGTTTCTCCCTTTCTCACTGTTACACACACACACTCACAGACAAATGAGGTTAATGAAGATGAATGTGAGGCCACAGTACTATTGACATCCAGTGTCTCTAATTGTGGCCGTGTTCTTCAAGGGCATGGTGGTAAGACAAGCAGGGAGAGGACAGAAATAGATCTGATGAGGAAAACTGTGGAATAGTCATGCGACATAGTGTCAAACACAATTAAAGTCAGGATTTGACATTAAGGGAGGGGGAACTGTATGTGGTGAGATGTAAAAGTATTGACAGCAAGGAGGGAAATGTTTAAGAAACGAGGAGGAGGAGGACAGAGGAGAGTGAGGGAGGGAGGCTATTCGAGCAGGAAGGAGAAGGAGGAGGAGGAGTGGGGGGTCCAGATCAGTGATCCAGAACAGTGAGCAGACAGAAGACACGAGTTAAGAGTTCAGTCAAACATAGAGGAGAGAGACGCATCGACTGTGTACACACACACACACACACAAGATAAAGACGTACCCAAATCCTGAAATGCCTACCAACCTACCCACTCCACGATCCTCCGAATTTATTCATGTGATGTCTTACCTGGGACAATGGAAACAGTGTCTCTCTCCCAGGACACAACGCTGACATACTCCTGCACAGCAGCGGGGATGAGGCACTTAAACACAGCTACGTTGCCCCGCATTGACCGCTGGTCCGCCACCCGCACGGTGTAGGGCTCCCTGAAAACTGCACAACACATGATGTGAAGGTTCCTGATATCTCAGGTAACATTAATTTAATCCTGAAAAGATCAACATAAAAGATATGAATGTAGACAACATGTTATGTGTTATGTTTATATTAATGTGTGTGATCTTGTAGCAGTTCAGTGTTACTGTTCTGACAAGAAAAAACTACTTGTTTACCTCATCAAATACACAACATTATAACTCTAGAGAAAAATATTGTTTCATCACTTAGAGCTGCTCTTCACATTTATCCAATGGAAATTATTAGCCTACTCTTGTGTTTTGAAATCTTGCACAAATGGTGCAAGCTGCCATTAAAAAGGAAATGATTTTCCAGATTTGGCATGACATCATCATGAGGCATTGATCTAGTGTCTGTTGTACAGGACCTGATGAGGATACAGGATCAGGGAGCAGCACATACATAGTAAGCTAAAGGGGTATTGGTGCTTCAGTTTATGCAGGTTCATGCAATATTTCACACTCTGTTGAATGAGCAGGGACTCATTAGCAAAATCACATGAAAGCTAGGACGTATCCGAAGGTTGCTAAGAAACTGGTTTGGAGTCCCTTCCCTGGTAACAGAAATGATGACAGTGTGCATACATTCCTGCTGCAAGAGGGAAACACATGCAATTGCATGGAAAATCTGCATTTTCTATAAACAGATGAGTGGAATAGGACAGCTCTGTGGAGGTTCGCTCAAAAATAATACAGAATGAGCCAGCTGTGATGTGAATGTGCGTAAACACTGTTGTCGTTAGCAATGATGCAGATAAGGTGATTCCAATAAAATCACAGTTTATGGCTGCAAATCTAAGCCCCAGAAAACCAAAATTCGACGTCTTGCCCGACCACTCTTTGCACACCAGAGCCACCGGGGCCCGGCAGAGGCCGCTGGCTGCAGGATGTTTGGTTCATGCTAATCCCTCGCCTCCTGAGGCCAGGCTTTCGGGTCATGTGGGAATGAAGGCAGCAGCCGGCTGGCATGCAGCTCAGGTCCTGGCTCAAATCCTCAACTTGGCGCTAGTATTATTATTAGAATGAATATGAGTATTAGTTCAGTTCGGTGTTGGGAGGCAGAATATGAAAACAGATGTTGATGGCAGGAGGGAAGGGGGAGGGGCTGACTGGTCTGTATGAAGGGGGGGAGACACAATAGTTGCAGTATCATCCGGCTGCAGCTTTACTTGATGTAAAATCTGCAATCAAATTTCAGTTTCTTCTTCCTGTATCCCCGCTTGTTCTAGAGCTGGAAAAACCCAAAGCCCCAGACGTACTCTTTTACTTTAGATGAGGTCTGGCTTATGAAAGCAGCCTCCCACTGCCTAATCAATGGAAAGCACCAATTAGGTTTGTTAATGAGAGATAATTAAAGAAGTGTGCTGTGCTTATATTTAGTCTAGCACAAGAGGACAGTTTGAAGAACGAGGGAGCTGGGAGGAGAAGGAGGACAGACGAGAGAATAAGATGGCAACAGAGGCAACTCCTGGTCATATTTTCCAGAAATAGACAATCTCTCCTGGTGTTTATCGAGTAATTGTTGTGGTTGACTCCTGAAAATTATAATTTCTTCTGTGATCACCAAATAAATTGCTGATAGCTTCAAAAAGGGTCTTGGAATATTGTTGTATGGATACTAACATAGTTCTCAAAAATTACTTTTACTTCTTACAAACCTTTAGAAGTTGAATTGGGTTATATCATCGAAAGATCACACTAGACTTGCTACTTAACCCTAAGTACTGTCTAGGACTGTGTTTTGGATTTCGTTCTTCCAGATGGTGTGCTGCCATGTAGACGGAGTTAGAGGGGTTGCGTCTGTGTAAAGTGCAGCAGTTCGTCGCCAGCTCAGTCAAATAGGTGTGAGAGAAGGCTGAGGCCTGGTGTAGTAGCGATGCAGATGTTCTCTCTGCAGACTGTGTTCTAGGTCAATCTGTGTTCAGATGGAGACGGGCTATTTTAGGGCAGGTGAATCTGTGTGTGGGGTGTGGGTTGGGCTTTTTTCACAGCTGCCAATCACATCTGCTCTACTTTATGCCTTTAGAACTGTCACTTTATGCTCCATTCCTCATCATGTTGAGTTTCACTTTTGGTCCAGAACACCCCCGTCTTCAGCCTCTTCTTTGCTCTAAGACTTATTCCCTTCCGACTTCTGACTCACCAGCTTTGATGCGGATGTTGGGGCTGCGGATCTTGCCCGCCTGGTTTTCGGCGGTGCAGAAGTAGTCGTTATCGTGGATGTAGCTGTTGTAGGCGGAGGGCGAGAAGGGGTACAGTTGCAGGGTGCCATTGGCATGGACGTGGCGGATGTGGGGCACGTCGTAGATGTCGTCGCCGGTGGCCAGGTACCAGCGCAGTATGGCACTGGGGGTGCCCCCTGCTGGACAGGGCAGGGACACCCCCACCGAGCTGGAGTAGGTTACCCTCTGCAGGGAGGCATTCACAAAGTACAGCCTGGTAGAGCCCACATCCTCACTGTGTACTGTAGGGACAGAACACAACACAACGTCAGGAAAACAAATCGCAGCTATTGACTGGCGTCATATTGATGGTTGAAACACGGAGAGAATGGGACTGTCCTTCAAATGTGTTGCAAAATAATCATAACGAATGTATGTCAAATGTCCAGCTGCAAACATCAGTCATGTGATGCAGAAAGCCAGGGATTTGGGCTAAAGCTTGTGGTGGTTTAGGTGGATTGTTGGGGGAGGAGCCTGTTACCTCTGTATAGTGTGCACACATACACAAACAAATAAAGAGAGAGAGAGCGAGAGAGAGAGATAGGAGGGAACACACTGATAGGTTATGTGATTGGAATTTCTATGCCAGACACAGAGATTTAAGTCTATTTAATCTCCTTACATATTTAACACACAAACACACACACGCACACACACACTTGCAAACACACACACACACACACATGCACAGGAATGTTCCTCATTGGCACCCAGATTAAACACATACAGCTCCATCAGTGGAAAGAAGAGTGAGAGTGGAGAAAGGAGGAGGGGAATCTCTGAAATTTGGGGTCATTATTGAAAAGATTAGAGGAGAAATGAGTGGGGGGGACACTGCTGACGGACAGATGTGGATATTAACCACCTCTGATTCTCAATTATGTCATCCAATACACACACACATATCCCACCAAGTGTTTGACCCTGATAATGTTCAGGACAGCTCAGAAAGTCCTGGTAGATCTAAGAGATACGGGAGAATAAGGAATTTATTTTATTTTCAAATTGAATGAAATTACCAACTGACATACAATTTAATCACAATTTCTTTTTTTCAATAAAAAAATGATTTGCCTTGACATTCAGAACAATGTCAACATTTGAATAAATGAATAAATTTGAAATGATAAGTGTACATTTTCAGTGGTTTTATTATATTACATTTTACTTCACAGAATATATTTTAGATGAGTTTTGATTGAGTTACTGATTGTTCACATTTGATTTAAATATATAGTGAGCAAATTTAAATGACATCTCAAAACGTTTTACTAAAGATACAGGTGTTTTAGCGATCAGTCGCAACAGGTTTATGTTGTTTTGCTGTGAGATGAGATGGTCTTTGTGGTCTTATATTTAATCCTCACTGATGACGTGCTTTCAGATAGTATAGCCTGTATATTTTGTTCTACATGTTTGCAGTCAATCATTTCAATCAACCATTTGTGCTACACTAGGATAATTTTGTTAAAAACTTACACAACAAAATAGTCAAAAGCACGTAAAAGGTGAAGTTCTGGGAGTCAAACAGCCTGAAAAAAAACATGTCCATTCAGCAAAAATTGTCATGTTTTCTGACCGACTCACAGACAACTTCTACATCTGTGACGATAACGTTTCCATGAATCAAACATTTAAGCCACACAGCCTGGATTCAGAAACTGGGCCTTAAAAAAAGTTGTTTGTATTTCTTTGAATTTATGATCTCACAACAGTACAGTCGCCCCTCATCTCCCTCAAATGATTTTTGGTATTTAAAGCCATAAATATATTACGTTTGGGATATCACAACTTTAAAATGAAACCCAAAAAGGTTTCCACAGTTTGGGATCTTAAAAGTTATGAGTAGTATAGACAGAAAAATATGGAATAAATCCTGGTAGAATCATCAACACCAACACTGTCACTGTGCGGGCACTAAGCTCAGAGTACCAGATCTTAGAGATGCAAAGATGCATATCTCTTTCATCCAGGGGGGAACTCAATAATTCCAGCTTCTTTTCGATGTCGTCCTGGACTAAAGATTGATAAATCTGGGCGACATGTTACAGATGGTATATGGTATGTGTCTGGCAGTCCAGTGGTGGGCTGAAAAAACCAGGTCAGACTCCCTCCCCTCTGCAGATTACTGATAATGGCCCCTGAGCATAAAGCCCATATTAAAGATTGCAATATCTATAATCTCCCAATGGGGGGACAGGACTAAAGTGGAGGAGTGAGGGGTCACCCTGAGAGCTCGGGGGGGCTGGGCAGCAGGAGAACCTTTCCAACAGTAGATTATATAGCCTGGGGGCATGGGCACTGGGGGGGCTGGGGAGCACTAGGGACTGATGGAGCGGGAAGTGGAATAGAAAAGGGGATCAGAGCAAACTCCCACCACTCAGAGTCTGTCAAAACCAGGCGAATTACACACGCACTCCACCAACACACACACACACACACACACACACACACACACACACACACACACACACACACACACACACACACACACACACACACACACACACACACACACACACACACACACACACACACTCCAGAAGCAGCTCTCAGCGCTCAGTCACACTGGGAGGAGATAGAACGGGTTGCCATGGTGGCACTAGCACTTGAAAGCTGTGACTGCATAAAAAAAAAACAATGCAACAATTTAACCTAACAACAGTGACCCACTGAACAACTTAAATTTAGATGCTTTAAGTCACCAAATCCCAGATTTTGTTCCACACTGTTCCACATATTTGCAGGTGTCAAGAACGAAAAGCTGCTGAGGTGAGCAAGTGTGTTTGAAATGCGTAAAAAGGTGAAAACGGAGCAAAAGTCGGCTACCTACATGGAAAGTCAACGCAAGTGGCACTCAGATGGTACGAGAGAATTGTGTAGCAATGGCTGACATGCCAGCCACGTCCGAGTCAGTCAGAGATCGGATAAACACCTGCTGTTTAAGTAAGTCGGGGTCACAGCGTCATTACTGCGTCACATTGGGTGCTACTCTGCAAACAGAAACATTACATGCCACACACCATCACAACAAAATGCTACCTGTACCAACAGTGAAATATCATTGACACATTTTTACCATGGCTAGATCCAAATGAAATTGTGCTTTAATGTCTTAAAACATTTAGGAAACGATGAGTACTGTGAACAGCCCTGAAAGACTCGTGTGAGCTTTTTGCAGTTAAGCTAAAGTCAGGTCACATGTCTCCATGAATCTATGGTGATTTAACTATATTGTCTGAAATACAAAGAAATTTGTAAGTAGGTTTGGTTATAACCATGTGAGACAACAAATAACATTCATTTCTGGTGGCACCACCTTTCTCAGCTGTGTGTGTCCAAAAGGATCTGACCCGATCAGCATGTGGACAACCCACACGATGATCTCAGTATTGAACAAAGCTGTGAGGGGTGTCCAGCGTGGCTGCTGAAGCTCACCTGCCCCCAGGAGGGGGGCTTCATCAACCCCGTTCAGACACCAAGCCAGAGAGGAAAAACCAGCCCTCACACTGGAAGGTGTCGGAGCACCGGCGGTGCCGCTGGAGCTAAAGCTTTAGGCTGTCACAGCTGCAGCTACTATTTTATACATCCTGCCGGAGAGCCATGCATGAATATGTATGTGAGAGGCAGAAGTCATAACCTATGCAAGGTTTCATCATGCATAATGCAGCTGATCTACGCCTCTCCGGGATGTGAGTGTGCACAGAAGTGCGTGTACACACACACAGACACACACACAGGACATGACACAACATTCACAACTGTATTGTGATAAGGAGGTAAACAAACCAAAAGAACTCCCAATCTTTCTCACACCCATAGCTCATGTGCCCAACCAAGAGGGATAACACCAGCACCAAATGTTCTTCTACTTCTTCTTCTATCTTCCTTCCTCAATCACTTAATATTTACTTCACACGGTGAAATAATATCCACAGCATGCCATCTTCATTTGATTTAACGATCAAAATCGCTGCACTTCATAAAGGTCAAAAGTAAAAAGTAATGACGCAACATGCACATCTGTCATGCCTTCGACCTCCCGCTCCTCACAGGTTTTGGAAAATGGCTTAATTTCCAAACAGATCGTAAGTGTCTTATGATGTATTTTCTTCTTAACGTCTCACATCTCTCAGGTGTTTTTTTGGGGAGAGACTTTTCCAAGTTGTGTTTTTGATATGAAAATTGTGTGGAAACATAAAGCGGTGGAGGAGGAAGTGGGAGGAGACGCACTGTAAGAAGGGGTGTGAATTGAATATTGGTGGGCTGCGGGGAGATAAAGATAGGTGTAAGCTTATGGATAATCCGCAGGGGTCTGGCATAAGTAGGTGGTTGGTGGGTGGAGAAGTAGGGGGAAGGTTGTTGGGGTTACATCTAATCAACGGAGGAGTATCACAGCTCCCCACCCACTGTCTTTCTGTACACCATGTCCCCAACAATCTGCTCCCCACCCCACCCACCCCCCCCGGCCTGTGCTGTGTCAGTAGAAAAAAAAAAAGTGTGCTACTTCAGCAGTCCCCTGGGACCTGCTCCCCCTCACATCAAAGCAGCCAGTTTCTCTCTTAATGTGAATATCAAATCTGTGGATCACAAGTCCCAGCACAGTCTGCATAAACTGCCCCTCCCCCAACCTTTAATTCTGCCTAGTGATGAGGGAGAGAGAGGGAGGGGAGTTATTGCGAGAGGAAGCGATGGAGGGAGGGAGGGAATGAGAGAGAGAGAGAGAGAGAGAGGGGAGATGGAGATGGGAGATGGAGATGGAGAGAGATCCAACAAAAACAACTACTTGCTTCAGAGATTTGACATTCGCCGAACACACCCTCCTTCCGAAAGTGTGCAGCGCTAGCATCCAATAAAATTTGGAGGGGGGTCTGTGTGCTGTTACGCAGAGTTCTTGCTGGGGGAAAAAAATCATTTCTTGCTGTCCGTGGTGCTCATTTACATCTTTTTTTTTGTTTTTTGTTGTTGTTGTTTTTAAACAATTAGTTCTTATTTGTTATCTCGTCAGGGATTTGTAATAGATTCCTGGACGAATGGGAGCGCAGGGACGCCAGTGACAGAGCTGTGACATCCAATTGGTGAGCGGGGAAGTGCAATGAGCTCCGTTTCCCCTGCTGACAGTCTCCCTCCACCAGCACACTTTACCCACCATTTGGCACCAACACTGATTAAAATTTGACTGCAGATATTTTGAATTTCTCAGCTTCCGAATGATAAATGATGAATTAAAACAGCACCAGACAGATTTCGGGGGGGTTGAAAGTGTACTGGGATGTAAATCAGGCTGTTTGATAAAACATAAGACCTTGACATGTTATTTTAAAAATATCCAGCAACAATCAGCTAATAAGATTTTTCTTTTTTTAATAAATAAAATATATTTGTTGAAGCATATTTCTATTTTTTAAAATAACTCGGAATCACATATTCCAGGGCCAGAATTACACCCAAAGTCACCCTATAAGGTCTGTGTGTCTGCTTTAATCACTGTTAAGATGGATTGTTTGCATTTATGAATGTTAAATTAAATAATGCCATGTTTGAGTTGGCAAAAAAAATCCAAGGCCTGCGCCCTGCCTGGGTAATGATTGGCACCCCTAAGGACCACACAGCATTGTCATTGAGTGCTACCTATAGCTCAGATTGCAGCTTTAATTGTGCAGCCTTGCAAAGGCAGCACAGGGAATTGGACTGAGGAGGGGGGGGGGGGGGTGTTTGCATATTTCTATTTGTAGGGGGTGAACAGTGGAAAGGACAAGAGTGTGCCAGGGCGAGGGATCACCTTATTGCTTTAAAGGCTTCGAATTGTTATACACATTTTTTTCTTGTTTCGTTTAATGGATCAGAGCAGGCCTACAACAGGCCTGTGTCCAATTAATAATTAATCTACAATTAGAATGTAAACAATTGTTGTATTTGAACATGAATAGAATTATAAGAAAAAAAATTCTGGTTAAAATAAATCAAAATTTAAAATTTAAAAAAATCCTTTAATTGTGAATATTTCAAATTACTGAAATGTTAATAGATTGTGTTCTAATAGGGAAACTGAAGCCCTTCAAGCAATGTTCAAAAGCTCCTTTCATGAGCTACACCTGGGTTTCTCTGACATCATCTAGCATCATTTCTATTTGGGATCATTTTATTTGTGTGTGTGTGTGTGTGTTTTACATAAAGTCGTGAAAATAAACGAACTTCAGCTTCTTCAGAAATACCAAGTGCCCTTTTTTTTTTTTTTTTTTTTACAGCAAAACCAAACAAACAGGGGTGTCCCCGTGACTTCCCCTCCTCCGTACACACACATACACACGGCGCGCGGGCAAACACACACACACACACACACACACACACACACACACACACACACACACACAGAAGCAGCGGAGCACTCACACGTCCGCGGGGTCCAGGTGCGCTATTAGTGAGGAACATGACCGGGCAAGTCTATCATCTGCACCCACGCCCCTGGAGTTTCTCATTTGGCGAAATAAATTTGCGCATATTAATATGATTCTGCAGAACACGGCGAACTGAGCTCCGAAATCACAGCTTTGTTGAATAATTGATATAAATTGCATTTAACAAACGTAGTGAATTTAAGATTAATACATATACGTGACTAATCGATCCATTTATATCCGCGCATATTTGATGTGGAAAAAATGTCAAATCAAAAATGGAACTAACGGGCAGTTTTTTTTCAATCACTTGCATTGCAATTCTCCACATCTCAGAGTTGTATTGAGTCTATGTAAATGTGCACCTTATAAGGCCTGCATGTGCTAACGAAGACAACACAACATGTAAACATGGATCCAAACAGGCAGGCGACACAAAGGCCCCGAAAATGGTTTCATGTGGAGATAGTGTTGTATTTCTGTTATTCTCGACGCAGATTTGCACAGGATTATTATAATGCACTGTAACAGCAGATGATCAACTTTGCAGCAAGGGTCAGGGATTTGCTGCATATATTGAACAAGAAAGCCATAAATAAATACATTTTAACAGACAGAAAGCCTTTTGAATTTATAATGTAAATTAATCAAAAGAAAAACGGGAAAAAGGGAAAACTGAATGGACTAATTGTGGCCTTTATGTGGGTGTAGACCTATTAAACTAATAAGGCCATAGTAGAGGAGGGGGGACAGGCCTTTTAATGGTCAACCAATTTAAAACGGCAACAATTGATATAAGAAAAAAAATGAAAACCCCAAAATCTATTCCAAAAAAATAAAAGCATCTCTGTGGAGAGGAGCGCTTGTGCCAAATCCAGTCCATCAAAACAGCTGCAATTAGCAAAAGCTACACAATGAGAGCAGACCGAACATCCAAAATCACGAGCATCCCTCCAAAAACTTCACAGTGAAAGGTGCATTTTGGCAGAATTGGTTCTGATTTTGTCAAATGAATTCATATAATTGCACGTTTTTTTATATGCTTTCATTTCCCTCTTTCTCTCGCCCTCCCTCTGTATTTGCACCTCATTCTCCCTATTCAGCCATTTTACATATTCATAACTGGAGTTGGTAATGCGAAAACAATCCGTGCTATCAGCACCATCCGAGGCGTCACGGGCCGCGACACAGAACCGCAAAAGTCATGCACAAATGTAAAAAAATGGCTTTACACCTCAACTTTCATAATATTCCCACCTGCTCAGCTGCAGAGGCTTTAAGTGCATTTATATTTAAAGGATAATTTTCCCCCTGATTCCTAATTGCGAGGCAATGACACATCAAAGTACAACCTAGCTTCATCACTCACACAGACAAAATTAGTGCCAGTTTCGATCAATTGCCACTTTCCACTCAACTTAAAATCAGTACAGTCAACCACGCAGTGCACAAGGTGTGATATTCCATTTTTTCCCCCGTTCTCTTACCTTCTTGGAGAGAGTACAGCAGGAGTAAAGTTACAAGCCACATGCCATAAATAGCAGGTATATTCTTCAGGAATATTTGGCAATCCTGGCAGGTGTGAGGCGCGTTTTTTTGGCCAGGTGGGTCTCCGTGCTGGACTGGCGACTGTGCTCCCCGGAGGTCTCTCCAGCCCTGCTGCCCCGCTAAGCATGGAGGGGAAATGAGAGGAGCCTCAGCCCCGCCCATGTCCCCTCCTCTCTTCCTAAGACTACCGTGCATGCAAATCCATCCTCCCTACACTAATCAAACACCGCGGAACGATGGGTCACAGGCAAAGCGGAAGGGTTGATATGAGCTGAGCGGTGGATTTTTTCTTTTTTCTTGGTTCAAATTGTGTCTAAAATTGTGTGTGAGCGATGGAGCTGCGCAGACAGGTCTCTTGGCACCTTGGAGAGCGCACCCACCTGTGCGCCCCAGATGACCGCGTTTTTCTTTGCGCAATATGGACCTACCAAACCCGCTCAGGCTGTCGTGAAGACTCGTAAAAAAATGCATTCATGTGTTTTCCTCTCTGAGTTTTGGGCTTTAATGACGGGGACGTGGAGCTACACCACAAAAGTGCTTTTTTTCCTTTGTCTTTCGGAGCCATGAAAACGTGCGTAGATGTTTGCGCACAGAAATGCACTGCAGATAGAGGAGGAGAGAGGCAGAGAGGAGCAGGGTGTGGGGCATGACACTTCCACACAGCAGCCACAATCATTATAAAATCACAATCCTTATAAAATGTCTCAGTGAATCATTAAAGAATATTGAGCAACTTTCTCTGCGGTAATTCACCCCCACCACGCACACACATACACACACGATTCATTCCGCGCTCTGTTTGCGCCAGATGTGAAAAGCTCCACTGCATAAGCATAAATTAATGGAGGACGGTAAGTGGCAGGCAGGACACTCCCAGTTCATCGAATATTTAAAGTGGCTGTGGAAGCCGGTGGTGGAATCTGGAAAGTGATCCTGATGCTGCAAGACAGACAGGGTCCAAACTGTCCTGCGCAAAACTCAAACCAACACAGGAAGGTTGAACATAGCAAATGATTATGAAAATTGATTTAAATAAATTGAGTGTAATTCTTAGTTTAAATTTGTGTGATTGATCAGTTAATCAGCAGATAATATGTAAAATAGTTGGCACCGTCTTCAATCAACTATATATTATTAGGTACATTATTAGAAGATATTTTAACATTTTCCAGCACTTTAACGTGTATTAGTCCTCAGACATATTAATCCTACACCCATTAGACCCTGGTGTTGGCATCTCTGTTCACTTAATCACTCTTGAAACAGAGAATAGCCATCAGATTTGTATGATTTATCGTGGATTCGTGTCATTAATTCTCCGGGTGAGATCAGAATCGTGTAGAAACACGTTTTCTGACGTCAATAGCAATTCAATAAAAGTAGAAAATCTAGAAATGTGCAGTCAACTTCGTTTTTAAAAAAATTTACCCGGAGATGTTATTTACTTCGAACTTTAATAACTTTAAGAAAAAAGGTCAGCAACACGTCGTCTCCAGCTCTGCTGCTGCTGCCTGAGATCTGACGGATAACCCGGGCTCTGGGATCCACATGCAGCTCTCTGCTGACACCTGCTGGTTCATTTCTGATGTTGTACCCTATGCCCGTGTACTGGCGCTTTATGATGCACATTTTCCACGCAACTTTATAGAGTACTAACAAAACCTGTCAATGGCAGGGGATTCGAGAAACAACATAATCACAAACAAACAAAACAATCATCAACAATAGTATAATTGCAAATATCGAACACCTGCAGGTATTTCGAGTGCATCTGAAAGACAGTCCTAAAATTCAGTTTTAAACACCGACTTGTTCTGAAAACATGGTTTGGCTCCTTAACATTATTTTCAGTGTTTTACCAAAGCCTAAGGCTAAATCTGGGTATACTATATTTCATTTGTGTCACTGAGTGACAAGTTTTCACTTACGGCGGGAACTCTGTTGGAATTTAGTTTGTGCTTTTTGTATCTGACAAGAGCTAACGGTTACTCTGGACCTGGATGGAACGGTCGGTCGTGTTTTACGTCACGCGTCGGACCAGGTTGGACAAAAAAAAACTCACCAAATTTGTCTTGGTGGACTTTAAGTCCTCCATATTCAGCAATGTTGTTTTAATATCGCGCAATGCCATCTTTCTCCATTTCCGTTCCAGTAATCTCTGTTCGCTGATTGGACAGAAAAAAATTTGTCCGGAGAAAACCCGCGAAAATACCGGAACTCCAGACTGAGTACTGAAGAAAAAATAAAAGCTATAGCTATTCTGTAGCACAATATCATATTTAAAAATGTTTTACTCTTAATAAAACATTTATTTATTAGATGATTTTCATGCAGATACATAAAGAATATAATATAAGATGTATTTTTTTTCACAGAACTCTTAGCGATAGTAAGAGCAGACACAAAAGACAGTTTCATAATATTTAATAGATGCAATATCAATTCACTGAATGCAAATTTTTTTTCTTTTACTTGAGCATGGTGGAACACAACATATTTAATTTGATGATTCATTATTGCCAAAGGGTGTACCCAAAAATACAACCCAATAATGTGATCACTGATCCATACTCATTCCCCCGCCACTCAAAATATTAGAAAGCTCGAGTGTGATGGGACGTTAAAATAAGATGTAGTAATGTTTTATTTTTGGACAATATATCTTTTTATCATGTGCTGCTGTAATAATCAAATGGACTCTCTAGTGATTTTATTAGATGGCCTTACCATCTGTGGAGAATACAGCATCCACTGACACTCTAAGGAAAACTATAAAAACCCTTTAACAGGGAAAAATCGAAGAAACCTCAAGAAGAAAAACAGAAGAAGAATCTCCCGTATGGATAGAGATGATGTAGATGGTGTGTGTACAATATAGACCAAGATATTGATCTAAATTACAGTTGGAAAAAATATCTATAGATTATTACATTGATTAAGATGAATAACAAAGGTTGTGGACTTACAAGAGACATTAAATACAACATTGGTCATGAAGACAGAAATATTCAGACATTTAGACCCAAGTAATTCAAAACCACTTAATTCCCCAAAAAGCAACACAAGTCTTTCATTGAACCCTCCCTGTTGTTGTACCTACCCATGGCTAGTAAACTGATTTTGTAAAACTGTGGACGAAGATCATATAAACAAAAATGACAAGACAGATTTTGTTCCAAACTTTATTAGATTTCACTTTTCTATAATAAACAGATCAAGAGCTGATATGCACGGATGAGAAGTTAAAAATGGGGACATTGTTCAAGAGCAAGCCAGAGCGTCATAGCTGTATATTTGTGTGCAGGGAGCAGCAGTGGACTATGACTTGGTGAGTCTATTTGCTCTGCAGGGTCAGATCAAGTACAGGGGCTCCAGTCCACATGACGCTCCTCTTTGGATGTTCCCCGGACACCCTGCATCTCATCATCAAAACTCCCTGATCCAGGACATCTCCTGCGGGTATATTGCTTTCAGTATTGTCACAGTAACTCAATGGTGCAGTGTGACAAACTGTTTCTGTAAGATCATTCACCTCTGCTGTGATTTGCATAGAGTCGGTTGTCATCATCAAGGCCCTGACTGGCACAATCTCAACATTAACCTTTGGGAAGCTTTGTTTCCTTGATTCATTGATTCAGTGAGAATGTATTCAAGTGAATCTCGCTAGACTCACTGAGTCTAATTAGACAGTAACTGACAGGGATTAGGTTTCACTCAGAAAAACACACTCCTCGACAGAATTTAATTATCCGATTTTGAAATCCTGCAAAAGTTTGTAAAGAGAGATAGGTTCTTATTTCTCAACAACTGAATTCTATATTGTTGAGGGGGGGGGGGGTTCTGCTTTTAAGGCAAATTAACAAAAATATGTTAACCACACAAATAAAACATGTACAGAACAGTATATCACCCAACGTATTTATTGCACCTTGTGTACCTCAGTGGTGGAATATAAACAAGTACATTTAAACAGGTACCTATATAAAGTACTTTAATTGATGCTTATACTACCTATACTACTATACCTTTTGCCCACTACATTTCATATATTGTTAAGTTAAGTGGATCCAAACATTATGGCTCATGACCACCTACAATAATTCATCGATCTGTGTCTAAACTTCTCACGTAGTTTCATTTGTTTTTACAGACCCAAAGTGGTAAAATTTTACAACTTATTCAAAAATCAGCCAAGATTTTTCAGGGGGCATTGGTTCTACAAAAAATAACTTTACCCTGAAACTTTATAACATTTTACGTCTATATTTTTTAAAGTAGTACATTTATTGTATTTTCTAGTTCTTTTTAAATATGGTTTTTCATTAAGGATTTTTAGTTTTGTCATGGAGTATTACTAGTTTTACTTGAGTAGATAGTGAATAATTTTCCACCACTGGTGTACATGCAATATGTTCCCCCATGATCCCATGAAATGGGAGTCATCAATTGTTTTCATCCTTTGTGCCAGTCCCATCAAATCATCAAGATTGTGCCTTCAATGATCTCAGCACCTATTTCCTCCTGTAAGCTGTTTTCGTTTCATTTTACTTGGATGCACAATGTCACACTATCACCGATTTGTATTATACATACACAAAAATATACATCTTTTTAAAGTGCCCAACACACACACCTGACCATAATATTGCTTCAAGCCAGTGATCAAAGACTGGAGGCACATTATCATTAACATGACAGAGAGTTTCTCAGACTTCACTATACAGTACGTTCATTTAACACCTGTTGTGACTGGCGAGGTACATTTATATCGGTCCTGACACAGTGTTTAAGTACATTTTGTCCCACACTCCAGAGGTATTTTTTTTTAAACCAGACATTCAATGTCTTGAATGTGCAACAGCAGCTGAAATAGTATTTTGTTTTTTGAGTTGCAGATACATTCACCTCCTGATGTGATGCTCAGAGTACTTTTAGGGATCGTCCCTGTTTGGCACAGTCAGCAGGCTACGCTAGGAGCATCACTTATCTTATTTCCTGCTTGAGCAGGTATGTACTTGAACTACAGTCCTTTCACTCAGCCTGTTATCTAAGAGCCGATTCCACGATCATTTCAACTATGATTTTTTGGGACAATTGCTGTATGTATGGGGCAGGGAAACAAGGAGTATCTTTATCACTGCAGTGTATCTAGTAAAGATTATTTATTGCAAAGTGTAACACACTGACTGAGTAAATGTTTATGAGTGTTTAGAAGATTTAACCATGGGGCACATACTAAGCAAAGGGAATATGTTGTGTTTAGTGTGCTACAGTAATCCAGGCAAAAAGTATCCAGGCTCACATCACAAAGTGTCTATCCTTAGTCTGGGTTAGCACAATGAAGAGCATGGCATAAAATAGGATTTGCAATTAACCCCAGGGCTGATTCTACCAGCATTAATATATCAGAACATTTTTTCTAGGATTATTTTTTTTCTTTTTCTTTCTCCTTTTTTTTTTTTTTACTAAAAACTATATTATTTTCAAGCATTGTGTCTAAAACCTGGCCCGTGTTGCACATGCTTAAGATGCATTGGTTATTACTAAAAGCAGCATCATCAGAGGGTCATTCATTTTTCTAGGGGCTGGAGGGGTGTTAAGGGATTGTCTATCATTTCAATTCAGAAGCATGTCATATTATTACTGTGTCTTATAAACTGTTTTGCAATAATGTAATTGTCCTCATGGACAGAGGAGCATAGAAGCACTAACAGGCACCTGTGTTTTATATCAAGCAAAGAGAAGTTCTAGGATGAAGAGCTGGGCTGAATCCTACAATATTCCACCAATGTCTTTTATGTTAGTGCTATTTGAATAACCCCTTGCTTTATTACGATTATTAGTGTTTTGTGGAAGATAAATTGAACACCGTACATTTCAAAACTCAAATCAAATTAAGATTTTGACTTAATTTGATTTTTTTTGTGTGTGTGTGTTTGTGTTAAAGAGGGGCTACTGTGCATTTGGAAAAGAAGGATTCAACCCAGCTATAATACATTGCATTATTTCCTGTCTCAAGCACTAAAACAAAGAAGTTGTTTTGTTTTGACTGAAAAACAGTCAATTTTTTTTAAATGTAGTCTGGCTGCAGCCACATAAAATATTGTATATACCCTGGCTATAAAGTACTTAAAACAGTGCACAACTGTTCAAAGTACTTTGAAGCCAAAGTATACCTAAAACAATCCATCACTGTGCAACATGGCATACAACTGTGATTAACCCACACACACTCAAATACCTTGTACACACAAATTTAATCTTGCAATGTGCACATAATTTAGTTTCAAGTTTAAGAATTCAATAAAAAGTCATCTACCAGAGTCACTGTTTACAGTTTATAAAGAAGCATGTTTTTACTGAGCTTATAGTCACTGCACAATGACTTTAAACTCTGAAACTGTTGTCTGCAGTCCGTTGTGTCTACACAACATTCTGTCCCGAAATACTTTAACTTCCTGCTCTGTGGTGTATGTTAGGTAAAGAACTAGCCAAAGAAAATAATTTTCAGTTTAAATTGAACTTTTTTTGGTTGGCAAAGAGGTATCAGGAGACCAAACATCCATCAATAGATAAACAAATCCCATTTAAAGTAGTATGTTGAAACAGAGAGGAATTTATCATAAAAGAAAATCATAGGTTCTAAGAATAGGTACAGACTTGTTATGGAGAGAGTTCTTTCTTCCTATTATATTGCTGCATTTATGCTTATACATCCTAGGGAGTAATGTTTTTCTCTACACTGTAGACTTTTAGGATTCAGTAATCATGCTCTATGTGCCATCATCCAAGACCCAAATTCCTCAAAGTCCCAAATTCATGTCAGTTGCTTGACTAAATGTCCAATTGTTATCAAGGCCCATTCTGCATCACCTTCAAAACACACACACACATGCATACACATACACAACAAAGATAACACATTGAATGTGTCCTTCCAGGTATTAGTACTGAGCAATGTGTGTAAAGGAGGTAGATGCCTGGATAGAAAAAAAAAAATTCCAGCTAACGTGTCTCTGGTAGGTGTCACTTTTTTCCAGTATGTTACTAAATTCTGTGCATACTTTTGTTAAAAATATGTGCACATTCTGTAGTTGTATGTCACCTGCACAGTTACTCTCATGTGCACATATGGCAGCATTGTGTGTACATGTACACATTCTGCATATTCCCCTTTATTGGCTACAGCCAGGCACAATGTTTCAGGTCCCAACTAGAACACAATGAAGTTGCGTGTGTGCAAACATGTGCGCATATACAAATATATGCAAAGAAGGTATATAAATATGAGTACTCATATGGTTTTATATACATGCACTTCCTCATTTCTTTTTTGGTGTTGGCTTTGAATCAGCTTTGGATCCTGAGAGGCCATTTTCTGTGTTGTCGATCCCTGATGAAGTTACAAGGCACTCCTTACTGCAGGGGAGTTGGGGGCAGAAGAAAAGAAAGACAGGTTTAGAACTGCAGATGAACAGTGGCTCAAAAATCACAATCCTTCTCAAGCATATTAGTTACATTCGTTACCTAATGCCATTTACCAACAATGTGCTCTGATTAAATATACTGATAAATATCCAGGTGGTTGGAAAACTCACTTTTTCTCTTCAAGCTTGGACAGAATAAAGAGAGTGAAGTTCTTGAGCAACATGAAGCCCATCAACGCAGCGATGCCTCCACCTACAGCTGAGGCTATGATGATGGTCAGTGTGTTGTCCACCACCCGTACTGCACACATTAAAGGAAGAGTTTGCAATGTTGTCCATAGGAAGATACCTTCATAAATACCTTCATAATGCACTTTGAATCGAAGTGATGAAGGACAAAATTCACAAGCCTGTTTCTGTGCAAAATTATCTTTAGGGGTGTATTTGTAGCTTTAGTCACCCAAATTAGTCAAGTCATCAAGTTTTCAAGCCTTTCATTATGATCGTCCCACAACAGCCGAACAAACACCCGCTGACTGTCGAGGCACAAAGAGGAAGTTTTCAAAAGAAAAGACAATAACCTCGTAACATATCAACTTTATTTGACTAAACCAGATGGCTGAAACCTCCTATTATCTTCAGATGAACAGTTAAATCTTGTTTTTTTCCCTCAGAATGAAGGTTGCAGATTTTGTCTCCCTTATGTTATATTATAAGTGCATTTGGGAATCCACTAATAAAAAAACGGAGAAAGTGAGCCAAACCTGTGTACCTGAATGGACACATTTGTAAGAATGTGAACCTATCCTAGTGAGGAAGCTGTCCCATATTGAAGTTTTTTTTTACACTATTTTATATGCTTTGGGACACTCTGATTGGAATAAATTACAGTGTTAAGCAATCCCTAAAATATGAAAAAAACTGATTCTATGAATATTTGCAAATATTAATCATTCCAAAACTCAATTTCTGCTGGACATTACTTCAGTGTAAAAGCAATTCTGAGTGTTTGCACATCACACTTGTCCACTTGTGTAAATTGTAATCTTGTCCTATGATTGGCTCCAAGACCTGGTATGATAATAATAATAATAATAATAATAATAATAATAATAATAATAATAATAATAATACTATGATAATACTGATAATAAATCTTGCCTCTTTAAATCAGATTTAATCTGATTTAAATATTTTAGTTTCAAAATCTGCACATACATTATTCTGCACAGCAGTGTTCAAATATAGCACAACATACCATATCAGCCAGATTAGACCTTTTTTCACATAATTAGAGTCATTTTAGTTACTGAAAGGGAAGAAAAAATAATTACTGAGCAGGTAAATGGATGCTCATTTTGGCAGGTTTTAAAAATGATGTCTACAGCATTTCTAACTAAATAAAAAAAGATTATTATTACAGTTATACAATAAAACAGTTACTGCTTTACAGAACAGCAAATCATGAGGGTTTACCTGATGCATCCGTTAATAATTAATATGTAGTAATAAACACAGGGAAATAAATCCCCACACATTACTCACACTCATCCACCACAATGAGGTTAAAGATAGCGCTGTGGTTCTTGTCCTTTTCTTTGGGGTTGCGTCCAAAACAAGTGTACTGGCCTCCGTCCTCGAAGGTGATGTTCCACAGCAGGATGGAGACGTTGTTGTGATGGTTCTTCCCCACGAACTCCACCCGCTCCCGAAATATTTTCACATCCGGTTTCGACTCCTCCGACACGATCACTGACTCACACACCTGATAGAAGCAGGAAGCTGCAGACACATTCAAAAACCACCACTTACAAATTCCTTCTCCCAGGAACAGGTTCTCACCTTGTGCATGGTGCCGTTGTCATTGAACTGCCAGTTGAAGTAGAGGTTATCGATGCCGATACAGCTGGCGTAAGTGCATGGCAACATGACCGTGCTGCCATTTATCGCCTCCAGGAAGGGAATCTTCCCGACAGACATCTCTAGGGCCTGAGTGGACCACAAACCTGAAGAAGAGAAGGAATAGGTGTCATGGCATTAATAAATCATTAAACTTCAGCCTGTAATTGTCTTTGTGCCCGCATAGGAGTGATTGAATAAAGATTGGATCTCACCCCCCAAGATATTCCTCATAAATGAATATATTTACAACACCCGCCATATAACTGCAAATGAAAATGACAGTGACATCTCTTCACGCACAAATTCTACTCATCCTGCAACATGCAAACAAGGAGAATAAGAAGAAGCTCAGGGACAGTGAGAGTGTGACTTCTCTTCAATGTGCTATACAATGTGTAGCAAATTACTACAGTATAATACTCTGATGTGCAGCAATAAGTTAATTATAACTAGATTTGTGTGAACATGATTAAATGGATCAAGTCACCAGATTATTAAAATCTTCAAGACCTACTTTTAACAATTGTAATATAACACAGTAAAACTTTGCTGTGAATTCTGCAATTATTTACTGTGAAAATACTAGATAACCGCTAGAGCATTTGTTTCAATCACTTAACAGATCAGGTGTTTATTTGAGACCAGGCAGCAGTTTGGAAAATTAATCAATAAATTCTTTCCTGACAAAAATGGTGCTCAGCAAAACTAGAAAAAAATGGTAATTTACACAAATTCTTTTTGAACCAGTATTACTACCGTATCCCTTACATATTTCAGTCTGATTACATTATTGTAGTGAAACATCTCATGGCTGCTTCTCCAAAGTTGTACTCTCAAGCATATTTTATCACAGAAATGAAAATGTCATGTTTTACTTTTAGACTTTTTGTTGCACCAGAGCCATGGCAACAGATATTAATAATATTAATAAACATTACCACAGAGAGTGTTGTTTAATGTCATTTGACCACCACAGTGATGCATCAGTAGGAGGCACTGAAGAAAAAAAAGACAACTGCGTTTGACCCCGTTTGAGCGTCTGCAGGCCGTGTGCAGGGCGGTAGCGGCGTGTATTCAACCAGTCTGTCTGCAGTACGGTGCGTCCCATGGCGCTCCTCTCACTGCATCCGCACACAGAAAAACTGAAAATGTAGCATGCTCTATTTGCAGCAGAGGTGCAGCCCTGTTTCCACAAAGAACATGTGTATGAGTTTGGTCTGAATGCAGCCATGCAGCATCAGTGATCATGTCTTCTTCCTAATATATTAGACTGTGCAAACCCATTTATCAAAATATACACCTGCACCTGGCGTTTGAAGACGGCCCGGCGGTTAATTCAAACCAGGCTATTATTTGGTATTTTGTGGTATACACAGTAACGTTAGTGTATAATACACTTTATCACCCAATGCAAGTACTTCACATTCAACTGAAATCCAAGTCAGGCATCTGACATTTTATACCTGCTCATTTCTCACTAGTGTCACAGGGTCAGCTGGAAACGTTAGAGGTGAGCGGCAGGTATACACCCCAGACAAGTACCAGCCTATCATACGGCACACACACCCTTACTCATACCTATGGGGACACCTATTTAGAGTTTCCAATCAACCTCAGCATGTTTCCAGAAAACCTAGAGAAAACCCACACAGACATGGGGAGAACATGCTAATTCAGCTCAAGCACTTGGACCTGCAACCTTCTCTTTGTAAGGCAACACCACTACCCACTGTACCACAGTGTCACCCTAAAATCACAGTATTTAATTGATTTTATTTTATAGTTAACCACACAATACTGTAAATGCAACTGAAATCACTGTATTTATTTGTTTTAATATATTATACAGTAAAGTCACTGATAACAATAGTACAGTACTTCTATTGTAAAAAAAAATATATTGTATTACAGTAACCCTGGATAGTTGCTGCTTGTTAGATACTCAACATTTTAAAGTAACAGTTTCGGTGTCTTTTTGAGTAAGCATACAACTTTATCCCATGATATAAAGTCACTTCATATGTCTATTTTTAGCACTTGGAGAGTCAAACTCAAAGTAATATGACACCACAAAGTCCTTGCTATGATGTTACTGTACATAAGAGAGGATGATGTGAAAAAATGCAGCTGTACACCAGACAGCATAATTTTGTTGTTTTTTGCCCTTTCCCCCCATTAATCCTGAATATACTGTAACAGGTAGTTCACCATCCCACATAGCTGCTCAGATTTTGCCCAAGCATATGTCAAGGTCAGTGGACAGTATCTGCTCCCTCCCTCCATCATACCTTGGGCTTAATGCCTCCATCTAGTGTGTGAGGCGTAAACTACAAGCTGACAAGGTGCTGTGCACAACTAGCACACAGATGCAGAGGGTGCACAGAGAAAATGTTTAAAACATGACTTAACAAATGCTGGAATGTTGCCTGTACTGTACCTCCTTCTAACAATCCCCCCCCCGGTTCGTGCCCTCTGTTTTTCCTGCACATGGTGTGCACACGTTTTTTTGCTCATGACACGGTCAAGGTCAACGGCCGGACAAGCACCACTGCAGCAAAATAGGAATAAACATAGCTAAGAACAGCACAGGCAGCTGGACGTGAAGGAGAGCGCATATGTGAGAATGTTATTGATTCATCCTCGTCTCACTCTTGCTATCTCACAAACTGCCTCCCTCCAATCTTCTCCACGGCTTAGCCAATGCAGCACAGTGAGCTTGCAAAAACAGTGGAATAGAAACAATGACGAGAGAGTAATGGCCTCTCCCCTCTCGACGCTTCAATCATGCACAGAATTTTGTGTCACAATCACATATACCTCTCAATGTTTTTTTTTTTTTTTTTTTCCCCTCTGTGTTCCCCTGTGTCCCTCTGTAGGGCCTTAAAATCTCATTTGCATTGCTTATCTCACTGTATTTTTGACACAACAACAATCAAGAACAAAACATGCAGAAACTATCTATTCTTTTCTATTCCTTAAACTCTGACATGCTCTGACATTCAAGCATTACAAGCCTTTTTAAAATCAGTAGCTTCTAAATCCGGATCGGACCATGCATTGTCCCTGTGTTTGTTTTTGCAGGGAAAAATCTTGGGAATTTCGGATAAAAGTAGAACTGTGATGCTCCAGTTTCTAGCCTACATATGTCAACTTTAGAATTTGTATGTTACATTAATGCAAAAGAATATGCACTCTGCGCCATTCTTTTTTTATATTTAATATAACAAACTAACAAAAACCAAACGGCTAATATGAATTTGAAGGTAGATCTCACACTACATTACAATAACATGAGTGTGTTTCAGGTTTAAAGAGGAAGAAATGAGCAGTGTGGTACAAAATTCAATGCAGAATTCAGCTTTTTGAGTGCTGTCCATATTTCACCAGCTCATATTAGGGGCATGATGTCACCAGCTGTAGTCTTTAGAAATGCTGTCACGTCTGAGTCTCAACACTTATTTACATTACATATTTGCATAAACCTGCTTAAGTGCAAAGTCACCATCTGAGCATTTTAGATATCTGCTTTTATACCCATCTGAAAGGTAATGTTGTGTTCGACTCACAATAAAATGTATGGATGAACTATGCTGCTTCTCAACTATCGGAGCATCTTTCGTCCTTATCTTAAACATCTGAAAGAGGAATTCATTTGAGCAACTTTACGTCATGTCTACTGAACAAATGCTGTACTGATGGTCCACACCCATCAGACAATTCCAGGAAGTGTATAGGTGAAGATGGATGGAAAAATGTAGTAGAAGAAATATATATATATATATATAATGACATATACATTTATTCAAAGTCTAAAGCCTTATGTTCCTGCATTAGCAGTGCTGTGTTTAACAAGTGACACTCAGCCTGATATAACTGTTTTCACACCTGATACCTGCAACAACAATGTCCGATCTAAATCCTTTCTGTTACTGTGCAGCCTCTCTTAAATTTCTCTTTATTGTTCAAGTCTTGATTTAACTAAAAGATGTTTTACTGGCTCAGCTCTGGGTGACTCTGCTGCTCTTTTACTGCAGATACACATCAATACAACGTGAATGACAGGGCCTCGTCCAGATTGTCTACAGCCTGACAAAGCATTAACATCACAGGGCCTCTTCATTCTGCTGATATGTCCTTTTGTGGACATTCAATCCCACATTCTAATCATTATGGATCCCAGATAACGCAAAGCACTTCACAGTACAGCATTTCATAGTGTACCGTCTTTTCATAAAATGGCGTTTCTACTTTTCCAGGCAGCGCATTCTGCTGAGGACGAAACACAAATTCTTAATCACATTATTTTCAAGGAGTTATCCAGTCTCGTCACGTAAGCAACACCACAAGGTAGCTTAACAACAGCAAGGAACACGGACGCTGACATGTAGGAACATACGATAGGTCAGAAGCAGATGAAGGTCAGATCTGGAGATGCCACAGCATCATTGCACTGCGTAACAACTCAAAGACACACCGATGTTGGGGGAGAGGACGGAGAACCGTTCACATCACTGTGACGCAATCGCCACAGAGCAAAATAAAGGGAGGTGACGTCAAGCGAGGCTGAGACATTACCAAGCAGCATCGAGAAGATCAGGACGATGGCGACTTGTGGAGGGCCCGGCCTCCGGGCTTTGACCCCAGCCCGCTGGTTCTCCATGGCAACCAAATCTGCGCCAAAACAGGTGCTGCTGCAGGATCCAGCCCGGGTTGGGAACGGCTTGTAGAATATCCTCAAACTCAACGTCTTCAGTCGCCTGGACTTAATTTGAAAAACGCTGCTCGGGTGTTCTGGTCCCCAAACGAGACACGTCCCAATGTTGCAGCCTACAGCAGTCCTGGAGGTAGAGAGCCGGCTGCCAGCCCCACAGCACACACACTTCCTGTGGAGGAGACTGTAGGTTAGACAGAGGGCAGAGAAGAGGAAGGAGGGGGAAGATAAACAGAGACGAGGGACAGTGCAGATAAAAAGTTAATCAACTGCAATCTTGAAATAGGAGAATGAGAAAAAAACATGGTCAAAACAAAGTTAGATTTCACCGATGTGGTGTGTGTGTCTGCATGTCCCCTGCATATGTGTGCGCACACACGCACTGCAACACTTTGCCTGAACGTGGTAGCTGACGTGGTGTGTGCAGTCCCGTTTCGGTCATGCCTACCTGCTCCTGCAGCCGGTGCTCAGTCAGAGGCCGGCCGTGTGGACAGGACAGCGGCGGAACGCTCACTGCGCACAGTCAGGGTTCACTCAAGGAGAATCCGCCAGCCAGCACTTTCACTGCAGAGACAGCCACATTGCAGCGGTCGCTGGGAGGAGAGACAGGAGGAGAGCGGAGGAAAAGCTGCTGCTGCTCCTATTCCTCCACGGCAGAACCCCAACCGAGCTGACTCCTCTGCCTGCCCGTCTCTCCGGCTATCTCACAACTTTTCCCCCCATCCTCTTTGTTGGCTGTGTGCCACCCTTCTCTCTCTCTCTCTCTCTCTTCCTCATCCCTCTGTCTCCCCTCCCTCACCTGCCCCTCCGTCCCCCCCTCGTTCTCTTCCTCCCCTCCATCGGCGCCCATTCACCCCTCCCCTCCCCTCCCTGCTCCCTCCCTCCTCCCCATCTCCTGACTCGGGGCGTGTATGCAGACTCAGGCACTTTTGTCAGAGTGTTTGTGAAGATCAGAGAAAAGTTCTGCAGTGCAGGTTGGGGAGGAGGTTGTGTAATGCAGCCCCGCGGCTCAGCCAGACACACAGTCCCGTATCAGAACGCTCCATTCATAAATGAATACTTGCCTTCACCTTGCCTGCGTGCGCCATGGCGTGTTTTTTTTTTTTTACACCTATAACCAAAACACACAGAATTACAAAAGGCAGCAGAAGAACAGCACAGTTTTTTTTTACTCATTACTCATAACATCTTATTTCCATTCACTCTCCACTTGGACAGTTAAGTTTTTCTATGACGTCTCTCGTCTCAGGATAATCAACGTCCAGAGGCACTTCTGTATGCGTTTGTGCATGTGTGTGTGTGTGTGTGTGTGTGTGTGTGCGGGCATCCTGTTCAATGCCCAGAAGGTCAAACCACCTTGTATATCACAGGGCATTCATTACTCACTTGTGACGACTGTGATGCAGCTGCAAGTGCATTATGAGATGAGGTGGTGTGCGCCATCATTTTTCACATACAGTACAATACAGACTCCCTCCATAAAACATCAGTCACCAACAGCAGCCCAGTGGCGTGTGTCTGCACCCTGTCACTGCAGGACATTACACGGGAGGTGTTTAGCTCAGACTTCCCACATCTGAATAATCAATTGTGGACCTGGCTAACATTGCATTGTCTTTACATGTAGAACATAGTATCTGTATGCTGTTAAACTTCATCTATTACCGTGAATAGCCTACTAGGTGACTGCACTGCATTAATCAGTTTAAAACATGGCCAGTAAGAGGTTAAGTGCATTTTTGTACGGAGCATAAAAGGAAAAATAGGATTGTGAGTGCTACCAAGGTTGCAGAGCGACCATGTGACAGCGTGTGTGCCATCGCAGCTGAGGTACAGTTACACAGCAGAGGACAAGAGGACAACTACACATCCATCTTGGACTAACCGGCCACTTGTTTTGCTCAGCTACAGAACTGTTTTTTAATCCTTTTTTTTTTAACAGGAAAAGGAAAGGTAAAGTTCGCAATTATCAAAGGCTGTGACTGAAGTTCAGATTAAACCGGAGCTGCCCGTATTTGCCATAAATGCTTATGCTGTACTTTGCAAGCACTTAACTCTGTAATCTATTATTCATCAAGCTGGTTAATACAAGGACTCTGTAGGATGTTTTTTATTTTAATTGCACAGTAGGATACCTGTCATGTTTTGTGCTGATTTTGTGAAATACGTCTAGTCCAGCTATGTAGTCTTAAGTTTATCTTTGTATATTAATGGGAATATTTACACTCAAATGCTAGATTCAGTGGATCTGAACAGTGACGATATGGCGTCATCACAAGCAAACAGCACCAATAACCAGATTAAAATCTAATGTGTGACAGAGTGAATAAAGTTAAGCTGCATGCGCTTGAACCCAGTTATAACCTGCTGCATTAGCTGTAGGATTACAAACAGTCATGTCCGTGGCTCCGTCATGACTATTTCTTTACAGGTAGGTGAAGTGTGGTGCAAGGGGACAGCAGGCGGGAGTGGAGGATGGTCTGGTGGGTGTGGAGCTCCGAGTGAGAGAAAATGCAGCCGGGCTGCAGGCTCACTGCTCTCCTCTCTGGGCCCCTCCACTGGAGTTTCAATGCAGCAGTGGTGGGAACTCTTCCAGAACTGCAATAAGGAAAAACACACACACAAACACACACAACAGCATTCTGCTGCAGAAAGATGGGGTGGTGCTGCAGACTTGTGCAGGACCGCTGTAACTACAGGAACATGCTTGTACTCACTCAAACATTGTCATGGTGGGGTGGGTGATGGAGATTTGTTATTTATAAATGTCATGAATGTGCAGCCTCAGCTTTTGAAAGTGCACAGGTGCCATCTGCTTCTTCTGCAGCAAAATGCCGGGCTGCTGCGAAGGACACGCGACTCTTCCAGCTCTCACCATACAGCACCGACTCACTGCAACATAAGAGTGTGTCCATACACACAATAGAGCCGGATATTCAGTGACAGAATAATTATTTGGATCATTTTGATGTAACTGTACCAGTGGAGGAGAGGGCCATTCTGAAATACTGCAGCACAGACGATGGGAGGCAGGTGTGTGAAGGGAGCCAGGATCGACCACAGGAATGATACACGCATGCAACGCAGACAGACAGGAGGGAGATGGGAAGAGGGAGAACACTAGGAAATGTAGGAATGCTACAAGGCTGTAACACCACGTAGGGGTCAGGGCTGCCTCAGAAGGTCACAAGCACAAAATAAAATGTTGTATAATAATTAATGAAGTAGGGAAGAAGCAAGAACTAAATTCTGCTAAACACTCTTCAGAGTTTATTTCTTGAAAAACAGTATCATTCGACCTCTTTCAGCTTTAAACATATATTTAAATGAAACCATTAGAGATTTTTATCAGGAATTCTCTCTGTAGTGGAACCGCTAATATAGATATTAGGCTACATGTGATGAGGGGTCAACTATCTTTTCATAAGGGGCCACGAGCCAAAAAGGTTGGGAAAACTAACAAACAAACAAAGTGACGTATTATTTAGCTCTTGCTAAATCCTCCCTCTTACTGGTTCTTCTTAAAAAACATTATAATCTCATGCAAAATGCCCTTAGCAAAGGAGCGAGTGTGGGAAAGTGTGTGAAGTCGCAGGCAGACTCACACACGTTCCACGTTTTAGTTCCTCAACAGCAGCACACTTGATTCATTCTGAAGAAAAGAAATATGAAAGCAAACATAGTGAAGATTGTGTGCATCCATCAGAGGAAAAAAAGATTACTGATGATACCACCAGGGGGTGATGTGTCCTATACTATATTTTTCTTATGTCGTTTTTTTTATGAAGCTATGTTCCAGTGAGCTGATTTTCTGGTGAGTAATACTCTATATCCATGTTTGCTCTGTGACTGAAATGCAAACTTATGCTTTTCTTTTTTTCCTTCTAAGAATAAAGGTGGATAGGGAGCTGGAAGTATGACTCCCACTTATTGTGTAGTGAGTGACACATAGAGGAGAGTCTTACGGTAGGTATTTCACACTCATCTGCCCAACCCACTCATGTCCAGAACAGCCCTGTTACCCGACATTAAAACTTTTAAATAAATACATGAGAAATGCAACGTCATATTTTAAAAATGTTCTTTATTCCAAAGTTGCTAAAAAGATCCATATCTAACATGTAATGACCACATTTTTGTGTAAAGCTCTGCTTATATAACATTATATACAACATTAAAGTACAAAATCACTTGTTTAGTGTTGTAAATGTAGTAAACACCGTAGCTTGCTTTATCATTTGCAAATCTAGTGGAAGACTTTCTGGAAGCAAACAAATGAAAGGGCAGCAGCATTTCTGTTCGGACGGCATCCAAAATCATCTGTTATGATGCGGTTTCTAATGGTCACTCTTTTTGGAAGTGAACGGGAGAAGGATTAGATCTGGCTGCAGCATGGAGTGCACAATCACTTTTGTGCATCAGTGTGGACCGGTGTTAGTAATGAGCCAGAGGTAAAATGGCTCTGCTTCTCAAAAAAAAAAAAAATCCATAGCCTATTTATTCAACATGAAAATTCATGAGTTTTCACACAGCATTTATCCCTGGCAATAAATTCCAGGAAATACCCTCAGATTAACATGAAGAGGAAAACTAGATCCAGCACATACAACAAACCAGACAGATGTCCATTGAGCCGCATCAATAAAACATGCAGAAATGAACTTTTACTCTTTTGCTACAATGTTCAGTGTACTAAACTCTATAATAAGTTACATCAACATCTCAAACTTTTTGATCAATTGCAAAACACACACTGCAAAAACTAAAATCGTATCAGGTTTGTCGTAAAATTGTTGTTGTTCTATATTGAGTAGAATTATCTTATTCTACTGGAAGATAATTTTCTTTAAGGTTTTTCTTGATTTTAGTCAATTCAATCTTTTTAAATAAGATGTTAGGTGTTTTTTTTTAATTTTTTTTATTTTTTAGAAAGATTAATTAGAAAGAAAAAAATTAACAAAATCTGAAAAAATTAAAATGAGTGATTACCTGCCAGTGGAATGGATTGGAAGATAATTCTACTCAATTGGAGAAACAAGATATTTTCACGTGTTAAGATTTTACTTTTTCTAGTGCATGTCTGATTTCAATCATCATCGCCATCACCCAAATCATCATCATCGTCATCATCATCTTCTTCTTCTTCACCACCTTCTTCCTCCTCCCCACCTCCGCTGCTGGGCTCAGACTCCTCATCGTCTGAACTAGCAGCTTCTTTCTCTTTTGTCAGAACGGTCAGGTGAACCACTTCTTCAGGTTTACTGACACAGGACCGAACAAAAAAAATCAGTCACACACACACACACACACGCGCACACACACACACATAGACAAATATGAATGGGGAGATGTGCTGTTCATGGATGTGTGTTGCAAACAAACTCAAGAGCCACACTTGGTTTATATCATGAAAAAGTCCATTGAGTCCCAAAGAATACAATACCCAGAATGCTCAACTTGAACCGAACCCAGCCAGAGTACCACAGAGAATTGACGCCACTTCCTTTCCACAAAAACGACCGAAACATTAGCACATGAACATTTCTCTATGAAAAGAGAGGATAAGATCCAATTGACTGCAGCAGTATCATGTTGAAAGTGTTTTTTGTTTTTTTTAGAATATAACCAATCATGATTGTGATGTGCTTATTCATTAAAGCGTAAATTCTATAAAGGTCATGATGAAGTTTTTTTTTTTAATTGGTAAAAAGTGATGCTCAGCTGCTGTGAATTGAGGATGATGAACAAGTTTCAAGAGAAATAAACTCCTTATTTACATCTTCTACTTAGTGGTTCAAAAACTCTAAACACAATTAAGTTAGTAGCTACAATCATTGGCAACTTTTGTTTAAAAAAAAAAATGAAAGTATATAAAGATGGGTCATTACACCAAATGGGAAGTGTGAAATATTACATCTCTAATACTAAAGCCAATAAGCTAATTTTATACTAATATCTAAGGTTCACATTGGAGGAGCAAAGACAGAAGAAAAGGCAGTTTCCTCCCCTGCTTGAATTTGTCTCTTCCCAAACAGCCGCACCACAGAAGAAGAGGAAGAGAGGAGCTCCCGCCCGCCGGTGTCTCACCACACGGTCGGGTCCTTCCTCTCCTGCTCTCGCGAGTACATCTCAATGTCGTTTTCCATGCGGCGCCTCCGCCAGGACCTCACCGCCACGAAGACGATGAGGAAGAAGAGGATTACACCGCAGGCGCCTCCCACCGCTATTGCCAGGATGGTGATCTCCGAGAAGGTCACTGGAAGCACAGTGATAGCAGCGGGTGAAAGCTGAAACCTGCCGGTCGGGAAGTTGGAGTCGGGGCAGCAGCAGAGAACAAAACATAGATAACGCTAGAAAATAATATTAAATCGAGCAGCCTTCCGGCAGTGGGACACATTGTCCTCATGCTGTCACATGTTTTAATCTCGCCAAACTGCTCTGGAGCGAGACAGCTGCTTGAGGGACATCCCTGACCTCTGACCTCCCTGTGGAGAGGGCAGCAGACATTTCCCACATTTTTCTTATAAACATACACTACACACAATGACTAACTGAATACAAACATACTAAACATACATAATAAATTTCAAGCGTCAAACTCAACGTCATTCTGGGCTATAACAGCATTATTGTTTTATCATTATTATCTTCAAAGGGCCGATTGTGAAGATCATATAAATGTTATCATCTCACATAATTGCCATTCATAATAGTGTGCGAATAATTATAACTAATAATTAATAAGTTGGTATTGACAGTTTGCCAAGTCTTTTTAATAGAATTTTTTTTTTAAATGCTGATGTAGTAATAATGTTCCATCAAAAGAGCAGCCTGGGTATTTATTTCAATCACCTAATAGATGAGGCAGCAATATAGGACAGGAGATGAATTCCTTCCTGACAAAATATTGTTCAGCAAAACTAGGGAAAAATATGGTAACATCTTCTAATAAACCAGTATAACTACCATATAACCTACATTTTTTCAAAAGGCAGATCACAGTACTGTAGTTAAACATCTTGTTTATTTTACCGCAGAAAGTTTAAATTTCATGACATTCCTTTTTATTTATGCTGCACTTTGTAATGTAGGGTATTGTTGGTATGATTGCAGCCTCTAATTATTAAAAACATGAAAGCATGGAAATTCATCACAGATATCCAGAGACTACAAGAAAATGCTGAAAACCATGATTAACAATTTAATTTATTTAATTATTTTATGCATTCGCAAAGAATGGTTTCGCGTCGCTACGCTGAATATTAGAAAACAGTGCAGTGGAAGAACAAGAAAGTAATGACAGATGTATTTCAACAAATGAAAATTAGGAAAAAGGGAACTTTGCGGCCAATGGAAAACAGATTTCAGAGCTTGACGTGGTGCCAACCCAGATTGGGCCCGCGGGTCTTAGAGTATAAAGCTGCCAGTCTGACCTTTGTTGACGACTCGGAGGATGATCTCTCCGTTACTGCCGTGCACATCTGGAAGGTTGCGCACCTGGCAGATGTAGGTGCCGTTAAAGGTCGGCGGCACCTCCTGAAGGGTGATGGAGACGTCTCGTTTCATAATATCTCCCGACCACACTGCGTGGTCTTTAAAGCGCCCTTCCTTGGGGAGGTATGGTACCTCCTGGTAGTACAACACCTGAGAGACACACAAACACAATCAAGCCAAACGCAGCGAGTGCACATCTCCAAACAAATCAACATTTTACCCCACATGAAATAGAGAAAAACACTGTAAGACAATTATATAAATTAAGATTCTGATCCATTCAGGTCAAACACAGGCTGAATTCAGGTTGCGGCTATTGTAAAAGTTGGAAAGGGTACGGCAGTGGGCTATTTTTTGAAGATAATCACCTTCTTTTGCAAAAAAAAAAATAATATACCCCATAACTTTCAGCGTATATATATATATACATACATATACATACATATATATATATATATATATACACATATACATACATACATATATATATACTCATATACATACATACATACATATATAGTATGTATGTATGTATACATACATACATACATACATATACAGTACTACTCGGAAAATTAGAATATTGTGTAAAAGTTGTTTTATTCATGCAATTCAACATAAAAGGTGAAACCAATACATTTTATAGACTCATTACAAGCAAAGTGAGATATTTCAAGCTTTTATTTGTTTTGATTTTGCTCATTAGGACTTGCAGCTTCAGAAAACCTCAAATTCAAAAACTCAGAAAATTAGAATACTGTTAAAAGGTTCAGTATTGAAGGCTCAAAGTGTCACACACTAATCAGGTAAGTAATCCAAAACACCTGCAAAAGGGTCCCGAGCCTTTAAAAAGCCTGTGTCTTTGGTTTAGAAGAATTCACAATCATGGGGAAGACTGCAGATCTGACAGTTGTGCAGAAAACCATCATTGACTCCCTGCACAAGGTGGGTAAGACACAAAAAGTGATCGCAAAAGAAGCTGGATGTTCTCAGAGTGCTGTGTCAAAGCACATTAATGGACAGTTAAGTGGAAGGCAGAAGTGTGGAAGAAAACGGTGTACAAGCCGGAGGGATGACCGCAGCCTGGAGAAGATGGTCAGGAAAGGGCCATTCAAAAGTGTGGGGGAACTTCATAAGGAGTGGACTCAAGCTGGAGTTGCTGCTTCAAGAGAAACGACACGCAGGAGGATGCTGGACATGGGCTTCAAATGTCGTATTCCTGTTGTCAAGCCGCTCCTCACGAGCAAGCAACGCCAGAGGCGCCTTAGCTGGGCTAGAGAAAAGAAAGACTGGACTGTTGCCCAGTGGTCCAAAGTCCTCTTTTCTGATGAGAGCAAGTTTTGCATCTCATTTGGCAACAAAGGTCCCAGAGTCTGGAGGAAGACCGGAGAGGCACAAAATGGAAGATGCATGAAGTCCAGTGTTAAGTTTCCCCAGGCTGTGATGACTTGGGGATCCATGTCAGCTGCTGGTGTTGGTCCTCTGTGCTTTATCAAGTCCAGCATAAACGCAGCTGTCTACCAGGACATTTTAGAGCACTTCATGCTTGCTTCAGCGGACCAGCTTTATGGGGATGCAGATTTCATCTTCCAGCAGGACTTGGCACCTGCCCACACTGCCAAAAGTACAAAATCCTGGTTCAACAACCATGGGATTACTGTGCTTGATTGGCCCGCAAACTCACCTGACCTGAACCCCATAGAAAATCTGTGGGGCATTGCCAAGAGAAAGCTGAACGGGAAGAGACCGAACAATAAAGAAGAGCTCAAGGCCGCGATTGAAGCATGTTGGTCTTCCATAACACCGGAGATGTGCCACAACCTGGTAGCATCCATGCCGCGCAGGATTAAGGCAGTCATTCGTTCAAAAGGGGCCCCAACCAAGTACTAAGTACAGATGCAACATTTTATTTTCAGAGGCCTGACATTTTTGTATTTAAAATCCCTTTTTTAAATTGATTTCAAGCAATATTCTAATTTTCTGAGTTTTTGAATTTCAGGTTTCTGAAGCTGTAAGTTCTAATGAGCAAAATCAAAACAAATAAAAGCTTGAAATATCTGACTTTGCATTTAATAATACTATAAAATGTATTAGTTTCACCTTTTATGTTAAATTGCCCGAATAAAACAACTTTTACACGATATTCTAATTTTCCGAGTAGTACTGTATAGTATTCATGTATATTCAAAAAAACTCCACTGTAATTTTTTTCGTTTAGTTCTGTATATTTTATTTAAAGCTATCAAAAGAGATTAACGTATTATTTTTGGATTGTGGGAAAAATGGCCTCTAGAGCTGCAATGATCAGTCGACGATAGTCAATTGATTAGTTTCCAACTATTATATTAATTGCCAACTATTTTGATAATAGATTAATTAAGTTGAGTCATTTTTGAGAAGAATATTTTAAACTTCTCTGATACCATCTTGTCAAACTTCTCTGATACCATCTTGGATTCTTTAGTCTTCTATAATAGTAGTGATTGACACTTTACACCAAAGACAACAAAAGATAGGACAAAGAGAACTGGTAGAAGAGAGCAAACATATTATCTGGCTATACAAGAATGGGGATGAGAAAATTAACCATACATTGTATCATTTACATGAAAATCTTAAGGATCACTTTAAGCCAAATATAAAAGGCACAACTTGGTTTCATTAAATATTGAATGGAAACATTTTTTAAAAAGCATTTGAAGCGTTTTCTCTAAAAAAAATAAATAAATAAAACCTTTTGGACGCACCGACTCATCAGACCCTGAGTTGGGTGAGCGGAAGTTCCAGGACACGGTGACGGTTTTGGGTGACACTGGGTGAGTGGAGGTGAAGGTGCACCTGAGTTTCACATTAGTCCCGTTGACCGCTTCCACCTCACCTGGAGTGTAAATATCAATTCCACTGACATGTCGCACCCCTAGAATTTCAAAAAAAGAAGAAGGCAAGACAGAAATACACATAAATCAAAATATAACTTGACATACGCGACTGATGACTAACTCACTAGACTTATGTTTCAAAGTGTGTTATTTCATCGCTCAGTAATTCATTAAACCATCCGAACTAGAGCAGAGCCAACAATTCTTCCACGGTCAGGTATACAAAGTGAAGTGCAATTTGGCTAAATGTTTCCTCCTGGGGGTCTCGTACGGTTAAATATTTGGACTAAATCTGGATCACAGTCCTGCAGACTCACCCGGAGGATTAAAACATTCCTTCTAGGACAGTGCAGAGAAGACGAGCAGTGGATGTCGTTATCCCGGACAGAGTGGCATTAAATCCAGTTTATGACCGCAGAGCAAAATTAAATCTAATAGTACGTCTTTAGGAGAACCTGCTGCGGTTTGCAAAATGCATCATAAACTATTCAAGGATTAATATAGACTTGCAAAATGCAAACTAATAAACGACCTATTACAAAAGAGATGAAATTATAGGATCATTATAACATTTCACTACACAGCTTTGTTGAGTACTCGATTTTGTTCGGTCAATTACACAAATCTATTCTTTTTGAATATCAGAGTGATTCTATGGAACACAGAATCTGACTTTTTTTCAGCTTATGCAATATATATATATATTTTTAATTAATGTTTAAAATCCAAAACCTCCTGATACAGTAATAGCATTGTGTTTTATGCATATATTGCATGAGAAAACCTCAAGTACAACATTACATAAAGCATTTTTTATCAGTGTTACAGAATCAGAATATATTCTTAATACAAGAAGAAAATAGTTTGATATAATATCAGTATTAGGGCTGCAACTAACCAGTATTTTGATGTTAAATTTAGATTTGAGCTGTTGGTGCGTTAAAATTAATTGAGTTTATAATCTCGTATATATTCTGGGATGTGTTTCTTTATCTTATTCTGGTCTCCCATTAAACTCCAACATTTCCTCTCGTCTATGCCAGCCTGCTCTAAACAACACCCCCATTGGATGCAAGGTTATTTGATATTGTTGTCAAGTCAAGTCAACTTTATTTATACATTCGATTTCAAGCAACAAGAGATTACAAAAATGCTGACGGCATGTTTCAAGCCAAAAGTGAAAACAGTTGTTGAACTCTTTGACCTTTTAAATATTTCAGGCTTCAAACAGCAAGATATAAAAAATGATTATTTTCTTTTAAAGAATCAACAAACACCACCACGTGGGACACAATTGTGAAGTGGAATGAAATGTATACAATACTTGAACATTTTAGAAATAAATAAACTGAAAAATGGGGTGTGCAAATTGGTTCAGCTCTGTTGAGTTAAAACTTTGTAAAACCACCTTTTGTTGTGACACATGCAAATTTTTATGGTTTTCAAACTTTAAATCCTGCTACTTTTATGGATTTCTTTGAGAAATATCTTTCCTCTTGTTCTTTCTTGTTTACTACTAATAGCTGTCATATTTCTCTACCTCAGCTATAAATCTCTCTTTTTTTTTTTTTTTTTTTAAACTGTTCCACTTCCCCTTGGTTTTGATTTAAAAAAAAAAAATTATATATCTTTATGTTTGAAGCCTGAAATTTGGCAAGAGGTTGGGCGGGAGAATGTTCTAGCAATAAATGCAGCGTTTGTACACCAGCAACAAGCAAATACAACAACGCAACAAGCCAAGATCTATACACGGATACTAAAACCCAAATGATAAAAGAGATTTTCACAATTAGTTCCTTAGCTATTGTTTCTCTGACACTATCAGGTTAATGTGATTTCCTGCACAGTACATGCTGTAATTGACAGTCCGGGACCGTGTCTGTCTAAAACAGATTGCGCATTAACTCGAGTCAAAGAAAATGTGTTCCAACCTTTTGCGAATCTAATCTCTTCAAGTGAATCCTATCGATAGACTGCAAACAGAAAAGGCTGGCATGAGGTGTCACAGTTTAGTTCACTTTCAGCTCCCATACAGGAAGGAGCCTGGACACGCTATGAGTCATTATTGCTGTGAAGCCTGCTCCATGGTATCTGCCAGTTGTGAAGTCATGAGACTGCCTTACACGGCCTTAAATGTGTATACATACAGATGTCTTCACGAAAACCTGATTGTAGATACTCACCGACTACAACCTGATGGTAGAGGTGGTCGATCCTAAATATTAAACACATATATATAACCTAAAGCCATAGATTCATATTCGAATTCCTTCACAGGGAAAACACATTGAGGCTGAATACTTGTTTTCCAAGATTCAACCATAAAATTTGGCGCCCGTCACAGCAGCTGCTTCCAAGCTGCTTGCCCAAACAGCTCCTCTGTATCGCTACAACACAACATAGAGAATTAAGATTGTTTTATGCCTTTGTTGCATGATATAATACTGAAATGCTTGGGATTCATTTCCTAGCAATTCAACCATTGATAGGGACACGTGGTGCTAACTGGTATTTAAACTATTGTGTAGATCTCTCCCCTTTTATACATGTAATTTACCGTAGCAGCTGCTGGAATTCAAAAGTGCAATTATGCAAGTATTCATCCCTCCTCTTCTTTTCACACTAAAATTAAATTATTGGAATGTTTTGCCCCAGATTGAAATGTAGTTTTCATCTATGTCAAGTTCAAGTAAGACTCTTCAGTTAATAAAAGTAACTAAAACAGAAATTTATTTTAATTGTGGATGTTTTTGTTCTGGAAAGGAATAAATTAACTCAAGAAGCCTGCATAATCAAATTTGTTATCCACCAAACGATGGAACATAAAGTCACCATTATAAGAACATGAACATGTACATTGAAAGAAATTATTCTGACCTCTTGTACATTTTTTTTTTTTTTTTTTTTTTTTTTAAATCGAGCACATGTAATCGATTTTAATGTGTTACTGAATCATACTTTGCCCCACGATTGGCTGGCGACCATCTGGGGTGTATCCCCCTGCCTCTCGCCATAAATGCGCTGGGATAGGCTCCAGCAGACCCCTGCGACCCCGAAAGGGAATAAGCGGGATAGAAAATGGATGGATGGATGGATGAATCATACTTATGTTTTTAATAAATTCTACTTAAAACAAGCTATATACTCAAAGTAATTATAGAAATAATTATGTGCAATTTAATCTCCGTCTTCTGCACAAGAGCAACAAGTGCAAACAACTAAATCATTTGGTTTGGTTCATTGTCTGAATAATACATTTATTGAAGGATAAGATAAAGAAAATTAGCTAAAACTTTGATTAGATTGGATCAATTAAATATGTATGAGATAAACCATTACATTGAGTTTATATTCATTTTGGTACCAAAAATAAGAAGTATAGGGAATTCCATCCTAATGTATTTAAGTAGTGAGTAAAATAATAAATAATAAAAGTAAATTATATTTAAAGTAATTATTCTGAAAAAGTACAGTCAGTTTTAAGAATGCAGGAACAACTGAGATTTAGACATTAATTTTGAGCTACCACTTCACAAAAGAAAATTAAGTAATTTCAATAAAACCTTTTTCCTGTGTATCTTAAAACCTTTTATTGACAGTGACGACTAAATCTATATTTTAAAATAAAAAATGTACTAACCTTTACTTCTTTTCTTTAAGAAAAATGAAAAGAATGGACCTGAGGATTCCATTGTGAATTATTTAAATGTAATGTAAAAGATATATATATTAGGCTTGAGCTGTATCAAGGTGGTACGGCAGAACAGGAAATGATAGATATGATTTTAAATACCATCAAATATAAATGCACTCCTCTTTCTATTAAACTGATAGCATGGTGTAATTTAGTAGGTCTCATTAATAAGGAGTCTGCGGACAAATTGGTCTCTAGGTCTTAGTCAGACCCCATGTACTTCCAGGGAATCTGAAAACTTTTAATTCCTGGAGAACCGCTGTGGTATGCTAGATTTCAGTTTTTTGAGAATGTGTTTAATGTAGTGAATGAGCCACTGGTCTTTCTGATTAACTTCCTCAGAAGTGGACATGAAGTAATTCAGTGGTGTGGTCAGGAATAAGGTGCTATCAGCTAGGATTCAAGCAAGTTAACATCCACTTCTTTATCTTTATGCATTTGGTTCTTACAGGCTGGATAACTGCAATTCCGCATCATCTAGCTGCAGCAAAAAGTCTCTGAGGACTCTCCAGCTGATCCAGAATGCAGCTGCATGTATATTAACAGGAATTAGAAGAAAGGATCATATCCCACCTGTGTTAGCCTCCCTGCACTGGTTTCCTGTCAAATCAAGAAGAGAATTCAAAATCCTCCTCCTCATCACGGAAGCTCTTTAACGGTCAGGCTCCATCCTACCTTAAGTATGTTGATGTACTTTTTAAATCTGTTGTGTTTCCAGAGTCCTGTCCTGTGTTTCCTGTGTTTTTTTGTGTTTTCTCATTCATTCACAGAGCATGCTGCAGTGCAGCCACTAAAGGATCTTCAGTTGTTGGAGGGTTTGATGCTACCCTGGTTCACCTGAAAGCTGAGATGGATCCTGTCACCTCATCCTTCACATACACCACAAACTGATATATCTATGTTATTCTATTCAGTTTCATATTCACCTTTTCCACTTTGAATGTTTTGTTTCCATCCATCCTCATCTTCCTGAGGTTCCTTCCGCTTCCCCTTGCCCCCCTCTTATTTAAAGTTTTTTTTTCCTTGCATGTACATATTGTAAAGCGAATTGGGGTGAACCTGGGATTTGGGATTTTGGGCTACACAAATAAAATTGACTTGACTTTATCAGAAACAATTGTATGAAAAAAACAATTATTTGTATATTTTTACATAAAAAGTATAGCAATCAAATTTGTCCCACTTAATCTACCTATGGCCTCAAAAACTCCATGGGCCACTGACAAATGTGGGAAAGCTCAGCTTTTCCACTTAATGCTGATGATAAAGACTACTGTCAAATTAAACCTAGAGAGTTATATCACTGAAAAAACACCACATGTGAAGCCATAGATAGGAGACAGTAATTTAAAGTCCAGACAAACTATAATGACAGGTGATTCTTAGTAAGTTATCATCATATATTAGGCAATATTGCCAATCTTTAACATTATGTCCTCAAAATCTGCTATTATATGGTTTACATGTTTTCAGTGTTTATTTCAGTCTTTTTTTTTTCATTGTCCCACTTAAGAAGTGTGGTTTGAAATGTAGAACAGCCTGGTTTTACTAATGTGGGACAGTCATGTATGTTATTAAAGTTGTGAAATCCGCATTTAGGGCCATTTAATGTGCACAACAAGTTATGCTACTTATTTTAAGAAAGGTGATATAAGTGATAATATCCCTACCTTATTTTACTATCTTGAACAGCAAAAACATTCTAATAACTAAAATGACCAAAAGTGGACATGAACTTTTGCTTCACATGATACTGTTCAGAGAGGGTTTTATTATATGGATTATGGTGATTGAGTCCTTTCAACCTCCCTTAGATTCAGATATTAGTCAGATATTAGCCGTGACTATCCCACATTAAGGACAAGCACGTTATCCGGGAAAAGGTGGCACAAATAATACTTTTATAGTAACCATTTTTTTTATATATATTTCTCAGAATGATATCTATATTTCCTGGTGAGATAAGAAAACACAGTGGTGATTTCATAATGGTATTGGTTGTGAGTAGAATGGATTGGCTTCAAATATGGCATTAAATATACATATGTAATGCCATATTTACGTAAAAAACACATCCATATATATATATATATATATATATATATATATATATATATATATATATATATATATATATATATATATATATATATTTACATTCAGTATACTGTACATTCTGCAATACGTTTTGCTCTTTTCAATGAGTTGAGTTAAAAGTGTAACGAAAAGCTATTTCCCATTGGGGATTAATAAAGTATTCAGATTCTGATTGTGACATACAGTGTTACTTGCGGAAGTTGTCCCACATCAGGCTTATTCTAATTCACCCTTCGCCTGTATTAATTGTTACGCAGCTAGAGGCAACTTTATAGGCCTGTAAGGCTTTCACAAATTACTCTTCAATAGAGGAGCATTAAACCAAATAAAACAATCTCCCTCCAGACTCGGTTATGTTTCTCTGTCGGAAATAATGAACTTTACCGTCCGATAATTCACACTTCAACAGCATTTAGAGAGTTGACGTCGGTTTCGGTGCGTTGTGAAACCTAACCCACCAAAACCCCGGCCTCACGCGGAAGTTGCGGGGACTCACCTGGCAGCAGCAGCCCTCCCAGGAGCAGCAGGGGCCACGCGGAGCCGAACATTTAGAAGCAGTAGCCCCGTTAAAGCACCTTCATGTAAGTTGTGGTCGCCGCGGCTTCGTAGTAGTAGGGGGTAAAAGCTGTGCGTCCGTGCGTGTCCGGCCGTGGAAGTGTCAATCACCTCGGCACACACCTGGTGGGCGGAGCTTCCTGTTGCATAACCTGTTAGCTCGCGAGGCTCCGCCGGTTCCACTCCCTCAACAAGCAGCTCAGGCATGTTTAAACCGATATAATAATAAAAGATAATTCTCTGCTGAATGGCGCCACTATGTGCCCATCGAAGGTACAGTATGAAAAAAGAGTAATTATTCATGCAGGATGAAAGTCAACAAAGCCTATGTCAATCTGTGAGTAAAATGCAGTAAAATGTAACTTAGTATTCTACAATTGCTCAAGTAATGTAAGAGGTACTTGTACTTTACTCTAATACATTTATCTGACACAATCAATGATATAACAAGCTTTGAAAAATGCAACACACAGTAAAGATGAAACAACAGAATGAAGTAATTATAGTTTTGAAATGGGATATAAAACTTGAAAACTATGAAAAATTCACATACAATACAACACAAGAAAGAACTGAAATATACGAATGGTATGAAGGTGAAAAACAGGAAAAAATTACATATGCATTAAATAATACTGATAATATGGGATGTTGAATGCAATAATTAAAGAGATTAAACAAGGGAAATGAAAAGTGAAATGTAATGGACTTCAGCTATTTAGTAATTAATATCTATGCTCCTATGTGTGTTGTATGTGTATGTATATGTTTGTGTGTGATTTTTGAAGAGGTTTTAATGGATGTCAGTGTTTTTCCTGAGAGAAAAACTACAGCAAAGTTTGTGTCCAGTTGAGATGTGATCTGTGATTTAAGGGTTTTCGGCGAGAAAATGACTTGATGAAAATCAGTCATTTCTCTTGGCTCCATTTTGAAGCAATGCATTATTCTCTAATGTCATTAGACACTTAAAGGATATGAAATGTCCTTTGTTTTGTACAGTACAGGAATGCAGCATTTGATACGTGACCGTGATGCATTGCGATCAGCTGACACTCTGGAATCAAGAGATGGGTCACGAGTGGCAGTCAGGTCAGCTCACATCACAGTGATATATCAGCAATGCTGCACCTAGTCTGACTGTAAAATACAGGTTTACACCCCTACACTAAACATCACAGTGTGCTCTTCTGTATATTGCACCTCAAAGCACTTGGATTTATCTCAAATAGCGAAGAAGCTGGTTTTTATGGTCAACGACCCGCCCATGACTCATTGCAGAAGCAGATACAGGGTTTTTGCTGCCCTGTGTTTATCCTCTCAGGAACCAAAACAATCTATCATAAAGGTAGCAGTGTGTTTTTACTGAAAATTGTGTATCTTAATAAAAAGGAAACTGCGTCTGCAATTTAAGGGGTAGAAATCTATTAGTAGAGTATGCAGGTTAATGCAAGTCAAAGTGCTTTACTGATGCCTGACAAGCAAATAAAGACAAAAAACATGGTACACAAACAGAGAAAATTAACAAAACAAAACTAAATAATGTCAATCTAATGTATATAATAAATTATAATAATAAAATCAAATTGATTTAAAATCTATAATAGAATAAGAGTAAAATAGTAGGACATAAACCAAAAAATAGATTAAATGAATTAAAAAATAAATATAAGAGCTAAAATATATATAATAATATTTTTTTAAATAGAAGGTAAAATAAAATATGGTATTATATGGTATATAATTGGCTTATAGAGTGTAATATAAATCAAGTGAGAAAAATTATATAAATAACATCAATAACTCAATAATCATTAGAAAATAGGGCTGCAGATATATCATTGTAACATTACAGTTAACATTTTGTTTTTTGGAGATTTTCTACAATATTCCTATTTGAATGTGTTATTAATTGTATATAGTAGATATGTTGGGTGATTTATTGCATTTCAATATTTCTTAAATGGTCAAAATATGCAACTTTTATCAGACAGAAGCATATTATGGATGTGTGACTGTTCCAGTGGCTCAGAAAAAACACAAAGCTGCCTGATCAAATGTTTTTAATCTTGAACACCTCAAATATTACAATACACTGTAAGGAAATAAGAAATATCAGGCTGCCTGTCAGGCCTCTCTCAGGGTAAAGTTTATGTTCTCCCTGGCAGGCTTGACTTAGGGTATAATATACTACTTTTATTAGGCTTGTTTTAGGGTAAAAAGTATTCTGCACATGATTCTGCACTCAGGGTAAATTGTATTTTTCCTACAAGCTGATATTGGGGTAACATGCATGTGCCTGTCAGGTTTCACTCAAGGTAAAATGTATACAGGATGTGTTTAGGGCAAGCTGTATTGTGCATAGCAGGTTTATATCAGGGTAAAATTTACTGTAACTGACAGGCTGCGCTCAGGATAATATAATATATATAGCATTGAGCAGGCTTTTATCATAGTAAAAACGTGTATGTGCCTTACAGACTTTTCTCAGGGTACAACATATACGCCTAACAGGCTGCTCTCAGGTTAACTGTATTGTGCCTGACAGGCTTTACTCGGGGTAAAGTGTATAGTGCCTGACAGGCAGCGCCCAGGGTGGAGGATAGCAGTGTTGCCCTCCTGCGGTAGCTCCCGGTAGCTCCTGGCAACAGCTCGGTGCTCCCCGCGCTACATTCTCTGCGGACGTCGCCTTCGTGACACACCTTCTGTTGTCTCCTAGCTGGAGCTAGCTCGACCGTCTGCTAGCGAGCATCACCCGCAGCGGCTAACGACGCCAGGGGACTGCAGTCAACCGAAGTCGAGGTAAACAAGCCCGAAGCCCGCGAGGAGCCGAGAAGCGACGGCCTACAGTAACACCCTGCCAGGTAACCGTTAGTAACCGCTCGTAGATTAACGGGAACGTCACCGCTGAAACGTTGATATTAACGGCTGTCAGTGTCAGTTAAGCTAGCGGCTAACGTCAGGTACCGTTCAGAGGGTTTAGTGGTCGGTGACCCATAACGGCTAACGCTCCCGCCCGGAACGCGCCTGCTAGCCGCCGCTGATGCTCGCTTTCCTCCCAACCGCTGCAGCAGCAGACCGACAAACAACACGAGCCCGCGCCCCGTGATTGTGTCTCACTGTATGTATGTGTTTGTGTGCGGGAATCAAACGCGGCGGTGTCTTCCCGCAGGATGAGCGGTGATGGATTGAACCCAGCTGCGGTGGCGGAGCCGGTGGTCGACGAGCAAGGAGACGAGCGGTGGATGTCCCAGGTCGGTGGCGTTTTCTTTCCTCCATGTAGGCACCGCTGCTGCTGCACACTCCCACTCCTTATAGCATTAAGCCCTTGGCTCCAAAGAGGCAAATAAAGACAAAAGAAGCTTTATCGGCGCCTGAATAGAATCTATTTTTTAACTTAGATCCTTGTGCCCTGGCAGAATTCAGTGGTATTTGGTATTTCTGATTACTGTGAGAAATATTCACGTTTTATCCTCATGTGTTATGTCGAGAACCAGATTTGTTCCTCGTGGATTCAGGTTAAATCGCATATTTACCAATTGTTTATGAAGTATTTGAAGGCCACACTTCGTAGAGAACCTTACCAGAAAATGACTCTAGTAGAGTTAAATCACCTATTTCCTGACTAAAAGTATCAAATATGACATTTATTGTACTTTAGCAGAGCTGCAATGATAGTTTGATTCATTGATAGGTTGCCAACCATTGCACAGATTGCCAACTATTTTGCTAATATTCATTTTTAAGAAGAAAATGTCTAAATTCTCTGACACCAGCTTCTAAAATCTGATTTATTTCTGGTTTCTTTAGTCACGAAAATATGAACTGATGATCTTTGGGGTGTGGACAAAAAGACATTTTAGGTTGAATCTTCAGATTTGGGAAAGTGTGATTGACATTTTACACCATTTTATAAACTAAACAAATAATTGATTGATCACTATATAATAATTGATAGTTCAATCAACTCTCAAAATAGTTCTTTGCAGCTCTATGCTTAGGTGTTTAAAGTCATTTTCTGATTAAAAAATATTGTCATTAATAAAGGAAGCTGTCAGATTTTTGTGAATTCTCAGTGTTTTACTCAGTATTCTGAGTATTGAACCACAATTGGCTTCCAAACAGTTTCTGATGTTAAGTCATGCTCGTCGCGAGTCGTGTGCAGTCTGTTTCTACTAAATTCCATTTTATTTTGTAGTATGTATTAAAAGTTATCAAAGGCACTGTAGTATATTAAAAGTTGTAATGAAGTATTAGTACTTCTTACATTACACCACAGCATATAACCCTCTGGAATAATAAATATTGTTTAACGTGGGTTGTGTTAATCTTGAACTTGGGCTTCTGTTCAATTCTGAAAACATATAAAGAAAAAGGCTTAAGGACTCCATCCCATTATAAATCTGAGTCTCCCGTCTTACACAGAATACAACTTTAAGCTTAGAGTGGTATATTCTCTGTCAGGGTTTTCACACTGCATATATGTTCAAGTTATGACATGTAAACCGCATTTCACAGATCTGTGAGGATGATCATCATTACATGCGCTCAATCATGCGCTCATGAATTGTAACCGTTCCCAAGACGTGCTCTCGTTTTTCATCTTGTTGTAGTCGCACCTACTACTGTTGTATCTGCCAGGTTAATCCTCCAAAGCTAATTGGACTGAGACGTTCTGCTTTACTACAAGTTCTTCACCAGACGTGTTTTGTCTGTGATGAGCTTGCAGAACCATGTTTGCCTCAGAGGGCTAATAAGTATTGTTTTGGAAGATTCAGAAAACTCATAATGCAAAGGTGTCAAAAGACTTATATGGAGCTGATTTACATACTATTGTTTACTCTGAGTTACATGTACATGCACACTGTGGTGTGATGGGGTTGTATTTCATCTCTATTTTTTACAGCACACAAGATTTGTCTTGGAGTGTAAGGATGCTGAACCAGATGTGCTTTTTGTGGGAGATTCGATGGTTCAGTTAATGCAGCAATATGAGGTGAGATCTATACCTTTGAATACCAGGTTAAATTTAAAACTGAAATATAGGAACATTAGCATTAGGCAGGGATCACGAAACCTGCTTCTGGAGAGCTTACCACCCTGCATATTTTAGAAATCCCCCCTCTCCAACACACCTGATTCTAATTATTGACTCATTCTCAAGAAGCTGAGGCTTGTCTAGCATTTGTTAATAATTAGAATCAGGCCTGTTTAAATGAGGAGATTCCTAAAACCAGGTGGACAGTAGCTCTCCAGCAGCAGGGTTGGTGAACCCTGGGATATGGGCAATGCGTTTCATCAACTTGACAAAAAAAAAAAAAAACTCCTCCTAATTTAGCAAATATTTGAGTTAAATGCAGATTTGTGATTTTTCTGCCCACAGGTCTGGAGGGAGTTGTTCTCTCCTCTTCATGCTCTTAACTTTGGCATCGGAGGGGACACCACCTGTAATGTGCTGTGGAGGCTGCAGAATGGAGAGCTGCAGAATATCCGCCCCAAGGTGAGACAAGATACGGTATCTGAGACCCTGTTCACACCTGGGTGGTGCGTTCACTACTTTATGTAGAGGTGTGAAAGCACCAAAGATTAGGGATGCACCGATACCACTTTTTAACAAACCGATACGAGTACGAGTATTTTTATTTGTGTACTTGCCGATACCGACTACCGATACCGATATTTTTTAAATTGGAGTTCCCATGAAAGTTTAATCAATTTGGAAGCAGATTTTATTTACTCTTCTGTAGATTTTCACAAGTCTTCACACAAAAAGTATAACAAAAGGCTATTCCAAAAATAAATGAATCATTCTGGTTTTAACAAAAAAAGGCCTTCTATAGGCAGTGCTTTCACTTCAGACAAAGTGTAAAAACCAGAAGATGAAAATGTAATGTGTTGCATACTGTAGTTAACCAGCTAAACAGTGAGCACAACTGTAGCTCATTTTGCACAATTCAACTAAACAAAGTATCAGAACAGTCACTTGCTTTCAGGTGCATTAACAATCACTTAACATGTGACATATTTCCATGTTTCAGTTAAAGAACATTTACAGCACTCAATGTTGTCAAATGACTTATCACCTTTAAACTAAGAATTTTGGGGAAAAGTGAGAGGCAGATTTTTTTTGATGAACAGAATCATCTCTGCATGATCAGGTGTTAGCCTGTTTCTGCTTTCATTCACAATGTGTGACACTGAGCTAAACAGCCGTTCGCTGTCAACACTGCTGCACGGTGCTGAGAGGTGGTTCTAGCACGCCAAGAAGACGGCGAAATCCAGCATTATCAACCACAGAAAGTGGCTGGTCATCCAGCGCTATAAAATGAGTAAGAGCCTCTGTTATTTTTATGGCCCGTATGCTGTCTTTTGACATTTTCTCTCGGTTTTGCAAGACTTGCCCTAAGGTTGGTTGCTGTGGTCTTGCGCTAGCATTAGCGAACTCTGTGTACTTAGCACTGTGATGGGTCTTCAAATGTTTGATCAAATTGCTCGTGTTAAACGACGTACTTTTCTTTCCGCCCCTAGACACCGTAGCAGCACATATCTTGCACTCAGCCTTACTCCTGTCGTCCTCTTTTATTTTAAAATGCTCCCAAATCGCTGACATTTCTTAGGTTAGCCTACTCTCCTGACTCTCCTTGCTCACTAGTTTGTTGATGAAAGAATCTCCTAACTTCCCGGCTCATTGTCTCCCCCTAGACACTGAAGTCAGGTAGGGCAACAATCTCCCGCCTAGTAGGCTAGTAGTGCAATCAGTTTCATCTGCTTTGATGTTGTATAGTGGTATCGGTGCATGGTATCGGCCATTTATGTGCGAACACGAGTACGAGTATTTTAGCGAAGTTTCGGCCCGATACCCGATAGTGGTATCGGTATCGGTGCAACCCTACCAAAGATGCAGTGAGATCTGATTCCAGGCGCTCTGTCCACAGCTGTGTTCGAACTCAAAATAGTACCAATAATGAGAATCTTAAGTTTAGGATAAAATAATTTGGTTTACCTACCGCTTACTCTGAATTACCAAATAACTGCTAGGCCATTTATTTATTTCCATAACTTAATGGATCAGGTGTTTATTTGAGACCAGGCAGCGATTTGCAACACCAGATTAATTCCTTCCTGACAAAATATTTCTATATGGTAATTCACTCACATTCTTTTATTAAACCAGTATGACTACTGTATAACTTAAATTTTTCAAAAATAAGATTACAGTACTGTAGCTAAACATTGCACATTGAGTTTTCCTCTACATACATAGAATTTCATGTTGTACGTTTGATTTCTTTGCTGCACCAGCACCATGGTGATCATTTAATCAATGTTAGCAGAGAGGGTGTTCTTTAACATCACGTGAGCACGACAATGATGCATCAGGACCAAGGAGGTTGTGGAAACATACAGCTTCAGTGGTCATGTCTTCTTCCTACGTTTTTTCTTTAATAATTTAGATTTGTCTTTTATTTGGAACCGGCAGTAATTCATCAAAATATACACCTGCACCTGGCATTTATAGGGGAGTATAGTATATAAATATAGTTTATTTTCCATTATACACTGTTGAATCCATCTGAAGAAATGAGACCTTGAATGTATACTTTGTCCTTCACACACAAAAAAAACTTCAGGACCAGGTGGTTTACTGGGTTATTGTCATCAGTGATTACTGTCCAGAACGGCTTTTGTGGCCCCAGCTTGTTATTACATTGCACTGTGCATTTGGGAAATATTGTAGCAGGAGCAGCCTGTTAACTGTGCTTAGTGACTGTTCAGATGATCTATACACTAGGAACAGCTTGCATCACCTTATTACCCAGAGAGAGAGCTATTAAAACTCACTCACTCAAAAGAAGTGGTAGGATGTTGCTTAGTTATTACTGCGTGATGCTTGCAGCACAGTGTGTACAGTCAACGTGAACAAGTGTGTGTCTGTGGTCTTGTCCAGGTGGTGGTGTTGTGGGTTGGAACCAACAATTACAAACACACAGCGGAGCAAGTTGCAGGAGGAATCCTCGCTATCGTGCAGCTGCTCAACTCCCGCCTGGCCAAGGCAAAGATAGTTGTACTGGTGAGTTTATTCGTATGTCTCCTCTTCTGCTACATCTTATTTGTTTAAATAATGGATGTTAAAGTCTGGAATTTAAATTATTGTTTTCTGGTTTATTTATAGTAGAAAAAAAAAACTAGTAAGCAAGGGAGATCAGTTCAGGATTCTGTGTAACTTTCAGCTCAAAATGCCATCACTGTACAGATGGTTGAATTATCATAGAAATGTTACCTGCTGTAGCCATTAGGCTCAACCAATGGTTGATGATCCTGAGAAAGAGCTCATTCCGGTGCTAAATCAAGAAGACAAATTAGTTTCATTACATTTGCCCAATCATGCGCTCATGCGCATGTAAATTGTTTCAGCTTTTTTGTCTGGTGTACAGAAAAAATAGAAGCCAAACTGGATTAATGAGAATAAAAGAAAACACCCAAAGATTATACGCTGACTGGAAAACTATATTTTGGTCAGAGGGAGAATCACATCAGTGCACTGTAAAACCTCCAGTGACCCCATAGTGCCTTTAACCAAAGAATTTATTTAAACTTAGAAACCAAAGCAATGTATTTGTCAATCTGCCCAAAATATAGTATATTCCATACTGACCATGATGCAGGTTTCTTGTCATCTAAATAGAAGTCTGATTGGTTGAACTCGTGTTACACCAGAAACATACATATGAATGTTTAATGAACCCAAGACAACCACTTTGTGCACCGTCTAGAAGCAGAATGACATGGACAAACCCTGAAAAATCACACTTTTCTGAGTCAAAACATTTTTGTCATCCTCAGGGTCTGTTGCCTCGAGGGGAGCACCCGAACCCGCTGAGGGAGAAGAACGCCGCTGTGAACGCGCTTGTGCGCTCGTGGCTGCCGCGGCTCGGCCAGGCTCAGTTCCTGGATGTGGGCGGGGAGCTGGTTCACTCCGACGGGTCCATCAGCCAGCAGGACATGTTCGACTTCCTCCACCCGACATCCACCACGTACCGCACCATAGCCAAGCCCCTCAGCGAACTGCTGCTCCAGATACTGGAAGAAACGCCGGAGGAGAGACGGTTGTCGCTGGTTTGAGGGGCCACGGCCACGCAGCACATTTTATCCAGAGGCATGTCTCACTCACTGCCACGGGAGATGGGGGAGACATGCTTCTGGTGTTGGGAGGAGGAGGGTCACTTGCATTGGAAGGAGGCACCCTGATGTGAGTGGGCCACGGAGGGGTGGGTGTGGAGAGGCGCTGACGAGGGAGAGAGACCTCACTACAGACTGTGATTGCAGGAGTTAGCTCCGTTGCAAAAGGATTTACTATCAGACATCGCTCACGTCTAGACAGATACACTAAGAACATGAGCGACTGCAGTGGCACACACACACACCAATTAGTGCTTCCCTCTGTCACCTGTGCCACAGATACAAAAAAACAATCCAGTTTCTTCTATATTTTGTTTGACACGTTGGTTGAGAAGTCCAGTGCACAAGCAGAATATTATACAATGTTAGGACAAGTAGGCTATAAAGCAGTGGTTCCCAACCTCGAGACGTCACAGGTTCAAAAATATAATTTGGGAAGGAAAAGATATTTCAGATACACTTTTATTTTGCAGACACTAAGTTTACCTTTTAAAAATGAAACACTGAATAATCTAACACCTTCTGGCGTCTTGAAATCCTTCAAAAATGACTCCTTCATTGCTTTATTTAAGGGTCCATAAGCTAAAAAGGTTGGGGACCACTGATAGAGACAGGTTACTGCTGAGATGCACATGTTTAAAAAAAAAAATAATAATAATAAAACCCACAACTAGATATATAGCTCAGCGTGTAATCTGCATAGAAAATAACAATAACATGGAAAAATTGATAGTTTGTCTATCAGGCCAATTCTTACATGTATTATTTCATATACTCAACCAAACAAGGACCCCTCAGTCTTTTAAATATTTATATGAGCGCAATATGTAACTCTATAGGCGTCTTTGCAAGCAGTTAATCAGTGTGAAATATATTGGTGGATATCTAGAGAGCAAACTATCTCACAGTAGATTCCTACTCCACTACTGTGTCACTAAAACATCACTAAACTAAGTGTTAAACCCGTTTCCTTGGCTTTGGTTAAAAAGTCGACCAACGCTTGTGTCATAAGTGAGTGAATATCCATTTTAAAAAAACAAAAAAAACTGTATTCATACATAATCATTAGCGCTGTAATGCTTTTGACTCTACTTGTTTGATAGTCTTCGTAGGTCTTCACCCTCAAACATCCTCACCGTGCTGCTTCTGTTGCACCTGGCAAGCGTATTTACATTTTATTAGTAGATTCACACACTTCACTAGGCCACTGATTCTCATTTTAATGTAAAAAAAAAAAAAGTCAGAAATATTGTGCTGCTAAACTGACAGCCTGCCAGTTTTTTTTTTTTTAATTCTTCTGTATGCATTAAAAGTTTACCTTGGAATCGATAGAATATTTTAAATGCGTCGTTTCAGTTTGTGCTTAGTATTATTAACTGCGGGGGGGAAAAGTTGTCAAATTAGCTCCAATCCCTTCATTTTACAATGCTAATTACATGATTCCTCATGAATACAGGGCAATATGGACAGTTTCTTACTGAAGTCAGTGAAACAAAGTTATCTGATGCTGCTGTGTCTGTATCACACTAATATGTATCCTAATATATTCATAGACTTAAACTCTGACTATAGCACAGGCTCTCTCTCCCTCTCCCTCCTTATTACATGGATATACAGTATTTCTCATTCTGTTCTCCCCCTCTTTTTTATTTGTGCCCCTGTTGTATTTGTTTCTGGCTCTCACCCAGCCTCGCCACTCATGGGACTTTTGACTCCACGCGCCATAGTTATTGGATATTTTTAAGAATAAAAAAAGTAGCATAAGGCTAAGCCACGGAGCACAGCTATACTTCATCACAGCTCATCTAAAAGAGAACATTTTGCATTTTGTCCACGGGCTCATACTGTCTGTAGCTGTTTCCTCATGGCTCGGTTGTGTTTCCAAATTGTGGCCGAGAGTCTCATGCCGAGCATCCAAATATCCGACGTTACTGCTGTGTTAGGCTGTTGCACGTTTGCGTGCCGTCTTAAGTAGTGTGTGTGTGTGTGTGTGTGTGTGTGTGTGTGTGTGTGTGTGTGTGTGTGTGTGTGTGTGTGTGTGTGTGTGTGTGTGTGTGTGTGTGTGTGTGTGTGTGTGTGTGTGTGTGTGTGTGTGTGTGTGTGTGTGTGTGTGTGTGTGTGTGTGTGTGTGTGTGTGTGTGTGTGTGTGTGTGTGTGTGTGTGTGCCTGCCTTAAGTGTTCATGGGGACTGGCTGTGTACAGTGTGTCTGGTATATGAGCTGGAGTTGTGTGAGCGTGTAGAAGTGACCCCGGTTGTGTATATACGACACATGAAGCTGGAGAACGTGACGTTTTGAAGGCTTCAGTCCAGTGTTTGGTGCGATACGTTGCTGTTGCGCACTGTTTTTTGTTTTGCGCACTGTTTTGGCTCGTTGTCACTATTGAAAGCATTCCAATAAAAAACAAAACAAGGATCTAATCATTTGTTGCATTCTCTTTCTTCTAAATGTGAAAACCTGCATTACCATGGAAGTGCTCGACATCCACCAACAGAGGGAACCATTTCATCATCAGAAAAGTAAAAAGACTCACTGGTTATTCACACCGACTCTTTTAGCCAGTTTAGAGACTTCCTTATTGCCTCGATTAATTTACTTTCACAGAGTTTATCTTCCTAATGTTTAAATAATTAACTCAGAAATTCCTCATTAAATATTTGGGCTGGCTGCTGCAGTCTATGGTTTCTGGCACATTGTAAAGTATCTAGTTAAAATTAATAACCATTTACTCACATTGATTTTAATTAGGACCCAAAACTGTCCTGTGCAGCTGAAACGGGTCATCAGGTCCATCTGGAGTTCTGTGTCCTGACTGTGACTTTTAATGCACTTTTGACTATTGGAAAAAAAGTGTTGTACAGTCTGGCTCTATAGGAATTCCTCTTTATTTAAATGGTGTTTCACCCTGATAGCAAACAACAGACACATTTTTATATTACAATTACACACTTAACAAAAACTGGGATCTTAACAGGTGAAAATATCTTGCTTTTGGTACATTTTATCCAAAGAAGACATTTTCACCTTTTAAGATTTTAGTTTTTCCAGTGCAGAAAGGCACAAAAGTTTTTTTTATGCTTGATTCTTGAATAATTTAGGTTTTTTACAGAGAAATACTTGACAAATTGATATTTTTCCTATTTTCATTGGTAATGAAAGGGGAAAAAATGACCATATGACACATGAACCTGCATTACCTCAAGAAATTAACAGTTTTAGGAAAATTAAATGTGTGTGTAGGTGTATTGGAGGTTACAGATAAACAAACACCATATATGTCCACATCTTAAAATCCACTAAATGTTTGCATAAGTTAAAACTGACTGTGCTGACCCCGGATAAACATTTCACTGTTTTGTCTCTCAACACACGGATCGAAAATGGGAAATGATAACCTTTTTATCTTAAATGACACAGAGGCGTCACCGGCGAGTCCGCTACACCCTGATTAGATCTACATTGACCTGTCCTGACCCGTTTAAAATCTTGGCTTCATTTCAATGTTAACAAGCTTGCAGTGTTTATTTATTAAGAGGGAAGGTAAAAAAAAAAAAGACCTTTATGTCATCTGCTACAGAACACAATGCTTTTATTCTATATCAGGTGAACACTATGGGACAAAATGCCTTACCTACCACTACAGAAAGTCATTATGAATTTATTCATCCCGCATATTTAAAGGTACCTTCTTGATAAATGAATGGCTTGTTTCCAGTCTAAATTAGCCACTTTCACTAAGAGATGCAACTGTTTTGTCATGTTATCTGCCAGAAGTCTTTTCATAAATGGTGTTAGCGCCATGTGCTGTGATTCATGTTGTGGCCTTCTTCATTGTTAAACAAAGGTCACACATAATTTCAGAGAAAATTAAATGCAGAAGCTGTTGAGCTTGAGAGCAGAAATTGAGGAACCCAAACCCTCTTGAGAAAGTGGTTAGTGAGTGGCCCGTTTCTATTTTTATGTTCAGTAGAAGTGAAGTAACCTCTCTGTTTTCTGCCGCCTGTGGTAGTAACTTATCTCAGACAGATGAGGGCCCTCATGAACCCAGTTTGTGACTTTTATATGTTCACTTGCTGTATGAAACCACAGGTAAACATCTACTGTTTCAATACTTTTGTAAGTATTACAACTTTACCATTTCTATAAACCTCCTGCAGTAACACACTGAATATAGTTGCAGCCTTGTATTTATAATAGTTGCATTCCAATGAAGTTCATCTGTGCCTTTTTTTCAGTTGTTTCCTTCAGTGGAAATTTAATAAATCAGCAGCAAGAACGTTATCAGGCACCGATGACACATCGCCTTCACGAGGCTGCAGCTAAAGGTCGCACCACTTCCACCGAGGAACAACTCCTCTTCGGCAAGAAGCTCTTCGCAGCAGCAGACTGTCAGACAAAAATGTGTCCGTAGATTAGGTGATAAATTGCAGATCTTCCGCACAAAGTGGTGAAATGAGAGGGTTGGTGTTGGCAGGTTACAGAAAAATGCGAACCGTGGTTCCATCAAGGCAGTGTTTGCCTTTCCCTTTTTGAAAACGTGTTTTTACCTGTTGCTTTGCCTCATTGTGATGCTGTGTGAACAATCAGGAGTTTACCTTTTCGAGCTCGATGCTTGAACTCGGTCTGACGGTTTGTCGGGGAAACATCTGCTTCCTGACTCAGATTACTCTCCCCTCACACCTGATACTCCTGTGACCAAACTTTCTTTTTTTTTTTTTTTGAACTTTCTTACTATTCAGTGCTGCCAAATAAAGAGCTGATGACACATGCAATCACACCACTACCTTCCCCTGTGGTTTGTGATCAACCGTATTCATGCGCCAGTCACTCACACACATATTCAGTCATCATTTCAACCCCGGCCTGCAGGCATGTTCGTCCAATCGGATTTGACATCCATGTTGAACCGTTCTGCGTCTGCTGTCTCCAGCTGAGTGCTTCTCTGTCTTCTGTTTCGCAGTTGCACGTCGCCATTTTGAAAAATATGCTCACGCATACATCGCCACAGCAAATTATTCCTCTGTGAAAAATCGCTCAAGAAGCTGAAAGAAAAGTGCCCACAGTGCAAAACTTTACGGCTAATGTCACACTTTGCCAGCTGTTGTACCTGCATTAACACGTGTGTAGATGTAACACCATCTCTCGCTCACTAGCTTCCATAGGACTTCCACAAGGTCTGTCCAGTCTAGGTCATTGAAATGATTAGAAGAGGAAGCAGATTTGTTGGTGTTTAAATGTAGTTCAGCACCAACTACCAGCGAGGATAACCTCAGGCCTGATATCGCTTCCTGAAATTGTAGGCAAAGCAAAATAATCCCTTTCCCAAAATGTCCCTTTTCATCCTTGGCCAGATTTCTATTAAGACAAGATTAGAACTGCAAAAATATCTCATATCACTTTCCCCAGAATAAAGTTTTATCCTGCAGTTTGACCTTTAGACGTAAAAACAATGTCCGTCTAACACAATTGCAAGAGTTTCTAATAATATTCTAGGTTCATCAACACAAACTGACTTTACACACTGATGCATTTTTATTTAAAAAGGTATTGATCATAGCTGCTTGATTCTAAATGTGTCAATAATCTCAACACAATATCCATTTGTAACTGTGCTGGAGTTTGTGACCATGTCTCGCGTACATCGTATTCTCATGGATTCGATGTTCGTTTTCTTATAATTTAGAGCAGTGAGTTTCAAAGTGTGGTCCAGGGACCCCCAGGGGTCCTTCAGTGGGAGCCAGGTGGTCCCCAGAATAAAGGAGAATCATTTTTCTTTCACTATAATAACTAAAATAACACAATGACAGAATGTAGGAGCAATTGTATGGAGGACTGAAACTGCCCTAATTACTTTTGTTTAATTCACCTTTGACACATTCTTTTTTTTTTTTACTTTTCCCTTTGCATTTGAATTTATTTAATTAAAAAATTAGATGGAAATGCAAAACAAAATGCAGCAATAATACAGTTGGAGATATAAGGGGGGTTGAATACATACAATTAGAATAAATAAATAGATACGATTAAAAAATAATAAATAAAAGGATAATAAAAAATGGGTCATTCATATGAACAGCGAAGAATACAAAAAAAAATACATTCATTAATTAAATGGAAAATTAAATATTTATGGGCATTTAAAGGCATATTCATTCATGTCCTGAACAGTCATTTATTGATTTTTGATCATGGCAGTCAGTATGAGAGCACTCTTAATGACCAAATTTTAACCTTAAACTAACATAATTGACCTCAGAAGCGACGGATAGAAACCAGCTGCTACAGTAGTCAGTGGGCGAGGTCTCTGGTTCTAAATGACGTAGTAGACAGTGCAGGCAGGACAACCGGTAGGAGTCACTGCGCTGTGACTTTCACTCGGCTTCACACCCACTTTGCCAAGACAGAAGCCTCGCTCCCAGGGCCGGAAGCCAAGCCTCTGCAGTTCCTGGCGACAGCTTCTTCCATAACGTCACTCGGACGCCTTAATGGCTGTTCTACCTTACTGGCTTCACCAGCCGCAGCATTAGTTCCAGCCTGATGATCAGGGTGAAAGCTATTCCATTCGCTGGAACCGCTGGACAAATGGGACTCGAGGGCGGTGATTCACAGATCTGTGGTTTCGCCTTGAAGTGGCTCCAATTTCTATGGTGACAAAACTCAGACGTCAAGCGCTCACTATGCTACTTTTATTGGTGCATTCTTCATCTCTTGTGAGCGACGGCAGCCTTCCTCACCTTCCTGGAAACGTATTTTTAGAATGTGATTCTCAAAATTCCTTCTTGAGTCACTCGCACTTTATTAAATAAAAAAACACAAATTGCCACCACAATAAAACCCTTGCAAATGTTTCTTGGATGATGAAATCAAAGACCTTCCAATGACCTTTTGGAGGCAGCTTCCTATTTCATATCCCCACCCTCAGACAGTCAAAAGGCCACTTCTGTAACTTCGGAGTCTGTTGCAGGCTGTGTTTTGCCCCTGTATGGCAGCAGAGTACATTCCTCTGCTCCGAGGCCAGGGACGAGTTGCTGTTTCCACACTTTCATTAAAGCCCCGACGGAACGAGGAAAAAAAATAGCTCCTGTGTCAAAAAGGTCGGGGAGCCGCCGCTCGGCTCGAAAAAAAATTAGTTGCAAACGAGTCGGGCTGTGAGACGTCCATTAAAAAATGTAGCACTCGTGTGATTTGTTTGTTTTATTCTGTGAGAAATGTGAGAATTTCTGTGGGAACTATTTCCAACGTGTCATTAATTTGTACGGCCCGACGCACTGACAGGTCGGGGGGGGGGGGGGGGGATATAGAATATTATCTCTTCTACCCTAAAGCTGGGCCTGAGAACCTCCCCGGTGCTTAGTTTAGCCTCAAGTTCACATAGTTACGCAACCTAAATTACTGAAGGAGTCCTACCAGAGGGTTTTACTGAGCTGTTCCACTGCTGCGCTACAAGGGGTTAAATCCTGCGGCTTGTTCATGGATACCTGCCTAGAAAAAGAGGGAAATTGTACTTTTCTTCTCTTAGGTTTGTCCACTCAGACTCAATAGCATTCTTTCTACAACAAGCTTCAATAAGTTGTGCTATGATTAACCAGTGTGTGTGTTTCTGCTGCTCTGATCACACCTCTCTAAACAAATCTTTGAGCACGCCCTTTTTATTCAGTCATTAACTGTGACTCACTTGTTTGATCCATTAATTGATCAATAAGTTACACTATACTATCATAGCGGATAATGTTGTGGACTCAGTGAGTCAGTTATACATTCTGTTATTTCAGTGAGTACATGAGAAAGTAAACACCGTCAGTGCATCAGTAAAGGGATCGTATCTTCCTTTATCTCTTCAGAAACTGAAGAAACACATTTCTGAAATGCAGCCAGTTTTATTGACTTGTAAAACCGAACAAAAAAACATCTATCTGTTAAATCATAGAGCGTCTGTGTGTCTGTTCCCTGCGTTTCTCTCTGACTGGTTGTCATATCAACCTCAGCTTTCAGATATAGCTGCACATGGTACAATGGTGTGTAGCGATTTTTATGGATACATATTCAAAACATCATTATCTTTTTTTCTTAAGCAACATGTCACCATCTCTCTCTCTCTCTTCCATCACTTCATGTCTGGCTACAGTACAATAAAGGTATTTATGCCACAGATAAATCTTTGAAAAAGTTAAAAACCCATAGACTTATGTATTATAGCAGCACTTTAGTGCCAGTGTAAAGCTCCGTATCACAGCTCCTCCTCATGTTCCTTCCCAGCACTTTAGTTACAATTCAAAGCTCCGTTGTCCCATTTCTTCCTGCACTAATTGTGCAGCCGGCATAACAAAAGTATTGCAATGTGTCTGTATGTTAACACAGGCCATCTTACTACATGATGCGTTCACAGACCCTCAACAAAACCCAGCGCTATCACCTAACAGAAAAGAATCTGGGCTTAAACTCATTTATTTATAGGAGACTAAGACTAGCATGCCCAGATTGTTACACTATAGAGAAAAAAGTACAAAGTAAAAGATTTATTAGTCTGGTTTTATTTGGCCTATCAACATCATTTCAAAACTGATATGTAGATTGAGATCCGTCCTTCCAACATAAATTGTAGCCTTTTTTCTTAGAATAAATGTAAGTCCCTCATTTGGCCAAACATGAAAAATCTACTTAAGCTTCCACTTTTCTATAGGAATACATACTTTGACGGACATTTAGCATTGATGTCAACACTGTTGAGCGTCTGTTCAGTATTTATTACCTCAGTAAAACTTCCTAGAGTTGGTGGTGGATTCCGGATCACCTACAATGATTGAACCAGAGGAGGAAATTAATCGAGTGAATGATGAAACTAAGCCTTGCAAACTGATTACACAAAGCAGTTACACAACAATTAAACACAAAGCATTAAGATTAAGGCCAGAAAATTATCAAAACAGTTGAATCTTCTCAAATCTTCTCTTATGAAACTACTTGTTCCTTGGCTTGCTATGTCACAGTGTGGTTTTATGGAGACAAAAAAAAAAAAAAGGAGTCTTGCAAGGACACAAGAGTTGGCCCATTTCACCGAAGCACTCATGAGATAAGCTTGTGCAGATGTGTTTGAGACTTGAAGAGAGCTCACTCGTGCCAAAGCACACCAGTCTACTCACATGGGAATAAATATTAGTGTTGAAATAATAAACACTTTCTTGCAATTACAGTTGTCCAAACTGCAGCCGAGATGAAAGCCGCGGTCCTGCAGACACTCATGTGATGCAACTTTTGATGCCTAGGACATTACAGAGAACAAATGATGAAAAAAAAAGGCTTCAGGAGAATTAAGTACAATGGTAGCAGGGGGTGAAACGTGTGGCTGCACAGGGATCACTGCTGAGAATCAACTGTAAAAACATAGTTCCATACACTATTTCATATATGCTCTCCACTCATATTGGTTCCTTAAAACATAGAATATGATGATTCACCCTTCCTTGTAAATATTTTACACACAGTTTCCTGTTAACAGACGGAGAATAAGGCGGAAGAGGAAAAGGAAGTCCCTCCCTCTGCAGTGATCACTCCTTTTTTGGTAATGCTCTCTGCTTCCATCCCTCCTGTTCGTTCTTGACCCATTGTCTTTCTGATCCCAGCGGCTGTACTTTTAATTTGTGATCAACCGCACCTGGATGTTTTCGTTAAAACGCCACTCCTGTCTGCTGTTGCTTTGTCTCTTTCTCTCATCAGACATCTCTTTCCTCTTTGACCATCCTGCTCCGTCCTGGGTTTTTTTTCTCCCCCCCCCCCACCCGTGTCTGCACTTTCTTTTTGGAGTCAGTTCATGCTGAACAGCTTAGTCGGCACTGGAGCAGGAGCAGAGTATAAACAAAACCCTGGCAGGAGATAGTGATAGCCCTCCTCTGAATCCCCCCCTTGTTTCTCTCCTTCCATCCAGCCAGGCAATAAAAAAAAAAAAAAAAAAACTGGCTGCATTTCCACCCTTCATCACCCTCCTCTCATTGGCTTCTCTCCTCCCACCTTTGGGCAGTTTGCCCATTTTTTTTATAACAAAAGTCATCGCCGTTTATCACGTCTGCTTATCGCTACCAGACTCAGGTTTATAGCAAACAGAGGGTGCTGTAGTTACCTACAGGAGGAAACCTGTTTGTTATCCGTTGCTATGTACATTTGCTCACATTTTATACATCACAAACCACACGGCTCAGCAATGGTGTTACACTGCAAAAAGTGAAATCTTAACACATGAAATTATCTTGTTTTTGGTACAATTAGTCCAATATTAAGTATAATTATCTTTTTTCCCCACTGCCAGATAATGGATCTTATTTCAAATTTTTGGGTCAATTTGGGCTTGTTTTAAGAGGACAAGACTAACATTTTCTTTAAAAAAGGAAAAGAAGATTAAATTGACAAAAATTAAGGAAAAAAAAAAAAACATAAAATAAGCCAAATTATCTGCTAGTGGAACAAGATAATTTACCCAATTATACCAAAAATAAGGTATTTTAAGATTTCAGTGTTTGCAGTGTGAATCAGCAGATGTCAGCAAAGCCCACAGTTACCGGTTAATCTATTCACCACACGAGAGGCTTCTTTACACTTAAAGTCATTTTTATTATGCGATTCAAACTCAAATAGGAGTTCCAACATTTCTATTAAGAGTTAATTGAGAGCTTCTATCCGCAGCTTTTGTTATGAAGCAGTTCCAGGACAACACTGCACGCGTTTACTTTTCTTAACCTTTTCTAAACCAGGCAATTCAACGATTAAACCTACTTGAATCAATCTCACTGAGTGGTTAGTTCAGTTTGACCTTTACTATTCATTTTAGACATTCAATGTGTGAGCGCTGCAGTCGTTTCCCCCAAAGCTCTTGGTGGCACGTTCAAGGACATCCGGGCATTCAAGAACTGTGTGCTATGAAGAGAGCACGGGTGTCATTCGTTACAAATGATCAGGTCCTTGAACGCACCAGTAGCTAGAGCCTTGAAAAGGTGTTCCTGCTCAGAGCTGTGCACATTATACAACTATATAAAATACAAAGGTAAAGCAGTTGAACATGACGGGTTAATTCTATCAAGCGAGATTCAAGTTGCATTTAGTAAAATGAAAACATGCAAAACCACTGGAATGCCTGGAAAAACAGCCTCTAATCGTTTCACTTGCTCAGATAAAGGTCCTGATTAACAAAAGTGTGGTCAACGTGAAGTGTGTCTGTGTCTAGCTTTTTTTTTTTTTTCTCCTCTCTCCATATGTGCACATGGTCTCGTTGGTCCCCGCTTTCATCCAGTTTAGCCTCGAAAAACAGTCTGGTCACATTTCTCCCCAGGGCCGAGGTAAGAGTCAGAGTTTCTTGGTCGCTTGCTGACTGGCCAATCAGAGGGCGGAGGCTGGCGGCCTCACTAGTTGGAGCCTTCGGTGCTGTTGGGGTTGATGATCTGCCGGGGGCGCCCGTATCCCGTCATGCCGGCTTGAGACGCTCCTTTGTTCGTGCCCATCTGCAGGCCGATGACATTTTTGCCTTCGCTCAGCTGCTCCTCGGAGAAATCTCTCCTGTTCTCCTGGGATTTCCTGCACACAGAAAAAAAAAAAAAAAACACCTTCTCAGTCCACACGGGAATGAAGGAAACTGCCTTTGTTTCCACAGATGTTCAACAGAGGCGTCACGTGGGTATGGCACTCGTCATACCTTGACTAAAATAGACATGTTTTTAATTCTAATTTAAAATAAACTATTTTAATGCCAACAAGAAAACACGACTAACTTTATCTTAATTAAAAAAGTTAAATTCACTAAACTATAAAAATGTGCAATTAATCAGCAAGTCATAAATGTATGCATCGATAGTGACAGGCGGTCTATAGCTGTTTGATTTTGCTCTCAAATTTCCCTCATTTAAAATTGACAATTTTCTGAGTTTTCTAACCCTGAAATACAAGACAAACCTCCCCCCTCACACTCACTTATAGAACCAGCTGGGGTCTCCCTTGTAATTCCCATCATTCTTGGTGACGGCCAAACTCCCTAGAGCCATCAGGGTCCTCTGCACGGCAGCCAGGTCCTTACCTGAAGACAGAAACGATATTAAATGAGCGAAAGCACAAAAAAAAAAAAAAAAAATAGGGATTCTACAAATAAGGATACTGCTCGTTACCTTCAAACAGGTCTACAGTCTGGAACATGTCCGTTTTGGTGACTCCGTAGTTTTCCGCCGCTTTGAGGAACATGGAGATTTGCTCCATCTGCTTGAAAGCCATTTCAGATTTCTTGATGCTCTTGATGGGCCTGTTGGCTCCACACAGGCTGTTGATGAGCTCAGACAGCACCTACACACACACACACACACACACACACACACACAACGGGCAGATCCTTCTTAAAACGTGTCACAGACTCCATTTACACATCCACATCGGTTGAAGCCAACACTCACGACTCCGTCTTTGAGCCAGTTCTGGAAGCCGGCCTTGCCCCCCTCGGGCTGGCCCACCCCGGAGCCGCACTGGGCGACGAGCCACTCCACCAGCTTCTCCTCCAGTTCCGGGTCGTACTTCTTATCGATCTTGCTCTGCACCTCTCGGCTGAAGCCGTAAGCCGGTCCTTTGTTTGCCATGCTGATCCTGTTGGGAGGGGACGCCGGTGTTAGAGGAGACAGGTGAGGCCCTGCTGCTGCCATGTAGCGTACAATGGCATTTTGATATTGATGGAAATTTGATGGATGGAACATTCAAATCCCTGTGCTGCTCACACCTACGCATCTGACCGGTCAGCGCAAATAGGATTTAAATCAAGTCACAGTCTCCTGATGAATGTCAATAGGTGTTTTTTTTCATATATAAACTTTATTAAGAATTTACAAGTAGAATGAAAAAAGTTTTTATGTTAAATGTGCAATCACACCTATGCAAGTATGATAGAAGTATTAACCATGAGGCACAGGTAAATCATTATTGCTTATATTTTATAATCCGATCATTTAAAAAAAAAAAAAAATTATGCAAAAGGGAAGGAGCAAGTGTACAGAGTTCACTGCACTGGGGGATGTGTTTTTGTGACATAAGGGCAAAGCAGAGACAACTTGGCCTCTACACACTTCTACATAGTTGAGATTAAAAATAGCTTTAGGTCAGTGTGACAATTAAGGCCAGAAATGGCACGCACAATGTCTGCAAAGCACGTCTTAATTTGACTGTTTTAAAATCATAATGATATGATTGAGACGTTTTTTTCATGACCTGTGGATTCTATGTTGGAATTTTACATGTATATGAAACAGACACTACCCGGGGAAAAAAAGCACTCGAGGAAACGCAGCTGCAACATTGTCTGTAAGTAATTACGGTGGGCCTGTTGCATTTATTAATGCAGCATGGGCTTCCTGTCGGCGTCAGGAAAAGAAAAAAAAAAAGAAAAGCCGGGCTTCCTGCATCCTGTTTGCTCATTCAGCTGTCACTTCCTTCCTCCTCGCGATCTGACAAAGCCAGCGTTTACAAGACGCTTAACCAAACACCATAATGCTGATCACCATGGCAACAACTGTTTTCCTAAAGAAAACAACAAAACAAACTTCTATCAAGTGTCATGAACGTATGAAACGGCGCGTTGTTGCACTGGTTACCTTCACAGGTCTGAATCACTTAGTTTTAATTCAGAGACATTTCCTGAATTTCGAGGAAATTGGAGATATCATAAACTAGCCTGCTCCTACTTGTCTTTAACCTTTTGCACACAAATGTTTGGCAGGAAATTCTGGGCGTAATACAAAGCATAAAGTTAATTTATTGATTGCATGTCAGCCTTACACAATGTGCGTTGATCGCTTATGTGAGGTCACTGCGGTTTTAGGCTAAGCCGTTCCAGAACCAGTTTGTCACCGTGACAGCGAGGGTGAAGTCGAAATCCAAACATCCGAACTCTTGTTTCTCCGTCGAGTGTCATCTGCGTTGTGCCGGCACGCCCAGAGAGCAGCAGCTGCTGCAGATGCTGAATTGACCTCAGCGGGGGTGCGAGGGGTTACGCTGAGGGATTCTGCTGGTTCAGACGGACCCTGAGTCCGACCTGCACCCTGATCCCTGAACTACACGTCGACAGCGTTGATTAGGCCCATAGAGGCGAGGCCACGCTGACATCTCTCTGATTACCAAACACTTTTGTTTGTCTCTGTGCGCCTCGAGCCTATCTGCACCCCGCAGGAATTGACTCTGCGGTGGAGTGCAAACGTACACACTAGGATTGAGAGTGTGTGTGTGTGTTTTGGAAGATTTTGTGGCCTGACGCACTTAAAAAAAAAAAAAAAAAAAATCAGCTGGAAGCAGCCTGGTAGTTACAGGGATCATCTTGTAATCACAGAGTCACAGCTACAACCCCCACTCAAAAAAAAAAAAATAAAAACAGGGTGTCATTTAACAGCGTGTGTGCTGCTGAGGTGATTTGCAAGTATGAAAAAAAAAAAAAAATCTAAAAAAAGCAACATGTTTTGGTGGATGGTAACTATGGAGACGAATTCTCATTGTCAATGACGACAGTCGAAATAAGTGATATTCAATTAGCTTTTGTCTGTCATGTAAGACGCTCCACGTGGTTTCGGCCTCTGACGATAATCGGATTTAACGCGTCTGAATGTGTTACAGTACGATTATTGTCCTGCCGTTTCTGTTATTCCGTCGTCGCTGTTATTGCTCAACACGTTGCCACACGCAGGAAATTATCTCTCCCACTTACATAATGCGACCAGTTATCTACACATCACTACGGCTTCTCTGGACATATTTGGGGGTCTACGTGTGCCTCTCGTAGTGCTGAAGCCGAACGGATACGAGCGCGTTGGCCGGCAGCGTGTGACGGCGGCGGCAGCAGGGGTCTACGCCCATGTTGATGAGAGTGTTGACGCCTGAGAAATGTCCTTTACATGCAGTCATGCCATGAACATTTTAATCGATTGAGAGAACTAATGTAGATGGTTATACTGCTTCACATGATTGTGCCTTACAGGGCTCAGTCATGGTCATGTTTCCCATCATGCCCCTGACCCAGTCCACCATTCTGGATTTCTGTCCTACGCCCAGAGACGTCAGGAGCAGCACGAACGGCGAACTACAGTCACAGCCGCTGAGTTATCTTGCTGTCGAGAGGCGCTCGCTCGCTCGCTACATAAAAACCTTCGCCGTGTTCCATAAAAGTGACAACACGCGTGACAGATGCACACAGAGTTTTTACGGCCACATCCTTCCCCGCTCGCCGCAGGCCGCCGCTCGGAGCGCGTATTAAAAACTAGAAAAAATGACATGTTATTAGACACTTCTACATGTTTGAGGGGCCCCGGATGAGAGATTTGACAGAGGTCGAACCTGTTAACGTTCCCCTCCTGAAAACTGCGAGGCCTCGCGTTTCGCCATGAGCACAAGGGAAGATAAGAGACAGGAGTTCATAACACAAGAATTTACAGACTTGAGGGTCATTCAGTTGGTGCCTGATCCTAGAACTAAACATTAACAGAGGCTGAGAGAGAAGGGAGCAGACTGCAAGGGTGGGGTGTATGAAACGTTATACTTTTCCCCTCTTGTTTCCTGTAGAGTTAACCACAAACTCCACAAAGCACCACAGAAATCTTTTGACTGGCTGTTAGAAAAAGCAAGAAGTTGAGATTGCTGGATGCCAGGAGCAAAAAAACTTACTTTATGTGGAAGCTTCCAGGTGAGTACAGGTGAGCTCGTGCTGCTGTGATCCCTCTCCTCTTCTTCTTCTTTTCCTACAACGCACTGATCAAATCTGCCAACATAAATACAGCAAACACCCTCGTTCGAGATATATGACTTCACCACTTTCAACAGAAAGAGTGAGTAAGAGAGAAAAAGAGAGAGAGAGAGAGAGAGAGACGCCCTCAGGTCCTCTTATTACACCCCATGACCCGCCCCTTTTGCTCTTTCGCATTTTCCCCACTCAAATTGTAATTCCTTATTTAGGAGAAGGAAGGGAAGGAAAAAGAGGGCATGTGACTGGGGAGTTTGGTGTGGTCACTGAAAGGAATTCTCCGAATATCTCCCTCCACCACGAAATGAGACGGCATTAGGAGGAGGGAAAGAGGGAGTGATGATAAAACAGTGAAGTCTGGGGGGGGAAGTTTAAGGGCCTTTGAGTGATAGGCCTTGTCCGCAGCAGCCGTTTTAAGGTGGAATCATGGTGGAAGGCAGGTGTTGCTCATCCTGTTGATTAAAGCTTCATGAGAGGAATCAGGAACACCCGTGTTCACCTGGTGGAAAAGCAGCAGAGCACATGCAGCAGGGGATTTATGGCCTTTTAATTCAAACCGGTGATGCTTTTGTAAAATATGTGAGCGGCAGAAAGCAGCTGAGCTGTGGAATGTAAATGCAAATGCCTTCCACTGTGAGAAAAAACAAGGTGATGAATCACCATGTTTTTTTTTGTCCCCCCCCCCCCCCTCGAGATACTTGAATATGTAGATTGTGAAACTTGTCCTTGCGCTTCAGTAGAGGAGCCTCCGTCCAGACGGTCTCTATAGCAACCGGGGGGGGGGGGCCCTTTATCTCCGAGTCATTCCAGCCGTGACAAGAGCGAGTCAGGACCTGGCCGACGGGACTCTGGGACGAGACGGTGACGTCACGGCGGGGTAACGCTGGGAGGGGTCGGCGGTGTGTGAGGTCATCGACTGTGAGTAGGTGGTGGTGGTGTTTGGACATGTAAGGGTCACGTGTGCTCTGCGCTTTTTGTTTTTTAGTTAGTTCTGAGTCTGTTATTGAAGCAGCAGGTCCAGGATGTTAATGGTTAATGACTACCACAATATGAAAGTGGTTTTGTTGCTATGGAGCACTTCCTCTTTACGGGTCAGATACTGGTCAGGAGCAGTGGTGTGTAGACTTGATGAAGAGCAGGAACTTGTAGCATGTTTTCACCACTCAGGAGGGCACTTTACGCACTAGTTTGCTTTTGTATTTATTATTTTAACACAGTAAATGTCTATATTTTAGTATCAAGACAAATACTTTATGAAAAGAGAAGTTTTACTCTTGGCTTATCAAACTTGAAGATATTTGTGCTTATGTAACTGATCCTGTAAATTCTAAGTAATATTATTTTTTTACCTCCCATCTATGTTTATGATACGTTATACTTGTGGTTAAAAATCAATTGGTTCTGTCTGTAGCACATGTTTGAACTTTTGAGAATTTTAATCACATTATATTAATTATATTTCCAGTCCATGGCATTCCAGACATGATAATCGTACATGGTCACATACTAAACATGTGAGTCTATACATAGCTTTTGTATTTTCTAAATTAAAATTGCAATCTAAACGATATATAAACTAGTATATAAAAATAAAATTGTTATTAGACCCTAATCTTAAAAAAGAATTCAATAATGTATTATCAATTTAACACAATACTCAGAAAGGGTGTATTCTGTATTTCTGGATACTTTAACTTTTCACAGATGAAAAACACGTTTTGAACATGAATTTGAATGCAGGACTCTACTCTCCAGTGAAGAATCTATTTAAAGGATCCAAGTCATTTTTTTCACCGCTGCATGTAGTAAATATTCAGGGAAGCGGCCGACGCGGTGGGCGTGGAGCCTGATAAATGTTCATGTTCAGCCAGACGGCCGACAGCGACGTGTGGGAACGCTCAGACATCCAGCAGACCTGTAAACGGGCGAAAACACACACACATGCGTGAGAAATTCCACATGTGGCCGAGCTCCGGGACTTTTCTGCAGCCAACTTCTAGTTTCTCTCCCAGCTGGAACCACATGTACATACAGTCTCACCTGTGATAGTGTCATGTCATTATTATTATTATTATTAATATAATGCAAGTGGAACTTTTTTTTGGTTAAAGGAAGTGATAACTCCAGCTGCTTTTTTATTTTTTTATTTTTTTTGCAGCCTTCTAATTTCAGATCCCCTCCTGTGAGCGTGTGCGGCCTGTTCCTGCGCTACAGCAGCATCTAGTGGCTCTGGGGGACAGACAGCAGGTGACATCCACTCTCTGCTCCCTGGGCAGTGGCGTTTCTACTTTTACCAGGGTACACTTGTGTTCAGCGGCAGGACGAGTGGACGCGTTACACTTATTGTCCTCCAGCCAACCTTGTCCTGACGACGGATTTAACAGATTTCATGTTATTTTCAGGTGGAGCGACGCACTGCAGGGTGGTGATGACCTGCGCTGAGCGCTGCTAATTGAAAAAGAGACATGAAACTGTGACGGCCAGAGGAACGACGTCAACAGATGGAAATGACTGGCTGCTGCTTTGGTTGTTTTCATTTTAGCCTCAGAATAAATACATGTGATCATGTTTGCATGTTTCTGTAATGTAATGGCTCCTGTGGCCAAACGCCAGCTTCAAATTCCTAACATGACTGTGAGAGGACATCTCAAACCTTTCATAAGACAAATACTAACAACAATTAAAACAGAATGAGGGTGTAGGGTGGTCTTGCATTTTGGGGATATAAATGAGTAAGGAATTATTTTCATTATTAGTTCTGTTTCCTATTTTTTCCCTGTGCTTATACAACAAGATGTTCTTCTGCTCTCCTGAGAGAAGTCGGACAAATATAATGAACATTTCTTGCATACGCTACAAAACTGAAATCTCAGCAGGTGAGAATTTCTTCTTTTTGGCTGTCTTGTTTATTACTCAAATATTGAATGAAAACAATATTAAATTACTACAATCAAGAACCTGCCTCACCTGTTACGATTTCATTTTTCGCATTGCGAATCACACCGTTGTGTTAGTGAGATATAATGTATGTTAGAATCCCTCCTTTATCTGGATGTTTTATGCAGACGAGCGCAGGTCGTGACCCTGCACCGTGGGAGGTGTGGTGCTGGGATGGGTGGATGAATAAAGGAGTGTACATTAAGGCTGTGGGTGGTCCAGCAGGGTCTGATCATTAAGGACAAAAAGCCGGTGGGACACATCTGCTTAAATTAAACTGACTTATTTGTTCACAATCTCCTTTAAACTTTCAGACCGTGTTCAACAGACATTCACCAAATATGTTTCAGCCTTTTTTTTTTTTATCCTGAGGGAACTGCTGTGGTTTCTGTCTGAGCCGTGGTGGGGTGGGTGACACGGACGCGCATCCCTCAATGTTCTCCGCAAGTGATTGAACTCAGATGTGGATGGAGGGGGGGGGGGGGGGAAAAACGCAACGTTCTAAAACCAAATGTCCTTGAACGGGTCCTCTTTGTTTTGTTGTGTGAGCTGCTGCAGAGAGCAGCTCGGTCCTGTTGGAGGCGTCGCGCCTCGCTGGCAGTGTTCACACCGCCGCCGCCCGGCCTCTTCGCCACGACCCCTAAACATCCATATAAATCTTCTCCTGCTCTCCATCTCCTCCCCGGGATAAAACCATGGGCCAGTGAGATGCTGTGCAAGAAAAGAAAGTAAAACAAATGCAAGAGATGTCTTTCTTTTCCTCTATCCTCTTCGTTCCGTTCTGTTCTGCTTGACCTCGCTGCAAAACCCGCTGCCGGATTCCTCCTGATGCAATTTAAGCAAATAAGATTAGACCTCCAATTAATTTATGTGACCTCCGTTTATTGATCCGGGAGGCCGAGGTGCCTAGTCGGGGGGGGGGGGTGTGGAGGGAATTTGTGAGTCTGCAGGCAAACCAGCGCAGATCATTACTGCTGCACGGCTCGGCCCAGCTGACCCACGGCGCAGGTTTTTACCCTGATTGTCTCTCTATGAGTCAGACACCAGCTGAAATGAAACAGCAGCATTATGGGAGGGATTTTTTTTAAATTTTTTTTCCACCAAAGGGCTCTGGCCCTGCGGTAAACGTCTGATTAAATGTTGCTGTTCCCTGTGACTCGGGGAGCAGATGCAGCAGCTGTACGCGGTTGGGCCGAGGGGAAGAACTGGCCGCATTAGCAGAAGGTGTCAGAAGAGCCGGCGGCTTCTTTTTTATCCTTTTTTTTTTATTCTGGCTTCTGCAAAACAGCATAAAACTGATATAATGAGACCAAGGTGGGATTTTCTCACAAGCATTTCAGACCTGGCTGGCTCTTTATAAATCTAACAAGATCTCTGATCCTATTCACATACACTGTTACATGCTTTTATCTGGGTTATAGATTTCAGCATGTTATTGAATTATATTTATGTTTTTTAAATAAATAAAAAAGCTAATTCACCTGAATTCAAAGTAATAAAAAAGGACTATGTAGAGTTTCCATCTTCTGCATGTTTTTTTTTGTCTCCACTAAAGGATTTTGGGTTTCAAGGTTCAAGGTGTCTTTATTTGGCATTTTGCATTTTGCATAGACCAGCAATCTAAACACATTAGGATTCTGCAGGGCTCTCTGAGTCAGCCAAAAAAAGAGTAGAAAAATACAATATAGCATTAAAAAACAACACTCAGTACATGTTCTAAACTAAACACACACACACACACACACACACACTCTATATTACACATAAGTAATTGTAATGTAATTTAGTATTGTATGCACAGATGTTTTAATATATAAGTATAATATAAACCATCTAGTATTATTACATTAAGTATATAAGTGATTTATGCATTTTTGCAAAATGAAAATAAATTCTTCTCAAAATAGTGATGGTGCAAGTCCTAAAAATATATAGTACAATCGACTTATAATGTCTATCTATAGTTGGGTAAATTATTTCATGCAACCAGTGTCCTGGTGTTTAAGTTGCAGCAGTTTGACAGTTGAATTTGTTGCTCGTTATTTCGTAATCACCATGTAATGAAGTAATGTTACGCTGCACACCCGGTCTGGATTTAACACTGCCGTGGTTCATTTGAGGATTTGTGGATTAGGTCGTTTTAAGCAGGATTTGTGCTGAACCTACATGTTCACATCCTGCTCCAGCTGTCCTTAGATACATTCTCATTTTCAGAAACCCAACTTTCCCCAACTTCATCGAAGTCTTACTTTTTTGGTGACAACTGGTGACAGCCAAAAGCACAACGACAGCACTTGAAAAGATTTGTACTGGATTATTATTATTTTTTTTTTTTTACCATTAGTCGCTGCATATCTGCAACTCCCTTTGATGCAAAAGAGACTCCAGAAAGAGAAGAATCCACTTCTCAGTTTGTCACCCGTATCATGAAATGAACTTGATCTCATTATTTTTCCGCCTTTTTCTAAACAACCACAACCAGCAAGATTTCAGCAAAGTAGGTTGAAGGGTCAATGATGGTGTTTTTTATTTCGTAGATCTATCTCAAATCTGACACCCTGCAGCTTCCCAAAGATGAACTCATCCAGTAGCCATGATTGGATCCAAACAGCTTTAAATAATATCACATGTTGGGTGCTACATCCATACATATTATACAATATTTCCAGGATTCAAGGAAATAAAAGGCAGTTTGTGACCTGCTTGGAGAAGATGAAAAAGTTATAAAGTAAGTTACAATAAATATGGGATTGGACAGCAGTCAGAATATCTGTGTGCATATGATCTGTGCATAAAATAAATAAACTTTATAAATAAATAAGTAAACTCCTGAATGAGTCCACTCGAATATAAAATGCATTGTGTGTATTTTATCAATCAGAAAACAAATTGAAAATACTAAAAAAATATATATATATAACCATGAAATTTAACTTGATGTAGTAATTTTACCATTTGTATTCTGCTTGATGAAATATGCACACTACATTTTATGTATGACTGCATAAGAGTTTACAAATATATATTTTGATGCTCAACAGGAAAAATATGCACAGATCCACAAACTCCCTGATAGAGCATGGAATTGTATTCATATATCACATGAGAAAACCTCAGCTACAACACTAAATTAATTATTTTTATCAGTAGTAAAACACAATGTTACTGTTACAGCATCTATATCTATCATCAATATCCACATCATCAAAACAACAATAAAATATTTTAATATAATATCTGTGGTAGGGCTGCAACTAACCACTATTTAGATCCTTTATTTAGATTTGAGATGTTTGTGTGATTATTTCATTGGTCTCCTTTTTAAACGTTGTATAGAATATATTCTTCATATTCTGTAAAGATCGTCAGTGTGATTTCTATGGTTTTATGAAGGAATATTTGATCTTTGAACTTTTATCTTATTAATCATTGAACCTTGCTTGATTTTTGTTTGCAATGACCTAAATATAATAACAGCAGCATAAATTGATTCTGACTCTTCTGTCACCTCTCATGTTGTAGATAGAAGTTTAAGGACATAACCTTTGTGGTTGCAGAGATATTCCAGATTTATTATCATTAAGGGCAGGAAAACCAAAAACAATAGGCCCGGGGCTTTGAAATCACTTTGTTTCATCCATAAAAGTGAGATCCGGGTGGAGGATTCTAGACATATCCAGGTGAATGAGGGAGGCAGAAATGTGTAGGAAGTCGGAAGCAGGAGGAAGCAGGGCGAGGGGAATGAGTCAGGTGGAGGAGGAGATGAGCAGATGGGGAGAAGGTGCCCAAACCAGAGTGAGTCACTCAGACTGGAGACTGGGGGCTAGAAGCACCGCACACCCCGGGGAGAACAACTCCAATTTCATCTTCATGAATGAGTTAGGAGAGGGAAATATCCAAAGGAGCACGGGGGAGAAATAATGAAACGCTTCTTCTCCCACCGCCGCCTCATGACTGGGACGATGATAAATCAGCTGCGGGGAGTGGGTCACGGAGCAGATGAAAATTTGATGAAGAGGCAAGGGTGAAAGCTCGTCAACGGCGATGAATCTGTAAACATTGATTTCTCCATGCAGGGAACAAATCCTAAATTAGATCTCCTTTTATTTTAGATTAGATCTATTGACACTGTAGGGTGAAGGTCAGAGATAAGACAAACATTGATGTACCTCACTGAAACTCATAAAGATGTGAAATAAGATCATTAATCTACTACTGATATTATATATAACTATTTTCTTATTGTATTGCTGATGTGGATTGATGATATATAATAATAGAGTAACAGTAAAATTGTGTTTTACTGAAGATAATAATACTTTATTTAGTTCTGGAGCTGAGGTTTTCTCATGTGATGTGTGAATAAAACTGAATGCTGCCCCCATATCAGGGGGTTTTGGATTTTACCAGATTAATATGAGGCAGTAATCACCGCTCCTCACTAGCTCAAAGAAGGAATCAGAACAAAAGTCACATCTGGTCCCTAAGAACGTGGAGACAAACAATCGCTTAAAATAGACACTGGAAACTAAAATAGACAGAAAAAAAAAAAGAAGCAGCACTGGGACTGGCACTTTCTGTTTAAAGGACGTTTAGAAAGCAAACAGATCAAGTCATACACAAGTCTGGAAGTTTAATATCACTCATCATTTCACATATCATTTCACTGACACAACACTTTTTTACACTTTAGGAGATTTTTCTTACTTTTGGAAAAACTTTGCTGTGAAACATGCAATTATTTACCGTGTTAAACACAGTAACCTTACCGTAAATGGTTAATACAGTAGATTGATGTATATTTTACGATAAGTCACAGAGGCCAAAGTTTTATTGTAGAAAATTACATTAGTGAGGGTTTACTGTAGTAAATCAAGTAGTCAAAGAATCACCATATTATAATACATCTAATACTGGAAATACAAGTAAAGTCACAGTATTGAATAGATTTATATTGTACAGTAAATCACCCAATACTGTTATTACAACTGTATTACAAAATACAGAAGTGCAGTGCTTCTACAGTAAAACATGATTACAGTAACTTTCTGGATAAGAGTCAGTTTTAAGGTAACTGAGGTTTTACAGTGCACTAGGGATTATTGATGTGCAGCAAGAAGAATGAGATTGTGCTCCAAATATCACAGGTGAACTGAAGATGCAGCTGGAGGGAGTTTATCCCCACGAAGCTCCTGAAGGCGAAGCTGCTGATGTGTTTCCTGAGTCATACTGCAGGCAGCAGCTTTTATGGTTCTGAATGTGAGCAGCTCAGCTGCTGATCCCTCATGATGGATCTGACCCGGCTGAACAAGTGTGAGCGCTTTAAGCGCTTCCTCAAATATGCAGCAGCTGACGTGTGTCACAGATACACAAACAACATGGAAGTGACCTTTGCTCCGTCACGTCAAACTGGCTTGTTTCATGTTTGTGCTTTTGTGTTTTAATGTTGTGGATGCAGTTGTTGTTGGTATTGCTGATGTTCTTTTCTTAAATGTTGTTTTCTTTAAAATGATGCAATGCATCATTGTCCTTACACAGCCTCCTTATTCTTTTTTTTTTTAGGAAGTTTTTCTTTGTAAGATGCAAGGGGCTGAGGCCATTGTGTTTCTGTTGAATAAAACCCATTGAGGCTAATCTGTGTTTGTGATTTTGGGCTATACATATAAAATTGAGTCCAGCAGAGAAACCAGAAGAGTGGATGTGTTCTGAGTGGGATGGGCTGTGCACACAGATAAATAGATTTAAAACATTACAGATTCTGCTTGGAAACCGCATCTTATCTATACTCTGTGAAAGAAAAACATGTTATGTAGTCAGGCACATTAATGGTTAAGAAATGCTCATTTTATAGTTCATATCTGGGTTAAATAAATTCCCTTGTCCACTCCAGCTCACAGATGCTGGTTTGAACCAGTCTGCCCATTAATATTCTGTTGGGTGGTGTGTGTTTTTATCTGTTTCAGGGGGTTATTTTGTTAAAATGTGTGGATTCAACTTTCTTTTCTTTAATTCAAATGTAATAAAGCACTCAAATGACGATTCAGTGCAGTAAACGTCTGTTTGTGTGCTTTTATGCATAAGTAAACAGGCAGGATGAACTACTAAGTTATATGTTATTTATTTGCACTGTATTTAATGGACTGTAGGGAGTATTAGTGTAGTGTGTGTGTGTGTGTGGCAGCTCTGTTCAGAGCTCTGATCTCAGCCATATAAACACCTGCTTATGTCTTTTATGGACAGTCGCTCACTGCTCACGATGTGCAGCACTGTTCCTGATTAAAATCTGAGTTCATACATTTACTGGCAGTAATGCAAATAAGTGCCGTTAAAAGGCTTTTAACGTTTCCCACAGCATTGATTTTTGCTAATTGTCACTCAGTGAGTCATACAGTTGAGATGACTTTTCTGAGTAATGTTTATTAAAATATGCATGTTCCATAAAAAAGTGTGGAAAATAGGACTCTAACAGTGGAATTGGTTGCATGGTGTGGTAACTATAAATCTGAGATAACGCAACCTTTGCTTATGATGATGTATATTCATATTTTATCACATTGAAGTAATAATGTCTAGTTTTTGTGCAATAAGTCCAACATTGAGGAGAATTATTTTATTTCACTGGCACATAATTTATCTTCTATCAAGCTTTTTTTCCAAGATATTTCTTTAAAGAATTATTAAATTGGCTAAAATCAACATGAATGAATGAAATAAGAATAAGAATGAAAGTCATCTAAGATTTATCTATTGGACTGATTGTACCAAAAACACAATAGACAGATAGATAGATATCAAAACTTACCTCGCCTATTGTATAGTTTCTTCAGTATTATTCATTATCTACCACCAAATTATAGTGATTCGTGAGAATTCCTGCAGATTCCTGTTACTTCCCTCCCCTGCTCTGTGATGTAGCTGCATTGCCTCAGATTAGCGTCGCAGCACAGGGTGTTTCTAACTTTCTCGGCGAGCGTGTTCTGCAGGTTGTCGTGATGCTGTGCAGAGATGCTGCAGTGCTGTTTCTGCCCTTCACTACTGACTCTGTGCTGCTTAACATCATTACTGCCCGTCCGTCACCACAGCAACCAGCGCGGCTACATCCTCAGCAATGCTTTTGTTTCTGCAGTTATCGCGCTCTGTGTGTGTGTGTGTGTGTGTGTATACTTGTGTGCATGTGTGTGTGTGTGCTTTGGGTGCTTCCCGATGGCGAATGTATACTATCACACACAGCAGAGAGTCAATCACAGTTATCCACATGTCAATAAGAACACAGCGTGGCCCTTAAGTGAATGAATAACCACAAAATTCATTACTCCACATGCTATCAGACAATCAGCCTTATTAACACGCTCGTCCCTCTTCCTCTGCTCCCCATGTTCTTTCAGTGCTCCCTGGGACACGGCCACATGGGGCCTGCACTGATTGAAGGTTTAATAATGGTAAAAGGTTCACCGCCCTCCCACACCTTTGTATTTTTCCCCCTTGGTAACCTCGCTTATACCTGAAACGATCCGGGTCACTCTAACAACCTGCCTCCCTGTCACACTGAGGCGGAGAAATACTAGTTTGAGTTCCAGGGAAATCTTGGAAAACCATGGAGGTTATCAGCGTGGGTTATTTTTCAGACAATTTTAAAATGACTTTAGTCAGGAGTTTTCATATCAGGTACAGGTACAGGGTAAATATCTATAATTTAGCAGCGAATACCCAGAGAGTGCATTAATGTACTGTATCTGGCCTCTCAGAGATGTATCATTTCTTGTTGTTGAATAATGCATGTTAAAATATTGTGTGAATCCTTGCAGCTGGAAGCACAGCGCTGCACTCGGAGCTGTTCCATACGGCACGAGAAGCCGTGTTTAACGCTCATACAGCACTGGCTGCCCCGTGGAGAGACCAATGAAAGTAAGTATATTCGGTCGAGGAAATATCCGGGCTGGCGCGGCAGATATACGAGCATCTGTATTTTCCAGTCTGCCGCGTGGCTGTCAAGTCTCTCACCTTCACTTCTTTCCGGGAAACTGACCCGATCAGACTCAACACCTTTCTGCTTAGATGCATTCACAGCTTGAGAACTGACTTTTATCAGGAACACAAACTGCGAATCTGATTTGTGTTTTTTTAAAGCAAGATGCATGGGAGGGGGGGGACTAGGATACAAGCAGCAGGGGTTGTATTAGTTACACTGAACTCACAGAGGTTGCAGTAATACAGTGGTACAGTCCTTTAACACCCACCCACCAAAGTGTAAAAACAGCAATAATTATCAGTCTCGGGTTTGTCAAACAGAGCACAATCAAAATCAACTGTTTGCATAATAATTTATTCACATATTTTTTCACATACTATATATTATTATTGCTGCAGTTCTGGAGCCTTTCAGGTATTCACTTTCAATATTCCCACAACGGGATGCTATGTTCATATCTCTTTATATTTTTCATCTTAATGCATGCTGAGTATAACATTTCACAGGAGCAGGATGCAAATAAATAAAACTCTCTTTTTTTTTTTTGTTTGTTTAAAGTTACATGTCATAATCTATCCATTCTATTAATGCTTCAGTTAACATGCCTTTTTCAAAGTCCATATGGGGGGAGGACACTCTTCAGAACATATACTGTAGTCTCCATTAGAAGGTAAAGGCTTAACAAAGAGCACATTAATAATACATATTGTTAAAGCTGGCAATCTAGGATTAATCTTTGTTACCACCCACACCCGCGTTGCCCCATCCAAGTGATGCCCATCTATACCGCGTAGGGAAAAAGGCTAAAGTGTACTTATTAAATTCCATCTATGTACAGTAACTTCGAAGTATGGCACCAAATCTGCTTGTGAAAAAAAGCTTGAGGTTAAAATATTTGTGACTACGGTACTTTTTTTCCAGTTTAATTGAAAAAATCGGTCACGTCACTCCATTCATTCCCTTAAACAGAGATCACACACACACACACCCACACACACACAAAGTGGAAACACACTCCACCGTCTTCTGTGGGTTCTTGGAGTAAACGGCGAGCCCTGCAGGCATTCGGAGCATTGTGGTGTTTGACACACAGTGCAGAAAAAGTAAAACTAACCCCTCTTTATTGCACTGTGTGTCTCATTTTCACTTGTTTTTAGTGCAGCAAACAAAAGTTGCCAACCTGCTAACGAATGCTCCGGGGCGATGTCAGTCTGTCGTCTCGTTGCCACCGAAATGTGACAAAGAACACGTGAAAAAGCTTCAGAAAAAGCATTGGCCACCGACAAACAAGTGTTCCAGTTTCAGTGCTGCTGTTGTTCTGTGTTTAATTCACTAGGGAAAAGGAAAGGTGCTCGTTTGTCTTTAACAAAAAAGTATGGACAATGAGACGTAAAATAATCTCTCTCTCTCAGTAGCTCAGATTAGTTTAGCATTCAATTCGATCCAGAGATCGGCTTTTTTTTTTTTTTTTTTTCTTACACATGCGTATGCATGCACACGCTTAAGCTCTTGCATATGCACACATAATTGGAAAATGAGGGGATTATTCTGACCTACAGCAAAGGCAAATAATGAAGGACTTCAGTTAATTCAATCTCATACTACATTTACAGTGGTTTTTTTTTTGTTTTTTTTTTTAAATATTATTAGTAATTGCTCAGTTTTGTCTGTTGGGTTCGTTAAAGGCACCTAGTGTCACCTAGGCAGAGCAGGATTCTCATCATGTTAGCTTTCGGTGGGAGCTCGGTTACAGAAGCACAGTCGCCTTTTTCAGGACGGTGATTCTTCTCTCTTGAAGTGTCAGCGACTACTTTGTGAATTTGATGCTTCGCCATGACCACACAGAGTCTGTCTGTGCTCCTGAATAATAATGCAGTGGTGATGTTTGTGCCCTAATGATGGGGAGTCCTGGGCCAGGGAAAAGCTCTTCTCCAAAATCTAAGTGGTCCTCGAGCTCCCGGGCGGAGAAGCCTCTGTCAGACGTAGGCTGACTCGCTGGACTGGGTCCTGCCCAGGTTTGGGGCCTGGGACAGGTGTGAAACATCCTTCTTGCGCACCTCGCAGATGGACTTCCTCCGGGCCTGCACGCCTCGCACGGCCGTTTTGATCTTCCTCCAGCCCAGGTGGTTGAGCTCGGCCAGGTTGAGCAGCACGCATATGCCGCTCACGGCGAACATGAAGACCAGGAACACGGTCTTCTCCGTGGGACGGGACACGTAGCACTCCACCTCCTTCACGCACGGGTAGCGGTCGCACTCGAACATGCCGGGCACGTTGAAGCCGTACAGGAAGTACTGGCCGGCCAGGAAGCCGATCTCCAGCACGTTGCGGAACACGACCTGGATGACGTAGAAGCGGGAGATGCCCTCCTGCCGCCGCACCTTGGAGCTCTTGGTCTGAGGGAGGCCCCGCGGCCCGTTGGGGATCTCCTTGACCTCCAGGCAGTCGTGGTCCTCCTTGCTGCTGTCCGGGTGCACCAGGATGCCGTTGATGTTGCGGGAGTGCAGCTTGCGCGCGTGGTGGTCGTGGTGGCGACCGTGATGGCCGCCGTGGCCGTGGTGATCCATGTACGGGTGCAGGAGGGAGTAGCTCCGGTCGCGCGCCTTCGCCGACTGGTGGACGGAGTACGTGATGAAGCACAGGCTGGGCGTGCACACCAGGATGATCTGAAACACCCAGTAGCGGATGTGCGAGATGGGGAAGGCCTTGTCGTAGCAGGCCTGGTTGCAGCCGGGCTGCATGGTGTTACAGATGAACATGATCTGCTCGTCCTCGTACACCTTCTCCCCCACTATGCCTACTATCAGGATGCGGAAAATCACCACCACTGTCAGCAGGATCCTGCAGGGGGGCAGAAGGAGAAGGAGAAGGCAGGAAGGGGAGGGGGTAGAGGAAGAAAGACAATGTCAGAAACTGCAGAGAAAGTCAAGAACATATGTATATATATATATGTATGTATATATATATATATATATATATATATATATATATATATGACACTAAAAGGACACAATTACTTTTACTTAATCACTAAAGCCCTAGGTTCACTTTTCAGTTTTCCTGCTAATAATGATAATAAATAAGGAATATCTACACAACCACGAAGGTTATGGACTTAAATCTGCTATCAAAAGATATCCACTACATGTGAGGTGACTGCAGAAGTATCAGAATCAATTTATGTTGCTGTTACATAACAAATGTAACTAGAATATTGCAAAATGGACATTCTTGTACAGGTGAAAATACTAATATTAAACGGATGAGAAATTATGTGCAATGCAAAGTTCAATGATTAAAATGATAAGATTTCAAAGATCAATTATTTGTCCTTAAAACCATAGAAATCACACTGAGAATAGTTACAGAACATGAAGAATATATTCTGTAAGATGTTTAAAAATGAGATTATATAGGATCTAATTAAGTAATCACACAAGCAGTTCAAATCTAAATTGAATATAAAAGTAGTGGTTGGTTTACAGGTTAACAAGTAATCAGCAGGACAGCGTAATTTGTCACAAAAAAAACTTTAACTACAGGTAGTTTTTTTAGTGGCTGATATTTATGACCTATTTATGACCTGTTGTGTATCTTGGGAGGACAAACTCACTCAAAAGCGACTTCATGGCAACGGAAAGAAAACCTTTTTCCAGGCCAGGAGCCCTCATCAGACCAAATATGTGCCACTGGCTGCGTGTAAGTACGTGCATGCTCTAGATAGCATGCACACATGAGCTCACTGATGAAGATAAAGTGAACATAAGAGACTAAACAGGAGAGCTTGTCAGATGATGAGGCGATTTCACACAGATTCTTCACTGCTAAGCACAAATGGAACATTGTGTTCACTGACTGCATGTGAGGATCCATGCTTCATGTTGGTATTTGGTACAGAAAGGGGGTGAATAGTGCAGACGGGGTGTTATCAGATCAAAATCAACCACAGAGACAGAAGTCCATGCAAAGTAGAATGCAAATAATTGTTAGTATTTCTCACAATGCCATTCATGAATCAACCTCAGTGTAGTTTGTCTACTCTTATTTCACACTGGTACTGGTAAGTGGCCGCTCAAGTTTTTATCAAGATGCTGTAATATGGGACAAAAAGTGTCACACTTGGCAAACTCTTCTGAGGGCTCAGATACAAACAGAAGTGAATAGTAAAAATAAAAATCATCCACCTATTAAAATATACGCGTCGTTTTTGGGAAAACACAAAAAACACTGATGTAACATTAAAGAATAAAGTGACTCAGGGCAATTTTTGAACATTCTAATGTGACTTCAGGCAACTTTAAACCTGGATTAAACTGTCATTTCATTCCTTTGTGAAAACTCAAAACTTACATTGAGTTAAATTAAACTGATGTCAGGTCCCTTTTTCGTCACTTTCCCAGGCCCGGGTCTGTTTTCTTTTACTCATAACTCATGTCTCACATCCAGTTTTATTGAATGGTCTGCAGATCCTGGAACTTCCTTCCATTCTTTATATTTGGCTGCATATTTATTAAATTGATTGATATGCACAGCACTTCTTATTAAATTATTATTATTAAAGTATAACTTGTGAAATTTAGATTAAATGACTATAAAATATTATAGCCTTAAGCCTTTATCACTCACCAGTAGAAAGTTGTTCAAAAATGTTATTTAGAGCTTCTTCTGCACCATTGAAGCTTGTTAAAACAGCTGCCATCACGAAGGCTTGTTAAATTGTCATTTTATCCTGATTTTGGAAAAAAAAAAAAAAAACCTATGTAAAATGTCTATTGCTCTATAGCGCATAAGTAGTTTGATCCTTTCAACTCAGGATTAAAGTGATTTTACCAGATGTAGCAGCATCATCAGGAGATTTTAGGCCAAAAACTCACTTCCGTCAAAAAAGTGAATTAGGCCCTCATTTTAATCTGGTGACAACGTGCCAAAATGAAGGCAGCTCATAGTGCTGAACGATGCAGAATATATCGAAACATGTCTACTTCTCTGCAAACAGACTTCTCATTGAGAACGGGTATTGTAGTGCTGCAGTTCCAGAGCCCTGGCCAGCGGCCGCCGCATGTAGAGAGCAGTGCAGCTGCACTTAAAGGCCGGAGAGACCAGTGCTGTACTGTTATCTTCTGGTGTCGATCCAGCTTGGGCACTGCGGAGGAGGACGAGGGCTCCGGGGCTGCGCTGTCAGCTTTTTCTAATGAGCAAGGGAAGCCTGCACATCATAGGGATTCCTGGTATTTATGCCACAATGCAGAGGATGTGCGTGCTCCCTCTGTGGAGGAGCCAATTACTTAGAACACCCCGACCAAGGCTGCTACAGGGACAGGGAGAGATGAGAACTGGCCCCAGGTGGTTTAAACAACTATGGTAAAGGACAGCTATATATGACAAAAGCTGCTTTCACAGTAGTTTCATCCTCATGTCAATTGCAATTCTTTATAGTCAGTCATTTTCTATACCTGCTTATTCCTTGTTAGGGTCTCAGGTGTCTGCTGGAGCTAATCCCTGCACCCTGAAACCTAATCTAATTTGTCTCTCTCTCTTTTTTTTTTTAATTAGGACTCAAAAATGCCAACACCCACTTCCCAGTAGCAGAGTTACCACAGCAACCGGCGAATTAGTGAAAGGTGAGGATGCGTAATCAACTGCAGGGAGTGAGGCCGTAGAGGTACGGAGGAAAAAAAAACATCACATAAATTGCGAGAAATGTCTGGAAACCGAGAGATGCGCCGTGATGGAAACGGGAAATGTGGAGTTTGAGGACGTCTCTAGGGGCAGACAGGTGAAGGTAAGAGGTATCAGAGGACCATCTGTTAGCATGAAACACACTTAATATAGAGCAGCATGTTCCTGTAGGGCTGCTCCTGCCCCACCTGCGAGTGCATGATGCCTGTGTCTCTGTCTGTGTGTGTGTGTGTGTGTGTGTGTGTGTGTGTGTGTGTGTGTTTTTTTTGTGTGAAAAAGACAGAGAAAACAAAGAAGAAGAGGTCAGCCATGTGTATGACTTGTGCAAAATGGCAAAAAAATGTGTCCGACCGTCTGTGCTCGCAGCAGCTGTGAGCCTGTACGCTACGCTGACTTGTAGTGTTTGGAAATACAACTGAATAAAGCTTCTCTGCACGCTGGGTCTTACAGGAGTTAAATGCAGGTTGATTTTTACATCCAGTCAAGCCACCCCCCCCCCCCAGGCAATTATTTCCCATCCTGCATCCATGTCTCTGTGTGTATTACAAAGTTCACAAGTTAAATCTACACAATTTTAATCAGTGATCCTTACTACAAACTACCTTGAGTGATCCAGTTAGATGAAGCTACGTTTTAATAAGGAACAATTCATATATTATATACAAAAAAATACACTTTAGTTGCCTTTTTTTCCCTTTTTGCCCCCACCCTTGAAAATCTCTGTGCACGCTACTAGCTACTAGACTAATATTAAAAGTCCTCTGCACCAATAAGAGTCATTTGATGTATACTGCTCACTGAGACAGAAAACTGTCCTCCACACAGCTCATTTACATGCAAATATATGTTATAATAAGCAAATACACAACGAGTTCACATTCAGTGTCACTGTGAGAATCTGCAGCTGCGGAGGATGATTTAAAACAATAAACCCTAATAAACTGGATTGTGTCCTGTGTTCACTTTCTGTTCTAGGGGGGCCTCCTCTCATGCCAGTGATTATAACTACACCATAATAGCATTAACTAAATGTCCCGTCTGCCTGCTGCCCACATCTGTGTATAACGACAACACAAGCTCATAGGCTGTAAAGAGTAAAACATGTCTACTGCAATGCTCCTACAAGCATTTCTCTCAATATCGGTATTTTTCTTAAAAGAGTGGAAGTGGAATATCGTTATAAATATGTTTGTATAACAAAGGAAACATATAGAATGTGTATATGTAACAAGTTTGTAATTCATCTTATGCAGATCTCCATTCCATCCGTGTATATTACAACATGAAAATGCTTTGAAAGTGTGCATACCAGTAAAAAATGTACTTTTTAAGTATATTACCCCTATTCCTCAATGTTTAATGTCTCTATCCTAATTGTTAACCATATTTATTTGTGTGCAAAATAAAGATTTCAAGCTGATAAAAAAAGAACCTCTACATCTTCCCGCATTCATTCCGAGTTACCATGACCACCCTGAAATACAAACCTAGTAAAGCTGATTGTGTGCACATTTTCCAAATATTCTAGATGAATATTGTAAATGCAGGAGCTGTTAAGGACTATTTGAATGCAGCACAAACAGCTGAGTGGTGCACCAAAGAATAAACGTCCTCACTGCAGCTTTACTCACCTCCTCCCATCTTTAGCGATTGATTGTCTTAATCGGACATTTATATTCCTGCAGTTATTTAGAGCCTCAGTTGTAGGAATTCTCAAACTAATTCACGGGATTCCATCAGATAGGAGACTTTTTTTTTGCATTGTGTTGCAGATATTCAGTCATTCTGTCAGTATTTGTTTGTTGGGCAGTTTTATGTCGTGAGAAACAAAAAAATCCAAGACATTGCAAGTATTGGACGTTTTGCCTTGTGTGTTCGACGGCTTGTGAGCATGTTTGTGTGTGCATGTGTGCATGTGTATGTGTGTGTGTGATTGTGCGCGCGTGTGTGCGTGTGTCTGGATAACAGGATAATCAGCACAGGGCAGATTGCTGCATTAGCAGAAAGCAGTGAACGAAGGTTATCTGCAAACATCAGTGTTTTAAGTCCTGCAGAGTAATGAGCCGATACAGTATGTTAGAGCAGATCGGGGCAGGACAGCCCCGAGGCCTGAACCTGCAGAATATTCAATAACCACCACTAATGATCAAAAAGGTTTCTGTGAATTTATAGTGTCTCAAACCCAGAGGCAGAATATAAAAAAAAATATGTCCACTTGCTGAGTCGATTAAAAGGGGAATCATGAGGAAGACGATGCAGGTACTGCACCACTGCACCTTATATAACACCGTGCCTCGGACCAAACATTCCTTAAATGGTGAGAAAATTATCTCTCACATCGGGCGTCACTCGTCACTTCCATTAGCTCCTCACTTTCCAGGATATTTTCTTTCCGCTAAGACTAATCATTGTATGTTTTGGATTCCTTATAAATCTTAAAATGCCAGAGATTTATTAAGATTTTAAAGAGAATGGATTCTTCTATATTCCGGACTGGGCTTACATGAGAGAATTCCTGAATAATTGCTGTTAATATTCTGTCTTCCTTTATATGTGTGTGAAGAGGAAACCCATGCTGTGGTATCATTATTATTATTGCTACTCGTTTTATCCTCATGATCTTTTTTTTTGGTCTTTCTGTCCTTTAAGTCGAGGACTATGGATTCAGCTCTAAGCTGATAATAATTACTGCGGCATTTATTTGTTTCAAAGGGACCAGGCAGCAATTTAGAACAGAAAAATAATTCCTTTTAACAAAAAAAAATTCAAAAACTGGAAAAATATGGTAATTTACTCAAATTCTTTTATTAAACCAATAGGACTACCATATAACTTGTGTTTTTTAAAAAAAAAATAGATTACAGAACTGTACCTAAACATATAGTGGCTGCTTCTCCTGAGTTTTTCAATCGACAATTAACCAATATTATATTATATATTTTTTAACGTAAGAGCATGACAGTCATGTTTCAGGACCAAGGTAGCAAGACTGTGAATATTTAGAACAGGCAGTTATTTGTCAAAATATACATGTGCACTTGGCATTTAAAGGGAACCTGGTGATTAACTGAAACCTGGCCATAATTTGGTAATGCACAGTAATTACATGACATTGTGTGCATCATAAAGTCCTTATTAATATGCATTTCTCTCATCAAATAAATAATAAAGAAAGAAAGACTGTGATCACATGATAGTACAGTACAGGTAGTACAGGTACTAAACGACACACAGCGTGTGTTTATGATGCTATTAACTACTATTAACCACACTGATCTGGGGTCAGCTGACTGACCTGTAGGAGTGTGTGCATGTGTAATGGTAGCTGCTTGTCAGCTGGTGTACTGGCTGGACTAACACACACACACACACACGTGCATGCTTCCAGCAGCTGCAGCCATCATCCTCCGGGGACCACTATGACCCTGAGCACGACAGCAGATGCATTGGGAAACGTTACACACACACTTGTTCTCTCACAAACAAATTGGGAAGCTTTTACTGTGTAGACATTGAGAACAATACGTGTAGATGTACACTTTATCTACACATGAAGGGGCATGGATAGTTCTCAGTAAGACGGGTCATATTCTCTGTGCAGAAACCTTGAGTAAAAATACTTCCCACCCATACTCTCTCAATAATAAGCTTCACTGATTGCTGATGGCAGCATATAATGAATAAAGACCAGGCATAGAAATTAGGCAGCTTAATTATCATTTCTCTCCTTCTGCCCCTCGTCTATGGTTCCCATCTAAATTTTATTAATAGTTTCTCCCACATATCAAGTAGATGTGCATGACCACCTGAGCTTCCCATCGGTGGGAATAATACATTATATAAGTTAAACTCTGTTCTGATGAGCTTTGATTTCAGCTGCAGCGGTTCACATATTTCTGGCTTCTTTCTGAAGTACTTATCTGTGATAATGTACACAGATCATAAAACCTAAATGGTTTTAAAAATAGAACGCTGATATCTGAGAATTCCTGTAAACGTCAGAGCCGCCGCTTGCTGTTAAAGTTCCCTCCTGCTACAGTGCAGAGTCAACACATGCAGATATGCAATTATCTCACTTCATTCAACACCTTCCAGCTGTTTTGCAACAACTAAACTAGGAAACAGGGGAAGTTAAATTAGAGGGATGCAACAGTTAACTGCCTCCATTAGACACACATTAACCAGCTTGAGTTGTAATAATTTATTAACAATATTGATTCGAAATACAAATCAGGCAAAATGTTTGATGGGTTGGTACTGTGTTTGCAGAAATTACAACAGCAAAACTTTTTTTCCCTCTTTATCCTATTTTGTCACTTAAATTATCCCTTCATTTTTAAACTGATGATTTCATCTCTATTCGAGCCAGAGAAGGCAAATATTATGCAAAGATTTCTCTAATAGAATAGTTGAAACATCATCAAATGAAAAACATCAGCACTTCCCATGGTTCCTAAAAGCACATTTTGCTGATTGCATTAAAGGTCACATATTCTGGGTTTTATTTGATGTTTTGATATCTCTAATAAGTGTTTATGCTTTTAACTACCAGAAAATCATCTAAGTATAGTTTTAAATCCTCATCATTTTGCGTAGGCCTCATTATTACCAAGGAGCCGTTCCTCTGATTGGCAGACTGGCTGTGAATGATTATAATGTTGTAGCATCAACTTCACATTTTAAAGCACACAGTTCTAAATACAGGCTGACATTAATCATTATTTTAATCAAAGACGAATTAAAATCTCACGTGCTATGATATCAGACCTTTAACGTGTGATTTCATAATATTATACAAATCACATTGTCTTATAATAGAAATAGCAATATATTTATTATTCTACACAGGTTCTACACAATGCGGGAGATGCATTTAATTCAGTGTGAAAGATTAATGTGCAGAGGAGTTCCGCACACAATGTGATAATGTTGATGTTATAACTCAGTGTTAACATCTTCTTAGCTCTTAATGTAGGACTCAGCATCACCCAAAGAAAAGGATTTTATTTTGCGAGCAAGACAGAGCGGAGGCTTCATTTCCCATCAGGCCGTTCATTTGGTGTTTCATTATTCATGTGGACCCTCGTTTGCAGAAATAACTTTCTGCATGCAGTGTTTAAAGGGCAGAGGAGAACTAAAATTTGAACTTTCATTCATCGTCAGACAGAACGTTTCCATAATGCCTCAACACTATGGAGGACGGGTGGACTTGTTTTTTTCTGGTGTCGTTGCAGGAAAAGTGACTTGTTCCACCAAGGTCTATATCACATTCTGGTCTGTTAATGTCATCTATGTATATTTGTCTGTCCTGAGTTTCCAAACTGGATCCAGCAATTAAAGGGGCAACTTTTTTTAATGTATTTAATGGGTTTGGGGTCGGGTTTCTCCAAGGTCATGAACATTTTCCACCTCTTTATGAAGTGTGGCTATTATCCTATCAAATGGCTGCAAGCTGAGCACTGAACTTGTAGAAAATTATATCCACAAACCCTAAAAGAAGCAAACATTTGAACCGATCTATGGTAAATTGTAAGATCGCCAAATTGGTTAGAAATTACGTTCGTTGGCTACTTTTGTGGGTTAACCACCATTTTTTTTCTTCAACAATGTTCCCCCTTTATATTTGTGGTTACCTGAAATTGGAGTAAATGCCTCACAGTTATAACATCTGCTGGAGTTGATGCCTTCAGGTGATTATTTAGAGAGGATTTTTTACAGTTAATATTGTGTTGAGTGAATGTGATGTAATACTGTACCCAAAAATATAATGAATGATAATACAAAAATAATCAATTCATAATTTTTTGACAAAAGTGTTTTTTTTTTCCTAAATTATCTATTGATGATGTTCTACGACTGGTAAAATCACTTAATCCTGAGTTAAAAGATCAGACTCTTTATGCTTTATAAAAAAAATGGTCATTTTACGTAGGACATTATAAGTTGTTTTCCCAAGTCAGGATAAAATGAAAATTTTAACAATTTAACAAGCTCTAACCACAATTCTTTAAATCAATTTCATCAATTTTACTGGTGAGTGATAAAGATTTAAGGCTATAATGTTTTATAGTAATTTTAGGAGTCTTTTTTTTAATAATAACTTAATATAAAGTGATGTGCATGTCAATAAAGATAATAAATACTTAAAGCAAATATAAAGAAAGAAAAAAAAGTTTCAGGACCTTTCAGGATCTTAAAAATTTGCCACATCTCAGTTTTCAAAACTGAATGTTGGAGATGAGTTACGTGCAATAAAAAAACAGGCAAAGGAAATCAGAGAAAGTGATGAAAAAGAGACCTGACATTAGTATTTATCTCCATGTAATGTAAGTTTTGAGTATTATTTAATGTCATAACGTTCTATGTATGTCCATAGTCATCCACTGTCAGGACTTTTCAGATTGAAATGATTAATAAATATAATATTCTCTGCATATGATACGTTTTTTGTTTACCCAATAACTTGAAAAATGACTTGGGCCATTATTTTAATAGGGTGACGATATACTGAAAGAAATCCAGAAATACATCTGACATGATGTTCAAGGACGTAGAAAAAAATCAGACCTTATGTGACCTGAAACGTTTGGCTCTGCATTTTTTCCCCCGAATTCACGAAATCCGCCTCCATCCCAATCACAATGTTTAATGTTCTCTCTCAGGAGGTGGAGCTCTTTAACAAACTGGTTGCTGAAGTCATTCGGATGAGTGGCTCTGGAGATCGCTGCAAGCAGCATTTCAGGAGGCCAAGCCGGCCCACTCCGACCTGGCATGTGTTCCTGACTGGCATCCATTCAGGGTAGTAGGGACTAATTACATTAATGAAGGTTCTGGTCTATTTAGGCACAGAGCCTTAACAATTATGGCTAGAGACACCTGTGTTTATCTATACAGGTTCCTGTGGATGGAATAAAGGCTGACGTGAGCGGCGACAGCTTTTTAATTTGTTTACTATTAGCTACAAATGCCCTGCAGAGTCAACATCATTCACATTACACATATAATCCATTCTTAAAGCTGTAGTGTGTAACTTTTACATATTACTGAATAAGCCTTTCCCCATCAGGTAAATCTCTCTGTGTTTCACAGAGCGTTTTAATCTTGTGTCAGTGATGATACACCCTGCTGGAAGACCTCCATCCTGTGCAATGGTATATGCGCAGAACGTGCACAACAGAGGCGTCTACTGACCGTTTCTGGGTCATATTCTAGGTAGGATTATTAAAATGTAAAATAATTAAATTGCATGGCTCTTGTCCAAGTGTTTTACAGCCACAATAGTAACTTCTTTTGTTTTCTTCACTAAAGCTTTAACAGAATAATAGTGATAAGTGCTGCTTTAAACTACTTTACTACACAGCCCTGAAGCTGTTTCTGCAGTAATGGTTTTCAGGGTTGATCTTTCTGAAGTGTTTTAAGTCTTAAAGCCTCCATCTCTGTGTAATAACGCCTTATTTCTCATATCATCTGATAATGTTCCGGCAGATTGATCACCTTTCTGCTGACGTGATGAGGCCTGGTCGTCAATGATAATTGTTCGTTGAACTTTCTTTCTCGCTGCTTATTTCTGTGACGTGAACTGCGTATGATGCTTTTCGTTCCACCAGGGTTTTAATTGGATTTGCCACACATCCTGCTTTTTCTTTTCATTTGCCCAGTAAGTAACTTAGCTACGCAGTGATCATTTTAATCAGAAATCTGCTTAGAAAATGAACAGCAGTAAAAAAACATTCAGGCAACTGTGCACACCGTGTCTCCCGCATGTAATAGCTCCCTGTAGTTATGTATTATCCTGATGAAGATAATAATTAAAATGCATTCTGTTCATTAATGAACTGTTCATTTGGAATACAATGTAATAGATACAATACGTTCTTCTAAAAAATATTCTTCATGTGGATTAAATAAAGTCATGCATTTAATCCTATATGTTTTGGCATTAATTGGACTATAATAATTATATGGTCATTATAACAAACATTTCTTCAAAAACTGGGACTATATTATATTAACCACACAGTATTTCATCATGAAAACAGGAGATTTCTAAGGCTAATATATTTATATTAGTTTCTAATATCAAGTTCGTTTCTAATATCTTTATTAATTAATATCAATTGATTCAGTATACATTAAAAGGATACTGTCTACATGTTTTCTTGAATATTATTACTTCAAATGTACATAACACTCTAACCTAGTGATGTCAAACTCAATTTAGTTTATGGGCCACATGCATCCATATTTGATCTCAACTGGACCGGACCAGTATTGCAAATTTCTCTCCTTTTTATGTGAAGAAATACATTATAAAAGTTTTCACTATTTATTATCCTTCATTTTGCAAATCAGTAGCAATGGCGTAAGAAAAAAAGTGCAGTTTCAATAATATGATGAGCCCTTTATTTCATAATCAGTTAGTTAACGAACAATTTTAACGAGCAATATTGACTTTTTTAACAAAGTGAAGTTATCTCTTAATTGATGAACCATTTTTAGATGAAAATTGTCAAACATTTTATCTCTTGAGTCCTGACAGAAGCTCCTAACACCCCTGCTCTGATGGAACATTTGAAAATCCATGTCTCATCTTATTTATGGAATTCTTACCCGTGTGAAAATCATATAAAGAAAGCAAATCTAGTCTGTATAGGGAAACATTACACGTGCTGCGAAGCTCATACACACCATCAATGTGTTGCTGAAATGAATAATCGCCTGCACTGAATGAAAGCTGAGCTCAGCTTTACTGGCAAAATCCCTCCGTCGAACAGTATAATCAATAGCATTCAACATCGGGGATTGCTGCACAAATAAACTAATGACAAGTCTAGCTGCACAGAAAAATGGTTTAATTTGAAAGACAGACCCTCTACTCGCCACAGGATGATGGATTACTAATCCTGTCAAACACTGACATACAGGATTGCCTCCAATGTTTTGCTTTGCAACACAATCTCCCACAGACAGTATAGATTTCATCCTGGAAGCCGGCTATTATTGATACGGGAAATATATACGTATACGATGCCCTCAATTGAAGCAGAGCATTCCTGCACCTCAGGTTATTTTGGGAGCACTAGTGCGCCCTTCAAAGTAGAGGACCTCCTTCTTGTGGATATCCTGACCTATTTGGTTAAAAGTGTCGAGAGAACACAAATAACTACACGAGTGAAAAACTTTGTGGCTAAAAGGCGGACTGTCATCTGCATTTTGCTTTCAGAGCCAAGGATGCACAATGTGTACATTTGGTTTCCTCAGACTTCTTAACCTTTATTCAAGCCTTTTCTTCTCATATAAACAGAGCCCAAAGCAACAAGGTATAATACACGACTTTGTGCATTACATTAAAAGGTCGGTCAAATCTGCATGCATTTTTAATGAATGGCATCCGTTGCAAACTTGCATCAAGGGCCACATAACATTTATTTAGACGTTATGAAGTATTTATGATGCTCAGGTGGGGAGTGATAGATGTTAAATAATAGATTATGTTACTCTGATACACAGGAAATACAAAACACAAAACCTGTTATATGTCTATTTCCATTATTTATATCTAATACTCTGATATATGCAGTATATAAACGAAATCCAGCAGATGCACTGAAAATGTTTGGTTGTAAATATTTAATTATATTTGTCAAGTGGTTGTGCAAAACTAATTCATCTAACTCTAGATATTTTCTAAGTTGATTGTACTTTTTCCAGTACTTGCAAAAAAAAAGTAGAATTTACTTTAATATTTCAAGAGATTTCTATTTAAATAAATTAGGATGGAATTCATTATACTTTTTATTTTTTGCACTGAAATTAATTATGTAGAATCAGTCAATGCAATTTTATTTAGTTTAACTCCTACATATTTAAGTAAAATTAAAAATGAAATCTAATTAAAACTTCTAATTCGCTGTATCTTAACTTTCAATAAATTTAAGCTTATGACAATGAACCAAACCAAATGTTTTACTTGTCTGCAAATTGGCAGAAGACAGTACATACACATGGTAGATTTTAAAATTATGTCAAAGTATGATTCAATATCACTTTAAAATCTGTTTTATATGATTTTAGTGTGATTAGATAATTTGCTTTAACAACACACAGTGTCTTCTGCCCATTAAATTTGCTGTTTATTCTGCTGTGTTTGCAAAGAAGATGAATATTTTACACAAGTCAACATCACACTCACCTTTTGTCAGGGCTACAGGAAGCGTTTCTGAATGTGAAATTTAAGGAAACAAACACACAAACACGTGCCTAAAAGGTGTTGTGTGTCTTTTAGACGCTCTCGTCAGTGCAGAGGACACATATCAGGTCTGTGTGCTGAGACGTTTCCTCAGCAGCAGGGTCGGCCAGCTGCTCTGACACAGATTCTCTGCACTGAACCTCTGCAGAGGGAAAACTTCTCTTCCTTCCTCCTCTGCCCCTCTTCTGTTACCCTCTTTGTTCCGTCTCTACAGCACACATCGTCTCCTCTCTATTCCTCCATCCGGCAACCTTCATTGTTTTATCCTCCTTAGATCACTCTAGTCCTCCATTATCGCTGCCTCTTTTTTTTTTTTTTTCGCTTTACTTGTCTTTGGCTCTGACCTCACTACAGCATTGCAGTGCAGGGGAAGATGCATCAACACACTTCCTTTCTTTCTTCTCAAGGTGTAAAACCGATTTATCATTGGATCCTTGAGGCTTCATCCTCTCAGGGTAGAACACATCTTTTTTATATGACACAAATGCAACACATGTGGTCTCTAAAAGCATCTGAACACAGTACATGAAGAAGAAAATATGTTGTATGTCAATTTTTAGACATACTGTGCCTTTGATTATTGAACCTAAAAGTCAGTATGGATCAAAGTAGAGTTGAAAATATATATAATTTTATCTTAAGAAAACAAAAGACACATATCTCTATATTTTACAAAGGATTCTATCTGGTCCACCCTGGCAAATACATGTAATGGGATGAGCCTAGATGCTAGAATAATGGTCTCTACATTACATTGTTTGCAATGCTTTTTGGACAAATCCACAAAGCAAATAAACCCAATCAAACATGTCTTATTTACACAAGACTGCAGTGACAAGGTGGTCAAATACTGATCAAGAATATTTAATAATTATCTTTATATAATTATCAATTACAAAAATGTGTTTACTATACTACGCGTGATCATACATGTAAGTTCATGGTTAGTGTACAAGCTTTGAAGGCATTTTCAAACATTATCAAGGCTGCTGGTGTCACATTTTACTCAAATACATTTGTGCATCATCAGCATATCGGTAGAAGGTTAAAAACAATCTCTTTCTTTCCACTATTGTTTTATTGGACCTTGCAGCTCAGCTAAGGCTGGTTTCTTTTCGGAGTAGTGTGTGATGTTTGGAGTTTATTAATTCAGCATCAGAATATAAACACAACGATTTTTTTAAATTAATTTTAATGTCAAAAATCTCGCAAAAATGAGTGTCTGTTGCTGCTGCATAACAACATATTCCTTTGAAAGCGAATCAATGTACCCAAATATTTGCCAGAGTATTTGCAATGAACCCATGTGACTCAGATTCACCTTTAGGGCCAAAAAAAACACAAATAGCTCTGTAACTTGACTACACTCCACTGCAGCCCTTTTCTTAATTAGCATTACTACGATGATTGTTAAGTGACAGTGATCAAAATATATAATCACCAGAGTTGTGTCATTACCTGTTAGCGGGCTACCTCTGCCCATCAAGTGCAACTGTTTTAATTAAATTGAATTACTCTCCTTAATTAAAACATTGGATGAGATATGTTGAGACACTTCACAGGCCAAAATGAACTGTCAGTTATCTAATGCAGAAAGCCCCAGGGTCATTATAACTGTGAATATACAGTAAATTTGGTTTGGGGCAGGAGAGTGAGGCAGCCTTGACAATGATTTCTTTCTTCGCTGTGTAATAATGATTACAGTCATTGGTTATCCATGCACACACATTGTACATCGTTCAGTTAGAAGTCAGGCTTAGAAATCACAATACAAAACATTAATCTTTGTATGAGTCATAATGTGCAAGCCACCTGTGGTTAGTCAGAGGCACAGAAGCAACTCTCAATTTGTCTGTCTCCTTCAAAGACCATGATTAAGCTAACCTATGCCACTGCGTAGGTCCACGTCTATTTTTAACACCTAGGCTTATTGTCTATCCTTTGCCAGGGCATAGGTTAGCTTAAAACCTACAATTAAGAAGACGCTTAATTGTAGCTGGATTAGAGAGTCTAGACATCTGACAATGCTATCTTACAGCATCCCATGGTGGGACTACATCCCCAAAACAGATGACTGACATGCAACCATGTTCCAAAGTTTTAATGCAGGGGAGACTTTTTCAGCCATGAGGAGACATCGCTGCTCTGTACTTTGGAACGGCATCCTATGAACTGCAAGCGGAGACATGCAAACTCTTTAAAACGGTAACTACACACAGGCTGGACATCCTACATGTGATGCCATCTAGCAGTCGCCGCATGCTCCGGCCACACCCCTGTGAAGTGGAGAGCTTCACAATGCACAACAGTGCAACGCTACGTCACAGTCGGTAGTGTCGGCAAGTGCAACAGACCACACCTGACCACACCCAACCGTGCTGTTGGGTGTGGTCAGGTGAGCAACAGACTTGAACCTTTCAACCCATAGAGGTCAGTGCAACAATTTAGACTCCATACACAATTTGGTGCGGAGTTGTTTATTAACAATCTAGGAGGCACCTTTACAGCACAAAACTGTGCCGGAGGTGAACAATTCTCCAACTTGCTGATACATTCCAAAAAAAGCATCATTGTGGTGATTTAGGTGTTAAGTGTCATTGATTTCCTGACCATGCAGACACATGCTTTGGATTAGGAATCAAGTCTTTATCTTTAAAAATTTTGTGTTATTACTAAGATTGTCTACGGAAGTCTAAAGTCTAAGGATGCCTTGTCTACAGATAAAACGCCAAGATCCAGACAACCACCTATTAATAAACTGCTACACTCCAAGGTCTCTCTGTCCACCAAACTACATTAAAAAAAAACCTCCAAATAAATGTTTTAAGATGTCCTGCAAACATACTAGGGGCAAAAGCAAGGGTAAAGTATTTTCATGGGCCTACAGCCTACTACTGGAAACTCACAAATAAAAAAAAACTGATCAGAGGGATTCCAAACACAATGTTCCTTAGCTCGTATTGCACAAGCAGAGTGGATGGAGGGAACCTCATTGGAAAGTAACTAATGTTACAGCTAATGCCCTTGGGTCAGCTAGACGGCCTTGTAGGACAAACAGTCTGAGGGAAAACCAAAACACATCGGGATCATTTACAGAGCGTTTCACTGTATTCAGCACAGTAGCACATAGTCCATGTCCTGTGGGCATCATACGAACTATGTCCTATATGATGGAACATTTTCTCAGTTCAAATTAACATTAAACTATCTGATAATATGTCCTTCAGGAAGTACTGTAGATAATTAATCTAGCAGACTAAAAGAACAAAAGCGGATGCTTAAAGGGCTATTCCAAATTAATCCAGAAAAACCTTATTTTAGCTACTCAGAGAAAGTTCAGCCAGTGAAGTGCATGATCAACAAATAGCTCAAATTAAGCGTATAGGAGGGAAGCCATTGCAGGAAGCAGACAAATTGAGAGTTGCCTCTGTGCCTCTGAAAAAAAATGGTAGGTGGCTTACAGTCATTGAATCGTCCAAAGACTAATTTTCTTTGCGTCCTGTGCTCACAGGCTTTTATTGAATTCAGCTGCCAGGACTGGATTTTAAAGCTGCATTAAGTCGTTTTTTTTTTTTGACCACTAGGGGGCGGAAAGACTCCATGACAGATTCACAACAGTTAGCATTTAGCTTATCAAGTCGTTATGGCTAACATGTTAGCAAACAGTTGCCTACTTACATATCCAGCAGAAACAGAGCAACACGGACATCCCTTTGGTCTCCTTTTTCTGGCCACCTGTTGAATGTAATTCCAATATTCACTGCCATTTTAGCCCTTATTTGGTCTTTGAACTCAGGGGCGAAAAATATCTCTCTTTTTTTGGCTTACTCGACTTTCTTCACCAGTTACTTTGGCTCTTTGCCATTTCGCGTTGGGCAGTTAGCGTACAGTTAGCTTCTTTTAGCTTATGTGCTGGAAGCAACTACCCATAGTTTTGGTTTTGTCGCTCCAGAGAACCAAAACAATGAGCTGAAGATGCCCTTCGACATGGGATGCTGATTCTCAGCGGCATCGTAAAATACAACCAAACCCATTACCGCGATGGAGTCATACGTTCAAATGAGGATATCAAATATCGCTTAATGCATCTTTAAATCAAGTCAACATGCTCAGTTTGTGGGTTTTTCATTCCATCTGAGGACTAGACCAGGTGATTTCATTACTTAACACACTTTCACCCGCGGAGGAAGAGCTCAGTGAAATGACTTGGTGTAGTGTTTAGTTGGAAGGAAAGTCTCCACCACACATGGTGTCAAAGCACCGGTCAACAGGAGCTTTTGGTGTAATACGGCTCACATCATCTCTGTCCACGTTCCATTGTCCGTGAAGCTGAAGGATATAGCCCAAAGTCTCCGTGCACACAAAGCGTATTGTAGTCAATGAAACCATGACACCATTTCCACACTTCCAAATTCAACTTACACACACGCACAAAGAGCCACTGGAGCAAAGAGAAGGTTAGGCCATGCCCTTCTTGTGGACTACCTGTGGTCTGGGTTAATGAGCACAGCAGTGCAGTCAAATTCATGGTCCCCAAAGTCATTTTCTAATCACAAATCAATATATGTCCAGGTTTCCCAGCGTGACATTCGGATTATGTTTAATGGGTGGAAAATTCCACTCGTGCCTTTTTAATTAATCACACAGAGATGATGTGGAACACATTTCTCACACAGATATTACAGCATGTCTCCGTGGCGTGTCTCCACTGCGAATCAAACTGAAAGCTCATCTGTTCAACCCTCCGCCAACAACAGTTCTCACACAGAAAGATGGGAATAATCTGACTTTTCTATGAATGGAGCAAATTGATCCGACTTGTTTGTTTGTTTGTTTTTTTCCTTTTTTTTCCTCAAGTTGGTACGGTGTTTCGAGCCGTTTGCTCCCCTTTGTTTCTCGCTCCCACACCTGCTCGCTCACATCCTTTCATCTCCCGCACCTCTGCTCCCCTCTCGCTCCCCCACTCCCCTCTCCTCCTTCTGTCCCATTGGTCAGTGGCCAACAGCATCAAGCGTTATCCATCAATAGCTAAGCTATTAGGTAGTATCAACACAGGAACCGCTCGGAATTAACCATTTAAGCCCAGTAAAGCCTGCTATTGATTATGTGCAATTAGTTTATCCCTTAACTAATGATGGTGTGGAGGATACGGGTCAGAGGAGCAAGGGGGAGGAAAGGACAAGGGAGGAAGGGAACTGTGGGGGACCGTAGAACAGAGGAGGGCACTGGGACAAGCCTGAGGAGGAGTGGGGGGGGGGCGGTGGTGGTCCCGTGTCAGCCGACATTTACATACACAACACGACCAGCTCAGAACCACACACAGCACACACAGAAAGTGATGAGAGTCTTACCTCCCGATCATGGTGGAGTGCTGCTGGACGGCGGCCTCCAGCAGCCTCTCCAGGATGGTCCATTCCCCCATGGTGAAGGAACGGCGGCGGACCCCTTCAGGAGAAACAGGACTCGGGGAGCTGACCCCTCTTCCTCCGGCGGACTGCTTCTTCTCCCTTCTTTCCGGGACCGGCCCGCGCTGGCGTGGACCCGCCGGGCCAGCGGTGGGGTGCACACCCTACACCTGACAACCCACCAGCCCCCACGTCCCACACACCGGATCCCTTTTGACCTCTAACACGTCAGTGTGTGTGAGTGAGTGAGTGAGTGAGTGAGTCTTCTTCTACCGGGCCGTCCCGCTGAGCTTCTCCTTCTCTTGCTGGAGGAGAGGTGCTGAGCCGATCGCCTCCCCCCCTTCCCTCAGTCTCCCCCCTTCTACCCCCCTCCCCTGTGCAGTGATGCTTGTCCTCCCCCTGCCGCACCACTCCGCTCTGCACTACAGCATATGCTATAGCTCACTGTTTGACAGCCATGATCACCCTCTCTACTTCCACTTCCCTCTCTCTCTCTTTCTCTCTCTCTCTCTCTTTGTGCCCTTGCTCTTTTCTCCTTCTTCTCCTTCTCCCTCGTCCTCCACCCTACCCCCAGGGCACTCCTTGTACTTTAGCTGCCATCACACTCGTCCTTGCATTGTGTGGGATCTTTGCCTTTGCTGCACCCTTGCTACTCTAACCTAAAGACACACACACGCGCGCGCTGCATATAGCCTTAGCAGATCCTCCCTGACTCACCTCAGCAGGCTCTGGATCCCCAGCATCCTACCGTGGACTGCAGCTCCCCACCGGCACACAAAGCCCCTGGCTGCCGAATGTCATTTTACGACTGGAAGAATGGTCGCTCCCACAGCTCTGAGCGCTATAAGGACCCATAAAAACCTGCATACACACACACACACGCTCAGACCAGCGCACGCAAACACGCTGCCACCCAACCCCTCAACGATAAATCAGCTGCTTTGCTGCATCCAGTGAGGCTGAATCGAAGCAGCCTGCTGCAGACCTGCTGTCCCGTGTCGTCCCCCCCCCCTGGCTAATTTCACCACAGTCCGATGCCTGGAGTCATGTCCGCCGCAGAGAGCAGGGATGAAAAGCTGTCCTCTGAATCCTATTTCTGGGCTCCATCATCTCGCATCCCTGTCTCCTCCTCCTTCAAACCTCCACTCTCTTCCTCCTTCCCCTTCCCTCTGCTCACGCTCGTGTGCAGCTCTCAGTCTCCCCAGCTACCTCTGTCTCAGCCTTCCCATCCCTGCTTTGTCTCTCTTCCTCGATCATGGAATTGCTCTATCTCTGTCACACACTGTGAGCATGCACCACCCCCCCCCCCCCCCACACACACACACACACACTTTCCTCTCATAGATCTGCTCTCTCTCTCTTTCTCTCTCTCTCTCTCTCTCTCTCCCCTCCCTCCTTCCCTCCCTCTCCCCAGTAAATGTGCTTGGATTGCTACCCTGATCTCTGCTTCACTTATGTTTGCAAGAATGCCTCCCACCGTCCTGCTGTGTCTGAGCCTGCCTGATGTTGCACAGAGAAGAGCGGAGCTCTCACACTGCCTCCTGCCCTCTCCTCACCGCAATCCCTTTGTTCCAATCTGGAAGCTCAGAGGTGTTTCCCGTACTCCTCAGTTGCTCTCCTCCTCTCTTTTTTCCCCCCTCCTTCTCCTTCGTTACACACCATCCATCCCATGCTTCCAGGGTGAGGAAAACAGGAAAATTGTGGCTCTGCTCCTCCCTATTACCCCCCTCCTCCTCCCTTTTTCCCCTCTTACTGTATTAGGAGTGACAACAACAAAACAATCTCACCATGACCCAACCCTCCTGCCCTTTCTCTATTTCCTCTCCTCATCTCATCCCTCTATTCCTCAATCTGTCCATCCCCCCCTCCACCTCTATTACATCCGTGTGCTCTCTCTCCCTCTCAGGAGAGATGAGCTCCGTATTGTACTTTGCCGTGACATTGAAAGCTGCATTCATTAGATTTATATTAAGGTAGTGTGGAGATGGGATTGTCACCCTCTATTTAACGCAAACATAGAGGCAGATGTATTGTATGGGGATGTTATTAATATGTGAGCAACACAAGCACAGTGTGTATATTCATCTTTTTAAAGAAGTGAGTCATAGTTTGTATCAAGAAGAGTGAGTCAAGTAAATGATGCAGTGGCATGACATGAGGTCATAGCACCAGGATCAAGTCATGGCTTTCCTTGTGAGTTGTGACAAGCGCTGCTGTGCTTCCTTTTAATCACGCTTCTATGATTTTGGACGGCACACGCTTCTCTAGTCTGACAGTTGCTCTGGAATGAGACGAGCTTCGGAGATATTTGATGCCGTCGTGACATATTCAAATGTATTTCTCAAAGAGAGAAATGGAGCGGTGAGGTGAGCAAATTCACAATCACAGCACTCACACAACCACCTCAACAGCACGTTAGGGATCAATCTATCTTCATGAATGCGAAACCCCTCTGCGAGTGTGTGTGTGTGTGTGTGTGTGTGTGTGTGTGTGTGTGTGTGTGTGTGAGAGAGAGATGGAAATGGAGAGAGAGAGAGAGAAACAGAACGACAGAGCGGTGGACACAGAGTGAAAGGATTTTGTTAGTTCAGCATCTTCAGCAGCGGGGGGACTGGGGGTCTTTCCCTTTACCAAGGACATATGGCGTAGGAGTGCTGTTAAGGGAGGGGGCTGGGGGGAGGAGGGGAGGGGGGTGTTGGACTGTGATTATCCAGGTTTGTGAAGCTTCGGTCGCAAAAACAGAGGAGCTGAAGCTTTGGCATCAGCCTGCCGTATACTCCAGGAGGAGAGTTGAGAGCTGGATAGTACATGAGAGAGAGAGAGTGAGACGCAGGTGTGTCTTCAGTGACCTAGAAGAACCATCTGAAACATGCATAAACACGTACTGTCCTACTGCATCATTACATACACTTAAATCAGCGAAGACACGAATGTGATTCATAAGGTGTGCTGTAATGCAGGGAAACACCATCATGTTTTTTTGTACAAAGAAATGCAAATATAAAATCTTATATTTTGACATCGTTATATATATTCTATAGGGATCCAACATTTTTTGAGATATTTTTTTCACTTTAAGGGTTTGACGGTGATACCTGTGTAAACATACTCCATTAATTCCCCATATACAGTGTATATCTTGCAAGGATAATCAATATTTAAGATCATTAGATGATAGAAATCTGATATGGCTCAATAAAAGAGACTATGGTTATTTTGCAATGTAGATTGAGCTTTAAATGGAAGCAGGTAGAAGCAATGATTATGGTTATTATTTTAATTCAAAAATGTAATATTTCTGTCTTGATTTGAAGAAAATACTGGAGACATTTCACGTGTTAGGAAGCCATACAAATGATATTTTACCTCTCATCCCCTCATCAAGTCTAGCAGCAACAAGATATTTTTTTTTATTTTCCAGTCTGATTCAGAGAAACACACCCATGCATTTCTCTGCAGCTCTCTGTGTATGGGTTTTCCAAACAAAAACCAAAAATGTGATCATTTCGGTACAATACAGGTCAACGGTGTCGTACCGATGATCATTGGGTTAAACAGCAGGTTCCAGTGAGGTGAGTCCTCCCTCTTGTGGTCACATACAGGTACAACAATGCTTCACAGCCTATTTCTTCTAGTTTTTGTTTCCTTTAGTGTATAATCATTGTTCGACTGATGAAATACAGACGATATGCTGTTTATCCAGAGTTTATCTCAAATTGTATTTTATTTTATTATAAATTCTAGCAGCCAGTAAAAATGTATCCACACTACACCAGTTGGTGGCGGTAATGCACCAATTCGTTGTTTGCCAACCGCGGTTAAACCTCAAAAGAAGGCGTAGAAGAAGAAGGTGCAGCAGCAGCAGTAGCAGAAGCAGAAGAAGAAGAAGAAATAGTAGCTGTAGCTGTGGACATGTCAGAGCGGTGACAGTAATGCTAACAGTCCATTTGGCCGCAGTAGTTATCAGAAAGTGTCCGGGAGCTTAAAGCAGTGATTCTACAATACGACCCTTCCCCTGGCGTGCGCGGAGGGGTTTGTACGGCGGCCGAATCTCACGGATCCCGGGACCTTCGCTATCTGACAGCAGCCGGTTAGCCAACGCTAGCTTCCAGAAAAAAAGTAGCGTCAGGGCTTGTTGCAGTCATGTCTACGGCCGGAGACTTCGGGAACCCCTTGAGGAAATTTAAACTCGTTTTCCTCGGGGAGCAGAGCGGTGAGTCTCTACAACGCTGCTTTCAGGGACCGTACCTTCCAGTCTCATGTTGCTAACAACGCTATAGTCGCAGCTAGCGTGAGTTACACAAGCTGCGTGACGTTAGGACTGACACACGAGCCGTTGCGACACAATCATAAACTTATTACTAAGTGTTGCTCCATTAAAACACAGGTAATATGCCTATAGACAGGTGTTGTCTGTGCAAACCGAGCCAGCCTACAAGACCACTCGTTTCAATCCAGTTTAAGTCGCATGAAGTAGATACTACGTACTAATAATCTTGTTATATAGAATAATAGCACGTATATAATCAGTCATAACAAGCTGACAGCAGATGGTATGCTGTGTTTCATGCATTGTTGAGGACACTGGCGTCAAGCTGTGTTTAAAGCTCACAGCAAACACTGCCGTGATTACACCTTAGTCTGGTCTTAACGCTGAGTCACAGCACTTTTTTTCTATCCCGGGGGCTCTCCCAATGAAAGGTGGAGTATCCCGATCCCCGAACCTGCCAGGCAGCATTCCTGCACTCCCTCTGCTCGTTTCCCAGCTTTTCTAGTCAAATTAAACACAGGATGTTCAATCTGGCAGAGAGAGAAAGAAAGAGAGGGGGAGAGGAGGGGGCCATGCTTAACAATCGTGTATTTGTTATAAAAGGCAAATGTAAGGCGTGGTACAGCCACAGGTGTGTGTTTCTTTTGAAATGGCCAAACCACATTATAGAGGCTGAATTCGAAGTGAACTTTTTCCTCTCACAACTTCTATGAAACCCCAACTGTCTTTATCCTTAAATGTATATTCTAAACTCATTATGATATTGTTTGTGTATGTTAGTGTGAATCCAGGAATTTGTGACTTACTTTGTGAAACTGATAGTGGAAACATACGTTTTCTATGACCTCAGCAGAGAAACAGTGTATAAATCTTGTCTGACAATGCCTCATTTGCTTTATAAAGTCAGTCTCGGGCTGATCAGAGAAGGCTGGTTCATGTCTAGACAAGAAACAGGATGTGATTGTAGTGTAGAAAATGTTTGGCAGTATTTTTTTTTCTTCAGGTATATTGTGTCAGGCAGTTTCCACTCCACTCCCTTCCAGATAAAACTGGGCAGACGTTGTGAGTCCGACAGGCTGTAAACAGCTGTAGGTTTGTAAACAGCCGTGTTGTCTTTGGCCTCGTCATCATCACTTGATGCAAAGTGTAACTGATAGCGTAACCCGAGCTGAGCAAAACTGTCCCAGAGGACACATGAACGCTTTCCGGGTTCTCGAAGCAACCGTGTGAGCGTCTTTTGTTTATAAAGATGTTATGCTGGTTCATCTCATTTTTTTTATTGAAATAAAATGATGGATTTTCACCAAAGGTCCTCAAAGATCATCATTTGACAGAATATGGTTCTAATCCCTGCTACTTTAGTTAGCGACAGCTTCCTTCTAAATGTTAACAGTTGTTATACTTGCAGCGAATTGTTTTCATCAGTGAATATATTTGTACTGTTAAGAGAATGATTTATTTCAAAGTCTAGGTGAACCTACAAGAGCCTTCATTCATGGACTTGACTTTTATTTTACATCATTGAGGAGAGGCTAAAAACATTTTTAAAAGCCTCCAGTAAACAAGCAATAAAACAGCATTCCTCAACTCTCAAATTGCTCATCTAATGCTTAAAATGAATCCACCAGTACACCACCACCACTCCCTTTTAATGAATAAAAGATTTAGATGGGTGTTGCCTGAAAATTCTGCTGTCAGCTTCATCTGTAGCTCATAGATTCTGCACGTGTTGCTTCTTATACATCATATATTACTTTGCAGTAGCTTATCTCTCCTTGTATTGAATATTAGTAACATAAATGATAATTCGCATACATTTGTGTAACATGTTGTCAGAGTAGAAAACACGTGCATCCGTCAGTAGTGCAGCAAATAACAATATTTTTTTTCATCAGTTAATTTTCCTAATGATTCTGATTCTCGCTGTGTGTAAATGTGTATATCAAGTCCCTAGAAGTCATTTCAAAACTGTTTTTACTAACAATCCAAAATCCAAAGGTAATGGTGAGTAATCAAAGGAGAATCAAGAAGAAAAGTTTTCACAGGGTGAAGTTCATTTTGACTGGTTTTGTTTGAAAAACAAACGATTATTTGATTCTTGCAGATTAAGTTTCTGTCTATCGACTAATCAATTGTATATCATTTTTGAGTGTTAATTAGATTAAGGTTTGAGGTAATTATTGATTTACCAATTAATCAATTAGCAGCAGCATTTTTTAGAATACACACAATCAAGTCATTCTGTGAGGCAACAACCCAGAGCCAAACCTCTTTTTTCATCTTTCAAACGTGACATCGCTGCTTTTTCCTATTTTTATCTTGTTCTAAATTGAATTTCTTTAAGTTTAGATAATTGGTCAGACTAAACAAGCAACTTGAACACATAATTTGAAACTTAACATTGGGGGGGAAAAAAAATCTGCAAGTGAATCAATAATTCCAATAAGCCGTAAGCACTTTATTATCCAAAGTAATTTCTTTATTTTCTAGAATGAAATTAACCTAAAGAAGTTATTCAAAGTCTTAAATGTTCTGTGTGTGTGTTTTTTTATTTTTTTTATTTTTTAGTGGGAAAGACGTCGCTGATCACCAGATTTATGTATGACAGCTTTGACAACACATACCAAGTGAGTCTATCAACCTCCACCTCATTGATCATAATTAATAATGTTAAAATTATTTATTGATGATTGAATATCATCCTGCCTAATTACCAACTTTTTACCAATTTTCAGGCAACAATAGGAATAGATTTCCTGTCGAAAACCATGTACCTTGAAGACAGAACAGTAAGTCCTTTTGTTTTTAAACATGTTGATTGAGTGTGGTTCCTGTCCAGATTCTTTCAGTGAAAGTGTCGGTTCAGGAAATTAAGGGAACTCAGCTACTGCTTTCTGCCACAATTTTGTGGGTGTGTTTGTTTGTTTTTCTTAAAGAATTCATTTTCTAACAAGTGCCACGGATCGTTTTACTCCCCTCTGAGTGCGAGCCCGGTGCTGAACCCTCCTGGAACATCTTCCTTTTTCTCTGGTTGTTTCTCCCCTCAACACAAGTTTTCTTCTCCTCCTCCTTACCCCTCCATCGATTCTATTCATTGTCGTTTTTTAGAATTAAACACCTTGCTTGATCAAGAGAGGAGGGTCGCTGACAAGTGAAGGGTGATTATTTGTTTTGTTTCCCCCCAGGCGCAGACAGCTTGTTGTCTCTGGTGGTCACTCACTACCTGCATGCACTACACGCTCTGTCTTCTCTCTCTCTCTTCTCCCATTTGTCTGAATTGGTTTAGTTTTCTTTCAATTTGCTTTTTTTGTCACCATAACTTACCTCATTTCTGACCTGGGTTTGTCTTGTTTTATTTTCATCCCTTCTGTTTTTTTTCTTTCCTTTTTTTCTTCTCCCCCTTTTTGTCTTTTATTTCTCCCCCCATCCCCTTCCCCTTTTCGCCCACAGATCAGGTTGCAGCTGTGGGACACCGCAGGCCAGGAGCGGTTTCGTAGCCTCATCCCGAGTTACATCAGGGACTCTGCTGCCGCCGTCGTAGTTTACGACATCACAAGTAGGTGGATTACTCGTGTTCTCAGGTGTCAACTGTCATATTTACCTAGGATTCCTTTATGTGCAATGTGTATTTTGTTCTGGGTGTCATGTTAGGAGCTTATTATTTTTCAATGTTGTAATTGGGTCGGACAAATGTGTGTAAATACAGTTTTAAGAAGCATTCATCAGGTCTATCACAATGTACTTTTTATGTTCATGTTTATTTTTTTTTATAAAAATCGCAATTTTGCATGATCAAATTTTTTGTTCTTTTTCAGTGCGAAATGTTATATGGTAACAGTAATAGTAACCCAAAAAGAATGATAAATTCTAAATATTTATTATTTAATCCCCCCAAAATATGAAACAAGTTTTTACTGTTTCCACCACATGATATTTTTTTTGGCATTGTCCCCATTATTTAGAATTGTTAAAAATCTAACCAGTTTTTTGGGTACTTTCTATGTAAACCAACACCTTTTCTGTTTGTTCTTATACTGTAAATTACCAAATAACAGCTGAGTTTAAATCAGTGGTTCTCGAATAGTGAGGTGCGCCCCCCCTGGGGCTCTCTCAAGGGGGGCGTGTTTGACCTCGGGGAACATGCTTTTTTATTTTTTTTATTTTATTTTATTTTTTACATCCTAAAATAAAGTGCAATTGCAACTCCACTCTTTAGGGGGCAGTAGCGCTCTCATTGGCAGTGTGCGAAGGGAGCATACAGCACAGAGTATGAGTATGAGGTGTAGCAGACCCTCAAGTGACGCCATGAAAAAATACTTAACATGGTTGAGAAGACAGGTGGAGAGAGACGGCGATAGAGACAAACGAAAGTCTCCCGAAAGCTAAGATGAGGAAATATAACAAAGCATCTGTAGCGCTTGGTTCACTGTGAAAGACCGGTGTGTTACTGTATCTAAAATGTTGGCAGTGGACAGCATGAAGACAAAGAAATAAAGACATTACACCTAATCACGCTGATAAGACAATTTTATGTCATTTTATTTTTCAGTATCATATGGTTTGACATGGTCAGGACAACATGACCACTGATACTTTGAGTAAATTAATCTCCTGTCCAAAATTGCTGCCTCTCAAATAAACACCTGACCTGTTAAGCAATTGAAAGAAAAAACATCCCTAGTTATCCCCTACTAGTTAACTGTTAAGCGTTAAAATTCCTTTAGTCTTTTCACAGATGACACTTTTCCTCTCCTGAACACTGATGGTCTGTGTCCTGTTTCCCCCTCGTCTCCCTCACAGATGTCAACTCCTTCCAGCAAACCACAAAATGGATCGACGACGTGAGAACGGAGAGAGGAAGTGACGTCATCATCATGTTGGTGGGAAACAAGACAGACCTCGCAGACAAAAGGTGATCCGTTCTTCCCTCCTGCTGCTTGTCTTCATGTCACCTCTGGCTATTGAACAGCTCGCTAATGAAGTCATTGATTGCTGCTGCTGACCTGTCGATGCAGAGTTCCTCAGTCCTCTCTGACACAGCAGCAGGTCACAGCAAGTTATCTCCGTCCTTTCTGGAGAGGGAATCAACCCTCACTTTATGCAGATACATCACATTATTTCTATTATTACAGTTATTTTTTTATGTTTTAAACAATAAATGTTACACACTTATTTATTTTTTACACATCATATACATGTTTGTTTGTTCCTAAACATATTTGTTTTTAAAAATAACTAAATTTTTTTTAAAAATTACTAAAACCTAAATATCTTTTCTTTAACTACAATTTAACATCTGTATCTTTTTAACATCTTCAATAATCACATTTTTTCACATCTTAACATCTTTTTAAATACATAATTTTTTTTGTTTTTTGTGGTCAACTGTGTGAGTCACAGTTGACCATTGTGTGGTGCAGAGTCACAATGGTCAGTGTATGTTAAACACTGCTTGCACACCATGTCTGGCTGCTTTTCATATTGTGGTCTCAACATCATGCATCATAAATCCTTTACATGGCAGGAAACCAATGAGGAAACCAATGTTTTTCACATTTTTTTTGCATACCTTTATGCTTGAGACTTTGTGCCCTCTCATTTTCACCTGAGATACTGAAAATCACCCCAGCTCCTGGCCAGATGTTTGCACTCTTTTTTTTTTTTGTTTTCTAGGATTATTTTCTCTCTCTTGCCATGCTTCCTCTCAAGCCCTCTGGCGCCCCCCAGGGGAGGCATGGCTCACACTTTGAAAACCACTGCTTTAATCCTATAAGTAAAAGAGTGTCTACTATTTCTCCTGAAAGTAAAGTGTGTTTTTGCATCTTTTAACTCCTTTATCTACCGCAGGCAAGTATCTATTGAAGAGGGTGAGCGGAAAGCCAAAGAACTAAATGTAATGTTTATTGAGACTAGTGCGAAAGCAGGCTACAATGTAAAGCAGGTAAGAGAGTGTGTGTGTGTGTGTAAGTCGTGCCCTGGTGTCCTGCTGCAGATGTTGTTGTCTCGGCTCAATGTCCAAAGGTCCCCCACCAAATTCAGAGGTCCGATGACAGCACAGGTCATTTATTGAGGCCTTTTTTAAAATGTCCCAGCTCCCAAACCTCACATCCATCGCTCTTGTTCTGTCCAATTACAAAGCTTCTCTCTGCCCGTTGTGGTGATCAGCTGAAACACTGAACAACCTGAGGGGCTTCTGGCAGATTTTCGAGCAAAGGTGGCAGCAGCAGCAGCAGCAGGAGGATGGGGCATGACTTGTTCTTCCACTTCAACATAATCAAATTCTGTATTTTTTCCCCTCCCTGTTTTCTTCTTGTGGATGTCTGTGGCCATATGTGGATGTATGTGTATATATATATGTATGTGTGTATATATATATATATATATATATATATATATATATATATATATATATATATGCGTGTGTGTGTGCGTTCCATGGATGTCTGTATGTTGTGCGTGGTGGCCCATTGCAGACAGATAACCACAGAGGAGGGAGAACAGAGAGCGAAAGAGATGAATGTTCTGTTTATTGAGACAAGTGCAAAGACAGGCTACAATGTCAAACAGGTAGAGCGTGTGCACCTTGTGTGTGTGTTCATAGTGCTCATGCTTTCTATTGATTGGCTTCTGTTTCACACACGCATGCGTGCATAAAGTGAGGCGTGTGGTTTTGTTTTTCAAACTCTCTCCCACCTGCTATAAGTAGACTTGGGCGGTATGACCAAAAATTTGTATTACAGTATTATTCAAAATTATAGTGGTAACGCTGTATTTGACAGTATTTTTTTTTTTAATTTATGCAGGACTAGGTGTTGACCCTGTTTTCTAATAATTTAGAGAATAATCACTGGAGTAAATTGGTGTATTATAAACATAGCACAGTATTAAACTTATTTCCAAAGATGGATTTGTCTCGATGAATCATTCCTCTGAGCTTCTGCTGCTCAGCTGATTCTTCTACTGTGACTGTGACGAGCGTTCTTGGGTGTTTTTCTTCTGGGGTCATACCCCAGCGTGTGGGTGGGGAGTGGAGCATGTACGCATGCATTGTCTAGTTTAACTCTAATCAAAGCACATTCATGCTGGAGAAAACCCAAGTCTAATCCCTAAGAATAGTTAGAGTAACATGTCTAAGTGCACTTTAGTTGTCCAGTTATACTTGGATTAAGGTAATAATTGTTTGCAAGTGATATTTAAAAATACTGTGACATTTGGCCCATCCATGTTCACTACTCAACACACAAAGGTTGAGCTCCCATATGCAGCCGCATGCAGCTTGTTTGGTAAAACTGTAAAACAGTCCCCCACTCAATGTCCCATGGCACCGTGATCCACTGCTCTGTGTTCCCAACGGTTCCTACGATACACGCTCACCAGTATTGTGGTATATAAGAAAACAAATATCCTAATATAAAGCAGCAGTATTGGGTATGACACGGTCTACCGCCCAGCTCTAGCTAAAAGTAGTGACGCCAACCAGCCTTTGTGAAACGTCTACAGGTGGATGGAGTTTGTAAACCAATGCTTCCCACTGATCAGCACAGTTACCGTTTTGTTGCTGTTAAATCTGCATGTAATCAAGTCTAGATCTACCTGATGCTTGTGACTCTTTAGTAGCGGGTCGGGACATGTTGAGCACCATCACACATGCCCCACTGTTTCTTTAAATTCATGTGAACTTCATCAGCCTCTCCGAATTCTCCAAGCTCCCATCAATGGAAGGTCTCAGTAAAGCCGGATTACATCCTCCTTTTTCAAGCCAAATCACCTCAAACACATGCTGCTAAATCCAAATCAAATCAGGAAAAGCTCTGTTTGGGGCCCTTCATCTGTGCGAGCTTCAAGTGGACCTTACGCTAGATCATGTAATGGGAATATGCAAGTCACGCTGGCTGTATTCTCATGCTTTTGTCACACCATGTAATTATATTTCTTTTGGCTGACAGAATGCATCTGGTTCTCTTTCCCTGCAGCTTTTCCGTCGTGTGGCAGCCGCTCTGCCCGGCATGGACACCACACAGGACAAGAGTAGAGAGGACAGTATCCTTTGTGTTCAGGACCTCGCTTGGTTCTGTTGTTGCCTGGTCGGTTCTCTGCCAGGAGGAATGTCTGCACTGTAATGTAGCACCGCAGCAGCTCTCTGTTTCACAGGAAGCTATTTGACCTGGTACAGTAACAAATATGCAAATGTTAAAGATAATGATTGTTGCTTATTAGAACAGTCATCATTAATGTTATACTCATTGCCACCTATACTTTTATTACTGTGACTTTTCAGTATGTCTTTTGGGCCCCTTTTAAATGCTGGGTATATATTTTGATAAATAACCACCGGTTTTAAATAATACCTTCTCAAATTAGGTTAAGGAACACCCTATCTGGTAATATTGATTAATTGTTGATCGTCATCACTTGGAGTGATGTAGTATCAAATACAACATGAAATTCAAACTTTCTGTGTTTAAAATATAACGTTTAATTACACTACTGTAATCTGATTTTTGAAAAATGTAAGTTAAACAGTAGTCATATTGGTTTGATAAAAAATTTGAGGAAAAAAGAGTAAATTACCAAATTTATTGTTTTGTTGAGTCAGGTTTTTGACAGAAAGGAATTCATCTTGCTGCCTGGTCTCAACTAAACATCTGATCCATTGAGTGATTGAACCAAATAAACACCCCAGCTGTTATTTGGTCATTTACTCTATTCAAAGAGTTATCTATTTTTGTAGCTTTTCCAAGGTTCTAACAACCGCTTGAGTATTTCAGAGTTCCATGCTTCCCATTCCAGTGATGTTCCTTTACTCCTCCGCCCTCCAGTGATTGACATTAAGCTGGAGAAGCCACCAGAGCAACCGGCCAGTGAAGGAGGCTGCTCCTGCTAATTTCTCCTTTTGGCTCTTTCTCTAAACCCAGTCACTTTTCTGTACCTGTCCCCCCCCCCCACTACAGCTGCCTCACTTCAGCAGCCTGAAAGAGAACACTACATCCGTTAATTTTTTTTTTTTTTTTTTGCCATTGTGGAAACCTTCTCTCACTCTCATCGGGTTTCTCCAAAAGTCATAAATCACTTCAGTTGAATATTTGCACTGTAAGACGCATACATTGAAACAGTATTCAGAGGCGGAGCCCAGGCGTCTTTACTGACCTCCAGATTCTGTGTCTAAACCTGAACCAAACTGAACGAAAGACATATATGTGTAAGACAGCAAGTCAAAGTATGTGTTAAAGAGTGAGAATATTCTTTATAAAGTTATGTATTGCTTTAAGATTAACAAGCACAGTGTAGAGGTTTTGTAGGTTTATCAGTTAACACAGTGTGTGCTGTTGATCTCAGTTGGGGAGGAATCATCTGTGAATTATATTTTTTTTAAAAAGGTCTGCAATGATCTGTGGGAAAGGCTGTGATGAAGTAAACTAATAACCAACTTCGAGACAGCAGCGTTGACACTCGTACTGTAAACCCACGGTTGAGTGAAAGGTGGAATTGTCAGCCATTATCAGCCCATACCAGCAAAGTCACTGTTCTCCCAACATGCACCGGGGCTGGGCAATATATCAACACTAACAAAATCATGACATGAGACTAGATATTATCTTAGATTTTTGGATATTGTAATATCGTGATATGGCGTGAGTGTGGTGTCTTTCCCCAGTTTTAAAGGCTGCATCAAAGTGAATTGATGTAATTTTCTCAACTCACCAGACTGTTCTAACTGTTCCAAGTGGCCTTTACCCACTTAGTCATTATATCTGCATGACTGATGATTATATATCAAAAATCTCATTGTGTAAATATTTTATGAAACCTCGATAGAAATCATGATAATGTCCATATCGCCCAGCTCTAACATGATGTCCACTACATGTCTGAGAAGCAGCACAAACACACGGCTCCTCCTGCACCTCACCATCCCTGCACCGTCCTTCCTCTCCTCACACAATTGTCCCTCGAGATGGGTCATTTTTACCTTGGCTTCCATTTTCTATTACCATTTTATTTGGATAGATTTATTTTGTCTAAAAGGTACAGCATAGATTAAAACTATTTCTTTGATTAGTGCTTCTCATATATTAAATCATAATCATAAAAAACCACCATAAACATTAGATATGGAGATACAGTATATGCCTTTTGGAGTTAAATTGTAGAGGGCTTCCTTGGCTTTTGGGTCTAGTTAAGTGTGGTATGTTTCATGAACACATTTTCTTTTGCTCATTTTTATTTTATTTTTTTTGGCATTGATCTTTTGTTAGTGATTATTCTACATGTGTATTTAATCCACAATGACTTGTAATATTTATTTCTATCAGATTCATATTTCTTTTTTTATGGCTGTTAATATCTTAACTTTTGGTATGACTCCTGAATCGCTAAATGAATAAAATATGCATCCATCTGGACCAGCTTCAACAGTCTGCTGTTCCCTCTACCACCTCTAAATGGTCATTTGATCTGATTATACCGTGCAATTTTTGTTTTTGTTTTGTGTGAACTTATGGAAGAGAGTCTGATTTGTATGACAAAAGTAGTACTTAACGTTACTGTCTGGAATGGTTTTAAATGGAAAAAGTAAAATAAAATAAAATACACTTGTCACTGCTGCTGGAATTCATCTGTGTCTTATTGACAGCTGTGTGTTTTTTTTTAATAAATAAAAATGTTAGAATCATAGGAACAGATCTATACTATCTGTAACTCACATGAAGTAACTATATGTAACTGCTATGATCCAATGTAGCACAAGCCTTCATAGGAACCTGCTTTATTACCCACTGCCCAGGTTCACTGTCAATAATGGCCTATAATTTGATAATTTTCAAGTGACACAGACACCTGTTTCAAAATACTACTAAGTTATTATTTTAATTTATATTCTGCTGACATTGGCATATTCCAAAATGTATGCATAGGCTTTATAATTTAAAGCCTTTATTAATCTGTGCACCATACCGTTCTAAGTCATTAGTAACCTCTTTAGAAAAGACTGAAACTGTACAATACACACCAAGAAAACTCCAATAATGATTTTATGTGGGTTTTTTTCTCAAACAAAGCAGTAAATCTTTTCTCAGACATGTGAAGTTAGTGAGATCTTTCAGGGCTGAAGGGATAAAATGTTTACAGTTTAGATTCATTGATGATTTGAAATATCTTCCATCTTGATTTAGTACAGTTAGTACTATATTGAGTAGTTATCTTATTCCATTGAAAGATAAATTCAATTGCCATTTTTTTCTTATGTCATCACTCCTGTTTTATAAATAGAGATTGAATAGTCATGTAAACATTTATTTCTTTCCAAAAGAATAATGGGGGACATTTGTAGTTGTAATAGTTTGTTTTTTACTGGTTCCTCAAGAACAAACTGTGCTGAATGTTGCCCATGAATCGAATTGAGTTCGTGGTTCCTGGTATAAATAATCATGTAGATATTATAATATAATTATATGAATAATATATCTCCATAAAATTATTATATTGTGTTATATTAAATATTATATTGAGCATATAATTATTATGTATGCAATCTATGTCTGTCCCGAACCAACCAATGAACGAAGATTAGCCGATCAGCGGCAGACTTGGGCAAATCTCGCGAGGGTCTTCTAAGAACTGTTTCCCTGGTAACCAAGTTACAACAACTGCTGCTCAGTCGGGAAAGCCACTGAATTTCTCTCCTGATTTCTAAAGATAAGTTTGAAGCCTCATAATTAGAATGAGCAGCGATTACTACGAAACGCTAGAGGTGAACAGAAATGCGACAGACGCGGATATTAAAAGAGCGTAAGTTGTGTTAAATCAACACCAACCACGTTTTTCTTGTTGGGTTCCTACCTGTCACGTCTGCTCTTTTATCGTCCCAGATATCGACGTCTTGCATTGAAGTTTCACCAGAGCGTCAATAGTGACGCTGCAGCCGCAGAGAGGTTCAGTCAACTCGGAGAAGCCTACGACGTTCTGAGCGACCGTGAGTAGAAGAAGTGAGCTAGTTGGAGACATGTTGAAACATGTTTTAACCACACGTGCAAAGTAATATTAGCTGATAGCTAATAATATTAGCTATTTGCTAATATTACTTGCTTAGCTGTTTGGTTCATACAATGATGTAAAATGTCAATCACTGTTTCCCAAAGCTGAAGATTCAACCTAAAATATATTTTTTATCCAAACTAACAGTCCAAAACCCAAAGATAATTAGTTTATTTATTATCGAAGAAACCAGAAAATAATCAGATTTAAGAAGCTGAAACCATTGAATTTAGTTTTTTTTTCTTTAAAAATGACCCAAATTGAATAATGGATGATCAAAATAGTTTTTAAAAATTCAGTTGTAGCTCTAATATTCATTGAATTGTTTTTTTTATGAGGATTGTTCCCATGTGTCTTTTACTTAAAAATAACAATGATAAAACACATTTTTATCCTAGATGCACTGAAAATAGAAATAAGAAAGGAAGAATATAACAAAGGAATAGGATTTTAAAATATAGTTGATTTGTTTTATTTATATTAGTGAATGACTAACTAAGAATGATTTGAATTATCGGCTCATCTTATTCACCTTTTCTCTGATGGTGCAAATCGATTATTTTGACGCAAACCAACTAATCGATTATCGATTATGACAGTTAGTGAATAATATAATAATTGGCAACTAAGTGATTAATCCATTAACATATATCACGTATGTTGAGGAGCGGCTGCATCAAAATGAGTCAGAAATTAGGATTCAGATATGTTTATAAATAGAAAATATTTAAGAAGCTGGAGAATTTAGACATTTTCTTCACTAAAAATGATTCAATTTGATTAATTAATTACCAAAAATCTGATTAGTGTATTAATCAGCAATTAATTGATTAATTATTGCAGTTATAGTTTTCCTCCCAATGTTGCAACGATGCAAAAAGTATAAATAAGCATTTTGTATTGAATCATACAAATAATTAGCTGATTTAACTGTTCTTTCTAAATAAAATCACAGCAACTTCAGCCAGACACAGTATATGTTTGAGTAAGTCATCAACGTTGATCTATTTTCTTTGTGAAAGCTCGCAAAAAGGCAACCTACGATAAGTTTGGGGCAGAGGGACTTAAAGGTGGGATCCCCCCTGAGTTTGGCAGCAGAGGGGCCTGGTCGTCTAAATACGTCTACCATGGGAATCCAGACAAAACCTTCAGGCAGTTTTTCGGCAGCGACAACCCATTTGCAGGTAAGAGAATCAAAGACTAGATGTACTTTTGTTTTTCAGATGTCATACAATTTACCCTGGTTAGTATGATTGTTGCTGTTGTTTTTTTTACAGACTTCTATACATGTGACGTTCAACTTCAGTTTGGTGGCCTGCAGCCAGGAGTGGTGAAGGTCCAGGATTCTCCTATAGAGAGAGACCTTCTTCTGTCTCTGGATGATCTCTACCATGGATGCACAAAAAAAGTTAGGATATCTCGTAGGGTAAGAACTGTTCATTTAACCTGTTAAAATCTGAAATATCCTTAAATATTACATAAGTAAATCAATCTCAGCTACAACACTAAATGAAGTATTTTTATCTGCAGAAAAACACAGTGTTACTGTTACAGCATTAATATATATCATTAATATTCACATACAATACAATAAGAAAATAAATGAATATAATATCAGTAGTAGGGCTGCAACTAACCACTGTTTTGATATTTAATTTAGATTTGAGCTGTTTATGTATCCAAAAATAAGTCGGTTTCTTAAGTCAATAAATAAATATCTCTATTAATATATATTTATCCCACAGTTAATTCATGCATGAATCAAAAGAATTTAAGATAACACGTAATCCAATGAAAGTCAGTGAAAAACAAACATACACATATTTATTTTTCCTTATATGTTTCACAGGTTATGAATGAAGATGGATTGACATCCAGTATCAAACACAAGATATTGACTATGGATGTGAAACCTGGATGGAAAGAAGGCACAAGAATCATTTTCTCCAAAGAGGGAGATCAGGTGAGAGAAATGCTGTATATACTGTTCTCTATAGAGATTTAAGAAAAACTGTAATGAGCACAAATAAGTCACTCCCATTCATGTCCGTAGTTAAAGAAGAGTAAACTTAAACTCATCTTTTGGTATTGTGTTATTTTTAATTCAATAAACTGGCTTTAATCGGTTTGAACAAGACACAAATTTAAATCACAAGGGAAATAATTCATTTATGATATTAATTGTACTATCAGGTTGAAGTTAGGTCAGAATTTAATGTTGTATTTTAATTTAATTCCTTATGTCATATTGTTACAGTGTTTTATAAATGAGTGTTTGTGATTTTATAAACACAGATTGCCTGAATTATTCTCAATCAAATCAAATTAGTGGAAAAATGGGGGCAGAGTCTTTTTTTGGAAGTTAATTTAATTATTCAGTTTTTCTAAGTTTACACTTTCCTCCTGGTCTGCTTCTGTGCCACCACCAGGTGGCGTTAGCAGCTGTTATTTATGTTTAATCTGTATCGCTGTCAAATTGTCTCAGTCAAACAAGTATATATATATATATATATATGGTCTGGAAATGTGTAGTTTGCATAAATTTTACTCTAATGTAGAGTCACAGGGCACATACGTTTTATTTATCTAACTTTAGTGAACTTTTATCCATTCGAAGCCTTTTTGGGCTTTGAGTGGAGCGGATTTGGGAAAGAGCCTGACTAATGGTATTCTTGTATTTGACCTTTCAGGGACCAAACACCATTCCTGCAGATATTGTGTTCATCGTGCGACTTAAGAGTCATCCTCTGTTCGTAAGAGAAAATAATGACCTGATCTACAAGGCCAACATCTCTCTGGAAATGGTGAGTCATGTCGACCCAGTACAAAGGAGGTAATTATTAGTCATTAAAACTGACAGGGTTTAGGTAGAATAAAGAACTCAAACAGTGAGTGGATGCGCTTTCCCGCAGGCCTTGACTGGATTCTCTGTGAGTGTGGAAACGCTAGACGGCAGAATCCTCAATATCCCCATCAATGACATTGTGCAGTAAGTGGAGCAAGAATACCATTCATGTAAAATACTGTTTATTAGAAGCAGTTTCAGATATTCTAAAGATGAAGAATGATTCAAATGTTGATATCTAAACATGGAAATGTGAACATAATGAATTCAAGCACTTTAAGTAAACTTTAAACCTACACGAAAGACATTTCTAGAATGGATATAAGGATGATGTGATGTGTGGGTTTGTGCATCATCTGCATCAAACATCCTGTCTCTGATTTGTTTTGTTGTAACGCATCAGTCCTGCATATAAAAAAGTGGTGACCGGAGAAGGAATGCCGCTGTCCCAGGACCCTTCCCAGAGAGGAAACCTCGTCATCACATTTGACATCCAGTTCCCCGAGAAGCTCTCCGCTGAGAGGAAGCAGATGATCAAACACGCTCTTGTGTCTAAAGATTGATCACATTTCAATAAACGCTGGGTCGTTGTCGGACTGTGAAGGTGAATCTAGTTACATTTCATTGTCAGCGTAAACATGATTTGTGCGACTCTGACACCTGGAGTTGTTATAGTATATATACAGTACACTACGAGGCACTGGTTACAGAACAGTTGTGCAGTTGTGATTGGCCGCCATCATGGCCCGTTTAAGCTGCTCGTACGTCACAAACATCACCACGTTCCAGGAGCCCAGGCGCAGGAAAGACGGCATGAACCTGGAGAACAAGAACAACAGGGTTTACGGCCGCCCATTTCAAAATAACAGCCGTCATTTAATTTACAAGCACCAGTTGTCTTCCTCCATAAATTTTTAGTTTATAACTCCAATCCGTGTTTACCCCTTATAAAAGGCAAGAGGTCCCTCTCTGGTCATCATGGCCACAGCACAGCTGAGCACAGTCCTGTACTGGCCCTGGGCCGAGTTCATATATCTAGTCTTGACCACGTCGACTGGAGAGGCGATCACCGTGGTGCACAGCCCTGCACCAAAGGCCGACACCAGGTGGCAGGGCAGGTTGTCTGTGAGTAAAGGAGGGAATAAAGGCAGTGAGTTACTGCTCCAGAGCCACAGACAGCGTGCCATCGAATCATTATATCAGTATATCAGGCCTGGGGATCAAGTAGTACTGAAGCCATTGTTTTACCCGTCAGAGGAGTGGATCTAAGGAGTGTATCCTTGATGAAATCATAGGTCACCAGCTCAGTGCAGTTAACAATGGCATTACGTGCGATGTTTGGACCTGTACCTGCATGACAGAGTGATATAAATACATTAAGATTACATTAACCCTAAGTCAGATAAAATGACTTCACATGGAAAAAATTCAAGAAGCAAGAAGAAGCTCTAAACTGGTGAGTAATAGAGGCTTTAGGCTATTACGTTTTATACTAATACAGTCTATATTTATCTAAATTTGATATAAAGTGTTGTGCATATCAATAAATTAAAAAATGTATAGCCAAATATAATGAAAAAAGTAAGTTCCAGGATCTTTAGTTCATTAATCATATGTCATCACTTTAGTGAAAATTTGCCACAACTCAGCTTTTAAAAGTTTGTCTGGATGTTGGAAATAAGTTATGTTCAGTAAAAAAGACCTGGGAAAGTGATGAAAAAGGGACCTGAAATTATTTTAATTTAACTCCAGGTAATGTAAGTTTTGAGTTTGCTCTAAGGAATGGAAAGGCAGGTTTAATCCAGATTTAAAGTTGCCTTAAGTCACATTAGAATGTTCAAAATTGGATTAAATCACTTCATTCTTATGTTACACAAGTGACACACAACATTCTAAGTATGTCCACAGTCATCCGCTGTAAAGGCCTTTTGATTAAAATGATTCATAAATATAATAGTCTCTGCATTTAATAAAGTTTTTTATGTTTTCCCAAAAAACTTGCCTTTTTTTAATAGGATAACAATATACTAAAAAAAGGCAACAGAAAGAGGCTCTGTTCGAACATGATGTTCAAGGATGGAGAGAGAAATCTGACCTGATGTAAATATGAAAGTTTTGACCCTTCTGAATTCACCAAATTGACTCTAGTCGGTGTCTAATTACATTGCATATTTTTGTATTTTCCAAAAACTTAAAAAAAAACGACTTAGGCCATTATATTAATAGGGTGATGATATTCGTGACACAAGATTTTCAAAGTTATGCTTCAAGAGCTTCATATTCTCTAGATGAAGCTACCTCTCCACAGGCCACGGATCCCCTCTTCATTAGCAATGGTCTTATAGGCCTCGATGGTGCTGCAGTAGCGCCTGGCGTGTCCAGGGGACCTGGCCTGGGCCTGGAAGCGAACTTTCACCACATCCGTTGGCTGAGCGAACGCCACCGCCATGGCGCCTGTGGTAGACCCAGCAAGCAGCCGACTGCCGATCCCCACGTCTGGACACACAGGAGAGAGGCGTCAGGCTTGATGGTTGCAGTTAAAAGGAACGATCAGGTAAAGAGTTATACTCACGGTCGGAGCCTTTAGTGTAGAACTGTTTGACAGAGTCATAGAGGCCGATGCGCACTGAGGCGAAGCTCATCTGCCTCTGGAGCCCTGCCGCCAGGCCGCTGTAGAGGCTCCTGGGCCCCTCTGTGCGCACCATGGTGGTGATGGTGCCAAAAACCCCACGATATTTGACTGTGGATCCTTTCTCTGCAGCCACAGAGCCTCCGGCCTCCCCTTGGATCTGTGTGGGTCAAAGGAGCATCACTTAACTAAGGATAACAAAGCAGGGACAATCTAAGGTGCCAAGTAAAGAATAACATGAAAGAGGATTTATATTTCTAAATGCATCATCGGATTTGATAATAGGATCTTTGAAGTGCTTGTATACCTGCAGCCGCACTTTGGCTGTGTCCAGGGGGAACGTGACCAGGTCTGCAAAGCAGCCCGCGGTTCCTGCCCCTATAAACTTCACAGCCGCCGACGGGGGGACATCTGCAGGTCCGAATCCAACCATCTTCCTGGATTGTTCTCAATCAATATTAAAAAAAAACGGAAGAAGCCTGTGGTTTATGAGCAGGACAAGGAGCACCTCCGAAATCTAAACAAAAAAAAAACACACACACAATACAATTTATTTAATGTGAAACAACAATCTTTTTTTATTTCTATTTTTTTTTTTACACTTTCTATGTGTCTATTATGTAAATCACCATAGCAACAATGGGTGTCAACAATGAGTGCTTAGCTGAACAGCTGTTCCGTACAGTCACTTGACATTCAGAACATTGTGTGCTGACAGGCTCTCGGTGCCCGCAGTCACGTGACCAATTAAGAGTTGCAATACTGACTGTTTATCCTTACCTTTACTGATGGAGTTTAGATCAGGATTCTCTGAAGGCGTCCCTCTGGCTGAATATTGTCCCAGCTATAAATTGTCTTCTTTGTTTTTCCATAGAAAATGTTTCAAAGTTTAGCCTTAAAACCATACTCCAAATTCTGAAAAGAATGACGAAAAACGAGTTGGGGAAAAAAACAACACGGCAGTGTTGGCAATGAGGTAAATAGAATCGAGACAAACTTGATCGCGACGAGTTTTGTACCGTGATGTGAAGCGAGGAAGTTGCAACGCTCCGGGAGCGACAATAACAAAGCGAACAGGATACAGTGGTTTGTGTGTGCTGCCCCTTTAAATAGCGCCAGGACATTGTTACGTCACAATGGCATGGCCCCGCCCCCACTGTACGGGCTGTGTGCAGGAAGTGTACGCGTAATGGAGCGTTGCAAACACGCTTGTTTATTTGCATTTTATAACCAACAAACTGTAGGACATGATATCTGTCTGTCTTATCTTGAGTTCATGATCAAGCCGTCCTTCTTCTGTCCTTGAGATTAACAATATCAGCACAGCATTGTGACTGTCAGTGAACATCCTGTCCACTGATAGTGACCTATTTTGCTGAAATATAATGTTTAATCCTAAAACTGTATTGTCTAATTTCCTAAAACTCTGTGCCCACCTGTTTTATATGATACAGATGGCACAGACTTGCAGAGTTAATGCTGAGTCATGCTGAAAAAACAACACGAAGAAATTAGATCCATATGTTAAGACACAAAAACACTTTCCTGCTGTTTTTTGTCCAAAACAAAATGTTCCACAAGCTGCTCTCTTTCTCTCTCTCAGCATTATATTATATATCGGAACAGACATAGAATATGAACTATATTTATTTGAAATAGAAAAGTTATGCGAGAAGTCATATATTCATATGACTGACTCATATGCGAACTGAAACATCAGGAGCAGATGATTCTGAAAATATTCCAGACCTAGTGGAGAGTTTTAAACAAAAGAGATAGATTAGATTATTCAGAGGCCCAATACATGAGGACGACTTTGCTTTATTAATTAGTCATCTTAATTATTTAACTTCTTTAACTGCTCTGCTGTGACCTACTCATCATTCTGTCACAATTATTTTTACTGCAAAAGTTAAATTCAGCATTATAATAAACTTTAGTCTATGTAGTGCCTCTGTTTATTTACTAACATGGGCAATGCCCAAATAAAATAAAGTGGTTTATGCAATGAATTCATGACAATTACATTTAAATGCTGAACATGTTCCTAAGTCCTCAAGTAAACATCTAAGTTTTTGATCCGATTCAGTAAATCTCTGATCATTTTTCAAAGGTACAGTGATATTTAATAAGGGACCCCCTTTACACTTTATTCATTTATTTTCACATCATTTATTATCATTTAAAACATATTTATGATTTATTTAACCTGCAATAAACCATACTATTTACAATATGGAGCAGCTTTATTATCCTATAATACCACAAACATTGTAAACAGTCTATAACCCAGAAAATGGAGTGAGGAACATAAAAATGGTCACTGTTCTCAGACTCAACTTGTCCACTGCTTTCATGGAATCACACCCTAAATAATATATAAAAAAATATTATTCTGCCACAATATACACATTTCAGTTCATTAATGTGCACATGTAAATTCATGTCCAGGCTCATCAAACCAGCTGATCGAGACTTTTGATAGACGTGTGAATAAACAATAACTTTCTGGAATTACCCTTTCACCTCTATTTCAAGTCCATCTTTTACACCCGAAGGAGCATTTTTCTTTGTGGAAGTGCTTAACGTTACAGTGTGAAATGTCCGTTACACTTTAATACTAAAATCCTCCCAGTATTGCAACGATGCCGACGGAGTCCGTCTTCCTTCAGGAATCAGTGGAAAATCTCGTGTCATGATAAATAGTCTTTTGCAAGTCACATGTGAGCTCTTTTAGCGCAAGAAATCCACCTGGGAGCTGGCACTCTGATTATGTGGCCATAGTTCACTGAAACCATCTGAAGCTCTCCTGGGAGGCCTCGGCTTGCAGGTGTCATATTCCAACTTCACTGGTGCACCGTGGTGAATGTTGGCCTCTTTTTGTTCCTGCCTTTCCTGTCTGAAAGAAGACTCTTAACTAGCTGAGTTCAAATGGGTGACTCCCAGTACTGTTGTTCCCGGGTCATGGCCCGTTTAATTTGCTCATATGACACAAACATCACAATGTTCCAGGACCCCAGTCGCAGGAAAGAAGGCATGAACCTAAAGCAGAAAAATGGAGTAGATAAGATTCCCGAACAAATTATTTCATTGTCTCTCGATTCACATCTCATTTCAGTGAGCTCACCCTTTATAGAACGCCGCTGGTCCTTCATTCCTCAGCATGGTGAGAGCACAGTGGCTGGCGCCGTTGTACTGGCCGGCGCCTGAATTCATGAACCGTGTTTTTACCACGTCCACCGGGGAAGCGACGACGGTGGTGCAGAAGCCGGCGCTGAAGGCGGCGGTGAAGTGGCACGGCAGGTTGTCTGTGGGGGGGGGGACAGAAGCAGCGGTTGACTCACGGGTCAGAAGCTACTCAACCACCTTTCATCTCTGAGGTCATTCATTTGCTTCTCCACCTCACCTGTCATGATGTCATACTTCAGGATCACTTCTTTGATCATGTCGTAGGTTACCAGCTCTGCGCAGTTGACGATGGCATTGCGTGTAATGTTGGGCATGCACCCTAAAAGAAAAACAACAAGAGAAGGGGATGGTTAAAACCAGGGGAGGGATTTTTTAAGATAAGTAATGAATATGATGTGTGTGATGTGAAGTAAAAATGTCACCTCTCCAAAGGCCTCGCACGCCTTCATCCCGAGCGATCGTCTTGTAGGCGTCCAGGGTGCTGTTGTATCTCCTTGCGCCGTCAGCCAGCCGTGCTTGGGCTTGGAAACGCACCTTCACAACGTCCGTCGGCTGAGCGAACGCCACTGCCATGGCGCCCGTGGTGCAGCCCGCCATGAGCCGGGTGACGATTCCAGCACCTGCACAGCAGCAGCATGTGTATTGGTCACAAACGGGGGACTAAGAGACAAATCGCCGTGTTTATATAGGTCGATAACGTTATTGGACTCACTGTCAGTGCCCCGGGTGTAGAACTGTTTCATGGAGTCATAGAGGCCAATCCGGACCGACGCGAAGCTCATCTGCCTCTGGAGTCCCGCCACCAGTCCGTTGTAGAGACTCCTGGGCCCCTCTGTGCGCACCATGGTGGTGATGGTGCCAAACACTCCGCGATACTTGGCCTCGCTGGCCCCTTGAACTTTCTGCGACTCTCCCTGAATCTGGGCAACAAGGTGGCATCCAAGGATTCTTAGCAGCTGGTTTAAAAAAGGATAAACACTCAAATTTGCTGTGCATATTTTCCTAAGACATTGTGCGCCTCACCTGCAGTCGAACTTTGGCAGTGTCCAGTGGAAATGTGACGAGGTCAGCAATGCAGGCTGCCGTGCCTGCTCCGAAAAACTTAACTGCCGGAGAGGGCATCACGTCTTTGACTTTAATGGCAGCCATCACTGTACCTGTACTGGACACATAGAAAGGAAAAACAGCTCTTATGATTTTTCCTATGGTTATTTGCCCTGAACAGCTTTGTACTGTATATCACACTTCACTGATCAAAGATCATTACTCATTTCTGTTTGCTCTGATTATTACGTCTGTGATGACACAGTGTGCAAATAGGAGTAGGCATGCTCGGTGTATTAGTAACAGTGAGGTGTGAATGCTGAATGTTGAGCATACCTGTAGGAGGGGATTCAACAAAAGCTTCAAGTTTCCTCAAGAAACAAACTAATCATTGCTGTAGAAACATCCTGTGCCATGAACTCCGTTCGTAATGAGCGAGCCAGGACAACAGCACCGCCTGCAAAAACAAGCATTTTTCATTGACTAGTGAGTTAAATATGGGTTTTTATGTATTTAATCATTGTGTTTATCTGTACAGTGACTGATACATTAACCTGTTGTTAAATGAACAATTACAAGTATTGACATTTATATAACATTACTACTTTGACTTAATCAATATTTGATATTTGAAACCTATAAAAAAATACATATTTGGATGTAAAAGTTTACCTAAATGTTCTCCAGGAAAGTTATAATCCAGCACCGTGAGGGGTATGAAATCCTTTTAAGTTTCCCAGTTAGTGTCCTCGTCTCACGCTGTTTACTCACTGCTTCACTGTTGAAGAGGCTCCTGAATTTATAGACACCTTTTGCACATGACTGCCTGGCAGCCTGACAAGTTGTACACACCTGTTATGTGAAACTCATGTTTACCGAGGTCTGAGACTCAGACGGATATTCAAGTCCTTGTTGATCTGGGCCTGACGGCGTTGTTATGGCAGCCTGCTGTGGCCCTAATGTCACATGCATATAAACAATTTCATATTTTCAAGTCATTTGTAAAGATAAAAACACTTGTTTATCAGAATATCATAAACATATTTATTCAACCCAGCTGGTTCATATTTCTACACTGACTTCAAGGAGCGTGTCTCGTGTGTCTATTGGTTGATATCTGCAGCCAATCAGAGAGAGAGGCCTGTCTGGATTCCAGGGGTGTTTTGTGGGGGCATGACGCAAAGGGGGGGTGGGGGCAGGGGTGGATCACCTTTGCACTAGTACACTTTCTAACAGTGTTTGCACCCCACAACATAATGCAAAAGTAGTACAGGAGCTGTAGGAATTCCCTCTGTCCCCCTCCCCTCCCTGCAATGAAGAAAGTTACACAATGTTCCCGGCTATAGGTCATATGTCAACCCATATGTTGAGTGAGGGGTGGGTGCACGAACCCGGCATCTGAATGCAATTATTCAACACATTAGCATGACAGACAAACACCTAAAGAAAAGAGTAAACACTGCATGAACCGCATGACAGAGAGAGGTGACACTTTCTTGGCGTGTTGGCACCCTGAGCATGCACGCCGCTATACATGTGACTTTCCAAAAGTAGCTCTAGGATAAGCTTGCGTCACGTCATGTGGTTGACTATGCAAAATGTGTCCTCTGAATATCAAAATGTTTGTCACCTTTGGTTTACATCCTGTTTACTGCAGCTTTGTATTTTATCTATGTACTGTGCATAGCTTTAATATCAGAAGGACTGATGACGCACTTTGCATAATTTCTAAGGTTTAACCTATGACCCATTTTCCAATATTTCCAAAAATACAGGTGCCATTGCAGGTGAATGGGTTCAGCACCTTGTCTATATATTACTGAAAAGATACATAAATTGTTTGCTTTTATTGGGATAAGTAGACTAACTACTTTTATTATTAACCTTTGCTATAATAATTATTACTAGTAGTATGTTCTACTTTGGTGGTAGACAATTATTTAATAATTTGGATTATTGGGGCCACAGTACACAGATATTTGGGCAAAAGCATTAAAGGCAATAATACATTTTATATTGCCACTGCATGTAAAAGATTGTATTTATGCATATTCTTTTCTATTCTTTATCTTCCTTTCGGATGTGCTGTGAGGTGAAGATGGAAAATTGCTGAGCAGTGAGCCCAGCGCTCCCAGGAACACAGACCCCTGCTATAAACAGGTTCCCGAGGACACTGTGGATGGTAAACAAGCTGCTGGTCCAGCTTCAACCAGCTGGCGGTGACCTCGCCTACATCCCGTCGTGGAAATGAAACTGAGCAGGCACACTTCCATCACCGCTGTGTTCTCCCGCACCACCAACTCCATGTATGCTGAATCAGTGCCGTGAAAGCTAATCTCCATAACACTTTAAATAAAGACCATCGCACTATAAATAAAGGCAGCTGCTGTGCCTGTTAACTCTGGTCTTGATTTAAATTTAACTGAATTCTACGAAAGAGATGATGGGAGAGGAACTGAAATGATTCATTTCTTAATTTAAAATCAAGTTTAACTGTAAGCAATTTGCACCTAAATCATGTATGTAGTTGTGTGTTTATTTTTTATCGTGTCAGTACATATCATTGATACAATTTTTTACATTTTGTTATCTTTTACCCACACACCAAACACAGCATTTAACTATTAATAGTGTATATATCCATACATAGTTGTATATACATACATATCCATACATTCATGTATCTAAATATAAGGAAAAGAAAAATAAGGATAGAAGTTAGTAACTAAGCATTTATCTTTATCTTAGTCAAAAGCTGTCGGAATTCATCTCAACGTGACGTATTTCACGGTGCCCATGAAGAGAATAATTCACCAGGGCAGCAACTAGACACACATACCGTGAATGAATAAGAAGATAATTATTCATCTTCTGGCTGCCGTTGTTCTGTCAGCTTTGTTTTTGTTTCAGCGTTCTGCACAGTGTGTCTGTGGCCCTCACAGAGGCTGATATACTGTCTGTGACAGGAACAGGACGTCTAGGTTTATATTGTGAGGACATAATTCATTTCCATAGAAGGAAGGGGTAAAAGGTGCAAAAACATAATTTATTTAAATACATTATGTAGATGAATATAGAAAAAAAAATTATACATTTCAAACTTTTTTCCAAATTTCAAAAAGCACACTGGGAGCCAATATCCATTTAACCCTAATGTGGGCAGACTGACATCCACCATGAATTAATATATAGACAAAGTGCCTTAAACGGTAATGTCTGTTCACCTTCAACTCTACTGTGCCCTCTTGTGCCCATCATTATCAAATTAGCAAGTCTGCAACTGTAGACAATCAGCTGTCATAACACCATCCTCTTTACGTAACTGTCTTTGCAAAGTCTGTTGAATAACAGAGTCTCAGACTACATGCTAATGCAGTTGAAAGCTGCAGTTTCCAGTCGTTACACTCACATACAGAATTCTCTTTTTAGTTGTTATAATAACTCCTTTACTATTACCACTGGCTATTTGTCAAGACGTTTTCAGCAGAGAACACAATGTTCAACATTTTCCAATAATGCAAGTTGATAGCATGTTTCATTACACACTCCTTGACTTATTAAAGATTATTTTTGCAGACGTGATGAATCGTCTCCAGCTTTATGGAACATAATTTACAACTATTTGGCGGTGCACTAACAAAGGTGAATGAATTTAATTTTAAATGTAAAAAATTAATTATTATATGATATTACAATTATTATAAACAGCTACAGGTAAAGGGTTCACCACTGCCACCTTGTGTTCAAGGGCTCATAGGACATCTACATATTAATTTACTCTATAAAGAGTATTCACAGAACTTTGAACGGTGTCCCTGGTGCACAGTTATATTTAACTAACTTAACAATTAAGGCTTTGAGCAAGAACCTGTGGAAAGCATTATTTTTAGATGACATTTTAGGGATTTTTTTTATATTTTCAAACATTTTATATATTTGTGTATAACAATATCTCATTTAGATGCAATAAATATATTTTTTATTTGTATATGAAATATTTATATATTATTTTAAATGAATTACTATTCCTAAACTGGCCACTGCATTAAGTGAAGAGATGTGTAATAATATTTTCAGACAGTAGGGAGCAGTGACGTTTTAAAATGCCAACACTAATCTCCCAGGAAAGAAAACCAGCGAAGAAGAAAAAGAACCAAAATAATCACGGCAGACGCAGAAGAAGAACGGTTAGCGTTAGCTTCAAACAACGTAGTAACGGTCCGTGACTACCGGAGCGGGGCTGAGGTTCGGCCAATGTCCGGCTACTAAACGTCGTATGCTGCGAAGGAGAGAGGGACACAGTTGCTGACAGACTGACTGAGACCGTAAACACCATGGAGAAACAGCTGCATTTAAACCTGTTAGCTTCCAGACCTCCTCTGGCAGGCGGCTTTCAATCCGGCTCCAAAATGAAAATGGGGTGAGTTACGGTAGCTGGCTCGGTCTCAGAACGTATTGCCAGCTGAGTTTCCAACGCGAACGTACATTTATTAACATCGGCCATCACGTTAGCGCTCAGATGATCTCCTGTCCCTCCGCCTATCAGCGCAGCCGCAGGTGTTTCGGTTTGAAGAGTGACCGTGCTAATCGGTGACTGTCGGCTGGATGGTTGCACGTAGAGATGCCAGCTTTTGAAAACACGATCAGAAAATTATAAAAGCATCTTATTGAATATGTAAACATTGAACATTAAATCGGAGTTAATTTAAAATAATTTAATTATTGCCGTCACCACGACAACCGCGGACGCGTTGTGCTTAAAGTCATCATTTAACACGGGCACTTGTCAAACCGAAACACCTGCTCTGACGCTAACCTAAACCATATTATCGCTATGTTACGTATTGAAACGGTATATGACACAACAGCTGCACTCGTAGTTAACTTTTCTGGCGGCTGCCGCCTTTAGTGGTGAAGAAAACTCCTTATAAAGGTTAAAACGAGCTTTTACGCAGCTGCTAACGTTAGCTCTGTCTGTCAGTCCGGCAGGCAGCTAATATAAGCTATGAAGTTTCACCGTGGATAAGGAACATTTATGACTAATAATGTGAAAAGCAGATTCTGCAGATGGTAAATCCAGCAAAAAGCTGGGTTTGGACCCTTTATACTTTTGATATCATCAGATATACTTACTTATATTATTGTTACATCACCATGACACAGTTGCTTTTAGCAGAGTTCATGTTGATATAACTTTATGCTGGCTGATATCAGGAAATACATGGGCTGAGTACTAATTAGTGTCATTGTCTTGGTAATGTATAACATGTTTATGGTTGGCGTAATCCAAATAAAAATACTTAGGGAAACCTTTACTCCAGTGGTTCTCAATTCTGTTAATGCTAAGAAGCTCTAAACTGACATAAATTAGACCATGGGCCTTGATCTGATAAGATTTTAACTTTTTGTATGTTTCATTACAGAAAGTGTATGAAACATATGAACACAATACTTATACATTCTGTTATTGTGTTACTGATAATATTATAATAGCACATCAGTACAGTCAGTGCCATCATTTCAGTCAAAGGCAAGGAACACATCATTCCAGGGGATCTGGGGGTTAGGGTTATAAAAAAATCTGGAGATTATAAATTTAAATGCAGCAATGTAATGCAATTTGAGAGCAAAATGATGACACTATATACTCTCAATTATCACTATTAATGCATAATATTAACCTTCAGATCAAGCTACTCGCCAATGGCGAGTGAATGAATTCTATTTTTATCTTTTCTAAATGTACCTTAAAGAGATGTTTTTCAATTTTTCACTCGAGGGTGAAATATGCTTCAGGCAAGTGTCTGTTTATAATTATTGGAACAATGAGAAATAGAATTAAAAACGCCAAACCTTAGTTTTGCTTCTAGGATTCTCAAAGAATATGGCAAACATGAACCAAACAAGCATCATATAGACCTAATAAATTTAAATTCCGCTGAGTAAGATGAGTCCTATTCACACAACATAGAATCCAACTTGTAAATGCAGTGATACACAACCAGGACTCTAGACATTTCTGGGATGTTTTCTCCTTATGTTTCTCTGTGTTAGTGGCATTAAAAAAATACTTTAAAAGCCCTAAATATAAAAAAAAAAGTGTATACACAAATACATGTGTATTCACATGCTACAGATATAGATAAAGGTGTGTGTCTGAGTGCAGCGAACAGTGGGATACATCACCCAGAACCAACATAGAGTTGTAGCGCAGTAAGCAAGGACAATATAAATAACTCATATGGAAATATTTATTAAAAAATGATCTCCTATTTTACAATGTGTTAAATTGTCAGAGAGATCTAATGATCTTCCTCATTAAATCACATGTCTTGTACTTGAATATTGATTTTTATGTGTATTAGAATAATCCTGTCTCTGTTGGACAGGATCATGCCACACACAGCTCTGTTGACACTGTTCTTGTTTATTATTATATATAGACCTGGACGGAAGAAAGATTTCACCCCTTTACCCTGGAGTCACTACTTTGAAACCATGGAGGATGTTGAGGTGGAAAGTGAAAATGGCAAAGATATATCCTTGATTGCTGCTTCTGTTGGAACTGCATATGTGATTTATACTTTGGTATTACAATCCCTCCTAAACCATTCAACCCAACTCGGTCAATTCAGAGTTTAGTCTCTTTTTCATACCATCTGTAAAATCCATTCAAACAAGTACTGTTCATTTTTCTCAGTTGAACATTCATTTGTCTACTTGTTTTACTGTAAATTCTTCAAAAACAGTTGCACCTTTTCACAATATTGGATTCATTAAGTAACATACATACAGCGTTATGTCATATGCTTGTGTTTCCTTGTAATGTAAAGTATCAGCACAGGCAGGAATTTCCTTGACTTTCTTGAACGTTTTCAGACTTTACTGCAGCGGTTCCCATGGTCCTGTGCTGCTCCTGCTCCATGGAGGAGGCCACTCTGCGCTCTCCTGGGCAGTGTTCACTGTGAGTGTAATTACAGAAACTCTCAAACACTGTGAAATACCAGCAAAATAACACATAATATTTTTTTAAGCAGTTCTTTTTTTCCCCCCCAGTATATTTATTGTGTGCCTGTTGACGTGAACGTTTCCCTCTGTGTCTGTTCAGGCCGTCATTTTCAGCAGGATCAACTGCAGGGTGGTGGCCATGGACCTTCGAGCTCATGGTAAATGATTTAGGTATTTATAAGACAAACAGTTATTAATTACCTTGATGGTCTGCAGCCTTATTAGGATCTTTATTAATATTTGTCTTCTTAGGCAGTTAAAATCACTGCTTTCAGAATAATGATTGTGATTTAACAATCTTCCAGGTGACCCTCTGTGTCCTTTACACACTGTCTTTCTAATTGCTGAATATTGCAGTGATGAAACAACGCAGTGAGCACTTGCTATTTTTGTACTGACAGCAAACTAACAAAATGTCCTTTATCAGATAGTACTGCTTAAATAGCAGCTACAGTGCCATTAATCATTAGAAGTGCACCCTCACAAAATTGTGTGATCAGGCCACAACACTTCCAACCTAATTTTGCTCCATTCTTCATATTCATGAGCTTAGATGGAAGAAATACTTTGGTTAAATTCTTTTTTGTTTTCTCCTGTAGGTGACTCCAAGGTTAAAAATCCTGAAGATCTCTCTGCAGACACAATGGCCAAGTAAGTGTGCGTGTGTATGTATGTAGACTGTGTAAACTTATTTGGCAAGAACTGGAATGGTTTAGATGGTGAATTACAGGTTACACACTAATTTTAATCATAGTGATAAACCTATGATTAAACCTTTTTTTTTCCATTAATCTTGGCTTTTTAACTAAAAAAAAAAAAGATTGAATGCCATTATTCTCTAAATTCATTATTAAACACAATCTCACTTTTAATGTTTCTGACTGTATTTCAGAAACTAAATGCTAAAACACGTGATCAAAATGTAACTAGAGATCCTTATTTTTTCTTTCAAAGGGATATTGGTAAAGTGGTGGAGGCGCTCTATGGAGAAAGCCCACCACCAATCATGGTTATTGGACATAGCATGGGTGGAGCCATAGCAGTTCACACCGCTGCCGCCAATCATCTCCCATCCCTGCTCGGCCTCTGTGTCATTGACGTTGTAGAAGGTGAGTGGTTCCACTTGGTCGAATACGACTGACCTAGTTTAGGAAATAAGGTGTTGGTTATTCTTTTAGTCACCAGCTCTAGGTTTTTTTCTAAACTGTTTTATATATGCATTCTCTCAAAGGATGTTCACAATATTGTATTGCTCAGAATAAAAATGTTAATTTATTGTGCAATCAGGTACAGCAATGGATGCTTTGAACAGTATGCAGAACTTCCTCAGAAGTCGGCCAAAGACGTTTAAATCGCTGGAAAATGCAATTGAGTGGAGGTAAAATATAAATACACAAAACTACCAAATAATAGTAATAATATATAATAATAATCTAAGGAAGAAGACTTGCAAGTTTTTCACCTTTTTTTCCTAAAGTGCCTCAGTCCTGATGCATCACGCTCAAATTATGTTAAAGAACACAGCAATAAAAGGTACGACAGGAAGTACAAACTTTCTGTAGTAAAATATGAGGAGGAAAACTCTGGAGAAGCAGCTGTGAAACGTTTAACTACAGTACTGTAAACTCACTTTTGAAATGCAAGTTATATATATGGTAGTCATACTGTTTTTTTTGCTTTATTTTAGCGTGAAAAGTGGCCAGATCCGAAACATCGAGTCAGCCCGCGTGTCAATGGGAGGTCAAGTGAAAAAGTATGTCTGCTTTCCTTCTATTCTGAATCTGAGCATAGTGCTGTGTGCGGTTTGCAGCTTTGTTTAACATATTTAACTGTATGTTGCTTCCCATCAATAACATTTACAGATCTGAGGAATCCACGAGCAGCCCAGGTGTGTCTAATAGCATCGAAGGTATAATAGAAGAAGAAGAGGAGGAAGAAGTGGAAGAAGAATCCAACAAAAAAAGGATGAAGGAAGATGATCAAGAGGTTCTGTCTGTTATTTGCTGACTTACTCATATGTATATGTGTACATACAGTGTGTGTTTGGTGATACAGTATATGAAAATGCTCTTAAAAGGCTTGATTCTGTGCTTCAGATAAAGAAGGAAAGCGTCTTCACCTGGCGAGTGGAGTTGTCAAAGACGGAAAAATACTGGGACGGCTGGTTCAGAGGCCTGTCTGCCCTCTTCCTCAGCTGCCATGTGCCAAAGCTGCTGCTGCTCGCAGGTCAGATCCCTCAAATCACCAAAGTCATCACAGTGAAATCACGTTATTAACGCTACTCCATACTGTACATATAAGAAATATTCCCATACACAAAGAATAGGCAGAATTTTTTGGAATGAAAGCAGATGATTAAAGATTTTTTTTAACCTCTGACCTGTTCCATGGTATAGGAGTGGACAGGCTTGACAAAGACCTAACGATTGGACAGATGCAAGGTAAAGAGCACAAACTGAGACTTTCTGCATGGTTTTGTGACTACTTTCTGACTCGTGATCAACAATCTCACTGTGTCCACAGGGAAGTTTCAGATGCAGGTCCTCTCTCAGTGTGGTCATACTGTCCATGAGGACGCGCCTGAAAAAGTAGGTGGCCTTTACCTGATGTTGATGTTTTCTCTGTGTGCTCAGCTGATGCTTTTTGTTCCTGATTCACTTTATCTTTCTGTCACCAGGTAGCAGATGCTATAGCATCATTTATGGTCCGGCACAAATTCACAGACTTCAAGGAAGGATATCTGTGGTGAGTGAACCCTGCAAGATTTCTCAAAATATTCAAATAGTTAATTTATTGTATAGATTTTGGCACATATAATAATCATTTTTAAGAATAAACCGCTGAAATGTTGAACAAAAAGCAAGGAAAAGAAATGTGTGTGACATTCATTGGTCCTTTTAAAACAAGGTAGAATTATATTAAATGACAATATTATCTTTTTTTTTTAACATGAATAACATTGTCTGATTTGTGTATAATCATCTTTCAACAGCTAATTACCAGTTTTGAGTCTAAATATAGCCAGCAGCCATAGAAGACATTTCAAGATTCATCGACATCAACGTTCAGTTTGAAGAGTAACTTGACCCCCGGAGTTTTGGCTGAATTGCCTCCCTGAAATTAAACCAAAAAAAGGGTCTAGATCCTGGAAAAAGAATCAACATGAGCAGCACTGGGACATGGGACTGAGACTGCTTCCCCCACACATATAGAGTACATGTGTACACACAAACACACACACATTCACACACAGGTTTGCTATATATATATTATTTATTGCTGACATAGGATAACACAATACGTCTATATGTCTACAGAGTTTCTACCTGCATAGGGCAGTCCTCATGCATATTCATAACAAATTATGTAGAATTCAAATAGTTTGCACTAAAATGTCAAAATTTGGGCCTGAAATCTGCAACACTACTAAATACTAATTCTTTTTTGGGTTAAGTTACTCTTTAACATTAAATTAAGGAAAAACATCATTATTATTATTATTATTACTATTATTAAGTTGCTTTCATTATGTAGATATTTTGCCTTTCAGCTTTGCCTTATTTTTTATTTTAAAACACTGGGATTTGATGTTATTTTTTTTTCCTTTACAGTGTGCGTGTGTTTTTTTTTTTGTTGTTTTTTTTTTTAATTTCTAAAATGTAATGCTCCCCTTGTTTTCATGTTTTATTTTGGGTGATTGCATCACTGTAATAATGTGTTTGTAATGTTTGAATCCAAACAACGAGTAAAGATGGATGCAGCAAAATGTCACCCATGCTTGTATATTTATCATGTGGATTAAAAGGATATTGTGATCATTTTAAAAGTGGTAAATTATCATTTCATCAAGAAATATACACATAATTTGTGTTTAAAATTAGAAAATTACATAGTAGTATGAAATGAGAACTGTTCTTTAATTATAGTTGATAAAATTAAGCAATTAAAAACCAATAGTCTTAAAATCTCAGTGATGAATGATGATTAAATCGATCTGTCAGCTCTATTCGGTTTCAAGTCAACGCTGGAAGGAAAAGGATGTCTTGGACTTTGTGTAGGAAATATTTTACATGTCAAGATGCTGGCTTTTTTACCTAAAACTGAACTTTAATTAAACTAAAACTGAGCTTTATTAAGTTTTTTATTTCTTTCTGAAAAGGATCCTGAAGAAATCTTGTAGCTATTCTTGCAAAATTTCCTGATGCAGCAAAAACGGTTGAAAAGATCATTGCCGTTTCTAAACTTTATGAGGGAGGTGACATTTTTCTTCATGTGCCTGATTTATTCCAGGGAATGAAATGTGATTTTTAATTGTCCCCCCAAGAAATCACTCTCTCATGCAAAGACAAATATCCTGTAATGATGTGCAATATAAAAATCTTAATTATTAATGAACTGTAATGACTGTCCTCCAAAGAGCTAATGCCACTGACATCATTATGTGATGTGAATCTAAATCATTCTTGTTTTACAGTCCTGAACAGGAGTTTTTCACTTGCATCTTTTTAGATCTAACACAAGCTAAAGCCGAAAAGTGTATTTTCTGTATAGTAAATATATCTGTGTTACCTTGTGATTATGTGGAATAGAAAAACTGCAGGATTTCCTTATTTTGGTGAGATCATTTAAGTCTATAAGGCCAGTTGTACACAAGCGCTGTTTATTCTAACTAGTGCATTTCCCTGGAATTGAGTCTTAAAACCCAATTTTTTTGCAATAAATAAAATCCTGTACATTTGTAAATGAGGAAAATACCACTCTGAATAGAGATGATAATGAGAGGTTCTGATGGTGAGAACCAACAAGATGAAAGCTGCAGGTTTGTTTATTTTAATAATAGAAGTAGAGTCAGGCACAGCCAGATCTGTATCAAGTACCTGAAAGCCACACTTGTGCAAATATGTATATTTAACCAGAAAATGACTTTATTAGAAAGTGAGTTCACCCAACAGAGTTGTACTTGACTAAAAGTCTCATTACAGAGTATTAATGATGTGTTGAAAAAGATGGGCAAAGTATGCCAATATATATACATATATTTTTGATCATGTCATGTTAGGAACAAAGAGAGAAAAAGTAATTTACAAAAATTTGGAAAATGATTGATTATCATAAGCACAACAAAGAGCGTTCCTAAAATTGCCCCTTACGATGTTGAGCGTTGTTCAGCTTTTACTTGTTAATAGATCTGGCTGAGGTTAAAGAATTATAAATCTTCGACTGATTAAAGATTAACAACATAAAGCTGAGCCTATGGCTCAAGCCAACAATTCACGCAAGCCATTTTCATTAAAGTCAGTGTACAGACATTACATATATCAGACATTTATGGTCAATATGTGGTACTTACAGATGCATCTCAATTTTTTCTCAGTCAAGTGAAACTCATATTAGAATGATTCATTGCACATCAAGTGAAATATTTCAAGCTTGAATTGTGTGTAATTGACAAAAAAAATATTTAATATTTTTGCAATATCTAATATATGAGCTGCAGTTGTCAATAACATGACATAAATGTTTTTACTCATCTCTGCTGCTGAAGTACATTAGAACAGGCTTTTTTTACACAGAGGCTATTTAAATACTGAAGACTAAATGCATTTCAATGGGTTGGATAGCCTTACGTCACTGTTAGAATGTCACCCCTCAACCTGCTGGTGAGGTCTTTGGAGAGGTATGCTGCCATTTGTTCCCCACTGAGGCCAGCTGACATCGGCACCACCAGGACGACGGGCATAGCCATTTCTGTTATGTGGAATGGACCCTTTAGACCCACTCACCCTGCTTTTCCTGTTTATCAGTCCCTGGAACACAGATTTCTCTGTGCTCTGGTGCGAGGTTGTGCACCAGAACAAGTGTCTTCCAGCTAAAGATCCATTCAGCTGTAAACAATGCCTCCACCACCTGATAATTTGCGTTAGTGAGCTAGATTATCATCTATACATATATTGCTATCATGATATATTGCTATTCTGAGCCCTTGTACATGTTACATGTTTTTTTCATTTTTTATTGATTTTTACTATTATTATTTCAAAATGTGCTTCCCTCACTTAAAACAAGCTACTACTTTTAGTTAAAAGTATTACAGCATTAAAATAGTACAATCTAGTTTCCTTCTTCTGCACATGTGCAGACAAGTAAAATATTATATATATATAGTTTGGTTCACTGTTTGAATGTAAAATTAATTGGAGTTTAACATACAGAGAAATTAGCTAAATGTTTTAATTAGATTGGATTTAACTCAAATATGTCAAAAACAATTAAATTGACTGAATCTACATAAGTCATTTCAGTACCAAAAACAGGAGTAGAAGTAATTGCTTCCTTAACGTATTTAAGTAAAAATCTCCTGGAAAATTACTAAATAAGTACTTTCTACTCAAAATAATTATTCTGCAACTACTGAAATATCCAGTATCTAGAGTTAGATAATATAATTTTGTGCAACCACTTGACATAATATTTTAATTAATTATTAAGTAATTTTAGGAAAACTTTTGTTTCACACAGAAGTTTTTTAGCTCACTCATATAGTGATTACTTCACATGTCTCAAATACTATTTCTCCTTTAAATGCACTATTCATTATTTTTTATATAATTATCAAGTTTTTTTGTCTTTTTCTTAAAATTGTTATTTAATAATAAGCTGATCCTAAACTTTAATTATCATTTGCACATTCACTCAAACGCATACAGCTACAATGTAAAGTATTTATTTTATCAAAGAGCTGTAACATGTGATAAACGTGATGTTTCCTCAATCAAACCATATGAAGTGATAATTACTTGTATGGATTATGCAATGGTAACTGACTACTGTGATTTACTACAGTAATTCTTCACTACTTTTTTACCATAATACAAAGTTTTTAACTGTTCTGTACTTTATACTGACTACATGCAGTTGAGCTTTTTTGTGAAATTTGTGTTAATAGAAGACAGATCATTTCCAATTCAAGTTAACATCTTTTAGGTAATTGTCACTTCTCTGGCTTACTTTAATTGCCTTCGATATTATAAATATTCAATATGTATCTTATTCCATGAAGGTCAGGCAAAAGTCACGTCAGGTTATGGCCAATAATGACGTGACACAACGTGACAACAGAAAGATGACGAGACATTAAGTTGGAACGTGTGTGTAAAGAGTTCATCCTTTAACCAGCAGATGTCATCTTTGGTTTATGTATATTCAGGTTGCTACACTTAACACTTTGACTTTATCTGCAGCCCTTTTAACTTTAGTCTGTACACATTTGGCAGCTGAAGAGTATGAGGTTATGAAAACTGCTGAATTCTCAGTGGTCTAATTTATGTCATTATCGATGAAATTCCTGTCACCTCCTCTTTCTCACAGTCCAGATAGATACTTGTGTAGGAGAGCGAGGATTGAGGCAGAAAGCAGAGAGAGACCAATTTATGTGGGTAAACAGGGAGGGAGGTGCTGACCCGTGGAAGAAAAGAAGCGTCTGAGCAGGAGGTGGACTAATTTAACCGATCTTTACTCTGCCACAATCCTCGAGCCCTCTCAATACCTCTCTGGCCTTCGTAAAAGAGCACTTGAAGGGTTGAAAAACATTCCAGAGAGAGAAAGTACCTGGTGACGGAGAGAGCGGCTTTACAGCGAGGGCAGGGGAGAAAGGTTGTTATCATGATCACAAAATAGCTTTGGTTTAATAATGGCCGGATTCATTAACACAGCCTCTGTTTTAGTTTTGGTCACACAGGTTTGTGTGTGTCACCGTTTCCAGTGTGTGCTGGTGTTTTTATTCACAGGGAGTACGCCCAGAAAAGAGAATTCATTCTGAGCCAAATGCATGTGAAGGTACAGGGAGAGACAGAGACAAATCGCTTATCTCTGCACTTACTATTTATCCAAGATTACATTTTTGAAGAAAAGCCCGAGGTATTCTTTCAGACAAATTTGTTTAAGCAATGTTTATTTATTTGAATTCTCATTAGCTGTTACCAGAGCAACAGCAACTGTGTGTCTTGTGCCTTTCAGCTAAATGCAGGTAAAAAAAAAAAAAAGAACTTCAATCAAACACCTTAGAGCAGAGGAGTCAAACTCCATTTAGTTCATGGGCTACATACAAAGTAGTTTGATCAATCAGTTTGACCAGTAAAAATAAACATACTAAATAATGACACCTACAAACCTATGTAAAGAAATACATAAAAACAATAGTTACACAATTAATTAACCTTCAGTTTATAAAACAGCAGAGAAGATGTAGAAAAAATTGCATTTTCAACAATATAATGCCTCAATTATTCTCTATTCATGCATTTCTATACCAAACAATATTTATTTAGTATGTATTTGTATATATATATACTAAACTATATTTATTTATTGTTTTTACTCTGCGTACCCTGTTTTCTTTTAGCTGTGGTATCATGCACATTTTCCCATTGTGGGATCTATACAGTCTAATCTATTTTAATCTTCCATGTTTAAGCAGCAGGTAAAGTTTGCCTTACAAAAGATTTACAAATCAAAACATATAAACATCCCTAAAAGATGCTCACTGACTTCACATTTCTGTGAAGAAATAGGAACGTTTTTTCTCACACTTTGTGCAGTCATCCAGTGGAAGCTGAATTGGACCCCAGGCCACATGTTTGACACCCCTCTCTGAGAGTAAAGTCTTTGACAGAACCAATTTTCAGTTGACTCAGTCTTTTCTGTTAGTTTGCCCATGGTATACAAACAGAGGATGGACATAAACACTTCCCAGTATAATACCCTCACAAATGCTGTTTTATTACAGGGCTATATTGAATTACATGTGTTCCTTTTTTTGCTTTCCTATTTTATTAGATTTAACCCTGCTACATATGTTTATAAGACAGTAGAGTTCTGTTACAAAAAATAAGCTGTTGATCAAAGAAATGCAAAGAGCAGCAAACATGTGTCTGCAGCTTCATGAGGAGGATTGTGGAAAAGTCATGGAGAGACTTTAGACCCTACAAATTCTAATCTGTTAGTCATAAATTCTTTGCTACAGTGACATTATAGTTTTCATGGTGATGCATTGTGCTAAAGGCAGAGTTTTCTGAATGAACTCAAGAATAATGATGACAATATTCAGTGGTATTGATGGAGTGAAGACGTGCTGCTATGCTGCCGTGCATAGTCACAAGCACAAGCGTTTGCCCTATAGAGTTGCAGATGAATGGGATAGTGGGAGAGTAATTGTATCCCTTGTGGCTCTGTAGAAGACAGCACTGAGGCTCAAATTAAAGCAATGACCTGGTTAACTTTCTGTCAGTAGGAGGGGGTTCTGCCCCCCACCAGACAGCCACATGTACGTTACAAATATTAACTTGTTGAGTGACTGAACTATGAGCTACATTTGTCTGTATGTGACAGACCCACACAGCCAAGAGCAATTAGTGTCAGTGCACAGACAAAAAATAAAAAATAAATAAATAAATAAAAACACCACAATACAATAGATTTGAATTACGTTTACCACCTTAAAATCGGAACAGTCTTTCTGTCTGAATACCATGTACATGTATTATGAAAGTTGAGTTGAAAGTAAGAGATAACGTTAATGAAGGCTCAGTGTTAGGAAGCTAATACTACTGAACCAAACTGAATCAGGTGCACCTATTTGGAACTTGCCAAACAAATTTGACATGGCAATCGTTTAATTAATGTGTATGCAATGTACTTATCTTTTATTTTTTTTTAGAATGTAAGTTCAAACATATTTTGCACCCTAGTTTTTATTTTTGTTAAGCACTTTAAATTGCCTTGTGCAGAAATGTGCTATATAACTAAACCTTCCCGACTGCACTCTTCCTCCTATATGTCAAAATGTCACCTTTAAGTGTATTATGAGTCTTACTTTTCATTTAGCGATGGCCATTTATATGTATCTAGAATATTAATGTTTTCACTCTTGTCGCACATTCAGCAATGTATTGACAGTGATCAATATTTGTTTAAGATGTTTAAGGTAAACATAGATGAAGAGTGATGGACAATATGCAAATTTGAATTCCACAAAACAGGATCTCTATATCCCAAAGAAGATTTTTAACGTTATACGTTAAACAACATAAAGAAAGAGTAATTTGAAGATCCTCTCCAGGCAAGATGTATGTAAAATACTCTACAATAAATAATCAGAATCTGAATCAGTTTATTTGGCCAAGTATAGTTAAGTGATTTACTTCTAAACTAAACAGTAAACTCAAGCAATAAGTAGCTTACAGAAGAATAATGTTTCAGAATAAAGTGTACTATGCAATAGTGCAAAATAAATAAGCAAAGTGACAGTGTGCAGGGGGGAACAGTAGTAAGACTCTTATTTGCAATATGCAAAGAAAAAATTCAACTTTCAGCAGATAAATGTGAGAACACCTTTTCAGTGTCATTCTTCACAGCGAAGCCCAGTCATCCTATTGTAAGAACAAGAATATAAAATATTTTTAGTGGAAGGGCACTTTAACATATCTCATTAATTGAAAAAAATAGAATAAAAAAATGAAAAAAACGTAGATGTATTTAAATGAGTAGATGGCAGAAAACATCAAAGAATAAAGTGATTTGATAAATCAATACATGTCGGGTTATCAACTGAGGTGACGTAATGTGTATGTTAATGGATCCTTCCTTCAGGGGGGTGGCGTTGCTGCGGAGCCGTTCACTTCCATTATCAGGTGAGCGCGTCGCCCCCCCTCTCTGCTCTCCGATGGTACAGTCCAAATGCAGTCCGGAGTTGTTGCTGAGGAGGTTCCTCTGTTGGACACATAACGTCAAATTGGCATGCAGCCTACGCTTTTGGGTCCTGGAAGCAAGCGCTTGCGATTGTTTGTGAACATGTTGCCGTCTCATCACCGGAGTTACCTCGGACGGCAGTTCGCGGTCATGTTACTTCACCTGTTATTCTGCAATATTACAGGTGAGTCCGGGAACATGGTTTAGTTTTTTTCGCTCCACAAGCCGTTAAACAGAAGTTTTGCGATGGAGCCGGTTGTGTCTCGGCAAAACTAGCGGCCACTGTTTTTTTTCCGTTTTTTTTTAAAGTAGGGCTTTTTTAAATTTACATTTATATTTCTAGGAAGTTTGGCAAGTTTGAGCAGTTGTCATTTAAAAGGGTGAAGGAAACTTGGTTGTAAGTTGACTTGAACGCCTCGGCAGTCCGCGCCGCCACCGCGGGTGATGGTGCGACCGGAGGCTGCCATAGAAACCTCCATAGAAACCGGCGCGGAGCAGCGCCGGTGATAGGCAGCAGTTCTATACGGTTATCCAACCTACACTTGGGTCATTGCAGACTCAGTGGCAGCCATATTAGCTACAGAAACATTTTCTATAAATGTAACATGGTGCAGTATGTGTCATGTCAGCGGCTTTTGCAAAAAAAACGTGCATTTCTGTTGAAAGGTAACGCACATTGCTCAGAGCTTCCCAGGTCGAAGGGTCAGACACCATGTGCCTGCAGTGGAGCCTGAACTCATCACGGTTAATTCAAGGGGTGGATAATTACTAAGTCTGCCTTAAAAGACGGCAACTTTGTGTTCAAGTGCTTCTCTAAGTCAAAACTCAAAAAGCAAAAACCAACACAGACTAAAAACTGTTGGTGTCTGTTTAAAGGTCCCATATTGTACACTTCTCTTGGGTTTTATTTGAAGTTTTGATCGTGACTGAGATGTATTTGTGGTTTTAAGAACCGAAAATTATTTAATATAGATTTACAACTCCTTGGGAGAGCTGGCCGGTTTGTGTTATTAATAAACACTGAACAAAAAGTCACTGAGACATTTCTGAGTGCTCGTTAAAAGCCCGGTTTATGAATCCAGGCTTCGTGCATTCCTCCATGGACACATGGGACAGTATTTATGTAACACCTGCACATTCCCCTTAAACAGAAAGCAATTAAAATGTCTATTTATAAAATATGGGACCTTTTTAAAGTAGTAAAGTGCATAGCTGAATATCGCAATATGTGCTATTTGTTGTTCACAGGCATTTTTGTCTAGACAACACCCTTCCCTCTACAAAAAAGTGACATGTCAGTATAGACAAATAATGAACACATTTTTTCAATAATTTTTAAAAAAAAAAAGCTTTTTTAAGTGTTACATGTGCTCAAGACTCCCTATATGAATTATATTAATTTCTGCTGTGCCCTAGCTGCAACAGTCAGGATATTGGTGTCCTGTATTCTGCATCTAGGTGTAGCCTTGTTGGCAATTGTTTTGGCTCACATGATTTCTTTTCACATCTGAAAATATAAAAAAATGACTGCTTATATTGGAAATCTCATGATTTTTACTTATACACTATAGCACTATTTTATGGAGGAATCTCTTTTGTGCGTAGAGCATTTTCACAGCAGTAGACAAGTGCTGACAAAGCTGGACAGTATTTGAGAAGAGAAAGCATCCTTCACAATATTCTGACATTTTATAGAAAACATATCTGTAACTAAATCTTTTTGTATTGATTATTTTCTTTGTTCATTTGTTGTTTGTTCTATGAAATGGTTAAAAGGTGGAAGGTCTACCACCTTCTCCCAAAGCCCAAGAAGTAACCTGAAATGTCTTTTAAAAAAATAAATAAAACCAAAAATGTTGACATTTAGGAATGTGGAACCAAAGGACCTTTGCATTTTTCCTCTTTAAAATGAACAGTTTAACTATCAAAATGGTTAGCAATTAATTTTCTGTTGAGTTGAATGAAAACAATAAATAAATTAACCTGCCAATTATTTTCTCAATTAATCAATGCCTGGGAAGAAAACCTCTTGTTAGACTTGATTTGAGAGAGACCATCTGACAAAATGCAATGTACTGCATGATCTGTTATGTTAATAAAATATTAACCTGAAATTAGCTCAGGTTAATATTTTATTTATATATTTCAAGTCAGATTTTTTTCCCTATTTTGCTCAAGGTACGGAGCAGAGACGTATGCCTATTTGTTCAGCTTCAGGTTACTTGTAAACTTCCATGTTTGGTTTGACCTTGTGAAACAGGCATGACCTCTGACAGTTTCTCCACTACACATCCTTTTTTTTACTTATATTGCATTATTTTTTTTTTCAATCGTCAATCTCGCATGTGTTTGACGGAATGGAAACATTCCTATTTGAATAAATCCAGCTGTTTACATGAGCCGTGTAACAGCTTAGCTTTCACTTGCACACGACTCTTGTAACTCTGACCCAAAGTGTAATTTTCCACTTAAAATCTATTTTCTTCATTTTCACACGCATAACTGTAGTGATTGTCCGTTTGACTCCTGAGATTCGCCCACACAGATGGAGATTTAACCAGGCAGCAAACTCCAGGGCTGGAAAATGAAGCCAATGCTAAGTGCCAAGAACCAGTACCTCGAATGGCCACTTGAGGCAGGCTCCAAAACCAAAATTACTCTAAAGTCCTGATTAAAAGCCAAGTTTAATTTATAACCAGGTCCCCCTAAAACACATGGTGTGAATGTATATTTTGATAAATAACCACTGGTTCCAAAAAACGCAGTGTAATTCTTTTTTTTTTTTCTTTTTTTTAATAAAATAAAGGAAGAAGACGGGTTCACTGACACTGGATGTTTTTCTTCCTTGCCTTTTTTTGAATCGCCCCTACTCCTGATGAATCACTATTTTGCTCAAATGACATTAAAACCACCCTCTCTGGTGATATCAATTGTCCAACGCTATGGCTCCGGCGCTGCAAAAAAATAAAATGTATGACATGGAATTAAAACTTTGGTAAAACTTGCAGAATAAAATGCAGGGGAAGAAGCTGCAAGACATTTAACTATAGCACTGCAATCATACTTTTGAAAAATGTTAAGTTATGTGCTTTTCATACTGGTTTAAAAAAGAATTTGAGTAAAGTACCATAATTTTCTAGGTTGGCTGAGCAAGATTTTTGTCAGGAAAGTATTCATCTCCGGATCTGTTATTAAAACAAGTTACTAAATGAAGTTATCAAAACAAATAAACACACCACCTATTATTTAATAATTTATGGTAAGCTCCATAGACCATCATGTTAAAATTCAGAAATCAACATGTTAATAGCCTGGTACAAAAGAAGTCTGGTATCTGCTGATGACAAAAATACAGGCAACTCTTAATAGCAGTCATTATTAAATTTATCAAGGCTTAAAGTTATGTATAATTGGGGGAGGTACAGAGGAGGGTATCTATTAGACTAATCAGATTCTTTTTTGATGCACCATTGATGGATAGCTTGAAATATCCAAGCCAGTGTGAAAACGTGTGCATCACTCAAGTGTTAAAAAGAAGTTGATTTGAAGGTTGACTGAGTCCAGACTGTTAAACGGCCACTCAGTTGTTCCCTGTCCCGTTCTGAACAGCTGGCTCTGCCACCCTAACACCATCACCATTTACTCTATGTTCTGGTTTCCACTTTTAACAAGACAAGCTGCCCTCTGGCAAGACACACATATTTATACGCACAAGTGGTGTATGTGTAGGTAATATTGACTAAAGTGAGACCCAACAGCAGAGTGTCCCTGGGGAGCAATGTGTCCTTGATGCCAGGATATCTATAATCTGTTTTCTACTGTGTGTGTGAACGAGACACATTATGCTGCATTTGCAAACCAATCTGAAAGTGCCTACAGTAGCTCGTGTCTTTGAGGATACAAGGATTGCGAGAACTTAAAACAGTTTATTTTCTTTGCCTCTGAAAGTGTAAGAAGAGAGGGGGAAAAACGCTTATTGCTAGGTGGAGGTAGACTGCATATGAGATCAGATCAGATCGACTTTGCCCTTATTCTCGTCACTTTTTTATTCAGAGTTGAAGAAAACGAGGGCACGCTTATGTAAGGTTGTCGTCATGTCACTGATAAAAATTTAATACAGTCGCCATACCTCTTTCATTACATATTCAGTGCAGGAAAAACACTGCCTCACGTTCCTCTGATCATGCTGGTATTCATATAGTAGTTTTCTTCTTCTTATCTGCTCATAGGATTGTCCCTGACAAACACAGCGAGTTGAATCGTTTTTCAGGAGGAGACTCATTTACACTATATTGTAGTGTAGCAGCCAACTGCATTCAGGTGTGGCTTTTTTTTTTTTAACATTTTTATAGAAACCACTTACATTTATATGTGTATGTTTTGTACAACTCTGTTAAAGGTACAGTGTAAGATTCTGTGTCATGTAGCGGCATCCATGGAGCCCTCCATGTTTCTACAGTAGCGTGGAATGGCCGGTGGCTGCGTGCGTGCGTGTGCGTGCATAATAATAACGCAACCACCCACAAGCCGCTTTTTTTTTTCCCCCCCTTCTCGAGGTGATTTACTGTGGGTTTGCCAGCGATAAGATAATCGTTGAATAGCATATTTTTCTGAAAACATTTAAGGCGAGAAATGGGCGGCGCAAAAACAGAATCTCGACTCATGTTCAATCAACACTACACGAGGTAGAGTTTCACAGCAGGACTTCTTCTTCATCGCTGCCCGTTTGGAGTCCATGAGCGCAAAAACAAACGGCATCACTCTACTATTGTGTTCGGGGGAGGACGACGATCACATTGTGTTTTTTAAAATCTGCTTTTAAAGATACAAGAGTTTTGGATTAGAGGCTCATGCCTGGGAGGTGTTTGGTTGGTCTCTCTTTAAAGGCTTGAATGTCCCTGGATGAAACGTCTTCAGCAGCAGCTGGGGTAAAGCTGGTCCATGTTGGGGGGGGTTGGCCCTGGATCATGAACTGGGGAGAGTTGGTTGTGTTGTACTTGGTTAAAAAACACCAAAAAGGATTGCCTTAATTGCAGGTGACACGGTTTTGCAATAGTGCTGCAACTAACAACATTTTTGTAGTCTATTTATCCTACAATTATTGAATCGACTAGTTGTTCCGAGCATAATGTGATGTAAGATATTAGTCACTGTTTCCCTAAGCTGAAGATTCAACCTAAAATATCTATCTTTTTTTTTTTTTTTTTCCCCGCAAACAGTCTGCAACTCAAAGATCGTCAGAAACCAGATTTAAGTGGCTGGATCCAGAGAATTTGGACATTTTCCTCTTAAATTTTACTCAACTCAATTAATGGGTTATCAAAATAGTTGTCAACTAATCGATTAAGTGACTAATTGTTGCAGCTCTATTTTGGAAGCATTTTATGCATTAATGATGAACTTCCAAAAAACTATTAAAATGTATGCAAGTACGTAGTCTGAATATTGTTGAGCAACAGAATCAAATGTTATGGAATTTACAATAGTTTTTTACAGCCTAAACTGAGCCACACCTTGTGTGTTAAATTTTTGCAACAATATTTTCTCTACCCTGATAAACATCAGGTCACATTATCACGCTTTAATTTCTTTATTAAGTGAACTTGAAATTAACCTTTAGTGAAAACCTGAAACGGTGTTAAATAAACACTGTGTTCTCACAAATTCAGACTATATTTAAATTCAAAAAGATTAAAAACAGAACATAATGTTGCATGCATCAGTGGTTGGGAAATTCCCTTCTACAGTTACAGTACTAATATTTGAGGACATGGCCTTTTAGAGGGAGACAAGGCTGTTGTTGGCAAAACAACAAAAAAATATTTGCAGTCAGTTGCCAAGCAGCGCAGCGGGTTTTGATTTATGATGTCTTCCTGCTCGCAGCTTGTTGCAATTAGTGATCTGGTTGAAGGCTTTTGCAGTTTAGCGCGATATATTTTCTTTTTTACGAAATTGTATTGTCATTGTTTTTTTTTTTGTTTTTTTTTTCTACCGGAATCCTGGTTCTAAATTTCCTCTCATTTGTGTATCATTCTCTCGTCTTCTCTGCCTTCTTTTTCTTCTCCCAGCCAGCGATGATGTCATCCTTGTGTTAGCATATCTCATCCACTCGTTTTTTTTCTCCCCCCCCTCCTCCTACTGGGCTCACTTTGTTCTCTCTTCATATCTCTTTGACTTCTCCTCAACACGACGTTGTGCGCTCCGCTTTTGAGACGTGTCACATTTCTGACAAGCACAGGTGACAGGGTGCATGGGTTAGTTATATTTGGACAAAGGACATACACACAGCCCGCTTTTAACTCCTGAATTCGGGTCAGGAGGAGGAAAAGCTTCAGAGATGAATCAATTGAACACTCCATCACAATCAGCTGTGTATTATTTGTTGAAAAGCCAAGTGCTTGCTGTAGTGGTATCAAGCTTCGATTCTAGACTGATCCCCACAGATGTTACTGAACTATTAACTATTTAGGTCGGAGGTAACACCAGAAATATTCTTTACCCACTGACATCCTTTCTTATTTGTCTCTATTAGATCGATGACTCGCTCCTTCTGACAGTGTTAATTGGATTCATAGTAGGCTGCATATGAATATAATATGAACTGAATTTAAACCTTTTCCAGAATGAATGCACAACATTATTGCTCAATTTTCAATCGAAATCAATTATCTACATTCTCAATTTCTCAAAGGTCTCAAGTTGATTAACATTCTTGCATGCATGTGTGCGCACGTGTGTGTGTGTGTGTGTGTGTATATATATATATATGTGTGTATGTATATATATATATATATATATATATATATATATATATATAGGGGGCGACACGGTGGTGCGGTGGGTAGCACTGTTGCCTCACAGCAAGAAGGTCGCAGGTTCAAGACCCGCCTTGGGCCTGGGTCTGGGGCCTTTCTGTGTGGAGTTTGCATGTTCTCCCCGTGTCTGCGTGGGTTTTCACCGGGTACTCCGGTTTCCTCCCACAATACAAAAAACATGCTCAGGTTAATTGGTAAACTCTAAATTGCCCATAGGTGTGAGTGTGAGAGTGAATGGTGTGTGAATGGTGTGTGTGCCCCACGATTGGCTGGCGACCATCTGGGGTGTATCCCCCTGCCTCTCGCCCATAAAGTGCGCTGGGATAGGCTCCAGCAGACCCCTGCGACCCCGAAAGGGAATAAGCGGGATAGACAATGGATGGATGGATATATATATATATATATATATATGCGCGTGCATGCAGGGTTTCCTGCAGTGCTTTATAGGCGAAGCGGCTGCCTTTAATACAAACCACCCTCCGCCTCATCTATGTCCCTCTGGGGTGGGGGTAAAAAAAAAAAAAAAAAAAAAAAAAAAAAATGAAAACCTTCCGCATTCCTGCATGCATAGTATTGTAACATTTCTCCAAACTCACACACCTTTACGTTAGCAGGTTTAGCTGCTACTTTATTTCTAATGTTGACACGGGCTACTGTGGTCGTGGTCACCTAAACAATAAACTTCATTAAAAAAAATGTGTCATAAAAAGTGTGCTGAGAGAACCACTCACTACAAACTATTACTACTTACTATTTCTTTGAAGAATGAGATCTGAATAGGCATAAAATATTGCAGCACTAATTAGGCTAAAGCAGATTGTGCCAACAAATTGTATAACATGGTGGTGATTTATCCAAACCTGTTGGCACATGTTTGTTTCTGTGTGTCCCGTTGGCAGGTACACAGGGCAGTCAGGTGGTCGTGCCCCAGAGGGTGAGCGCTGTGTTGGGGAAAAACATGACGTTAGAGTGCAGGGTGGAGGTGAGCACGAACCTCACGCTCACCCAGAGTTCCTGGGAGCGTCGTCTGCCTTCAGGCTCCGTCACAGTGGCCGTCTACAACCCACAGTTTGGCATCTCCATCCCGCCGGAGTTCATCAACCGCTTGTACTTCCGCTCGCCGTCCTCTCATGACGCCACCATCGTACTGGAGAATGTGGGCTACGCTGACATGGGTATTTATACCTGTAAGGTTGCCACGTTTCCACTGGGAAACACTCAAGCCTCCACTACAGTCAGTGTACTTGGTAAGTATCTATGTTTACACACATGCTTCCTTGTATTAAAGGTAACTGTAGGTAATGTCAGCTGAAGCATTTACTCACTTATGTTTTAATTATTCTGTTATAGTAAGCTGAATGTCTTTGAACTGTTGATAGGACATAACAAGAAATTTATGATGAAAATTTTTAATTTTCCTTGACCAAATGATTAATGGATTACTAAATGGGTTAAATTCAATTTCAACCCTTTCAATCCAATGTAAATCTGAGTCCAATAATGGTTACTGTTAGTTGCCAGATTGTTGGCTGTTTGCTACATACAATGGGCCTGGGTGATGTGGTATGAATTTAATATCATACTATTAATGATAATATTTTAAAACTATTTAACTGATGTTTAATGCAGTTAAGTTCCACTGGTATTTACTACATCAGAAAAACAGACCACATGTAAGACAAACACTCGTATAACTCATTTTGAGTTTTTATTGCAATTATTGATTTCAGTGACTTTTGTTTAAGGATTACACAGTATCATATAATCATAACATTACAATGGATTGTTGTATTCTCAATGAAATATTTGTGGTGTCGCTGAACATCTGTGATGTGGCCTTTTTTTCTTTTATTTCTTTTCTTTTATTTTTTAAATATGCCCTTATGAACCATGGATTAGATTGTACTGTATGGGTGTTATATTGTGTCCATCCTTTGAACACATATTGTACACTTTCCAGTCTTCAATAAGCTGCCATCGGTCATAAAGTATATGAGTTGAAATGAATCGCATCAGGTTTTAATCCTGTGTTTCAATCATAGCTTGCTCTCTTTGGGTGACACGTTGTGACTGCTGGCAAACAAACACAGTGCATCTGTGCCCCAATCACAGGGCTGGCTAGAGCTGCTAATGAAGGGTTGGACTGGCTTGTAGTGGAATGACATAAGTAGCAAGAATACAAAACTGGCATTGTTAAACAAAAATGTAATTTGAACCTTTCATTTACAGCAATTAACTCAGTGAAAAGGAAATAAAACTTAACTTTTAAACATGGCGTCTCTTTTTTCCTTCTTTTTTTTTCCTCTCTCTCTCAATCACAGTGGAGCCCAAGGTCTTCGTGTCCGCAGGTTCAACGGCGCTGATCGACGGCGGCAATGAAACCGTGGTGGCCACCTGTATTGCCGAGCGGGCCCGGCCTCCTGCCGAGGTGTCCTGGGAGTCCAACCTTTTCGGCCAGTCGGAGGTGCAGCTGCTGGACGAGTCCAACGGCACGACAAGCACGCAAGTGCGCTACCTGTGGCAGCCCACGCGCCACGTCCAAGGCCACACGCTCACCTGCGTTGTCCGCCACCCGGCTCTGCAGAGCGACTTCAGGATCCCCTACCAGCTCAATGTGCAGTGTGGGTTTCTACTAGATTATATAATTTCCACCGGCAGCCAGTTGATGATGTTTGGCCTTGTCAGTGTTGACGTTTGATTTATTTGAAGTACTTCAACAACAATTTCCCTGAATTGACAGATGAAATCCTCACAGGTATTTATTATGGTTTCTGAAAGGCTGTCCTTGGCATTTACTTATTTATTTTTCTTACACAATCTTATTTTCTAGGGCTTTTTCATGTCAGTGTGTTTTTGTTTTTGCCCCTAAACTGTCGAAAGTGAACATGTCCTCTTACTGAGCTCCCATAGATCTCTGAGCACATATCTTTACTTTGTGGGGTATAAATGGGTCTCTGTGTACCAGCTGTGAATAGACTGGTGAAAATGGGTAAAATGGCCTCTTTGAAAATCTTGTTTCTTTTTATTCTGGTTTTTACTTAGTGTCTAATGTTTCCTGTACACTGTCCCATCTTTTTAATTTTATAGATTACGAAAACAGTTAAGTGCATATTTGGAGGACACTGACTCTCATGTCTCTAGGCTGTAACTGACCTCAGATTCCATATATTGCAGCACACAAACTAGGCGAACAGTGTTTGCTGATATAAAGTGTAGTCTCCAGACCAGATTCTGACCTTGTTAAGGTAGAATGCTGTCGGTAAACACAGCCGATCAATGCAATGAACACTGTTTCCGAATGATACATTTTGATGATTTATTTTTATTTTCCCCCCTCTCTCTAGTTGCTCCTGATATCTCAGTTGTGGGGTATGATGGAGACTGGTACGTCGGCCGGGAAAATGTTCAAATGACGTGCAAAGCCAACGCCAATCCCCCGGCTCATCACTTCAAATGGACCAGGTGAGGGGATCTTTATACAAGTCACTGGGTTTCGAACCAAATGAATAGGAAATTTATAGCGGATTTTGTAAAATGCACAAGAATAAAATGAGAATTGATGCCCTTTAACATTCATTATTCTCTTGTAATTACTGGAAGAGGGAGAGTTTGTTGTGAGATTATGTCATAGGTGATTATGGATGTATCCATGAGTCGACACTCACCTGACGCTCAGCAGCTGATCATGAACCGGTCGGCTCTGGGGAGAACATTGGCTACAATTTTTGAAGCGTTTACAGATACAAATCCATGCTGGACAGGAAAAGGAGATTTTTTAATTTTATGAGTGCTGTTGGAGTTTGCTGGAAGGAGAAAACTACAAACTACAGTTTAGCATAAAGTCATGTGGCATACCTGGGTCAGCCATGATTTATCTACAAAACCGGTTTCCAAAGCTAAAAGTCACATTTTCCTTTAATTGAATAAACTGAAAGGTCCACCCCTCCAAGTATAAAAACATTTATGCAGATTTAATAGTTTTTTCTTTATTCTGGCATTTTATTTGTAATTTTTGCAACTGGAAATTAGAAAAAGATGGATGGAAATGTGACTCGTGTGCAAGACATTTGTGTTTTCTCTCATGAATTAAAATTGACAAAAGATTAACTCTATTCCCTTCTGTTAATGCTCTGCCAAAAACACTGCATTGTAACTTGTACCTTGTCCAATACTTCAAAAAATGCAGCTGCCCTGCCAGGATTTTAATTTAAAAGTAATACAGTGTGCCAATGTATTGTCACGGAACAAGTCTCCAAGGTCACTCCATTCTGAGTGGCTCACAATCTAAAAAACTTTTAGTTTTAAAGAACGCTAAAGAGCTGTAGTTTAATATAATTTGATCTTAGCCGTGTGTTTGTTTAACAGTTTTTTCTCTCTCCTATCCCAGACTGGACAGCGAAATGCCACAAGGAGTGGAGACGGTGAACAGCACTTTGCTCTTCCTGCGGCCCCTCCAGCGCAACGACTCCGGGGTTTACAGGTGTGAGGTCGCCAATGACATCAACCTCCGCAGTCGAGATGTGCGCATTCTCATTCAAGGTGAGCAGAGCACACGCGCCGGAACCCAGCTGATTGCCGTTGCCTCCTCTCCCCTTATGAAGCGCCATGCATGCACATACGTCACAGAGGGTATCGCTGCCTGTGACATTGTCCTTCAAGCTGAAATGTGACACTATCACTCTTGCCTGTTCTGTACATAGACAGTCTATCAAGCCGTCACCATTTTTTTTTCTGTTCAGTCTCTGGGTCTGTGTGTTTAAGTGTTGTGCGTTGTGCTGTGTTTTGGCGCCGATAATATTTGACCTTTTAAATCTTAGTTTTAATTGCATGCCGATTAGCCTTGATAATCATTAGGTCTCCAGATGTTCAGAAGTGAAGTTCCTGATTCAGACACATCTGCAGATATTTAAGGCCTCTTCAGACCACAGTGCTCTCTCTCCCTCTGCTGTGTCCTCTCTTGGTATTTAAGTATGTGATGTCCCTCCCTCTGTTGTATATGATGAGCATGTTGGTCTGTTTTTGCCAGATCTCTTGTCTATAGAATCTCTTCCCGAATGAAATTCAGAAAATCTATTTTGTGATTTTTATTTTAAATCTCTCTCTTGCTTCCTCTGTATTTCCTTTATTTCTGCATGTGTCATGCAATAAAGAGGCAAAAGCCTGCAGCCTGACTGTGAGACGATGTCCCCGAATTAATAAAACATTAACTAGTTCTTTTCAACTCCCATCTATTATTTATTACCCATATTTCATTTTCCTTTGAGAGGACCTGTACGGTTGTGAACAAGCTTACACATGTTGTGCGGGTGAGTTGCTGTGGGTGTGTTCACAAATGTCAGTTCACTGCCTCTGCATGGAGTTGTAAAATTCATATACTTGGGCTACAGTCCTTGGGGTTCATGTTTCCCTTCGCTAAGATGTGAATCTTTGCCTCACATCTGGCCTGGCACGGAGGTTAAAGCGGCAGCGCAAATTCGCAGCACTATTATAGCTTTCAGAGTCAGATTCTTTCCATTACGTCTGCTCCTTCTTCTGGCTTTTTTTTCTGTTTTGCGGCCACCACCACCGGTCCAGTTCATTTTAAGGTTGGAGTTCTAATAATATCGTGGCAATGCATAATTCTACTAACCTTCTCATGCAATTTAACCGCACAGTACGAAATGATTAATGCAAATTGGCAACATCATCAGTTATCAAGCCACCTCAGTAATACTCATGTGCTTAATACAAGAAATAACTACTATGACATCAACATTTACTAATACTTTTAATGTTTTAGGCTGTGTTTGGCTTAAAATAATAAATATCAATTTACTGAAATCAACTTTTTTGACTTTACAACAAAAACTGCAACAAGATACACCAAGGCTGAAATAATTACAGCTGTTTCGCTGAATACCATTAGTTTAGGTTTTCACCAGATGACTTTATAGATATGTATTTCTGTGCTGAATTTTACAAATAAGACACTGATATCAATCTTATCTCAATTTGAACCATCTGCATATATAGTGGAGGACTAAAAAAAAAAACACTTGATTATGGCGGTCCTGTCCCCAGCAGTTTGGAATTTAATAAAATAGTGAATTATTTACTCTGGCAGTTGCATAAATTAGTGTTTAATGGAGATTTTTGCACAGTCAGAAGCTCCTCTGCCAACAAAGTAAGATATTTATTATGCACCTGTTGCAAAAAAATACTGAATTAACATAAAACTAACTCTGTGAGGCAAACTCAGCATCTGAGCCAAGTACAGCTAAAATAAGAGTCCCCATCAAGGAAATACCCTTCTAAACAAGTACCTGTAACTGATTATCCCACGGAGCCAGCTGAGAGCAGTTTGCTGCCTCTGGAAAATGAGCCTTCAACTGTAGTCTGTTATGAGGCTACAGGAGACTGTTTCACAGAGCGTTGGAGACCTGGAGACAAGACGTGGAGGACAAGGAAATGTTGCCCGTTTTCAGGCCTTTTGGACAAATTGGCATACGTCACCCTGGTTACACAATTGAAGATTGAAATGATATAATTAGGTTGCAAAGTACTCTGGTGCTCAGAAGAAGTTCAATAGAATTCAAATTGAAGAATGATCTTTGTTATAGCCTCCAACTTGCTCATATCTCTTGTAGTTGGACCCAAATCCATTCTCTCCATTTCTAGTTTTATTGCACGTGTACAATATGCTCTGTGGTTTCTTTGGTTTGTATATGTACATATATCATGTATATCGATGTCAAATTAAGAAGACTTTTCTGTATTTTTAAAGATTAATACTGTAAACTACCAAATAAAACCTGGGGTATATATGTTTCAATCACTAAACAGATCTGGCATTTATTTAAGACCAGGCTGCAAATTGGAAAAGTCTCTCATTCAAACTGAAAACATGTGGTAATTTACTTAGATTTTTCAAAAGTCAGATTACAGTACTGTAGTTAAACATCTCACGGGCATCTCCTAAGATTTCCTCTACATATTTAAACACAGTGTTTATTTGGAAGCACTTATTTATGAAAATATGCACCTGCACCAGTGTTTGAAGCTAAATGTAAGTCTGCTGTTATTTGGTAATTTACAGTAGATTTTGTTAAATTATTTACCTGCCTTCACCAAAATTTGTGAAATAAAAAGGCCACATATCTGAAATTACAGTCATCGACTTTAATCTTCACAGAAATTCAGTGTGTTTAGTCATTTTTTTTTTTTTTTTAGTCATACTTGGTAAAATGCTACTCAAATATATTCATATAAGGCATCCGTCCCACCAGTTACTTAAATTGCAATAGAAATAGTGTAATAAATATTGTGTATGTGATGATTGGAAGGGACCTCATTTAGGATCCTAGTGGCCTGAGGGTTAGAGGCTCTTCCTGAGCCCCTCAGGGTTGGCCTGCTGTATCCACAACCTTTCTCCTTCCTTCCTTGATGTAGTTGGCATTGACATTCTCTGCTCTTTTGTCTGTCCATCTCTCCTGTCCGCCCTCTGCTCCCCTCTCACCCTCCTTCCCTCCATTAGATCCTCCCACCATGCCTTCCACCATTACTGCTCCTGTCCTAACCGGTTCTGCCTCCTCCACCTTAGTGGACGATAAGCGCCACGTCCTCCTCAGCTCCCCCACCCTTGAAGCCCTACCTGAGAGTAATCTGGGTTCCATAGTGGGTGGGGCTGTGGGCGGGGCCTTGTTCCTGCTCCTGCTGCTGTGTCTGGCCGGCGTGTGCTATCTGCGGAAGCAGCAGACCTTCCACGGGAACTACTACACCAAGCAGTGCCTGGGCCCCAGCGACCTCCAGAAAGCGCCCGCACAGCACGAGCTCCACCCCACCAAGGGTCGCAGCGGCTCCGCCCACCAGGACCATGACCGGGAGGAGTGGGGCGACCGGGAGCTCAAGCACGAGCGCGAGCGCCGTCACCATAGCAACTATAACGGCGAGGAATACCCCTCTAATGGCTACACCAGGGCGATGAGGGAGAGCAGCCACCACAACAATGTGCAGAATCACCAGCGCGAACACACACAGTACTGTAGTCCACGGCAGCCCAGATGTGCCAGATACCCACATTCGCCTAAGCCGCTGGAGAACGGCTCCACCTATGTGTCGGACGACTGCTACGACAGCGGGCCCGAGGGCGACTACGTGTCCCACACCGACGGTTCAGTCATCTCCCGCAGGGAGTGGTACGTTTGATGAGCTCCCCCGGTCCTGCAGGAGCAGAAACAAGACGGAAATCCACAAGGTTTCGTTCATTGAATTAGGAACACGTTAGTTCTCTTCTGTATGCACACTTCTATTAAGTTCTGTAGTTCCCTTGTTTTTTTGTTCAAGCGCCCTGGTTGACACTTGAGATGTGGTGTTTCTTTTCTTGATGTGGACAGACTGGACTGCACAGCCACTTTGACAGTCGACATCTACATGAGTTTGTGTGTGTCCAGACTAACTAAAGGTCAGGATGTAGGCGCTGTCTCTGCCTTACAACATGGACTGCCAATTTATTTAAAATGACTAATGTATTTCAGTTGAAGCCCTGGGGGCTTAGATATCATGTGGTTTGTCTAAGGTAAAAACATGTCTTTTGTTTATTTATACAAAACAGCAGCCTTAATAGGTTGTGCTCATTTGTATACGTTGAATATTGCTTATACTGATTTGTCTAAAAGGCCTGTGACTTCTGAATATTAGCTGATTTTCAAGAAATGGAATGGAAAATTAATCTGTGCAGTTCAGATGGTCACAGGTCCTTTTCCCAAAACTCGGTACACAGCGGAGTCATTATTGAGTAATTTGAAAAAGGATTTGTCTCCCTGAGAAAAATCAGGATCCCTCCAAGATTGATGACCTTTCAACGCTGATTCGTGGTCATAAAATGAATTGCACTGCCGTTTGTGAACTTTAATGGAGGACCATGTTATCAGACCATTTGTTTTTTGCTCCAATGTCGACCCTTTATGTAAATCACCATGACGGCAGGCTTGTGAGCTTGAGGACGTGACCACTGATGTCCGAGCAACGTCCTTGAAAACTGATGGAACCTTAAGAGCATTTCTACTGTACATCCTCTGCTTGTGTTATCCCAGGAGGGAGGGATGAGGAGAGAGAGAGAGAAACACAGAGAGAGAGGACGAGCAGGGAGGCCTGTCTGAATGAGGCTCAGTTCACTGAGCATGTCACATATTTGCTGACATACAGCAAACATGTGATAATGCACATTTGCTACGAGACGCGTCCAGTGCAAGTTAAACAAAGTCTGAAAATGATTTAACTTTTGCGATTCAGGTTAGTTGTCCTTCCTTAGTTAGCCGTTTTCTACACGTTGATAATGGACGTGAAAATTTGCACTCTGGCGCCGAACCAGGGCTCTTGGAAACTCAAGAGTGTGATCAGCAGGGGCATTGTTTGAAGCGGGCTACCTTACGCTGGCCTCCGACGAGTATTTTGTTACACAAAGAAATCATTGAAGACTGCAGCCATTGCGTTTTACCACCGATGCTGTGATGTCAATGCCAGAGTAATCTGCAGAAAGCAGAGCGTACGGCGTTAATAGGTTTTCAGTCGTCCACAAAGCGCAACTTCAAGCTCCAACACATGTTCACCTAATGTAGCATTTAATGTTAGGACAAGTGCGATAAAATGTACAGGATGTAGACATTTTTTTTTAGTTGTACTGTGGTTATCCAAGCATCCACTTCTTTTATCCACAGTGCTTTCTAATCAGAAGGGACATAAGTTTTGTTGCACTGATTACTAAATCTTTCACTCATTCTATTGAGTAGCTACAAAGAGTGCACTCTACTTTTTTTTTTTTTTTTTTTTTTTTTTTTAAATCAGGATTCAGGGTGAATTTACAATTAAATCTGTATTTATGTTAGTGACATCAAATCAAGGCATTTTGAAGTTGCAGAACTGTGGAACAAGTTTTACGAGTCGGAGTTCAGGAGTTCAACTTTGATAAAGTTATTATGGATTTAAAGATAAAGTATTCTGGCACATGCACCTCATTACCAGATAGCGTGAAGGGGATCCAACAGTTCCCTTCACTAGTGTTTGTGAATACCTGCCAACTTTAGTGGTTTGGTCAACTATACAATATTTGCTTCAATATGCCAAATATTCGTTGAACCTGTATGTATAAATATGATGACCGTGTCTCACATAAGTATTACAGACTAGCTAACAACTGATTAGTAGCTTTTATTAACGTATCACTGTTGTATGCAGGGTCTTGTAGCCTGAATTAGAAATGAAAAAGATGCTTTAGGCCACTTTAATATTACCGTAACAGTCGTCAAATGGGAATTAGTTATATTTTTATGAACCTTCACTAATTATCTGTCAGGGTGTGAATTTTGTGCAGCCAGTAGGCTGCCGTGAGACTTGATAATGTGAGAAAACGATCCCTATACTGCAACTGTGTGAAAAGCTGAAAATTAATTTGCCTTTTGTAGACAGAAAATTACCGTTCCAGTTATTGCCTCACGTTACAAAAAACATGTTTTCTCACCTACTTCTAGAAGTATAAAGAAGGTTTTCGTTTTATGTGCCTAGATTGTGAAATTTCCATCTTAGATTTCCATTTCTAGTTTTGCTGCCAACCTAATGCATTCAAAGGTGAATGGACATCTGCTGTCAAACACTTTATTGTGAAATGTTTTTTTATAGAATGTAGCTCCAATAAAAACCTTTAAAATGCGGGATATCAAAAATAACCACTTCTGTAAAGCCATTTTTCCCTAGTTGTACTTAATCTGCACTGCTACATGCCGTAAGGTGTAAGTGCAAGCATATTTCCTTGAACTTTGATTGAACTGGCCCTTCAAATGGACTGACTAATATGTAAAAGTGTACACTTGGCAGTTTTTTGAGCACCAAGACATCCTACAACTTAAAGATTTTTGTTGCCGACACCTGTTCTCTTCTGGTCACTTTCACATGAGTGCCGAGAACAACAGGAAGCACGGCAGCTTAACCCCTTCTTGCATTCGCCGCTTTGCTCTAAGATGGAAATTCCACCAATCAATACACAATTTTTTGCTTGACTCGTCAGTTTGCAGCCTGCACCTGGATTATTGAAGTTCTTTTGTACTGTGACATTTTTTATAGAGATCAGTCATCAATATCTTTACCTTGAGAAAATGTCCTTCACTCAGAGTTGAGAAAAATAACTAGTGCCTTAGATACCTAGAAGAAAAAAATTGAAGTGTTTTTTTTAGTATTGTTTACTTGGTGTGATTATTTTGTTGCTCTGTAGGATTTTTTGTTGTTGCCTTGTTATATTCTTCCTTTGATTTCCACTACATACAGTACTGTGTGTTAGGACTCCGTAGTGCCATATTCACTTCTCTGCCCTTGTCACGATGACCATTAATGACTCAGTATTATTGCAAACCTAGAGGCATTAAAACACAAAAAAGATGAAGCTTGAATGAATTTTATGTGAAATTAGATGAAGATTCTGTACCTCACTGGTCAGGCGCCATATCAGGGTGGTTTGGGTTTCTGTAGATTCACTTCAGTCTCACTTTGTCATGAAGAGCACCTCGTGGTTTGTTCTTTTGTATATAAAAAAGAAATGTAAGTTTCTTAAAAGGGGGGAAAAAATTGTCAGTGACAACAGCATTCATTTGTCAATCTTTTTGAGAATACTTTTATTTCAATAAAGCACCTTACCACCTGTGAGTTTTTTTTTATCTCTGGAGGTTTTGGAGCTCGCTGCTCAGTCTCAGCCTCTTTGTGCTTCTATAAATGACATCATCTCTAGCTCCCTAAAGCATAATGCTGCATAAGCCCCCCCCTCTTTTTAAATCCAGTATGCACATGTGGGACGCCACACATGATGTAATTCACGTTTCCCACTTCAAGTTATCCTCATTTCTCTCTAGTATCTAAATAGGCTTCAAGCATGTAAGTGTATTCTCATTTGTGTTTCATGGTTAAAACTGAAATCTTGAGCTCCGGTGTTTTATTTATTTATTTATTTATTTTAATAGTTGAGGGGGAAATCCAGCATCTCCTCTGCACTCTCCATGCCCTCCTCAGCAGTCATAGTTTGCTTTGTTACCCCCCCCCTTCCCCTTCCTGTTTCTTTCTCCCACTGTCTACCAGCTGGTAAAATTAAACACTGAGTGTTTACGTCTGGCCCAAAGTCCCCACTCTCCAGCCCATTGACTGTCCCCATGGCAACAAGCTCATCTGGAGCTGCTGATGGATGGTCCTCCTGCCAGCTCTACCTGGCCACAGTAACCAGAAGGGAAGAGGGATGCCGAGTTTGTGTGGAGCTGAGAGGCAGACGGAGAGAAACAGAGAGAGAATTAGCTGCTGGGGTTGAAAATGGCCCATTACACCCCGCTGCACGACAGAGAGCTCCTCCTGCTGTAAGGACGCATCACGCCCATGTGACCTTGACATTGTTGAAGCTCGCACTCCGGGTCCGCCAAGACACACTTTCCTTCCATCTCGCTGACCCCTCGTGTCTTACCACGGACTTTGATGTCACGGCCACAGCGGTCGTTGTCACGGCTGACCTTGAAGCGAAGCGTGCTCCCGCCTTTATGGGAGTGAGCGTGGCTCCGCCGCGGCTGCGATGATGTCAGCCGGCGACGCTTGAATTAGTTTGAAGACACTTGTGTGCAAGACGGGTGCATCTGCTTTTCGTCTGCGACACAACAGTTTCCAAGGAGACTTTTCACTACACACAAAGAGGAGTGAGCAAATGTCTCAGGCAGCGTAGGGGGATGCATTGCTTGTGTGTGTGTGTGTGTGTGTGTGTGTGTGTGTGTGTGTGTGTGTGTGTGTGTGTGTGTGTGTGTGTGTGTGTTAGTTAGAGAGAGACTTTGATATTGACTCCCCACTTTAGGTGGGATCATATTGTCACTGTCAGTGAGCTGATAAATGACAGACCACCTACTGCCCTGCCCCCACCCTAGCTTTTCTCGTGCTGTTAAACCAGCATCTGCTCTCTGTGGGGTCTATTGTCTGTGCAAGAGCATGACCCTTGACCTTTATCGTTTTAGGGCGGGGGGGGGGGGGCATTGTCTTGTCTTCCCCCCGCTGCCGCGCTTCTCCTCAGGCCACTAAAGTCCACTGGGCTGAATTCATGACGAGCCCGTCTGCCGCGCTGACCTCGCTGACTTCGCAGCAATGATGTGTGTCGGATAAAGTGCTGAAGCAGGAGAGACACGCGAGGGGAAGGAGGAACCTCGGTGCCGGAGCCGGGTCCCAGCACGGGGACAGCTGATCACTGCTAACACGGCTAACCCCAGCCCACTCCACAATGGATGCTATTTGAAGCAATAGAATGGTTCAAATGGGGGAAACCAGTGCAAAATGTGCATGAAAATATTTATGCATACAATTGTCCTAAATACTGTTATTTTTAGCGTCTAAAAACATGAAAGAAACATTGTGCATGATTAATTGATAACACATTTTTTCTCAGTTTATATTTCCATTCACAATAAGACACACATTCAGTCATCTAAGTTTGATTTAAGGGATTTATCTGGTTCTCTTCTAAACTAAACTACATTATGCTCCATTTTTTTGGACTATAACGCTTCTATTTTTAATTTATTTTTGTTCATTGTCACATTAGGAATGTCTGTGGTCAGACGTTGAGGCAGGCAGCTTGATGAGCTGCATTTTTAAAGGCATTTTTTGATCAACCCTAGAGACTGTTGCCGTAGTTCAGCAGCCATCAAAGATAATCAAAAGGTTTATTAACTGTTAGAGGGCAGCACAAAGGGAGGCGAGGGGGAGGGGAAGGAAGGAGGAAGAAGTGAGCTCAAAAGTCCCAGTTTGTCCGATCTGCATCATAATTGAACCGTTATTTAGGATTCTCATCTCAGCACATTATTGATTTTTTGCCCCACCTCTGCAGCTAAATCAACTGGAATTGACCATTTTGCTCTTACCCCCCCCCCTTTCTATCTGTCACCTTTTGTCCTCCAGCTCCTTTGGCGCCACACAATCACAGTTTTACACATTACTGCTGATTGTGCCAAAGCTGGCCGTTCTGTGAGTTTAATGCATCTTAATCACAATTAATCCTAATCCCCTCAGTGGACAGCATGGGGAGTATGCAAGCATATGGTCTAACACAGCTAATTCAGCAGACATTACAAAGCACAACTACACACACACACACAAAAGACGAAGGAAGGAGGAATCAAGAGTTGGATGGATGCTGATGATTAATGAGTAATAGAGTTTTAAGATGCAGGACCAATTGAACTTAAACTGCAGCCACCTCCTTCATATACTTTATATTAGTTATATCTGACCATCCCAGATACAAAAAAGACACTCTGCAATGTCTTTTTTTTTTTTTTCTTTTTGTATTGTTGTGATGGACATATTTAGGCATGATACTCACTATCTTACTATGTTTTATTGTTTTGTAACTCGCTTAAATGACAAGTTGGGAATTATCAAGAATTTAATGCTAGTCTTAACCTTTCTTTTTTCTCCAGGGTCAAATTTACTCTCAATGTTTGTTTTTTCCATTCATTCATTTTTCATTTTATTTTTTCAGTGCTTATTTTTCTTTCTGTATTCCTTCCTTTCACAATCGTTTCCTCACTCCCTCCATTTCTTCCTTCCTTCCTACCTTCCTTCCTTCCTTTGTCACTCATTACCTTCCTTACTTCTTTCCTCCGCCCATCTCATACCTTTCCTTTCTGCCTTCTTCCAATCCTTACTCAAATGTTTCCTTCCTCCTTCATTCTTTCCTTCCATTTCTCCTTCCTCAGTCCTTCCCTTCCTTCCTTGCTTCCTTCCTTCCTTCCTCAATTGTTTCCACGCTGCCTTCCTTCCTTCCTTTTTGCCTTCCTTTCTTAGGTCTTCCAATCCATAACCAACAAATGTGCAAATTACTTCAGTCATACCTGAGTTTGTAAATTTTTCTTTGGACATTTTGAACCTAGGACGTTGTGTCCTGTCCTCAGGAATTAGAGCAGTTTCAGAATAAAATGTTGACAGTACAGATAACAAAACTTGTATATGTTGCAGGTTTAAAATGTCAATCGCGTTGCCTTCGGAGTGTGTGTGTGTGTGTGTGTGTGTGTGTGTGTGTGTGTGTGTGTGTGTGTGTGTGTTGTCAGCGTGGATTGTAGTGTGTGTGTGTGTGTGTGTGTGTGAGTGAGATCCACTAAGACAGTTCCTCTGCTCTCAGGCCAGTCTCAGGCAGAGAGGTCAAACTCTATCGCTGTGGCCGGAGCTGTGATGGGTGCGGTCCTCGCTCTGTTCCTCATCGCCGTCTTCATCATCGTCATCCTCACCGCCCGCAAGGCCCCACAGCCAGCCTTCACGGACAAAGTGTAAGTGTGACAAATAATTCATGCTGCTGCTTGTTAATTAATAACACGATACCTCACGAGGTTGCGTATAGAGGCTGACAGTGTGTTCGGAGACTCGGAGAGCTGCCAGGCTGCAGAGAGATGGCAGGCTGCAGAGAGCTGGCAGGCTGCAGAGAGCTGGCAGGCTGCAGAGAGCTGGCAGGCTGCAGAGAGCTGGCAGGCTGCAGAGAGCTGGCAGGCTGCAGAGTTCTGCCAGGCTGCAGAGAGATGGCAGGCTGCAGAGAGCTGCCAGGCTGCAGAGAGCTGCCAGGCTGCAGAGAGCTGCCAGGCTGCAGAGAGCTGCCAGGCTGCAGAGTTCTGCCAGGCTGCAGAGAGCTGGCAGGTTGCAGAGAGATGGCAGGTTGCAGAGAGATGGCAGGTTGCAGAGTTCTGCCAGGCTGCAGAGAGCTGGCAGGCTGCAGAGAGCTGGCAGGCTGCAGAGAGCTGGCAGGCTGCAGAGTGATGGCAGGTTGCAGAGTTCTGCCAGGCTGCAGAGAGCTGGCAGGCTGCAGAGAGATGGCAGGCTGCAGAGAGATGGCAGGCTGCAGAGAGATGGCAGGCTGCAGAGAGCTGCCAGGCTGCAGAGAGCTGGCAGGTTGCAGAGTTTTGCCAGGCTGCAGGGAGATGGCAGGTTGTAGAGAGATGGCAGGCTGCAGAGAGATGGCAGGCTGCAGAGAGATGGCAGGCTGCAGAGAGATGGCAGGCTGCAGAGAGCTGCCAGGCTGCAGGACAAGGTTGAGGGGCGGCAGGTAATTGCTGTCTTGGCAGCCAGCCCTTGTCCTCTTTTGTTCAGTCTGTTCCCATAATTCACTGGCACGTTAATGTTAGAGCAAAGAAGAGTAAGTTCGAGGTTAAATTATTTACAAAACGAGCCAGGTCCCACTCTGCCATGGTCCTGTGTGTGTGTGTGTGTGTGTGTGTGTGTGTGTGAACAAGATAAATAAGTGGCAGGAGCTTTTGCGTTTGAGTGCACAATCATGAAAACTTGCAGGTTTCTTTTGGTTAATGCTGCTTATATTTAAGTCAAAGTGAAGGTGTTCTGTGTGTGTCCATTACAGCTGATCAGCCTGCTAGCCTTTATTATGATGAAGCCATGGACCACATCTTCAAGGTTGCAGGTTGATCCCCTCATTCGTCCCTGTTTGTGTGCCATTTGGTATCTTTGCTCTAAGGAAACACAGTTATACACTTCAAGCATGTCTAAAAGTCAATGGCAAGATGAAAACACTGAAAAAACTGTAATATCAGGTTAAAATATCTTGTAAAAACCTGAAAACATTAAAATCTTCGGAGGATATTCTTGAAAAACATAAAACAAGACAAGTTACCTGCCAGTGTAATAAGACTAATTGTATTCATTATTGGACTAATTGTACCAAAAAAAGATATTTTCACCTAAGATTTTGGTTTTTTGGACGTAGACAGTTAGTGACTTTATAAACAGCAGTGCAGCTGCATATTTTCCTGACATTGTGAAAATGTTTTTTGTCTTAAAGGGAAAGTTCAATTCATTCAGGTGAATGTGCTTATTTGTTTTCTTGCTGAGAGTTAGATAAAAAAAAGGTCGATACACTATAAAAACAGAAATCTTATCAGGTAAATTGCTTATCTATACATACACGGATTAATATAGTTACACGCCGAAGAATTTAGTTTTCTTCATTTTTTTTTCTCAGATAGTTTCCCCTCTCTAAAATCTCATATTTCCTCACACGAACAATGACATTACCTTAAAACATATTCACCTTTGTGAAATTGAGCTTTATAATTTCATTGATAGCAGTAAATCTGGCGTTTAATGTGCACTGACTCATTATGTTGTGGTTTTATTATAAGCCACCAGCAGACACTTGTGATTGTCTTGTCACTGGCAGAAAACAGCATGAATCAATGGAGGGAAAAGGGAAACATCAGCATTTCTGTCTGGGCGTGGGCCCTGCATCACTCCACTGGCTCTACAGGACGGAGTGTCGGTCTGTGGTCAGTGACACGACAAACTTGGCATCTTAAGTGTGACCGTGGCTGAGGCATCCCTGAGGGACGTGGGGTGTCGGTGGGGGGGTGCAGGCCTCGTCCCTCTCCTCCATCACACCCAGGCGAGGGCGTAGGACGCCAGGTCACTCAGAGCACTCACTGTAATCTCCTACCGCTCCTCATCTGGGGCCATGAAAGAGAGCCGCGGCATGTCGTGATATACACCGCCGGAAAATCAATGTCTGTCACCACGGCGTTTTATGAATGGCCAAGGTCAGTTTCTAGGTTTCGGTTTAGTGGGGGGCGGAGATTCGGATGAACGAGACGATTATTCTGTTAGTCAGGGATTTTAGAAACACGCTGTCAACAAATCTTCCAAGTTACTGTTATGCATGGACATCCATCACTCTTAAACCCACGATGTCAGATATCCTGATTGATTTCAGGCTCGATGCCATTAGTGATTGAATTAATAGCAGCGCTTAAAGGGATAGTCCAGCATTTTATACTTTTGCTTCCATTAGGTTGGTGGACATAAAAGAGACAGATTATGAATAGAGCCTTTACTATTAATAATACTTTACTCCCTAGAATGGGTTGAAATTGCAAAAAGTGCTGGATCCCATATTACCCACAATGCAACTTGTCTTTCATGAAAGCCGTCCTGCTTGATGAACACCTACGGGTCCCAAACCTTAGGAACTAACCAGTAGCTACTACTACGCCATGTGGCCATGATGCAGATGGCCACAGGAAGGTCAGTCTGGACCTATCACAGCACGCCACCCTGACGTGCTCGGGTTTTGTGAAGTCCAGGGGCCAAAAGGGGGAAAAATAGGCACACTGTCACAACTGAAGAGACTTTACCACACGTTTTAGCTTCCAAGAGGAAACTTTAACACATTTTTTTTTTTTTTTTTTTACAATTGCACTACAGGACCCACCCCCTAAAGTGTATTTAGTTTTAAATGTTTCCGTTTTATACATAGAGATGAAAATGCAACAGAAATGCAGACATAAATAACTTTTGGGAAGTAAATGGGGAAATGAATATATAAATAATGAATTACAATAAAAAAATAAGAAATAAAAGAAAATAAATTAATGGTGCATTTATGTATAAAGGGAAAAAATACACAATTAAGGTAATTTAATTCATTAATTAAATGGAAAATGTTATGTTGCTGTCATTTTTATTGATGTAGTGAGTCAGTAATTTTCTTTATTTTTGATCATTAGTATTTTCAGTCTTCCATATTTTGGCAACTTTCTGATATAAAACATCTAAAACCAAAAATCCTATCTGGTCAGAGGATGGTGCCCGTGTTCTGGTTTTGGAGAGTTGAAGGGTTGTTGACATGAAGTAGTTTGAGAACCGCCGCTCTAAAAACATAAACCTCCCATCGCTAACGTTTCTCTCTCCTACTCTCTGAAGGATCGATCTTCCTCCGACGCACAAGCCGCCGCCTCCGTACTGCGAGAGAGCGCCGGCCGTTCCTCTGGGTGTCCACGCATCACAGGTGGCCTGGATGTGTCAGGTAGGCCCCGCCCCCGCCTCATAACCAATTTAATATAAATGTCAGTATATTTTGGTGCATCTGAATCATCAAGTTCTTGCACTGCACCAAAAGTAGTTGGTTAGTCCTGAGTCAGGAGGTGATTGAGGACATTATTCTATATGTATACTGTGTGTGTGTGTGTATTAAGCAGGAGGGCTAATGTCTGTACTCATTTAATATGTAGGATTGTTTAAATTTTAATCAGTGTTCTCAGCTCAACTCAAGCTTGCACTTTTTCTTCTGCCTCATCTGCACGAAAGGTGACTTTCTGGCCAAAGCGTCCCTGAGAAGGGAAAAGTGTTTTTTGCGAAGGGGCAGCCGGGTGTGAGCCACGTCTTGACTGTCTTTGGTGGTTTTCTTCACACAGTCTCGCAGGGCCGAGCGTACGTACGAGCAGACCGAGAGGCAGCGGGCGCCCGTGGCCAGGCCCAGGCCGCCGGGGACGGAGTGGGTCTGCCACCAGAGCGGGACGGACCGCGTGTACATCAACCGCCGTGAACATTACGTGTGACACAGTCCAGCGAGCACCTGGCAGTCATTCACTCTGACCCGCGTCAAGCTCAGCCAGCTTCACCCAATTCACCGAGCCGTCAATCCAGAAGGAGGGAAGTGGCGGCGTTAGAGGGCGGAGGGTCAGAGCTGGACTGGAGGAGCCGCAGGGACACACTCCGAGGTGGAGGTTGGGTTAGGGTACGTTCGCTTAAGGTTATGGATAGGTTCCATTAGGTTAAGGTTATATAGTGGAGGAGTTAAAGGACATTTTACTGCACAAAATCTGCTTTGGTGTGAAAGTCAGATCAGCCTTTGTTTCAGAGATATAACCTGCCAACAACACACAAAACCCCATAACTTTGGCAGCAAATATGCACATTTCAATTAAACAAAAATCTAAATAGAAACTAAATGTGCAATATGAGAAGTATTTTGGATGCAAAGGGATGGACCTAAGGCACTTTTACACGAAAGCAGACATTTGTGTCAGAATTTGCAGTTAAATCCCTTATCTTCTCTAACTATTAGATTGAGGTTAAAGTTTGCCTACAAGTCACCCCAGAGTTTCACATCTCATCTCTCTAACCCTTACAGTCCAGCATCCACCCTTTGCCAGCAGTTTTCACATCTTAATTGTCTTAAAGGGAAAGTTCAGTGCATTAGTTTTCTTGCTGAGATAGATAAAAAAAAGATTATTACACTGCAAAAACTGAAATCCTATCATCTTTTTAGGTACAATTAGTCCAATATTGAGTAGTTACCTAATTGAGTAATTACCTTATTCCATTAGCAGATAATTATCTTGATTTTTGTTTCTTAATTTTAGTAAATTTAATCTTTTTTAAAGAAAATATTAGCCTTTTTTAAACAGGACTTAATTGACCCAAATCTGGAAAAAAAACTAAAATATCTGCCAGTGGAATAGCGTAATAATATTTCATATTGGAATAAATTTACCAAAAACAAGATATCTTCACCTGTTAAGTTTTCAGTTTTTGCAGCGTAACCCTATCATGTCTGTATGTTAAATATCAACTTCACAGCCGGCATAAATCTACCTGAAAGAATAAAAAGTTAGTTTGAGAGGTGCAGATTTTACACTTAAATTGTGCAGAGATAAACAAGTGGTATCAGATGTCCCATCTATCTCTCAGCAAGACAGAAAACAAGTATTTTAAAAATTATTTTTGTTTCTACTGTTTTATCAATATTTATTGCCTGGCATCACTCAGGACCCACATCATGCTTAGAATGCTCAGATTAATAAAAGAGCAAAACTCATCATATCTGCTCATCATCTACAGAGATTGTAGATAGAAGAAAGAATTGTATATACCTACCAAATCCAAATACTATTTTCATGTTTTTTATCATCAGAACCATAAAGCATGAATCCATCATGCTGTATCCTCACTCACATCAGCAGACCAACCCAGATCCGGACTGCTGAGGTCCGCTGAGACCACGCGTTCTAACTGCAACACAGACCATGAAGGGATTAATTAAGGTGCTTCTGGCCCACTTCTGTGATTTGCTGTTGTAACGCGATGACACTAGGTTTTCTGGCAGCAGAAGCCGTAGAATTGTAAATGTGTAAATGGAGCCTCCGTGTTAGGGTCATTTACTAATCAGTGAAATAATGACGTTGTGTGTGTGTGTATATACTGTAGAAAATCACACTTCTCTTTATGTGTTAACTGCAGAAAGTCGTGGTGAGGAGTTGCTGTAAAATACACCGTGCCTCACTTTGATTTCATGAAGAAACAGAAATACCTGTTTTAAGTGCCATATTGACATTTTGGGGGTATTCCCTGTGAGTTTTATATGATGTAGTGTTTCACATTCCTGAAACCGGCTCTTGTCTTGTTTGATTCATGTATTAAAGTCTACCTATAACATATTTGTACCAGTGACACGATGCTGTGGCCTCACAGTTTATTAAAAAAAATCACCGCTTGCCACTCTGAAACATAAAGGAAAAGACGCCAAAATTTCATGCGAGCCTGAAAGAAGGAGAACAAGAGGGGAGCTGTTTCGTGAAGTGCTGTGTAAAAGCAGCTCTGCATGCGGGCGTTCGATAAGCTTTACAAAGTAAACAGTGCGAGGTGGAAGCTCTGAGTCACCACATTTGGAAACAAGAGGAGAAGTCCTTGAAGGTTTGAGGAGGGAGTTAGAATTGACGCGAGGAGGCTTTTTGAGGAAAAATTTCATCTCAAGGTCACAGTCACATTGGCTCCTTTTGCGGTTCTCACGGCCGAGGGAAGAGTCTTTTTCTATCAGCGGGAGCGTTTTGTGGAGATGGTGCCGCGTTCGCACGTGAAGCGGCGACGCTCGTGTTGTTCAGACGCCGCGCGGACGGTGAGGATGATTCAGTCCAGGTTCGTTTGCTTCTTCAGCTCAGTCAGCTCCGGGTTCTCTGGTCCTGGCGGACGAGGCGTTGCTGACGCTTACCAAGAGCAACACCCAGTGTTCACACACATCAGTGCAGCCCCTGCTGGTGTGTGTACCGCCCTCACCCAACTTACGCCTTTAATCTCCTAAGACTCAGCCTGATTTTTTCAGTTTTCCTGCTATTAAATGATAATAAATATGGAATATCTCTACACCCACAAGCGTTATGGACTTAAACCTGATATCAGAAGAAATCTACATGTGAGGGGACTACAGAAGTGTTAGAATCAATTTGTGTTGCAATGATAGGGCAAATATAGTTATATTGCAAAAAATTAATAAATTACGTTTTACTAGAGATTTAAAAAAACAATCTTTATTTAAAAAAAACCTTAGGACAAGACCAAACTGACCTAAATCAGGAAAAAAAATGAAATAAGCAAAATTATCTTTAATGCAAAGTTCAAAGATCAATTATTTGTCCATAAAATCCTAGATATCAAACTGAGGATCATTACAGAACATGAAGAATACATTCTTTAAGGAGACTATAAAGAAGGAAATTAAATAATCACAAAAATAGCTCAAATCCAAATTAAATAACATAGTTGCAGCCCTACTACTGATATTATATTAAACTATTTTCTTATTGTATTATTGATATGGATATTGCTGCTATATATTGATGCTGTAACAGTAACATTGTGTTTTACTGTGGATAGAAATACATTAGTGTTGGAGCTGAGGTTTTCTCATGTGATATAGGAATAAAACTCAATACTGTATCTAAAGTAAATCTACAGCATGGCAGTTAAATCTGGGAAATGTGTCTAATTTTTATGGCACAGTTGTGTCACTTTGCAGTATTCAAAGTTTTATATAATTAATAGTTAGATCTTTCAAGTAAATGGATATCTATAATAAATGGGAAATCATATTTTAATCATGTTGATCTTTCAGTCTAATTTTGTCTCAGTGTCAGAAGAACTTGAAACGTGTAAGACGACAGTATTTACACATTTTACACAAACGCCTATGCTGGGTGTATTCCGGAGAAGTAAGAAAAAGATGGAAGTACGCCATCCAAGGTGTTGAGGAGAAGCCCAGGTGACCATTTACTCCTCAGATGGACGAAGAAAAACGCGACGGTCCGCAGAAACGTGGAGAGGGAGCGTTAAGAGGCAGCAGCTGTGGTGAAGGACAGGGAGCCGTGGCCTGAATCCATTAGAAGCTTCACTCTTCACACCCCGAGAACAAGGACCCAAGTCAAGTAAGTCAAGATCATGTTGACATGGTCACTTTTTTTAATTTGCATTTTTAATGATTTTATGCCGTGGGACTATTAACAAAAAACAAAATAGAGCATAACACAAAAAATGAATTAATTAAAAATAATGTATTTCAACCAGGGGATGCACCATTTAGACTGAGTCCTTATTTTGAACTGAATTTGTCCATATTTCAAAAACAGAAGTGACGTCAAAGTCACTATACACGTATATAAAACAAACAAATAAAAAAGTCCCAATAGATTCTACTTGCTATACTTCATCCATTTCAACATCTTTCTTCAAAAATATAAACTTGATTAGTGATTTTCATTGTTCTTTTTATTCTATATATCTCATTTACAAGATCACTTGAGTTGTATTTGAATAATTTGTTGTAACTTCTTTCATTAATGCTACTCTAATTAATAAATGTATATTGTTCTTATCTATGTTTTCTGGGAGGTATCCAAATAATAAAACTAAATGATTTTTTATTTAAAAAAAAGTGATGATAAATTACTCTTATATTAACTTTGAAGTTGGGATGTCCTAAAATATTGATTTACAATATTCCAAGCAAATTCTCTCCAGTAGTTTGAGTTTGTTCCTGTTATTTTAAAATTAGAAAAACAAAAGCCAACATAAATTATGGATGAAACTGTAGACTGGTTATGTTTATATTTTATATTATGTATTTTCTATGTTACCTGGTTTTTGATAATATAGAAGACCTATGGTTAAATAAATAAAAGCTATAAAAGTGAATAATATAGGAGCTTTGAAATAACTTATGCTGTTTTTGTTCACTTTATTTAGTCTAATGGACTTCACTGCTTGGGTTTCCTGTACTGATTAACACCTTAGAAGAGTAATAAGGCCTTTTCACTGAAACGGATACAGAGAGCTCAGCAAAGTCACCTTCATTTTTTTAAGTAACTTTTTTATTGGAGAGCAACATAACAATAGGAAATAACAATAGAAAAAAAAATAATAAATACCTAGAAAGACGTAAACCATAAAACAAAAGATAAAAGTGACAACCATAACAGAAAAGGTCGTTTTGAAATCCATGATTACACTTTTATTTTGTTGCGCGATTTTACAGTCGTATTAAGTGATAGATTCCTAGAAAAATAAAGATCACGGAGACGCCAGTTTTTACACCAACAGCCCAGAATAGGCAGTAAAAAGTCATATTTCTGATATCCAGCTGCTGCAGTAGCTGCTGCCACAGTAGCTGCTGCACACTGTAGCTGCATTTCTAAAGGGTCAGTTCACCCAAATTACTAAAAATTTCCAAATTTCTAAAAAAAATTATCAGAAATTGTTTCCTTGCTGCTTTCATTAGATCTACCGGTGATGGAGAACATTTTTTTTTGATCATTCGAGTGTACTGACCCTCAATGTTTTCATGCTGTTTCACTTGGTATCGTATAATGGGAGATTACAGTAAATAACTTCGGCTCATTAAGACATGTTAGTAGGAGGACAGCTGTGTTTTAAGTTCTGAAACCTCGACCAGTGGAGAACACCAGTACCGTTGAGCTGATGTGCTGATGGTGGCTCGCCGGCTAAACAGCTGCATTATAACATCTGGCTCAGGCTTGTTTTGTAATTGATTCACTCGAGTTACAGTAAGAAATGTTCCTCTTAATATCAGGCCACGACTGAAGGGCCTGGGCCATTTTTTTTTTTGTTCTGTTTTAGAAATTGTGTCCTTTTTTTTATCTCAGATGTCACTGTTAAACAGGTATAACAGTGACATTTGAATGTTGCTTCATGAGGTGTTTTGTGTAATTTTATGGTGATTTCTTGGTCATTAATGAACACATTTTTTTAATAGTTTTCATAACTTGGAAAATGTTGAAATGAAATCAGATCCTTGCTTAAAGGTACATTTTTTTATAATATATCTTAAATATCAAATAGAAATATTTAAAAACTTATATTATATTGTTGGTGCTATAGGAGAAATCTCATTTAGTCTGACTTTACATTGAAAATGAATATTTTTGTGACCTCCAGCGCTTCCTTAAACTGCCTCTAGATCTCTTTAAAAGCTGTCAGCAGCATGTTGCTCCTTCTGCCAGTTTGACATCAGGCAAAGAAAGTTCACTGATTCTCTATTTGACTGATGGGCCTTCTGTTTAATGTTTAATAATAGTATATACACTGCAAAATCTGACATCTTAACCATTTTTGATATAGTAAGTCCAATATTACCAGTAAGTAGAAATGTTTTATTCCATTGACAGATAATTTATCTTATTTCAAGTTTAATAATTGTTGTGTAGTTAGTTACAGCCACATACATAAAATAACAAATAGTTGAATTAAAAGGAAAAGGCTCAAAAAGTTGTTGTTTTTTTTTTAAATGTCCATTCAATACGTGGCCAGCACCAAACAGCAGACAGGCAAAGTTAAGGAAACAGTTGCTTATCATCCCCTTAGTTTTTATCAAAATCACCCTCTTGCAGGATAAACTGGAATTCTGTAGGTGAGAATATAAGAGCAGAAATACTTTTTATTTTCTTATCTGCAAAGTAGGAATTGTTGCTGTTTTGTGTGTACCTGTTTAATCAGCTCCCACTTTTTAGGAGCTGTTTGGTTGCAACGCTTCGTGGCTAAATCATGGAAATACTCCATGAGTGGTCACGGCTTCAATCTGTTTAATTTGGATGTAAATGAAGAGGAGACGACAATCGAATCGTATTGTTTCTAATCAAAGTTTTAAGGAGTTGTTGATTTATATAAAACAAGTTAGGAAAATATTGTGGGGGACATATAAGTCACATCAGATTTTTTTTTAAATTAAAATACACATGGAAAACCTCATGTGACAAATATAAGCCATAACAATAACAGTAATTCAACATAATTCTACTCAGTATTGATTGTAATAAATACAAGATTTTTTTTCCCTTTTTGCAGTGAACCCAGGGCTGCTGGGAGTGGATGTGTGAACTGCTTTTATTAAACGATGCCCAGTGGAGGCATCCCAGTGATAAAATCCCGCTCCTCATACAGTTCCCCCTCCCTCCTCACGAGTGAATAGCGGCTTTGTTTCAGCCGTCAGGGTCGATTAAATCCTGCTCCCGTAAACAAACATCATGGCGGACGACAGACAAACGAGCGGCCCCCTCTGGAGGCCCCGCGGAGGACCAACCATTCCAACATTTTCCAAATCCCAAATCCTAGGCACTTTTTTCAACTTGCAAGCGACACGCTTTACTTGGCCTTCACCTTCTGTTTGGAGGCTGCTGCTGCTGCAGCTGTGAGTGAAGGCTGAGGAACGGGGGTGGAGGCCGGGGCAGGTCTCACACTGTCATACAGACCAGAACACCTGCAACCAGCCAACAGGACATCGCATTACGCAGGATCATTTAAGAAGGATTCTCAGATGTTGTTTGCATGCAGACAAGATGTCATCACCCTATTGAGATAATGGCCTCGGTCATTTTTTTGTTTTTTGGGAAACTAAAAAGATACAGAGAATATTACATTTATTCATTGTTTCAATCAAAAGGCCTTGACAGTGGGTGAGTGTGGACACAGATAGAACATTGTGTGTCACTTATGTAACATTATAGAATAGAGCGACTCAACAATTTTGGAACATTCTGATGGGACTTTAGGCAACTTTAAACCTATCCTTTCATTCCTTAGTGCAACCTTAAAACTTACATTACCTGAAGATAAATAAACTTATGTCAAGTCACCTTTTCATCACTTTCCCAGGTCTTCTTTCTCTGTTTCCATTAAATGTAACTCAACTCCAACATCTAGTTTTGATGACTTTTTTGAAACTTGAGATGTGGCAAATTTACCATGAAGTCATGACACATGTTTAATGGACTAAAGATCCTGTAACTTCCTTTATATTTGGCCACATATTCATTGAATTTATTGATTTATTTTGACCCTTTTATGATAATAAACCATACCACTCACCGGAAGAAATTGATTCGCGGATCATGTTTAGATGAAATGGCCAATAAAATGGCCATAATCTTATAAGGCATAAGTAGTCTGTAAAAATGACTGAGGCCATTATTTTAATGTGGTGATGATATAAAGAGAAGGTTACTTACATGTTTTTGAATTTCTTTACAAAAGCTCTGCCTGCTCTGACCATCTTCCTTATCCTCACCTGGAGTCAAAACGACGCATGGATCAGTGCATTCTGAGCAGATTTATATTGAACTGCTATCTCTCTGCTTTCATGTTTATCAGGTCATTTTCTGCTTGAGTAGACGCGTGCCGGTTTGGAATCTTACCTGCTGCTTTTTGTACAACAGAGGAAAAGAGAAAGCAGCGATTACAGCTGGAACACAAGAGCACAGGAAAGTCACTTTAAAACTGTTGTAAAAGTCAGTTGCAATTTGTGATTTACCATTGAAAGACATAAATTACTGAAACACAAAATAAAAATAAAACGCTTTTAGAATAATCAACTCACACTGCAGGCTTATTTTTCAGTTTTCCTGCTATAAATGGAATATATAAAAATGGAATAACCACAATGAATATGGACTCAAACCTGGTATCTAAAGAAATCAACAACATTTGAGGTGACTACAGAAGAGTCAGAATCAATTCATATTTCTGTTACAGAGCAAATATAGTTACAATATTGCAAAGACTGACCCAGGAAAAAAACAACTTGAAATAAGCTAAAAATGGAAAGTTCAATGACTAATAAGATAATGGATTAAAGATCAATTATTTGTCTATAAATTCCTAGAAATCATTACAGAACACAAATTCTGTTAGATGTTTAAAAAGGAGATTATATACAAATAAATCACACATCACAACACCTTAAATCTAAGTTAAACATTAAAATAGTTAGTTACAGCCCTACGACTGATATGATATTAAACATATAATATATATATACAATATATGATAATAGTATATTGAGGATGTGGATAGTGATGATATATATTGATGATGGTGTTTTACTACAGATAAAAAAATAGTTTATTAGTATTGGAGCTGAGATTCTTGCATGTGATATATGAATAAAACTCAATTGCTGCAATATCAGGGAGTTTAGGATTTTAAAAGGTTAAATTAAGACAGCATATCTTGTCTATATCTGAGGGATAAAGGGATCTGTCCTGCCGAAATGCACCTAACTATAACCATCAACCACCTACACTGTTTTGTTCAGGTAGAGGAAACCCGAGCTGAGCAGACAACTCACCAGTGATCACCAGAGTCAGTCCAGTGGTGTGAACGCCGATGTAGCTCAACAGATACAGAAGCACAACAAACTGAAAGCAGAAGAAAGGGATTTTAGTTCAATCTTAAGTTGTAATGTGTACTTATGTTAATTGACTCAAATAAGAAATGTGAAGGTTTGACGTTGATCCCGCTGAGAATAGGTGGTGGATGTAATATACTAAGTAAAAGTAGAAGTACTGTCATCTAAAAGGTATTTATTAACAAGGGAAACTCCTGAATTGGAAATGTTATTTAAGTAAAACTATTAAAAGCAAAATGTACTTACTCATTGTACACACTGTTCTTATTTCAGTATATTATATTACTTTTTATTCACTAAATACACATTAGATCATTTTACCATTCTAGTTTGAGCCAGTTGAAGTCAATTTTATATACTTTTAGATGTATTAATAGTAAAAGTACTGCATCGTCACATTAACACATGTAAAAGAAACCAGTGACAATTTAATTAACAGTTATAGCAGCCAGTAACATAACACATTATCTCTATTTAAAATGTAATAGGCCAACAAGGTAATAATTCTCCAATATGATAATGAAGTGCTAAAAATATTGTGTAATATGTTTTGCCAATTACATATTAACTTAACATTATCAGCTGGTTATTATATTATTGGCCTGGTGAAGATTTCTTTTGCGAATGGGTTAGGGTTCGCTGATAATATTAGTTATTACCTTATGACAAGACAAAAATTAATTACAGTACCTAATTAGGAGGGCATATTTATTAAATTATCAGCTCCTATTACATTATCAACAGCTACAATAATCATAATTAAGTCAGTTTTAATTGTATAGTTAAAAATCACAAATCCCAGTTACATCTCAAAAGGCTTTACAGTTTGTACAATTATTACTATTACTAATAACATAGATAGTAGAATGTTATATACATACATATGTTAAATGAAAGTCAAATATTACAATTTTTTAGGTATTTAAATCTGACAGATGAAGGTAGTGGTGTTGAAAGTACTCTATGTCCCATAGAAATGAAGTGGAATAGAAGTAAGTAAAGTAAAGCAAGTAAAGTATCTCAAACATGTACAGTATTCTAGTAAATAATTACATTCCGTCACTGCCATGCAGATTTCAACTCGGTGTTACATTATTTTTCCTCTACAAACCAAAAATAACCAACATATAGGATGATGTCAAATAGTGGGAAGAGGCTCACAGCCACATGGTCTCACACAGCACTGTGACCGTGTCTTTTTAATTCCATCACCAGATGGTGCCAGAGGCAGACGTTTTTACACACACACAAACTTTGATGATTGATGGATTTCCAACATTCACCTTACACAGACCTTAATGGAGTCAACAATGCTCCCGATGAAAAGCAGACGTTTGATTTCCGTGAAGGCGAACGCGACCAGCAGCACCAGCTCCTCCACCAGCATCACGGTCTCCTTGTCCGTCAGAGAGCTGTCGTAGTCCAGGTAGGACCTGGGGACGGAGACACGCCCGTGAGGACAGCAGCAGCAGCACGTCCACCACAAAGCATGTAGACCAATGCTTTATGAACTTGAATGTCAAGGACCCTGAAACTACAAAAACTAGACCCTATCTGATAGGAATTTTGCTTTTAGATGTTGTTTAGGAACCTGAGACCAAAATTATAGAGAAATAAAACTGCCATGTTTAAAAAATAAAGAAATAAATAATGAATCAGTGCATATAGAAATATACCAGTAAATGTCCTCATTTATTTAATTTGACATTTAATTCATTTAAAAAAATTATTTGTGTATTATTTCCCCTTTTATTTAATTTTCCATTTTATATATTAAATTATTAATTTGAAAATAAATAAATTCATGTGAACAGAATACGAAAATAGCAGGAAATAAATACTACTAAATCCATTACATGTATTTATTTATTTATTTATTTAAAATAATGCAAGTCCTATATAATTCATCAGTGTGGAATGAGAGGAAAAATAACTTAGTCCCCCTTTTTTGTGGGACCCCCAGGCACTTCCTCAAGGACTGCAGAAACTGCGAAAACCCTTCAAGCATGTCTCAAGGAAAACTTAAAAAAATGATTACACTGCAAAAACTCAAATATTTTTGTTAATGTAACATTAAGCAGAATTTTCTCTACTATTCTACTAGCAGATAAACAGCTTGTTTCACCTTTTTTATATTTTTGAAATCAGAGAAATAAACTTGAAATAAACTAAATTATCTGCCAGTGCAATTAGATAATTCTACTAATATCGGACTAATTGTGTCACCTGTTAATATTTTATTTTTTTGCAGTGTGTAAACCACAGACATAGACAGTAACTTTATGAACAGCAGTGCAGCTGCATATGTTTCTACCATATATTAACTCATTGAGGACATAAATCTGAATGGGCACAGTGGGACTCACTGGAAGGGGTGCAGCCCCCTGGGGTTCCAGTGCATCAGCTCCAGCAGCTTGTAGTAGAGGCGGAAGAAGAAGGTGACGCTCATGACGCCCAGACACACGTGGGAGATGACGGTGATGGCGCTGAGCTGGAACAGGCTGACCAGGCCCACCACCAGCCCCGTGAACACCACCGCCGTCTTCTTCATCCTCCGCCAGTACACCAGGTCCACAACTGCAGGAGAATTACATGAGATGGACTTTTAACATGTAAGAGCTTGAGTGGCTAGAAACAGGAAGGAAGGAAGGAACGGAATAAGTGAGGAAATGATTGAGGAAGGTAGGAAGAAGGAAAGGTGGGGGAAAGAAGAGAGAAAAGAATTGAGGAAAGAAAAACAGAAAAAGGGTGGAGGAGGGGAGGAACAGTGTTTTTAGACATCATCAATACTTACAGTGGAGAAAAGTGATCTAAACTTTATGAACACACTGATGCCAGATGTAAATATAGTTACATATGGGACAATGCCAAACTGTGATGTGGTGTAACCCTAAAAGCTTGGTACCAGATAGTTTACCTCTCTAAAAAGGTTCTTATGGAATGAAAAACACATGCTATCAATGAGTTTTATATTCTAAATGGATTAAATATTTAAATTTGTCGTTCTTTTTTCGGTTATACCATTTGACATTTCATGTAAAAAATCAGAGAAAATATTGATTTTTGTAAAAAACATCACGAATACTTCCTAAAACTGTATTTTAAAAAGCTTTTCACTTTCTCTTCTTGTTATACTGTTACAGAATGTTATACTGTTCTGAGCTTCTTTTTTCATCGGTCTAAATTTAAATGAGGCTACACATGTTCATGGTGCATGTTCATAGTTTTATAAGCTACTGTGAAAAGCGACACCACTTTACTGTGATTCTCAGTGCTCGCTCCTCAAAACCATGCAGATCATCTTCTGTTTATTACAAACAAACCTGCTGCTGCCGGCGGAAATGTGACACACAACCCTCCCTCTGTGCCAGAGAAGACTTTGTAGGTGTAAATAATAGCAAATGCAAAAAAATCTTCATACAAGAAGGGACAAAATGACAGTAGGAAAGCTCAGTCCAGAAGGTAAAACACCAGAATAATCAATAATAACCAGAAAAATCGATTTTCTGCCACGTTTGCATAGATAACACTGACTCGCTAGTTACTCAAATCAATGAACTGGTAGCATTCTACCAGTCATACTGTGTGTTTCTCTGGGCCAGGAAACAAATATGTGTCTTAATGAACGCGCTGCTTTCAGTTACTGTACATTCACAATGATAAACTAGTCAATGCAGGTCACTGTACAGTATCAGATGTTCAACCACCAAAACACCAAATGAGCCTCCTAACCTAGTGTTAATCCTGGGGTCATTATTATCTGATTAAACTAACCCCCAGGCATCTTACACTGCAAGAACAGAATTCTTAACAGGTGCAGATACCTTGTTTTTTGTACAATTATTTGAATATTGAGTAGAATTATCTTATTCCACTGGCAGATATTTTATCTTATTTCAAGCTTGGGGTCAATTTGGTCTTGTTTTAAGAAGATGAGACTAAGATTTTCTTAAAAAAAAAAAGATGAAATCAAGAAAAAATTGAAATAAGCTATATCATCTGCTAGTGGAATGAGATAATTCTACTCAATATTCAAATAATTGTACCTAAAACACGGTATTTTCACCTGTTAAGAATTCTGTTTTTGCAGTGTGCATTTAATCATGTAAACACAAACACACACAACTTTTTTTTTCCCTTTTTTTTGCATTGACACTTCTTAATTACCAGGTTTACTGACAAATCTATATTTATTTTTGTTCCAGCTTTAATTTTTTTTTTTTTAAATATGGGCAGGACAGAAACACCTATACTCATGTTCTTGTTTGTCCACCTCAACGCTCGGCATAACCAGAACCTAATAAAATGACTGTTTTTCATATAGCCCCAAGAAAAATAAAAAAAAACACTTATCAGTCCACCTTTCTGATGAGATCATTCCTTTAAGGAATCAATCAGCAACAGGGTCTCATTTAGCTGAGCCCCATTCTGTCCATCTGCCCACCAAATGAAAGACATGCTGGACTCCACATTGGACTCTCTGTAATCACATCTGCCCAGAGCACAGGGAGGAGAATAAATCAATTCTCCCTCGCTCCTGCCCTGCAGACAGCGTATAAATCCCCTGCCTGCTCCCAGTCGCTTTACTCTGTTGGTTTCCTTACGTTTGCTGGCCATTTCGGCGGCGGTGCTGCTTGCTCTTCCTCTCTGTCCTGTGCTTGTTGGCTTTCACTCCAGGCTTTTTTTGGCCACCCCAGCTCCGTCAGCAATATATGGCCTGGCTGGCCTAATTTTATCCTGTATTGGATACCCCCTGTTTAAATTCACACACACTCTCTCTCTCTCTCTCTCTCGCTCTCTCTTTCACACAGACACACACACACTCACACAAATTGGGAACTTGAGACATCAGCATACATGTCCGTCAGCTTTCAGAGACTCTCATGGTTTCCTCTGCCAGTTGTTGGCCGACCTGCACCTAGAGGCCTTCACAGCCTGCACGGGTAGCGAGGGACAGCGTTTGATGTGAAGTTCACTACCCAATCAGGATTAGGAAGAACAGCAGGTGGCTACACTTGCTCCTCCAGCTGTGTGTGCAGCAACCATAAAAAAATTAATGAATTTATAATAGAGTATAGTGCATTCTTTAATAGAAAAAGCAATTCTGCAAAAACTGACATTTTAACAGTTGAAGATAATTATTCTTATTCTAATGGCAGATTACTTATTTAAAAAAAAAATTCTTTCTTTTTTGGGGTCAATTTGGTCTTGTTTTAAAACATTTTCTCACCTACATTGCAAAACCTGGAACCACACACACCTCTAACAGCATAAGTCAGCACTTTAGTTGCATTTTTGTTTGTAATAAAATCAAAATGTTATAAATACTGTCCCCCTGTTTTAAAACACGGAAATGCACAAAACCATTGTTGAGAATCTGTGCCTTAAAACGAGCCGTTTAAGTTGTGACGTCACAAATACTCACCCAAATACTACCCTGCTAAAAAATTAATAAGACAGACAGAAGACAACCTGTTCTTTCTAGAGCTCCAGAAAAGAAGATGTGACACTCTATTGAGATGATTGACAAATACATCTTGTTGTCATGCAACAAAGAGGAAAAAAAATAATTTTCTATAGAATGCTCTGGGGTATTTGGAGCAAACACACACTCAGATGTTTCTTTTTCTACTGGCTAGAGCTGTTGCACCCCCTCATGACTAGTGTCTTATCTGACTTCTCCTGCTTTGTCACAGTAGCATGACGCCATTCAGCATCGGCCCCTAAATCAAATTATGTGGAGAATTACAAAGAGTCACCCTGGCTGACCGCGCAGATCCGAGCAGTTTGTTAGGGGGAACGGAGCCAAACAAACTGCTGCTAAATCATGTTGCGGTGGCTCATAATAAAGCGAAAACCAGGATCACATTTCTGAGTCATGTAGCCCATTTATATCAGAACAAGGCGCAGAAAACAGAAAATAAATGTCATCCAGTGTCTTTAACAAGCATTTTTTTCACCTTGTGGACACAAAAACAGTCCAACCAGAAAATCCTAGTGAGTGAGTAGCTCTGATTTTAGGTTCTCATCATGAAAATAAGCCTCTTTTCTGCTGTCCACTGTCTCCATGCCTCCTCCTGCCTCAGTCACACACTGTGTGCTAAATGGCCGACTGTCCTGTAATCCACAGCTATGCAAGCTCATAATCCAGACCGATCAAAGGTTGAGATTACCAGAGAGGGTGGGAGGGTCGGGAGCCACAGACAGGACAACAGAGAGAGAGCGTCGGTGCAAGCGAGGCGCGGATTGGTGCACATAAATAGCCGGCCAATCACGGCGGAGGAAGGGAAAATAACAAGGCAAGGGGAGAGCTGGTGGAAGAGGGAAGAGCTATGAAAAAGCGAGGGAGAAGGTGAAATCATAGCAGCACAGAGAGAGGAGCTACCAAACGAGGAGGAGAGGAAGGATGAGTGGAGGACAGCCCGCCGTTCACTGAGGTCTCCGGAGAGGGAGAAGGAGATGAGCGGGGAGAGGAGGGCGAGCAGAGAACATCCATCAGCTCAGGCAGACATGCACTGAGCCCTGAAGCAGCAGGGCTACGCAGACACTGCACAGGCCCAGCACCAGGCCCAGATCAGCCCTCAGGAGCACACGCACGGGAAGGGACAAAAGGAGATTCCCACGCATCAGCCGTGCACGAGCAGGATGAGGACGGCCAGGAAGGGCAGCGTGGAGATGCCCGCCTTCGTGCGGCAGCTGGTGAAGGAGACCGAGAAGAGGGTCAGCTCTTTCTTCAAAGGGAGCCGCGGAGGAGCGGCGGAGGGGGAGCCGCCGGGGGAGGAGGAGAAGGAGGAGGTGGCCCCCAGCCCCTACCTGGACCGTCCCGTCCTGGACAAGCTCACGGAGGAGGGCTGTGCCCGCTGGGGTCCCTCCTACGCCCTGGGGAGCATGCAGGGCTGGAGAGCCAACATGGAGGACTTCCACAACTGTGTCCCACAACTGGGAGGAGAGCTGGCCGACTGGAGCTTCTTCGCCGTGTTCGACGGCCACGCTGGCAGCACGGTGGCAGAGTACTGCTCCCAGCACCTCCTGGGCCACATGCTGGCCACAGGTGAAAAATATAGTTACAAAATGGATGATTGATGTGATTGTACTGAATGCTGATGTAGTCAAAGAGGCTGGATTCTTTAACAAGAGAATACACAGAGGAAAGGCTGTTTTCACAATGGCTGATGTACTGAAGGAGAGACTTTCTCCCTGTTGTCAGACATTGTCAGTCATTTTTCACTGTACTCTGCAAATACAGAATTTGTTCCAGAGGCATGCACGGGTAGAGAGGGTTGCCAATTTAATAAAAAAAGTGCTCTTGGAAGCCAAAATGCATGCTAAAGTGCCCTCTAGGAGCCAGAATATGTGCCAAAGTGCTCTCTAGGACCAAAAATGTGTGCTAAAGTGCCCTCTAATATCCAAAACTTGTGCTAAAGTGCCTTCTAGGAGCTAATATGTTGGCCATATGCCCTCTAGGAGTTAAATTGTGTGCTAAACTGCCTCCCAGGATCCAAGATGCATGCTAAAGTGCCCACTTGGAAGTTAGAAAAGTGTGTTAAAGTGCCCTCTAGGGAACCAAAACAAGTGCTAATCTATTTATCCACTGCTCTGTTCAGCATGGTGATGTGTTTTTAAGGCAATGCTTGAATGCCTAAAGTATTCGATCCTTGTATGTTTGTGCACACAGGAGAAATGGGCCCCGAGGACGACCCTGAAAAGGTCAAACGAGCCATCATAGAGGGCTTCCTGCAGACGGACAAGCACCTGCTGTCTGTGGCTCGCCGTGAAGGCTGGGAGAGGGGCGGCACCACCGTGGTGGCCACGCTCATCTCGCCTTACTACATCTACTTTGCCAACTGTGGCGACTCCAGGGCCATGCTGTGCCGCTCTGGCCAAGTCTGCTTCTCCACCGAGGACCATAAACCGTACTGCCCTCTGGAGAAGGAGCGCATCGAGAGCGCCGGGGGGACCGTGTCCATCCAAAGGATCAACGGCTCCCTGGCAGTCTCCCGAGCCCTCGGGGACTTTAGCTACAAAGGGGCAGAGAACAGGACCCCCAGCCAGCAGATGGTCTCGCCAGAGCCAGAGGTGTTTGTGGTGGAGCGCTCGCCGGCAGACGAGTTCCTGGTGCTGGCCTGCGACGGTGTGTGGGACACCATCAGCAACGAGGAGCTGTGCGCCTTCATCCACAACCGGCTGCATGTCTGCAACGACCTGAGGGATGTCTGCACCCAAGTCATTGACCTCTGTCTCTATAAGGTCAGAACATGAAACACCATGGAATTATTAGTTTGGGCTGGTGACATCAGCACCGGGATAGAGAATTCCTAATGCCACTTATGTAACTCTCTGGTCTGTAGTCTTACTGATTACATATTTTAAAGTCTAGTGCCTGAATGTAAAAATGTATTGTTTTCCAGAAAGCCACAATCTATTACCCTTTCTGGATTCTTGACAGAACAAAAGTCAGAAAATGAATAACACTATTAATGAAATAAATAATAACGAAATAACCCTCTCTGGGTTCTTCACAGAAAAAAGCCAGGAAATAAATAACATTATTAATGAAATAAATAATAATCAAAAAGGTCATTACTGTATTTAACGCACACATAAGGCGCACCTAAACATAGGCCGTGGGTTTTATATATAGATGCATAAATAGATATATGCAAAAATAGAGCGGGAGAAAAACTGAGTTTCATTGTGCTTCATTTAAGTATTGATTACAAAGTACTAACATTTTTTAATCATTGCGGGCATGGTAGAAAACATGGTTAAAACAAGCACACAAGTGTCATCAATCAAACCATGAAAGTCCTCATCGTCTGTTTCTGATTCCAACAGCAGCTAAATCTCCAAACAGAGCTGCAGGTCCGTGCGGTTGCCTTTACATTTTCACTTTTTCTGCTAGCTTTACTGCTTTTAATTGAAAAAAGCTGATCCCGTAACCCATCCCGTTCTTTTATTTACAGTCCACAAAAATATAAGACTTTATGTGCGCCTTATAGTCATGATAATACGGTTTATGAAAAGTTAAATATTGCATCAATTGACCCAGGATAAATTCATGACCGACCTCTAGATGGAGAAGGACAAAAACAACATACAGAAGTACAGATTTCAGAACCTCTAAAATACACATGAGGATAAACCTCTAGTGGAAAGAGATAAACGTCTCATAGAGGAAAACATTTCAGAAGCTTCAAGTTTCACATTTAGAGTTAAAGATTGTTCATAAAATGAGACAAGATGAGTTCACCACTGACCTCCAGGAAATGCCTTAAAAAACAAAGGATTTCAAAAGCTTCAATTTTTACATGAAGAGTTAAAGTTTGCTCTATAAATCAAGCCACAAAATTATTTACCAGTGACCTCCAAGATGGAGAGAAACACAAACGTGTGAAGCTTACAGTTTTATATGAAAAGTTCAAGATTGCTCTATAAATGAGCCACGGATTTTTCCCCATTGACCTCCAGACGGAGAGACACACATATAAAAATGTAACTTCCGAAGCCTTGTCACATTCATTGTTTCGATATGTGTATTTCTTTGTTGCTCTACAACAGCTTTTCTGTATTTTTCTGTTTTTGCCCATTATCTGAAGGTGATTATTTCCCCGAAAGGGGACGTGGCAGTTTTACTTGGCCTTGATGGTACTATACTCTGATTCATGGTGTCAGTCAGTCAGGGGCAGCTTTCATAGACATTTTTCACTTTTGTATGAATAATAGTGATAAATAACATTACTATGAAAATGTGTAATGCATTTAAAATATGAAAGCCTCCAGTGCACACTAGCTTAATATTTCTTACATCTATCTATCTATCTATCTATCTATCTATCTATCTATCTATCTATCTATCTATCTATCTATCTATCTATCTATCTATCTATCTATCTATCTATCTATCTATCGCCATTTTTGTACGAGATTTTGGCGCAATGTATTCCGGATGGAGAGGTTCTAGTGGTGATGTCATCGTTAGAGTGGAGAAGTACCAAAAATTCCTCTTAAAAAAAAATGTCTAACTCGCGCCATGGCCTGAGTTTTTACCTCACATTAACATTACATTAATGTTTACAGATACTATAATCGATATCATAATTGCCACAGAAACAACACAGCTTGGTGGCTGAGCTGATTTCTCCAAGAGGCTGAAAGCTGATTGGCTGCTGTTTTTTCCTTAATAACTTTGGATCTAAAGGCTTGACACATACCAAACTTGGCAGCAATGATCAGAGGGAATCGAGGATCCCACCTGTAATGTCAGATTGCTGTATTAGCCCACAGAACAGAGTCTCGACGCCCAACGGCCCAGCCCGAACTGCCACAATTGCCGCGGGAATTGTCTAGTTATTATATTATTATTGCTCTGAGTCAGCTAATAGAATAATAGTAGTAGAGAAATACAATATAATAAATAAAAAGTCCGGGTACAAGTAACAAACATAAAAAATAAACACACACCTATATTAAGCAAGTAATCAAGTATTGCAAAGATGATGATTTTGAGTACTGCACATAGCACTTTTTAGTTTTATGCAGTCGTGTCTTTACAATCAGTTAAAAGGGTTTTAATTTTAACTACAGAGCAACATGCAAAACACTATCTTAGTTTAAAACCAAGTTACGTCATTTTAAATGGGCTGTGGAGTTGATGTAATAACATAATCCCGTCAACTTTGACTGCGTTCAGTTAGTGTGGCCAGATTTGAAGTCCACCCAAATGTGGAAAAAATGCACTTTAATAAAGAGTAACATGTACACTCTCTATTTAATTAATATAACACAATTCAATCAGTCATAACGAATCTCATTTGTGCTCTGAAATAACTCAGCCCTTCTCACACCTAACTGTTCTATCTAACAGCTTTGATCAGACAGCTGCTATATTCATTAGGATGATAAATTATATGAAATGTGTTTTACATACATACATATTTCATACTTTATGGTTTCAGTATTGCTGTAATGGGCTGGATTATTTCTTCAAGGAGCCATATTAAAATAAAAAACACATTTTTAGTGTTTATGTGTAAATATTTAGGTTTATGTGTTCCTGTTAACACAAAAAATGTGAAATAAGACCATCAATTCGTTCTGTTGTTGCCTGGCCTCCTGAAATCTGGATAACACAAGCCATTTAGAAATGGCTCCTGTTGTGACATCACAACAGGATTCAAAGTTAATAGGATCCATGTAGCTGCCCCCTCTTCAGAGTACTTGTACTTCTGTTTCTCTGTATATTTCTGACAGACCAATCATGATACACTGGGTGTTTTGGTTTAGGAGGGGGGAAACAGGGTTTCTCAGAGTGAATGTGTAAGAAGGCAGACTGCATTGCTGCTAAAGCTCCATCAATAATTGGAATGATTTTCACTGTAAAGGCATTCTGATTTATAGAAATAAACCATGAAAATGTAAATATTCAACTGGGAAAATGCCTATTATGTATAATAGGGCCCCTATAAATGTTGGAAAGTTGTTTAACACATAGTTTCTTGTTTAGCAGATAAAGAGTAATATTTTTAGTCCTTGAGGCTAAGGTTCCTTTTCCTTTGGATGTTCTACTTTCTTCACCAAGTAGCCATTAACTTTGCTGTTTAAAGCTGGGATAGTAGTGTTCAATAAATTTAAAAGCTTTTCTACAGCTTGCAGCTACAGAGGAAAAGTTACTGCAAAACTGAAATATTAAAAGGCCTTGTCCTGTTTTTGGTCAGTTATTCCAATAATGAGTAGATTATCTTATTAAACTGGCAGATAATATTTCTTATTTCAGTTCAAGTTATCAAGATTTTGGTTAATTTGGTCTTGAGTTAAGAAAACAAAGGTAACATTTTCTAAAAAAAATGTTCTTATTGTTCTTAAAAATGTTCAGTTTTGGAATAAGATTATTGCACTCAATATTTAACTAATTGTACGAAAAACACAATATTTTCACCTATTTACCTGTCACCTATTTTCTAGATTTTAGTTTTTGCAATGAACAACATGAGACCAGTGAGTGAGAACATCCCCCAAAAAAGTTGCTTAAAACAATTATTTAATAACTGTTACTTAGGGAATAACGTCTATGGCCTTAACTCCAATGGAAAAGCAGCAATGACTTTTTTACTAGAGCTTTGGCTCAGTCTCATTCAGAATGTGGCTGCTGTACTTGGTTCATTTGTCCGACATGCCGCCTTGAAATAAACTGCACAGTTGCCAGAACAGGTTAGAAGGGAATATTGTGGGTTCCTATGCAGGTTCTTTCCATTTGTGGGTGTCGGACAGTCGAAGGATGTACGATAACATAGAAAGCTGCACATATGAGGAATTATTTCAGAGTATTGAGAGAGAATAATTGTTTCAGCCAAGCTCCGCTTTATTTATTGAAGGACATTTCTTTGTAGCTTGTCAAGCAGCTCATCAGCAGAAACTGACGTTAGTGAAATGTGTTGAACAAATTGCCCCATTAACTTATTCCTTAAAAGTATTAAGAGATCACAGACCTTAAAGGTAATGGTGTTAATAAAGGTGTTAAATTAAATAGTCTCACTTGTGTTCCCATAGCAAAGAAACACATAAGGGAAAAACATGGCACCAGTGCCCACAGGCTAAAAGCTGAACTGCACTGTTTGGCCGTTGTGTCCATCGCATCACTCCGTTATGTAAGAGTGCTGCAGCTTGAAGATGCACAATGACCTCACATAAGTCACAGCTTCTGCACACTCCATTTACGTCTTGCCGCTCTGCTGCATCTGTATGACACTGGCATATAATCCTTGGGGCGAACATGATCTATTCGTAACGCTGTTTGCCCAGGATGACGTAACGTTTTCATATGGTGACATCTGTAAGGTTAGCCCCCATCACTCACCCCTGTTGATGCCTCTCCGCTCCGCAGGGCAGCTTGGACAACATCAGCATCATCCTGCTGTGTTTCCCTGGAGCCCCCCAGCTGTCATCAGAGGCTCTGCACCAGGAGGCCGCGCTGGAGGACCTGCTGGAGTCCAAGGTGGCAGGTGAGTGGCAGGAGAGAGGCTGAAGGCAGCAAACTGTCACTGTGGTGTATTGTCTACTCCTGTCTTGTACGGTGAGGTGCCAAGTTTGATCTTTGATCTTGTGAAAGCTGATGTCCTGTTGAATCCGAAACCAAGATCAAAGATCAAGATCACATAGTTTAATCCTAAAATCTGGATGTTTTTCTGCTTTTTTGTGGTTTATGATTTGCAGTTGTAGCATATTGAGCTTTCTGTCCTGAATTATAACAGACCTTTCAAAGATTGATGGTTCCATCACAGTACTCTCTTACTGATTCAATATTATTCTCATTGTCGACAAATCCAATAAAAAGAAACAAAGACAAAATAATTACTGCAAATAACAAGTATTGTATCAGTGGTTAATGTAGTTTAATATTCTGTGCCATAGTGTTCTATAACTTTCTAAAACTATTCAGTTAGTGACAGTGGAATATTCTTTTATTACAATAAGACATTGTCACTCTAGTGTATTTTAAATCAAAACCATGCAAAACTCCCTGGTGTCCTACTGTATATAGTCGCTCACAGAAAATGCATATTGATCTGCCAGGGAAAATAGTCTCCAACTAGAAAGGCACTCATCCACCAAGCATATTGTGACTTCCGCCTACCATAGTTGTCCTTTACTCAGATTTAACCCCGATGAGGCCCCAAACGATGGCGCCTGTTTCAAGGTCCTTTTTATGGCAACGTTACAAAACAACACAATTTTGAAACTGATCTAGAATCCTGGATTTCTTCCAGATGATTACCAAAATTTAATAATCTCCCCATTGTACAATCAGACGGCTAAACAGCGGCTAAAACATAACCTCCTTGAAGGAGATTACAAGGAAGGTTTGAGGAAGTTAAGATGAAAACTACAATTTTCAGCTGTGAAGGGAGATCACATACTAACATTAGTAACATTAAAAAAGCAGATGTGTAACCCATTATTAAACATGTGAGGAACAAATGGGCAGGTGGGCACTGTTGACATTGAGATAATGACAGTTTTCTTCTTTACGCTGCATGTAACTTCAAGAACTGTCAAAATGTGCTTGTGTGCTGTTCCTTTACATTGGTTTTTGATATTTGACAGAGATTTACGATGAGCTGTGCGCCAGAGGTGAGGAGCCTGACCTCCTGTCCGTCCTCACCATCCTGGCTTCCACCGTCATCCCTGGACTCCCACCAGGTGGAGGCATACAGAGCAAGTAAGAGACGTAATTTGTGTTTTGGTCTATATGTTTGCGGGTGTGACTGCAACTGCAAAATTACACCATGTTACGTCTGTGTTTTACAGAAGGAACTGCATTATTTCTGCTTACTATCAGCAAAGAGAGTCACACAAGCCGACGGTACCCAACGTAAGTATAAAGTCATTGCCTGTCCCATTCTATCTGTTACAGAACCCCTTTAAACACTGGTTGCAGGTTTATATTTGGATGAATAACTGCAGTTTCTAAATAAACGCTGAGTTCATTAAAAAAATGAAAAATTCAACATGAAATTAAAACTTCCTGTGGTAAAATATGCAGGGGAAAACTCTGAAGAAGCAGCTGCAAGACATTTACCTACAGTACTGTAAACTGACATGAAAAATGTAAGTTATACGGTAGTTATACTGGTTTAATAAAAGAAATTAAGTCAATTACCATATGTTTTCCAGGTCGTCTGAGAAAAACTTTTGTCAGGAAGGATTTAATCTGCTGTCTCAAATAGTCACCTGGTCCCAAATAAAGGCCTGATCTGTTAAGTGGTTGAAATAAAATAAACAACCCGGCTAGTATGTGGTGATTCGTTTCGGCCAGTCAGTTTGCACAGTATTTTCATCATTATTTCCTCTTTTAACTGTGTATCCAGGGACTGGGAGGCTCCTAAAAAGCCAGAAGCTGGATTTTGCCACAAAGGATCCATGGACAACATGGGACTGCAATTAATGTCAATATTAAGAAAAAAACAAGTTTTCTTTGTGTGTGCAGTTTGACTTAAAGTGAGATTATGAACAGACAGGGGTGTTTGTCTACGTCGTGTTAGCAAACAGCATCTTGTCGGAAACAAATACAATGCAAAAACAGGTATATATAAAGTCTGACACATTTTATATTTATACAAGGACATTTTGTAAAACTTACTCAGTGACACTGACCCAGCAACAAACCTCTGCCTCATATTCAGTGAAGACACAGACGATCAAATGAGAGCCTGTAAAATGGAGCATCACCCGACTGTAAAACAGTACATTTTCATCAGATATAGTAAAGTAACGTGAGTATATGTAAGCTCGTGTCTTAAAGGTGATGTTATAAGTATAGAAATTATAAAAATAATGAAAGTTTCAGAGCCTTTCCTCAATGGGAGGGGAAAGTATAAAACATTGTCAATGCTAGGCAAAAGCTAGCGTGCAGCTAATGTATAACCATTTAGTTTCAACAGGAACATGCTAACAGTGCTGTTTGTGAAGCTGAAGGGAATGCACAAATGTATTTTCCCCCTTATGGTTGACAGGCAATTAAGCATTAGTTAAGTATTGAAATTGACTAATTAAACCTAAACTCATACGTACACTTGGACAAGAAAAAAATAAATGCCACGCATCGTCAAAATCTTTCTGAAGAGGTGTTTACTTAGACATTTTTTCTTCGAGGCTTAAACATGTAGAATCAGATCTACTTGGCTGAGTTTGCAAATTTGTTACAAAATTCTCTTGCAGTATAACGAGAAGAGCTTTAGGCCTATAGCATGTCGAGGTTTGATCATTACCTAAAAACTGAATCAGTTTTGGAAAACACGTCTTTAAAAGTATCCAAATATTCCCTATAACCTATATTAATCTATTTTATGAGAATAGATTCAATGTGTGCACTTTTTTGTCCATCCTTTCTATATATGAAACAGATTTCTAAATCCATCCATCAGTACAGTGCATGTGAAATATGGGATATGGATACGTACTGTGCTGCCTTATTTATCTATTATATATATATTTGATAAAACAAACAAGCATCAAAGCAGGTTAAGTTTCAGGATGGTTCATTTTAGCAGCCAAATGCTGCACTGTTGTAATATTTAGTAAGTAATCTGTGTATAGACATTACATGTTAAGAGTTATGATTGTTTTAAAACTAAATAAAGAATATTTGACTGACCGCTTGCAGTGTTTTTTTTTACCCCCCTATAACTGAATGAATGATTCCTCTCAGTTCTTTTACATTAGTATCATTGAAGCCAATGGTACTAACCATTGAAGCCAATGGAACGAATGTACTACTGACTACTAGAGGGGAAAATGTTGATTTGTCCACTGCAAGATCTTTAAAGAGAAAGCTTTTCTCCTCACATTCTTCATCCAAATCGCTGTTGAATGTCAGCCAAATGGATGATAGTGAACGAAATGACACGGAACCGATTCAAATGGGTTTTCTTGCATAGTGAAGGCTCTCTCTCCTCCAGCTAGCTATGGAGAGCCTGGATCGTGCTCGCCGCTGTCTGCACAGCACTTGTTGACATGAGGACGTCCTCTACCGGCCGCGTCTGATTAGACGTGCTCTATTCAAAACCCCGGATCTCAGCCGAGGTTTGTCGGCCATGATTACCGTGCATTTCAACGACGCGCGTTGATGAAACAAGATGGGCGAGCCCATTTGCAAGCAATTGACAAATTAAAATGTTTCTTTTTCAGTGCTTGTGAGCCCCTGTAGTGTGTTTGAGGAGCTCCTTTCCGAACACAAATCACATGTTTTATATATGCAGCGAGTTATCTGAGAGGAGACTGAAGATATTGTGTTCATGTGTGCATGTTCACTAATATTGACGACCATCTCACAGCAGCTCAGAGGGACATGTTCGGCACTCTTAAATCAGCGGTCACCTTTAAGTGTTTCTCCGCCGCTTCTTCCATCTGATTGCGTTTGTATGAGCCAATCACTTCAGGACATCAGACTCCTCTTCACAGAAATGTTGATTTCCTTAACCCATAAGAACCCGGCCCCCATTTCTTCTTAAAAAAATATGGGGAATATAAAAAAGACCAAACAGACCACATGGAACACATTTCTGAAACTTTTTGTTGAAATACTGACTCCCAGGAACTTCTTTTGTATCAATCTATTTAAGATCTGTGATCAGAACATGTTAAATGTAATACAGGACATGTTATTAAACCATTAACATTGTTAAATTGGTTGAAAGTTACCTTTAGTAACAACAATCAAGCTGATATTATTCAGCCCTCTGACACCTGTCACACTGTCACATGACCACACCAGCTTGTTCAGTATGTGTCACTTTATCAGTTTAAGGAGAAAGCTGGATGTGGAATATTCCAGAACATTTAAAAGGTGGTGACACCAGTGGTGTTGTGTGGGGTAAATTATAGACATCTTTTTGTGCTCTGTGTTCTCAGGGCTAAATGCAAACAATTATTTGATGCCGGACGTATTCTCTGCATAGACTCCAGCGCCACTGCTTAGAGATGCACTGAGCAGATGTGTAGCAGCCAATTACAAAATAACAGCTGATGATCTAAATACAGCCAATAATGTAATATGTAATATTCTAGTATCTATATTCTTAGTTAGTAATAGTAATTTAATTGTAATTGTACAATTGAGGTGAATCTGTGATTTGTAATTTTGGGATATACAATTAAAATTGACTTGACTTGACTTCTGTAGCAGCAGAAATAACAGCTGATAACCTAATAAATTGTCCCACTTTAAAATGTAATAGGCCAATAAGGTAGTAGTTGGCTAATGATGTAATAAAGATGACATCATTAGCTAATGATGTTATTCCCCAATAATATAATAACTTATGACATTAAAAGCTCAGCATTTTTCTTACATTGTTGAGCAGTTATTACGTTATTGGCCATTATTACATTATCAGCTGCTACAAGATGGTTATCTGAGGGGATTTATTATTATCGTGAGAATTTCTTTCATAAAGAGAGGATACATTATTTTCTCAAACTTACGCAATAAGGACATAGGTTGGATTAATGATCTGATATAAACGGTCCAAAGCATACGAGAAGAACATCTTGGTGTGTTATACGATGTGGTGCTACCTATCCACGCTGGTTTCCTGTAGGCGATTGTTCATGATGGCCAAGGCACCCACGCCGCCAGAGAATCCGTTCTGATGGCCGTGGCTCTGGCGTGGGCCCTGATGAGCTGTTTCGCTCAACTGCTTCTGCAGCAGTGCCAGAGACACCTTGTTTGACACCATGAACTCGTTGACCGAGATCATCTCCCCTGATAGCCGACGGCCTACGTAAACCCCGTCGGCCGCCACGTCTGCCTCGCTATCACATACCGTCTCTACCGAGCCGTCGGTGTAGCGGTGTCCCGTAGGGCAGTGGGGGAAGACGGGCTGTACGGTGTTGCGCTTTAAGCGTTTGTGCCTGAGGTGAGCAGGAGGACGCCGCTGGCTGCGTTTCTTGTGATGGAGGCAGGGGCAGCAGAGCCACCAGCAGCCGGAGGTGGAGCAGGAGCAGTGCCGGTGCTGCCCGGCACACACCAGCTTACCCAGGATCCAGTTGAGAGTTTGCTTGATGATAATAGAAATAACATTGAAAAGGGAGTAAATGCAACAGACCCCCATCAGGATGAAGAGGCAGTTCCCGAGCCGGTAGGCCTGCTCGGACTCGTACTGCTGCCTCTGACTGCTCACCAGGTCCCCGAAGCCAATGGTGCTGAAGGCCACGAAGCAGAAGTACAGGGAGTCCACGTAGCTCCAGTTCTCCATGGAGCTGTACAGAGTGGAAGCGCTGCATGCAATCACAATCGAAGCCACCCCCAGGATCAGCATCACGTAATACACCGAAGGCTTCCAGCCTTCTAAGCTGTCCTCTTCTTCGGAATGCTCCTCCCTGCTGGACACAACCCCGACCCCGGCGCACCGCAGCCGGCGCTCATGGCACCAGCGCATGATGTATGCCAACATCGTGATGATCCGCTCAAGGAAGAGGTTGAAGAAGAGGATGGTGGCAGCACAGCCAATGAGGCCGTAGAAGATCAGGAATATTTTCCCAGCTATGGTCGCTGGTGTGGTCATGCCAAAGCCTCGAAGAGAAAAAAAACACTGTTTAACCCCCTTTTTCAGTCTTATTTGGAAAAATGGTATGCCCAAGTTGAAGGTAGCACAGTTACAAATGTCAAATATACAAATCAAAATCACATTTTTATGGTCTCGTAATGGGAAATTAGATCACACTGTTGACCATCAAATCAAATGACCATGGGGTCACTTCAAATCTTGCATGCATGGGGTCAATGGAAAACACCTTTTGAGACCATAATTGCTGCATTATCTGCACATGGAAACCATTAACTGAAGTATTGTTATAGTATTGCTATAAATGACCCCTTGCTACTCCCCTGTACCGCTCATGGTACAGTGTGTGTCTTCGGTCAGGTTAAAGGTCATGAATGACATGCAGTACAGTTTTGGAATCACACAAGGAACATCTGAGAACTTCTGAGTCTGCCAAACTTACCAATAGTGGAGACCACCGTGCCCACAAAGTAGAAAGCTCCAGAGAAGTCCCACCGTGGCCTCAACGCATCAACCCTGATCCCGGCCCCGTTCGCCTCCTCGTACTGGCGCAGCAGCGTGTGTAGGGCGCCCAGGTTGACCCGGTACCGCTGGGTGAAGTTGTCCAGCTGCTGCTTCCAGACGCGGCGGGCACGTAGCTCGAAGGGGTGCTCCAGGGCTGAGAAGATGGCCGCGCCGCAAAGCAGGTAGAGCAGGATGAGCCCGGCCAGCAGGCAGAAACGGGCGTTGTCTTCGTTCATGGGTGCCCTGGGGCAGCAGCAGCCCGCAGCCGCCCTCCTCTGAGCCATGACCACAGCAGCAGCGCAGATACACCACTGCAACAGCATGCGCCGTCTCTGCCGGTGCCGCCGAGTCACACAATCACCGGACGCGTTGCGTGCATCACCTGCCACACAACATACATGCACAGGCCAGTTGAAACACATCTAGTTTGCATACACAGCGACGCACTTGAAAAAGCAGGGAGGAGGTTACTGAGGGCTGCTATGATCATTCAGGAGAAAATTACATGTTTTAGTTTGCATAATTTTATAGGATATACATGCATAACTTATTTTAAAACACAAAAATCTGGTGTTTTAAAATTTGTTATGCATGTATAAATGCTATATTATAATGAAGGTTATAATATAGGTTAAATACTATATTATAACAGTTAAATACTATATTATAACAAAGTTAATAATGAGTAAATAATGTCAATTAAAAAAAATGTTTATTCAGTAGCTGTTTATGATATGTAATGCACACACATATCATAGAGCCAAAGTTTAAGGGGAAAAAAAAAAATACGCATAGTACCTGATCTGGTTCCCTGAGCGCTGCTGGTCTGCTGTCTTCCTATAGGGATTTGCTGAACAATGACCAGCGAGAGGAAGCCCCCTTTTTTGGTGCAAACTGGCTTGTAATATTTCATCTGTCACACACTGACATCACCAACCCCCTGCCCACCCCCCTCTGTCTTTGAGCACACGCCGATTGGTGCTGTCATCTCCTCATTTTAAAAGCACTACTCCTCTCGTTCAAGCCTTCATCACACCTCACTTGTCTTCTGCTTGAACAGAAAAAAAAACATGAAAGACAAAAGGTTTTCTTTAAATAACTTGTCCTTTAACCACCATTTCAAGTCCTGATTGAAGTCAATCTGGACTCCTCTATGCAGCAGAAGCACATTTTTTTTAGCCGTGTTAAAAATATTAAAGAGGCACCATGTACCGGGGGCTTGGCATTTTAACAGAACAAAGTTGAGTGGGTACTCAGAGCTGTGAAATTGGGCTTTAACGGACAGACTGTGACGTGCAGATTTCAGACCCTCTGAGAGCAATGGCGTGCAGGGAGGAGGGAGGACGGCTAAAGAGCTTTCTAGGAGAAAAAGATGTGCTAAAGTGCCTTTTTGCAAGCCAAACACATGCTTAAGTGCCGTTGTGTAGCCAAATTGCATGCTAAAACATCCTCTAACATCCTCCATCCCCAAACCAGACTATATGTACCTTTTTTTTCTCTTTTTGCCCCTGTATTTCCAAGAATCTGTGCACACCACTGCCTGAGAGCTTTTTTTGTTGTTGTTTCTGCAGACTGTGTGGGAGGATTTGTTGAGCATGACTCCCGGTTTCCTTTAATCTTGTGTGGTGCAGCAGGTGAGGGCAGAGGTTCTGATGGCTGGATGACCACAGAAGACAGGTGTGGAACACAGACACCACATCTGCCTTCATCTCCAGTCCAGTGTTAATGTTCTGACGTGTGTGATTCTGACTCCAGTATAGTTTAACATTACTGAATGACTATAAATGTAAGCAAAAGCACTCGTATGATTTCGAAAAATTTGTTTATTCAGTTTTTAAATCATGAGTTAAATTTTGTGCTTTATTTAACAAACCAAAAAAGTAAATAACCGTGTATTTTTGTCACAAAATATTAAAAAATTCAGTAAACCCCGGATCTAAATATGACATTGGTACAAAATTAACAATGTACTGTCTCACTTTTCCCCTTTGCATGTTTTCAATCTTTCAACATGCAATTTATTTATTGTCTGTATATGCAATGATCTAATATTGTTAGATTACAGGAAACTAATCCTAATACTGGTCTGCAATATAACATTTTTACAGCGGAATTGCACCACCAATGCATGAATGGTGAAATTATTTAACAATCTGAGGTTATTCTGTATGTAGTCTTACAGACTCTTCTCATTTCTAAACATCAGAATATCTATGCAATTAAACCTTAGTTTAAAATGTAATACTGCTGATAAAATGATAATAAAATAATAAACAGCAGTTACTTTTTTGGCATTGTAGTTTTAGCACCATTTAAATGATAGACATTTTAACTACTGATCATCTCGAGCCAGGGGAGGCATCTATACTTTTCAGCTTTTTCAATAGTCGGACATCTAGTGAAACCAAGACAGTTTTTTGGTTCAGCGTCGGGGCAGCAGTGTAGGTTTGATCAGTTGGAAAAAAAATGTAAAGTATTTAATTAATAGCACAAATACCAGCTTTTAGTTAATTTTTTTTGCAATATTTCTTGTTATTTTAATCAACCACATCTCCCACTTTTATACCCTTGTTTCTATATTTTCCTATAAAGTTCATTTCCTCAATTCTGACAGCACCATTCACCATTTCAGAAACCACCAAATCCATCTGCAGTCACAAAGAGGGGTGAAGGAAGGACTGAGAGTAAATTTCCACACGTTCTCAGGGTGGTCTTTAGGTCAAGGGCAGCATGTCAGCCAGTATGTCAATGAGGTTGTCCAGACCCCACAGGTAGCCATCTTCTCGGTTGCCCTCCACCCAGGGAGTGCGGTGGTCCAGGGTGCGGGGCGGTGGCAATGCCGCAGTCTTTCCAAAGTCGATCATCCAGACGCCTGTTCTGCCTTTCCAGTCGTGCACAAACAGCAAGGAACTGCCCACAACCTGCAGGGAAACAGCTGTTAGGAAAGATTTCCACAAGCGGACTAATATCTTCTGTAACAATGTCAGAAACTTTTTTTTTTACAATTTTAAAACATCAGAACAGACACACAACTGACTTCATGTGTCCTGAAGAAGTGCGACGTCTCCAACACCTGCCGCAGCTGTTTCAACCGCCTCAGATAGCCCCACTGAAGGGAATGGCACACGATTAACAAGAGAAACACAAATCTGCAAGTGAATCAAAGTCGATTTGAGGTCACGCTTACCACAATTTGTGTATTGGACTCGACAAAGTTGTCAAGTACTTCCATCACTTGCTCTCTGCTTTTGGTCCTTTTGAAGTTTGTGTGACATTCTTCGTTAGCTTTCTGCACAGGAGATAATTACATTTATTTTATTTTTATGTTGATTGTCTTTTTCAATGTCTTGACTTTACTTCATTTTGCAATTCATTTGATAAATAAAAGTGTGATCTTTAATGGAAAACACAAAGTTGTCGGGGTAACCCCAAACATTTAAAATGGTAGAGTATAAATTCAATGACTGCAACACCAGTTTGGATCTTACCCTGAAGCCTTCGATACGGAAACCCAGATTTGTTGTGGAGCTCAGGGTCTCCCTCCACTGCATGTACCTGGTTTTCAGCACTGCCTGCTGAGCTCGTTCCTGGTCTGTCGGGGCCTCTGGGTCCACGGCCACCATCTTATCGTACATGTCTTTACGAGGCTGGGGCCTCTCCTGGGCCACGAGCAGCTCCTCCTCCTGGTATGTGCTGCCAATACACACACTGCTTTAGAGACTGTAAAATTGTGGGCAGATTTTTGTCAAATTTTTAGCGAATGTTGGGAATCCTACTACGAACAGATGGTTACGTTTTTGTAATGATCCTGAAGAAATCCTGGTTTCTGGATCACGTTGAATTTGTTTTTGTTTGGTTAGTTTTGAGACCACCTGGTGGTATAACTTGCAACTGCAAAGCTTGTTTTCCGTGCACACTACGCCATTAAAAGAGGACTTTGAGTATGCCTAAAAGCCTTTTCATGCTTGGGGTAGCTATGAACTGTTGAGGCTGTAACTTGCATACATATGTTGGTATTGATTTATGTATGAGCATCATGACTATGCAGTCACAAAGATGCAGATTATTTCTTTTCAGTCATCACAGCACACTGCTGTATACCCTACTAGTTTCCACTTCCACTCTAGTATTAGCTTTGTGTTTTTAATTTTCTTTGTACATATGACATACGCATCTGCTGAACCTGCAGGTTGGCTTTGTTCTGTGTTCAATGAATCACAATTCAGACAAGAGAGATGAAAATGTATATGTTTCAGTCAACAATGGTGTATGTATTCAATAAGTAAAGGACGGGTAGGGTGTTGGGTAGGAGGAGGTTTGCACTAGTGCTTTTCTAGTTTACATGTAAAAATTAATTATCAAATTTTTAATTAATTAATTAGATTAACTACATTATTCTGAATTTATCAAACACTTAAAACAACTTTAAAGGACATAGCAATAAACATCTCCTCCAAATTTGTGTAAAAGAAAATTCAGTCTCTCTCAGCGACATGAATTGCGGTTTGTTAAAACTTACCGGCTGCCCATCTTGCAGTCCATGACAGCAGGTGTGTTGAAATGGGTCAGCAAGTTGTCCATCATGTTGTAATCCTGCTCGTCCCGCTGCACCACTCCATAGTAGGATGGAACAAAGGGCCTCAGAGTGTCCTCCATCAGCTTTAGATAGCACTGCTGCTCCCCCTCACAAAACCTCTTTAGCAGCGTACCATAATCCCCAACATGAAAGCTCCCTGTGAAGAGGAGCAAGGAAAAAGAGACTCAGAGGAGAGGACACACAATAATTATTTTATTGTATATATATTATTCCATGAGTTACACTGAGTTACTGGGAATCAAAAGTGGAGAGAAACAAACCTGCATGTCCGACCACTTGCAGCCACTGTTGAGGGTTCTTGGGGGTCATGGAAAGAAGAGGTGATGAAGTCCCGCAGCTTTTGTGTTTCTTCCATGCAGAGTTCTACATGGGAAGACCAAAATTCTCAATCCTCATTCTTTAGCACACACACACACACACACACACTCCGGGTCACACTCCTGCCCTGCCCATGTTTGTCTGCGAGGACCTCAGACTTCAGACTCAAGTCACTCAACTATTTTTTCCTCATGGGTGAACGACGTCTCCGTGGCAACAGCCCTTCACCAAGACGGAGAGGAGACGTGCAGAGGGCCGGGTCGGCTCCGATCTTATGCAACAGGTGCCAACATTTATCAACCATTCACAGGAAGCTCTTGTGTTCTGTAAATGTGTAATTGACAACTTAACAAAACAGCAGGATGCTGAGTTCACTGATAAAAACGTCAAGAGGGAGGTTTCAGTCAAACGCAACCCTGTAAATGTAGATACTATCTTCCTCCTATGACAATCATGGCCTAGGTCATTTTTTTTCAAGATTCCAAGAAAATATTACTTACATACTTATGAAATGCAGAGATTATTCTGATTATCTATTTATTAATCATTCCAATCAAGTTGGACTTTTACAGTTTTTCTTTGTCTGTTTTTATAAAAATGTAACTCTTTCTAACATCCAGTTTTGACAACATCTTGAAACTTAAGATGAAATTTTCAAAACAAGTGATGACATTCATTGATATACAGTATATATTGTACTATTAATACTATAATCCTAACAAAATCAAACTTACCAGGATCACATACACTCCCTCCATAATCCTACAAACATAATCTCTCAAACATGAACGAAAGAGCCATGACACGCCTCGCACTGACAACAGCAGACGCCACTGACCACCCCCTCAATCCACATTTTACTCTACTGCAGATTCAGGCCACTAAAATGGAGACGAGCTCACTTTGGCAGAAGTTTTGTCCCTTCTGCCATAGCAGCACTGAACAAACTGCCTCGCTGACACAGTGTGTAGATCCAGAATCATCTGTGGGTGTGTGTGCACAGATACATGTAAATGTGTACACACGCTGAGGAATGGATGTCGTGTGTTTATGTTCATCAGTGTGTTTGCAGTGTGGCCATCTGTATGTTTCTGTGTGGAATATGTACAGGCTGTCAAAACAAATTTCCTGTGGGACAATAGTGATTAAATCAACCTACACAGTCTGTATGTATATATTCTATTCTATGTAATAAAATATTTAAATGCATACACAGCGATTGTGAGCTAGGATCTCTCGTCTGACTGCACAAGTACACTTTTAGATGAATGGGCAAAATTCCCAGACACAAAATCTTGTTGAAAGCCTTCCCAGAAGAGTGGAAGCTGTCATAGCTGCAAAAGGGGACATATTAATGCCTATGAATTTAGAACGGATAAAAAAAAAATAAAAGAAACCTCTAGGTGCCCAATACTTTTGTCCACATAATGTATACAATACATGCATACGTGTATGTACACTTTCATGTTATTCATGCATTTCTTAATTTATTTACAATATATAATATATAGGGCGGCACGGTGGAGCCGTGGGTAGTGCTGTTGCCTCACAGCAAGAAGGTCGCAGGTTCAAGACCTCCTTGGGCCTGGGTCTGGGACCTTTCTGTGTGGAGTTTGCATGTTCTCCCCGTGTCTGCGTGGGTTTTCACCGGGTACTCCGGCTTCCTCCCACAGTCCAAAAAACATGCTCAGGTTAATTGGCAACTCTAAATTGCCCGTAGGTGTGAGTGTGTGAGTGAATGGTGTGTGTGCCCCACGATTGGCTGGCGACCATCTGGGGTGTATCCCTGCCTCTCGCCGTAACGCGCTGGGATAGGCTCCAGCAGACCCCTGCGACCCTAATGAGGAATAAGCAGGTATAGAAAATGGATGGATGGATATAATATATATTAATATATATGTAGTAATATTTAATATTTTAGAAGTATGCATGCATGAGTAGGCCACTATATATATATATATATGTATATATATATATATATATATCCCCTTAATGCCTGAATTTATATAGCTGTATAGAAAAGAAATGTTTTATGTGTGTTTTTGCCTTTAAGTAGATGGTAAATAATGTTGAGATTATTCGTTCCACTTTTGCACAAAAAATAAATAGAAAATTTGGTATGTTGCAAATTTGCAACAACAGGCACAATGGTCAATTTGGTTTGTTGCCTGTGACAGCAGGCGTTAAGGGGTTATATGTATATATATATATATATATATATATATATATATATATATATATATATATATATATATATATATATATATATATATATATATATATATACACACACACACACACACACACACATACATAACAATTTATAATCCGTCCATCCGTTAAAGGGTTTATCTCACATCATTACCTTGTAGGATGTGAGGGTATGAAGACAGGAGATGTTGTGTTGCTATTGTACAAACTGTACAAACAAAATATTATGTTGATTATTTTGGTTGGATACTTTATAATTAGCTGCACAGAGAACAAGCAGAAACAGCGGGGTACTTCTATGAGGGGGTAATTCTGGGGTGTGATTCTGCTCGCCGCCGGTTAGGGGCGCTGAGGCGCCGGGGCGATCTCGAGCCTGCGTCCGCACGTGAGCAGAAGAAGAAGCGGCGGCGGCAGCGCAGAGCAAAGAAGAAGAATTTAACGGTTCCCGGTTGTTGAACCGCTGCAGCGTCCGGTCTCCACGGTGCCGGTGGTTTAACTACGGGTAACAGTTGTAGTCTGAACCGGAGGACGACGCGTCAGTCGAACCGCTTCACCGACTGCACCGAGCTTGACTCCGCGATGTTTCCACGACGAGCCGCGACGTGATTCATTAGACAACTTTAACCTCGTTAAAGGAGCAGCACTCAAAGGTACGTTGCGTGTTTTGTTGTTATTAAGCTGTAACGGTGAGGAAGTTGCGTGTTTTTCTCTGACGGCTGCTATCCGCTATCAATCAGTAACGATAACGTCACTGACAGATAACTCGGTAACGGTCATGCTAGCTAACAGGAGCTAACGACGAGTTCACGGCACAGAGCGGAGATGTTGACTAGAGCTTCACCTGGAGAACATATACATGTATCAAAATAATAACATGTACGATATAACCCACATCCATCAGCTTCGAGAGCCTCAAACTGGAGTAAAGGGGAACTACCAGGTCTGTGTTCACGTGCAGTGTGAACACAAAGGTTCGTTAACTCTTGTTTCATTTCACGAGAGAAAGTGAAGTCGAGCGCGAGCTCTGCTGTCAGCTGAGCAGCTCCGTGATCTTATCAAGCAGCCAAACACACTCCGGTCGTAACTCACCTCGTAGAACATGACCGAAGATCCCAGACTCCACATATGATGATATGACCATCAACCACAACTTTTTTCAATAAAAACGAAGAGAGCTTTTTCCGATGACTCGCTACCGCCCCCAGCGGTGTGTTCGGAGAGGACAGGCTGACGCACAATAAACATACAAGGTGTTTGTGAGCATTTCACTTTTTCACTACGTGCATGTCAATGTTTCAATATCCATTGTTCCTACTGACAAACAGAACTGTGAAATAAGACCACCCACTCATTCTGGTGGGCTCTGGCCTCCTGAAAACTGGCTGAACACAAGTCGTTTAGAAATGGCTCCTGTTGTGACATCACAACAACAGAGCGTATGTTTCAGTAGGAAACAGGAAACAGTAACTGTGTTTCCATCCACATGAATGGAAATTTTAGAGCAGATTTTGTGGAATGCCTAGAAAGAAAATGTGAATCGATGCCCATATCCATTCGTTATTGTTTTACGATTATGGACAGCAGTCAACAGTCAACACTCGGCTGGCTTTGGATAGTTCACTATTTTTTATTTTTCGAATTTCACCCACACATACAGTATGCTCTACTCTCCTCCTGCACCATTTTTTGAAACTACAATGTAGCTTAACATCATAACATACCATGAACTCACATCCGGACCAGTCATGATTTACCTGTTCCATAACCTGTTTCCATAGCCAAACACCACAGTCACACTGCATTACTGCTGTAGGTCTAAATGGGTGTTTTTGGACCAGAAAAGCAACCTTTCTTCTTTATAAATGGACAAATAAATGAAAACCTTTATTAAGGATGTGTTATGTTGACAAAATTAGATTATTTATTGACTGAACATTATTGTGTCAGCCTGTTTTTTTTTTTATATTCAGCAAATATTTACATTTGAGGAAGTAGAAACAACATATTCTTGGCGTCTTTCATCATTTTAAAATAAATCGATCATAATGGTTTTGTCAAACAAAAACCAGTCAATTCACCAACTAATTGTGCACATCCTTGTCTGTTTTAGCCTATATTTTTATGATACTCAACTACAAGTTTTCCAGTTTTGCAACAAATAATTATTTTACTATCAATGACTCTGTTAACCATTGCTTTTAGTTATTTTTTTAAAAACAAGAAGTCTATTTTCTCTGACTTCAGTTTCTTAAATACTGTTATTTTATTGTTCCTTTTGTTCTCTCACAGTAAATTGAATGTCATATTTTTTCACAATTTTCAAATATATTAAAAAGCAAATAACTAATTGAAAAAAACAAACACATTGATAATGAAAATAATAGTAAGTTGCAGCCCTAATGAAATACTGAAAGAAACACAATATTCATATTTATAAGGAGATAGAATCAGAAAAATTTTGTACTTATTCTCTTTCAAGAATGACTCAAATCTATTCATAATATTATTAGTTGATTGACCTAATTATTGCAACTTTAAAAACACAGATATGAGAGAGCACATGCACTGAGATAGTCTACATAATTTAATGGCTAAAGGCAGGTTTTAGTGTTGTTTCTGTAAGGCCGTGAACCCACCAGTGGACATGTGACATCCTCAGCAGACTTAGCAAGATGCTGAAAATTAGAGTCATGATTAGTCTTCAGATCTTGTTGTTCATTCCTGGTATCAGATGTTTGCAGCTCGATGGTTATATAAGCCTGTAAAATCATCCAATAACATACACAGCTGTGGTTGTTATATATTTGCTCTTAAATCATAGAAATATTTTTATTTCTCCTCTACAGAGCCGGAGCGATGGAGGACGGCTCCGAGGTGACGGAGGACATTGTGTTCCGTGGAGTGGAGTTTGCTGTGAAGATGGAGGTGGAGAAGGGTCTGCTGATAGTGGAGGTCTCTGACTCCTTGACAGCAGATCAGTGGAGGGGTGAATTTGAGCCAGCATGTAAGTGGCATCAACATTTCTCGAATTAAATATCACCCTGACAAAAAAAATGTCCCACTCATGCTATTTAATTCTTCTTTTTTTCTTCAGACATTGAGGACCTCACCCGCAAAACTGGCAACTTTAAGCAGTTTCCTATTTTCTGTAGCATGTTGGAATCAGCAGTTAGAAAGGTATGTCTGGTTCTATAATATAATGGGGGAAAAAAACTATATAGCAATGGTTCAAGTGCATACAAAGTCAATAGAAAGACGTGAACAGACAAATTTGCTCCAGGCTGTGTGAGCTGAGGCAGAGATTCATTCAGTCGAGTTCAATGTTTCCACTTGAACGGAAAATGTGCCGTTATCCTGAGCTGTCCTGTTCCCTTTTCTCCTTTTCATCCCGGTACACAGGAGCACAGGTCAAAAGGACAGGGGTGAAAGAGGGATAAAAAAACAGAAATCAGGGAACCTTTTAGTAATAAAAGTCTTTACTGTACTGGTATGTATACACAAGCTATAAAAAAATATTCAGCGCTAAGCCCAAGGCCTATTTTTCAATTTCCCTGCTATAAATGATAACTATAGTATAATATCTCCACTGCCAGACAGGCTATGTACTTAAACCTGGTACCAAAAGAAATATACAACATGGAAGGTGACTACAGAAGATTCAGTCAATTTATGTTGCTGTGAAAAATATAAAATAGTGTTTGTTTTTTTAACTAAAATAGGACAAACTAATAAACAAACAAATAATAAGATGAGAGTTCATGGGTCAATTATTTATCCATAAAATCCTAGAAATCATTACAGAACATGAAGAAATATGAGATATAAGTTATTCTGTAAGATATTTAAAAAGGAGATTATAAAGGACCCAGTAGCTCAAATCTAAATTGAATATCCAAATAGTGGTTAGCTAGCAGTTAGCATCCCTACTACTGATATTTTATTAAACTATTTTCTTATTGTATTGATGAGGTGGATATTGAAGATGTATACTGATGCTGTAACAGTAACATTGTGTTTTACTATGAATAGAACTACTTTATTTTGTGTTGCAGCTGAGGTTTTATCAGGCAGTATATGAATATAAGTTAATGCTGCTGCTGTATCAGGGAGTTTAGAATTTTAAAAGGTGCAGTTTGTGCATTGTGCAAGACAAACTGCTTCCTGGTGTATCTCAACACATCTTACTTGACTGAATGAATGTTAAACTTGTATTTCTGCTGTCTATAAAAGTAATAACTATAATTAGCAGGCCATTGTCATAAAAAAGTACAATCTTTTAGATTTTGTCCACACATGTTGAATACCATTTTATCTCCAGGAACTTAAACTTTTTTTCTGCAGACAAGTGATTCTGTGACACTTGACCTCCTGACCTATGCCGACTTGGAGCTGCTTCGTAACAGAAAAGCTGGAGTGGTCAGTCGTCCCCGTGGAAACCAGCAATCATCTGCTCTCACAGCCAAACGTTATCTAATCCTCATATACACCGTTGAGTTTGACAGGTTTGTTCAGTTTCGTGTTAAAACATAATTTTGATTATTTTTTGTTGTATTTTTGTTATTATTGGTAATTATAGTCTTGATTTCAACACAATTTTGCATTTCCAGAATACACTACCCCCTGCCCCTGCCTTATGTGGGTAAGCCTGACCCAGCAACTCTGCAAAAGGAAATCAGAGCCCTGAGGGCTGAGCTCACCGCTCTCACGTCTCATGGGGTTAACAAATCCGCAGAACTAGAAATCCACCGGCTACGAGCAGAGTAGGTCGCATTTGTACCACCACGATCAATATGAATGGATGTGGGTGGCTTTGTTTTATGTCTTGTATCGTCTCACAGGCTGTCTTTGGTGAAAGAAGAGAAAGAGGCAATAGCCAAGGTTCTGGAGCGACTGCAGATCAGCGGAGCTGGTTCCAAGTCTACACGAGAGGACTGGCAGAGCCGGGATGTGGTGAGGAGGCTGGAGGAGCAGCTTCTCAAGGAAAGAGCCAAAAGCCAACGCTCTGCAAGCAAGAGATGCCAGGAGCAGCGACTCCTAGTAGAGCAGGTGGACCACTCTCGCTATGTAGTAGTCAGTTTTTTGTTTCTATGCTTACTCTTAGTTTTAACATTTTTTTAATTCATTTCCTGGTTAGTTGGAGGAGCTGCGATCGTCGGAATGTGAGCTCCGTATCCGTGTCAAGAGTCTTACCAATGAACTGGCGATACTACGGAGAGGGTTAGACAATCTAAGCGTGTACTATATCCTTCCTCTCTTCGCTCTTTCAGTCATTCACTCAAAATGTGAGCTAAACATTTTAAACCTGAAATCCGACTCACTCACATCACATGTTCCGTCACACGTGTTTCTGCAGCAGAGTGACGCCCGTTTCCGGTCGCGCCGGCTCTCGAGTTGATGGGGAAATCTACCGCTCTCTCTCTCGCGAGCGGAGGCCCGGGTACGGGATGGTCAGGGCTCGCTCAGGCTCCAGAGAACGGATTGAAGACAGAGGGCAAAGGTCAGAGGAGAGAGGGAGGAGAGCGGACTCCTCAGGTCCTCGTGCCCGGATACCAAGACCTTCACCATCTCCCACTGGTACTAGCTCTGATAGTGATGGATCCGTTACAAAAAATTTATCTTTATACTTTTGCAGATCACAGATCATCAATTATCAGCCACATTGATTAACCTGAATGTAAATGTGCTTTGAATCCACAATCTCTCAGGGTCACGGCCAACACGCTTCGACCCAACTGCCTACATCCAGGACAGGCAACGCAGGCTAAAGGAAGCAGAGCTTAAAAAGTTAGTTCCCTTTTATTTCTTCTTTTCATTACTTTGACAGCACACACATTTTTTTAATGTTATTGCTGCTTGGATCAATAGCTTCAACTTTTCCTTCCCGTGTCAGTCAGAGGAAAGTACGGAGGGACATGCTGACATCGCCCATCCTCCCGGAGCGGGGGCGCTCTCGCTCCAGAGAGGCCTATCCTCACATGACCCGGTCCGGCAGCAGAGGGAGGAGTTTATCATTGGAGCGGAGGGAGAGCAGGAACTCGTCTGAAAGCTCCTTGGTGGATTTGGAGGAGAAAACTCTGTACAGGTGAAGTTCTGCTTGTGGAATCACCTGCCGTGTGTTGTGTGAGGTTTTATTTTAGCTGCTTGTTTTAATGTGTCATTTCTGTATTTACAGGGGGAGAAAACAGATTTTCAACGGTCCCAGTGTGGTGAGTGAATAGTTTCAATGAAACTCTGGTTCAGTGATGATAGTCACTCAGTATCTTTACATGCAGAACTTAGTGAAGCTCTGCTCAAAATTAGATTTTTACATTGCTGGACCTCTGTCCTAGTCTCAGTTTACCTGCAACTGAGAAATTCCAATAACTGACGGGTTCTGCCCCCTCATGTACGGTCAATTGTTCTTTCAGCCGGTTAATACGGCCATACATACATATACATATATATTTGTTGACTTTTCTGGCGCCTTGTGAAAAACAGAATGCCAACCACTTAAATTCAGAATTTATAACTACAGTTACTGACCAAATGCATCAGTCTGACTGCAGGTGCTGTCCATGCTGAGTATAAAATGCAGCTTTTCTTTTGTCTCGCTCGCCCTTCTTTAATAACTCGCTGGTCGCAAAACTGTCTAAAACTGCTCATACGGCAGTATCGCCATTTCAATGAATAATTTGTGTGTTAATTATAGTATGTTCCGATTTTCAGATAGACTGATTAAAACAATAATTAGATTTTTTTTGATTGTCTCGTAAATCTATTGAGTCTCTTATGTGTTTATTTATTGTGTGATCCATCTCTTTATAGTCTAGAGGACGCCTCTTAACCAGGAAGCCATTATGCAGTACTCCAACACACAGAATGAAGGACAAAGGTAACCACAAGTCTTTATTATTTTTTACTGTAATTTAGTTATTTGATCTTATGATGCATAATTGTACTTAACAAAACAAAAAGACGCAGCATCTAATTTTATTTTCCATGTCAAACCCCAGAGAGCTCCATGGATACGGGTGCTGAGCTGTCGGAGATTGATGCCAGGCTGCAGGCTCTTCAGGAATACATGAGGGACCTAGATACAGGACACTAATGACGACTCTTCTCCCTAGCGACTGCGCAGCTTCTTCTCTTTTTTACATTTTTTTTTTTTTTTTTTTTAACCGTGCGCCGACTTAAGGAACACAAGCTTTCTATAAGAACAATCAGTTAAGACTAAAGCTTCCTGGAGAATAAGACTCCTAGGTTTTCAGGAAACTATTCCCATCACTGTGAAGGTCATTGGACTATTTTCTGTGGACTAAAATTGTTATTTTTTTAAGATTACACATTTTTATTAACTTAAAAATTTATTGTGTAAATGTGATGTTATTTTAGTTTGTCTTTTACACCTCACCAATCCAAACAAGTAGATACATGGATGTAAAATGTGTCAGGTCAGTTTACATTTTGAAGAAAGTGGGTTGGGTTCTTGAAGATCAGTTGTCAGTCATTTAGCTGCACAACAGACCTTTCTGGACATGTTTTTGTCAGGTGACAAACCTAAACTAAAATACCCACAGGTGTGAATGTGAATGTGAATGTGTGATAGTAAATAAACCCTGTGGTGGACTGTTGGACTTCAGCTCCTGAAATGTGATCTGTAAGTAAAGGAAACAACTGATTGCATGCATGTCACCACATGATTTATGTCATTTCAGCCAAAGGTCATCCTTGTTTTTTTCCATCTGTATGTTTTTATGTGCATTCTTTTCCTGCTTGACTTTAAACTCTAACGTTGCTTTTTAAGCATCATAGTTTATAGCATTAAATACCTAGGTTGATCCACTGTGTGTGTGTTAAAATTTCACCGAACTTAATGAAAAATATTTGATTTTGGTCACACAAATGCTATTAATCAGCATTTGAGCAAGAAAATAGCTCATTTAGGATAAACTATGGCCCACAAAGCTGGAGTTGATTTGGCAATTGGATTCTTTACAATGCACTTTCATGGTGATTACTGACATTATGTATGCCAACCCCTTTTTCCACATGATGATGGAACTGCCAGTTGTTATGCATGAAACCACTGTACATGTTTGTGCACAAAGACTGTTACTCACATTTTTACCTTGTTTTGTACACCCTAAAATATAATTTATAAAAAATGTATCCTCTGCATAAAGACATTTTTGACATACACATGATCCGGTTTTGCACGCTGCTTCCCTTTGCACTTGCGTGAGCTGAGTTAGGACCTGAGGGAAACCTCGAAGGGTTTCCACCACTGCAGCTGGCTTGGTTGCATTAATTAACAAACTTTCCGAGCATGGAGCACATTTCTCAGGGGAACACCTCAGCTGTGCACGGTCTCTTCTCTACACAAGGGTGACACAAATGCCTTATGTTGGTTTTATGTCATGAGGAAAGTTAAGTCCACATTTTATAGATGTTGGAACAGTGTGAAACTTAGTAATATGCATAAACTTATGTCAATGATGGGAGAAACTTCAAATCAGATACTAGCATGTTTCCTGTTCCTGAAACTCATTGATACAAAAAGTGATACAAACAACAGTACTTTATTTAAAAACAATAACTGGTAGCAAAATATGAATAGGAAATTATGTACAGTCAATTTCAAAGAGTCAAATTGATGTTTTTAACCACCTAGTATGGAGCAGCTGGTGAAATACACACATTCAAAGAATCCACAAAGTGCACAATGTTACCTAATCTGTTACTGACTATTAGAACTAACACTTCAAATCCAAAAGCAATGGAAATATGGTTATATAATACTTCATATTGCTTTTAGTAATCAATGTAAAGCAAATGCTAGAAAAGCAGTGATAGAATAAGGCCACAAATATACAATAAACAACAAAGGAATGTTTTTCTTCAAGTCTCCTCTTGCTGATTCACAGCAGTCACCATTGCCTGGTTCCGTTGGTTGTTCAGCATGGCCTGGATGTGGAGCGTGAGCTGTCGAGGAACATTATAGAAACATGAATGACTATACAACACAAACACGGATGTAAAACCAGATCAGACTTTAGGACTTACTGATTTCTGTTTAGTAAGAATATCTTTGTAGAAGGCCTTTCTGCGCTGCTGCTCGTTGTCATCAGACCGTTTCCAAAGATCGGCTTTCAGCCTAATCTCAGACTCCAGCAGGGTGGGATACTGCTGCCGCTGTAATGTGAAGAAATCTATTACATACTGTTGTGTCCAAATTAGCAATGTGTTTAAAACATGAGTAAAGTCAAACTCCTCATAATATTTATTTTTAGTGCATTTGAAACACTATTTTATATCCTAAATCAAATGCTGCTGTATGAACCGAAAAAGGATTTAGTGTGAATCACTAAAGTAAAATTGCATAATCACAGTTTCTGACAACTGCTTCACATCTGTGTTGCATGGAGTAATGATGTTTGATTTAAGGTACCAATGAGTACTGTAACAACGAGAAAACACTGGTGTGAAGATAATTTATCGGCAAGAAGCCCCAGCGAATTCACACTTATAAAAAAAAAAAGAAAAAAAGACATGCTGAAGAGGATACAATTTGCCAAAGAACACATCATTTTGCCTTAAGAGAAATGAAGAAACATTTTGTGGATTGAAATTGTTCCTTTTGGGCTGGAAGTTTGTCAGACGACACCAAACACTGATTTAAAGCAAACATCATCATATGAGGATGTTTTTCTAATTATGGTAATGCGCCACAAACAAGGGATCATTGATCAGTTTGGCTATATTAAACTACTTGAAGAGTATGTTGCCTTATGCCGAAGAGGAAATGCACTATAAAATGTGTGTTGCAGGAAGACAAGGACCCCTAACACCCAAGTAAACCAGCAGCATCTTGATTCCAGACCAACAGAATGAAAGTTTCTGACGCAAAACCAAGAAATGCAGAGGAATTGCGAAAATAAAATACCTGTTTATAGGTGCCAGATGTTAGTCGACTTCATGCAACACAGATGTGATGTGAACTAAATACTAGTTTAGTGATTCACATGAATGCTTAATCCTGACAATTTTTCAGTTTGTACAGTAAATAATAAGTAATTAAAAAATTGACACTTTTTTAAAATGTAAATGTGAAATGCAGTGTTCCCAATGCATTGAAATAAAAATATTAATAGGGATTTTGACTTTATTCATGGTTTTAAACACACTGCTATCATTTTGAACACAACTGCACATACACAGCATATTATGAAATATCATTATTACCTCTGCAATGTGGTATGATACAATTGACCATGTCCATTTAGAATTTTTGAATTCTCACGTGTTAAAATTTATCTCTAATTTAAGGGTCACTTGCAGAGAGCTCTACCTGAACTCTACAGACATGCAAATGCTACTGCTCTTCCAAGTAGTTTTTAATACCTGTGGAAAAAAATTCATTAACCACATCATTGTCACTCACCAGCTGCATTATATATTCTTCAATAGTATGAGACGTGATCTTCTGCAGCGACATAAACGCCACTGATACATCTACTCTCGTCCTGTTAAGCAATGCCTGCAAAGAAAGCCCCATGTTAGATTAAATAAAACAGCACCAGTAGTAATTCCTTGTTTCATAGATTTTAGAGAATATTGAATTTGTGTTTACCAATAGCTCTTCATTGGTCTTCCCTTCCAAGATGTTCTGGCTCGAGCTAAGCGTGGGGATGGCAGTGTTGGCGGTGTTGGCTGACTGAGGAGGAGAACACAAAAGACACATTCACACAGAGTAAGCACATCAGACTTATAATGTGAGACACCATGTGGAAGATCTAGGGCATGAGGCTTCTCTAGGAAGCCCTGCATGCTGCCGCTCATGATAATTCTTCGCAGCGCTCATCTCTTTACCTCAGCCTGGTACTCGGCCCAGGCAGCTTTGCGTTCTGCCTCACTGAGCTCCTCTTCCTGTTTATGGTCCAGCAGAGATTCGTGCTCATGGTAGCTCACTATCTGGTCCTTACAGGTTTGTAAAAGCACGGCCAGGATATCGTCCTGAAAAAGAAGGAAGACACAAGATATAATGTAATATAATGTTCACATAGGGAATCTATGTGAACATTATACAGTATAAGCCTTTGTCAGATACAGCTGTGAGTCACATCTGTACTCACCTTTGGTATAACAGAGGTGGTTCTCTTGCTCGTCTTTGAGTTTGGGTCATTCAGCAGGTCTGGCTCAAAGGTGTAAAGTTCAGTCAGTTCAAAGAGGGTGAAGTGTCTCTCAATCTGTTGCTGATCCACCACTCGGTACGACAAAGACTGCTTAGTCACCTGACGATCATAGATCTTCTCCTCCATGGTGCCCTGGACAGGGGAAAACACCAAAGGGTAAGTTAAGATCAGACCAGTGATCGGACTTTTCTTTTGATTTTTTTTATAGAGAACTTCGGGGCGTGGTTTCTGGTACATGACACCAGGTTGAATGTCTCCAACAAAGAGATAGAGACTGTCGACTGAAAACACTTCAAGTGACACTTAACAAAGACCAGTGAACTTACCTGAGCCAAGAATCGATACACAAACACTTGTTTGAGCTGACCGAAGCGGTACACCCTGTATATGCTCTGGATGTCGTATGAGGGATTCCACGAGGCGTCGAAGATAATCACCCTGTTGGCCGCCACCAGGTTGATGCCAAGTGCTCCTGCTTTTGTTGAGATGAGAAACAATCGTCCCCTAAGGATAGAGATCGACAAGTAGCAATCAGGGGAAACTATCCGCCTTAATCTCATTCCGACATGATCAATATAGAAAGATGTAAAAGTCAGGGAATCGGTACCGAATATTTGCAGGGTTATTGAACTCGTCCGACCATTTCATCCTTAATGTAGCATTGGTGGAACCATCCAGACGATAGTAATCAATGTTTTTTATCCAGCTGCCCACTATTAGAAATCAAGGAAGGAAGACATACTTTTAATGAATGCACATTTTTCATTGCCATAAAATAAAATACCTCTGAATCAGATAATACCTTTGGATGAGGACTCTCTGGCATACTGGGAAGCTTTAAGGAAATCCTCAATTAGGTTTAACGTGATCAAGGATTGACTGAAAACAAGCCTAAGGGAGGCAGAATGGATTTTGTTAGGCAAGAAGTCCAGTCAGCATGTTGCAGTATTCATGTGGTTCCTACAGGTTTCTTCGAGCAAATTTAAGTCTTTTTAAACCTTTTTAGGACATTTACATAAAACTTTGTAACTACTGGCTATTTTGAAAACTATTTTTTTAATTTGTTCATTTGTACTTGTATTATTTGTGGATTAAATCCATTTTTTCACTAAACTCTCACCCGTAGTAATTAGAGCATTGTGAATATGAGGAACTACATTAAAACACAGTAGGGAAACATGTAACATGCAGACAGTCTCTAGCACAAACCAAAGAGAATGATGGTATAAATGTAAGATTGCATTAATAGCTGACAGTAATATTAACTATAATAAATCAGAGTATGATGATGTTGCTATATACTACCATCTTTATTTACATGGACACTGCCTTGGTGTCTGATTAAAAGCAAAAATATAACCCAACGTCAAGATAATATCCAATAACCAGCCAACGTCACAGCAGTGTGGTTCCTGAGGTAAATTATCTCTGCTCTCACACACATGTGATCTCACCCTGACGACGACACCAAGGTTCTAGAATGCAACTTCTGGCAAGACAGAACTTTTAGGGCATGACAGTCTCACCACTTTTTTTATTTTTGGTATGTTATTAAATCAAAGTAATAGTGGTTGATGGATTGAACTTTTGAGGAGAATGTGATACAGATACTTTTTCAAGTCTTTCTAAGGTATTATTGCCTAAATTTCAAATTAAATAATGTAAGGGCTTTTTATCTTTATTTAGCTTCAGCTGAGAAATAACACATACACTTTTTCCCCCAGGTCTTCAGCCATTCTGAGGATCTCAAATAAAAGCACCATCTTCCCCGAGTGCTCCAGGATTTTGGCATCGCTCGGAGACAGCAGCTTCTTGAACCATTCTGGACTCGGAGACGTTGAGTTGGTGGAGGCTCCCCCTCCTGCACAGAAAGTAGCACGGGGGAAACCACTTTATTTCACACTTGGCAAGATTCAGTGGTGGAAGAAACGATTGATTCAGAGTCTCATTACCTGTGACTGCTGGAGCGTCTCTGAACGTGTCTGTAGTGTTGTGAACGCTCCCTTCTTTGTCTTTGTTCTCGCTCAGGCCCCTACGTCAGGCAAGAAGAATAAAAGAAGATTGGGAACACTTCAGTGCAAGTGGACCACATAAGGTTTCACATAGGCTTTGCAGTGATGAGCTTTCATTAAACAAGAGAGAAGTGATGATGATGATTCTACATGAATTAGGCCTTACGTAATGGTCATGATGGGTCCCTTATTCCTCAGCAGAGCCAGCAGAGCTGGAGCTTTAAAAATATTCTTCTTCTTAAACTTTCCCTGTAGTTGAAGTCCAGTTATTAGTTGATTCACATTTTAAAACACCTGACGTTATGTGGGATTCAACAGAGGTGACTTATGGTTTACTTTGTTTCCTTTGCTGATGTAGCTGAGCTGAAGGCACCAGGGATGAGTCCAGATTCTGCCGAGAACCTGAAAGTCTTTGAACAAGTTTGCTCCCGCCCTGGCGTTGGAACCCATGACTGCAAAAACATACATCTCTTTAAGAAGGAGTGAGCGAAACACACACACACAAACACATTTTAAGGAAATCTTTATTATAATTATTATATTTGCCCTTTTTAATGGCAGAGTATTTATTAAATGATAATCACGCATTTGACAGATGTCAAAAAGTTATCACTAAGACATATGTGGCAGTGTGAATCAACTATCATTTTCTATGAATAAAAATTGGATTAAAAAAAAGCCCAAAAGACCAATTATCCAGCAGATTTAAGTGATAAATTTATCATGATATCCAAGAGCAAACATCATTTCTCAATAATATACAGATATCATAATTGCTGTATATTTACACTACTTACAGGGGGAAAAAAAAGTCTTACCAGTGATGTTATCGAGGTAGTAGCGGTACAACTTATACTGAAGTGGGGACACCCTCACTGCCACCACATACTCGTGTTTGGGAGGTAGAAACTGAGTCAACTCTGAGTAATCTCTTCTCTGGGAAAAAGAAAACAACATTTCAAATGTCTCTTTGCAGTATGAAATGTACAGTTGTCAGTTCCAAATGTTCCTTTCAGTTCCAATTGTCACTTTCTTCGTATCAAATGTTTTTAAGGTCAAATGTCCCTTTTCAGTGCAGAAAGTTTTATTCAATATTAAATATCTTTCTCAGTGCTAATTCTCCCCCTTTTAGTATCAAATGTCCCTTTTCGTTGTTAGGAGCTAAATATAACGTAACTGTAATTGTACTATAAATGTATTAGTAACTGACGTTACATTTTTCTTTCCTTTGTTACCTGCACACATCCAGCCAACATGGCGTGAAGGACGTGTGCTCGCTTCTTCATTATTCGCACGTCTTTTGGCGTGGAGTCAGCACACTGGCCGTTCTGGATGGGGTTGATGAATCGGTTCCTGAACTCGCTCAGTGAGCCCAGGAGATTCTTCTTGATGAAATTGACCATGCAGTGGTCTGTAGGAACAAAATACATCAAGAGTTTTATTATAAAAAAACATTGTACCAATACTGAAAAATTCCCAGCCACTGCCAGCCTCCATCCTCAAATCAACACATCTCCATTTCCAAGCCGATTGGATTAAAAACTGTCATTTCATTGGTTTTGGTTCACATCACAACAGAAAGACACACCAATTGGTATAGAACCTTCTTCAGGATGATTGAAATATACAAATTTATCTCAGTAATATGCACAAGGGCAGAGTAACTACACAGCTGGGAATTGGATCTAGTTATTTATGACCCAGTTACTTTATTTCCCCCCCCTTAAACAACGAATATCAGAGCACAAAACCATCAACTGCAACATGGATTATGTAATTGCATAAAAACACTATTGAAACAAATCACTATTTACTCTCTTCTCTCATTAAAATTCTGTGTGATTGAGAAAGTCATGAGAGGAAGAAACTGGCCCAGAGAGAAATGTTTTGGAGATAAATGCTTCATGAAGACTACATTAAAATACAGTTTAATAACTATGTTACTTTATTGCCATCTAGTGTTTAGACTAAAGAGTGAATCAAAGATGGCCAGAAACAGTGTTATGTGACGCTTCATATTTCAAGTAATGGGGTTTGAATCAGATCCACCTACACACTTATGATTCCCTCCCTGTGTCTAGATCCATGAGATCAGAGAAGTGATTGGTTCCTAGGTAATTGGGTCCATCTCCAGCTGTGTAGTAATCGCCATTGTGTGCACAGCACAGCACCTACATGCTGATGGATGGAGCTGAGCATGACCCATCCTCAGGTCTCTTATAGGGAGTTTTACCTTGTACGATGTGAGGATGTAAGGACAGGGGATGTTGTGTTGCTTTTGTACAAACTGTAAAGCCAATTGGGGTAAATTGTAATTTATGATTTTGGGGGATATGAATACAATTGACTTGAATGAGCATTTCTGAAAAATACTAGAAATTGTTAACATCTATGAATACCTTAATCTATCTATCCATCCATCCATCCATCCATTAAAATAATTATCTATATTAATATTACTAGATTTGAATATTAATATAATAATAACCTACCTATGACTTTGTATATCATAATTATGACTTTGTTATCTCATAATTTTGACTTTGTATCCGCCAATTTCAATTTATTAATCTCATAATTAGGAAATTTTAGCCTATAATCATGACTTTCCATAGGGAATAGGTTTCTGACAGGAATAGGTTTCCATATATTCATTCCATCCATAATTACTGAAACATGCTTCCTCTGGTTTCAGTCTCAGACTTACACTCAACCAGGTTGTTCTGCAGCGGTGTGCCAGTCAGCACCACTCTTCTTCTGGTCTTGATGGCATTTGTGGCTTTGGAGATTTTGGACACCTCATTGCGCAGGATGTGCCCCTCATCACAAACCACAAAGTCTGGACCTGAAAAAATACAATAATACTAATAATAGAAAAATATCTATTTTCAAAAGTGTATTGTTACTACTTAGGATATTGGAAGAGGAGATTCCAGACAAGATGGAAAGAAGAAGGCCAAAGAGAATATAAGATGAAGATCTTCTTACTAAGGATAAAATTACTATACAGTTACAGTACCTGGATCCACCAGTAACATCCAAAGCTCTTTCTTCCATTGCTCATTGCCAATTTTATGGCCAAGTGACAGGTTTCGGAACATTTCATATCCTATTATCATCACACCTCCGCCCTTCTGCCACTTCTGCAGAGCAGAGAATCGTTCTGGAAGAGTCTTTTTTGTCACCAGTTCAGTCACCTGCAACATATGATAATGGATTTATACACAGAGGGCTGAGAAATATACGTATTATTGTCAATTATTGAGTTACCAGATTGGAAATTGCTTTGCATACATTGATTTTATCCTCTCCCAGGCTTTCTTGCCATTTGTTGAACTCACTGATCCAGTTGAGGACAGTGTTAAGAGGAGACACCACCAGGGCTGTTCTAAATTTCAGGTTCTTTGCCAGAAGCACCGTGTGGAGGAAGGTTACCACCTAGAAAACAGCACAACTATGAATACAAAGGCAATATAGACCACAGACACAGAAAACAAGGAACAGTAAAAGCAATCAACCAGTAAAAGTGGAAAACTGAACCAATTTGTGCTTTCATCGCATCTAGACAAAACATTTGATCAGTATCTTGAAGTATCTTCCTTGTCGCGGATAAATGTAAGAAAACCAGATTAAAGAAAGCAGATGTTGTTGCCCTATTGAAATAAGGGCCTAAGTCATTTTTTGAATAAGGTCAGTTTTTTTTACCTAAATCCTCTCTTGATGATGCCGCCTAATGGTCTAATGGTAAAATAATCATTAGACATATTTTTTGCCCAAATCAGGATAAAATCACAATTTAAAAATTTTCAATGATGGCAGCTGCTTTAAGAATCAAGAAGAAGCTATAAACATGATTCTTAAATCAGATTATATTGGTGAGAAATAATGACTTCAGGCTATAATATTTTAAAGTCATTTTGTTATACTTAAATAAGAATTTGATATAAAGTGTTACGCATATCAATAAATTCAATCAATATGTAGCCAAACGTAAAGAAAGAAAGGATCAAGAGTTCCACGATCTTTAGTCCATTAAACATACATCATCACTTAATTGAAGGTTTAAAAAAAAAAAAGACCTAGGAAATTATGAAAAAGGGAAGTGGTGATATAAGGTAATATAAGTTTTGAGTTTGCAATGAAAGGGCGCATTAAACAAGGTTTTAGTTACCTAAAGTCATAATAGAATGTTTAAAAATTGAGTCAATTTATTCTTTAATGTCACAAAAGTGACACACAACATTTTATGTATGTCCACAGTCATTCATTTTAAGGCCTTTTTGATTGAAATGATTAAAAAAAGGTAACAGGGTGGCGGTATGTGTGTCTTCACCTGAAGAGTCTTTCCGAGCCCCATGCAGTGGGCCAGTATGCAGCCTGTTCCAGGAGAAGAGTTCGCCTTCTTCACAGACTCACAACAATTGTCCCAAATAAACTGGACACCTGTCGATGAAAAGAAACGACCAAGAATATGAAAAAAAAATCAGCTAAGTTTCTGCTAAAAAAAAAAAAATCAACTTTATTTACACTACAAATTTCTCACTGACAGCTTTACATTTATGGATTGATCAGAAACCAATAAATCATTATTTCAGACGGTTTTCTTAGACTCTGAATGTGTTTGACGAAGCCTGATCCAGTCGGGCACACATACTGACCGTCCACCTGGTGAGGCTTCAGCTTGGTCACCAGATTCCTGTGCACCTGAACAAGAGGCTCCTTGGTCTCTGGATCCTGATCCAGCACCAGCTTGGTGGTGATTGGACACGACACATGGGACAACTCATCATCTATAACTATGATCTGGAAGACAAAGACAGACAGACCCTCAAAATAATCATATTTTTAAGATTCAAGATTTTTCAGTAAAACCTTCTACTACTGAGCTACTACTGTACTACTGAAATAGTCAACTTTAATCATAATTATTTTACTTTGAAATAAAGGTAAGGCATGTTCAAATCCTCTAAAACTTACTCCGGTATGAAAGTCAACTATCACACTTTCAGATGTAAACTTTAACATTTTAAAAACCCCAAAAAACTCATACAGCAGCAGCATTGAGTTGTATTCATGTATCACGTGAGAAAACCTCAGATACAACACTAAATAAAGTATTATCCATCTCCATCTCTAGTAAAACATAATTACTGTAACAGCATCAATATATATTGTCAATATCCGCATTAGCAATATAAGAAAATAATATAGGTAAATATAAGGTGCTGCAACACAGTTTTGATATTTAATTTAGATTTGAGCTGGTTTTATTATTTGTTTTTTTGTTTTAGACAAAAAATTAAATAATTGGTCTTTGAACTCTTATTTTAGTAATCATTGAACTTTGCATGGCAGGTAATTTAACTTATTTTTAATTTTTTGTCCTGATTTGGGTCATTTTGGTCTTGTTTTAACGTTAAATTAAATAGATATGCATTATCTCTTATAGCAGGAGAAATGAAAATTAGGACTGAGAATACCTCTCTCCTGTCCTCCATCTGTTGTTCTCTATCTGCCAGCCGCTTGCATCTCTCCTCCTCCTCTCGCAGAGCTTCCTGGCTCTCGGCACAAAGATTCACATCCTCGATGATTTTGCGGATCTTTTTGCGTCCTTTGGGGGTGCCTTTGCCGTCGTTGGTCTCGTTATCCGCGTCGTCTCGGTCGCTCTGCTCGAACACAGAAAGAAGAAATAAGCAGCTCATTTCCTCACCAGAGACAAGCATGAAGTTAATAATGATAATAATAAAGAAAGTCAGTTGTATTAGCCACTGTTACCCTTTCATTGCTGGAGTCAGACAACCAGATGCAGGGCACCTCTTTCTTCTTCTCGTAGCTTCTGGGGGATCTCTTCCCTTTAGTGGGTCTGGAACTGAAATAAGCAGATTATCAGAATTATTATTATTACAATAATAAGCAATAATAATAGAAATAAATATGTAAGCATAAAAAAATGAAGTGCTGATACTGTATTTATTCATACTTTTATCTCTCCATTTCACAAATAAATATTGCACTTTATAATCCACCAAATTCATCCTCTGATATTAGTAATGTTTTATGTGGAAAAAAAGAAAAAACTTAAAATTACAAGCCTACAAAGATGTGATCCAATGTGAAGCATAATAGAGTTTAGGCTTTTTGGAACAGAGAGGAAAACCTTTGTGTGTTTGTTTGTTTTTTCTCAATAGTTTGTAACTTCAGCATTAAGGTATGATGAAGTTATAATATTCAGTGTAACAATGTGGTCCAATGCCAGTCTGCTGTCTTCTGTAAATTAAATGATGAAGTTTCATGGTAATGTTACAATGTACAAACAGTATAGCAACCTGAACACGATCTGTTGTGCAAATAAAACTGCTAAAGTCAATCTTTAGTGGTTATATTTAGACCTTTAACCTAAAGGTATAACAACCCATAGAATAGTTCTCAGGTAATAATGTATATTGTTAGTAAAGCAAATCGCATGAAAATGTATCAGTGTATTCATTAAATTGGGGCAATTTTACTGGTAAACGATGTAAAATCTGAAGGAAGGACTGAATAATTTTCCTAACTTTCTTATGCTATTTTGCTGACAGCAGCTGAAAATGATTCTACCTTTTAGGCTTTACTCCACTGGACTCATCCTCTGACTGACTCAGCTCCTCACTCATCCCATCGTCCTCCAGCTCCAGCTCGTTATCGTCATCTTTTTCACCGGCGGCTGCACAGGAGTCAAGAAGCAGACGTTAGAGAAGGGTGCCTATCCCCTGCAATAACCATAGACCTAGAGGGATTCCTTACTGCTTGGAAGTCTGCGGCTGGCCCTTTTCTTGCTCTCCTGCTTTCCTACTTCACCCTCTTTTGTCGCTTTGTCACTTGAGGTTCCCTCATCTAGAGTGAGTTTGTGGTTCAGCAGGTGGTGCCTGGATTTGGGCCCATCTGACCCGGAGTTGGACGACTCTGAGGTAAAATCTTCTCCTGCAGCAGAATTTATAAATTCAATGAAACTAGAGATTATTTCCCCATCATAATAGCAAGGAAAATGGGAGGGGGGGGAATGTTCATTTGTTCAAAACAAGAGTAGTTTTAAAAAGGTACTGATAAAAAAAAAAAAGACGCACAAGAAAAAATGCAAATAATTTTAAAAATTGCTTCTTTAAAAGAAGTACTTACCATGTTCATCTGCTCCATTTCCCTCATTGCCTTGTTTACCCTCCTCGTCGGCCTCGGACTCAGACTCATCGTCCTGCGTCTCTTCATCCGATGGGATATCGTCGCCCGAGGAGTAGTTGGCTTTGATTTGGGCCAAAAGTATTTTCTTAGCGATTCTTTCAAAATAGAAGAGAAGGAAAAGGTGCCTGAAGTTCATTTTGTGATCAGTAACATTGTCTTCAGTCTGATATTCATAGGTTTTTAAGCCAAAATGACATGAAAGTGTAAGGACAGTTGGACAGAAATAACGTCTTTAATAGCTGTAAAATAAACCTAAAAATAAAATATAATTATCAAATGTTTAGTGAGTCACTTCTCATCAATTTCCCTTGTGCCAATAAAACCTATAGAAGGCAATATAAAGCATGTTTACTGAAGTATTAAACCAATTCATGAAAAGATCAAATGAGACAAAGATGTTTTACAGAGTAAAAATTTATTACAAACAGGTAAACATTAAGTATATGTCACAGATTTCCAGTAATAACAGAAAGAGGTATTCATTATATATTCCACTTTGTGGAAAGGGCTTTCTTTTTTCTGACAATGTTTTTTTTGCTTGAGTCCAACACAAACATTTTTTTGGAGAAAAAAAAAAAAGTTACACATTATCTCTAGTTTATCCAAAGAGCGTTAAACCATGATAGAGGTTTGATAATTTCATCCGAGGAATAAAATCGAGTTTACCAACATGTTTGACAGAGATCTGATGACTTGGGGGTGTGCAGGAAACATTTATGCTGCTTTTTTTTTTTTAAAGTATATCCTTGTACCTACATGATGTATGTAGAATTATTCTATTATAAGATCTGAACAAACAGAAACCCAGAACTGATTCAAAGCCTCCTCTGTATAGTGTAATGGTGACTTAAAGGGATGGAAAAACATGTAGGACACAGCACAACAGGTCATTTCCAAGTATGTACACATGTATTTACTAAGAATGAAAATGTTATTTCAATTGCTTTAAGTTGTTCATACTCAGTGGGTGGGTGGGGGGGATTATAACTTTTGAAAGCTAGAAGAATATCTGTAGCTCATTGTGTAAAGCTAATAGAGCTTGACACAAATGTTTTTATTGTATGGTTTTTAACACCATAATGTTTTGATCACTCAATACGTACAATTAGTAGCCGTTTCTACATTAACCGTGTTCAACATTTATTCCCAACACAGGCTGAAGAATAGAAATATCCTTGATCAGATGAGTTTCTCTCAGACCTCGAGCTAAGTGTGTCGCGGGTCACAGGTCAGCTGTCATTTTCACGGCCATAAATTCCACATCGGCGAGAGTTTATTGTCAAAGATCGATTACAGTATGAGCAGCAGTGGCAGACAGCAGCAGCAGCAACAGACCACAGCCTCGCCTTAGACATGCTTCAACTGGGAAGGGGGAAGAAACAGAAAAAGCAGAAGAATACTGAAGAAAATTAAAATGCTGCACACAGCAGTTTGGCCACTGATGGTCACACACTCCGTAGAGTTCAAGAGGAACAACAGTAAAAGTAGTTTCATGCATTAGCCCACTAACCAAACAATGTAAACTTTACATTTCTGCCGACCATTCTTTCTAAAGATTAAAGTTGTGCTATAACATGCAGCGGAAAACAGATTTTCAGAGAAAACAATTGGTGACCGCTACAATTTTTCCAGATTAAAGAATGCAATCACTGCTGTGCTGTCAGACAATCCGACCTGGAAAAAAACATGAGAAAAGAAAAAAGGGTGTCAAAAAACGCCTATTGAGTGAATTTCGTTGCTTCTTGCATCATAACAGTCGTTTCACAGTGCACTCTCAGATATAGAACATTCTAATCAACAGTAAAAGCACTCTACTGAAACCGTTAAGATAAATTGGTCTTCATTACTTGAGATTAAGCTTTCAAAGTCAGGCAGTATTAAATTCTACAAGTTTGAATAGGAGCTAGAGTTTGCTTTAGAGAAATGGTCAGCAGTAATGTATAATCTGTGCATAGGAAGTGGGGTAAAACATACAAAACCACAGGTTCCAATTAAAAATTTTCAAATCAACAGCATATTGTCTCTAAAAAGTGACAGTGCTTTTTTTTGGTTTTAGGGAAGAATGTATTCTGAGAGCTGGATACAGTCTTCTGAAATGGTTTGCATTTACCGCTTACTCTGCACAAACTGAAGCAAAAATGAACTGCCCATGCAAATGAATGGCAAGAAAATAATGTGTACAAATGGTTTTAAATGGAAATGAAACAACGTAATTTCTGGAAGTATCATTTCTAAAAGCTGCGTATGTGTTATGGCTGTGAATTGGGAACGGCCTTTCTGCTTCAGAGTATGTCACATGACATCCGGTCTTGGCAGTGGGTGCGCTGTTCCTCGGGGTTTGGCCTTGAACAGAAATAATGAAATGTCATTTACCTCTATTGTACTGGAGTGGTGTTGAACATCTCCGAGATGAGATATCTCAAAACCTCAGCGGATAAAACTGAGTGTGTGTGCACGAATAGACGCTAGTACAAGAGTTTTATAATTTAAGTGAGCCAACTTTTTAAAAATCTGTGTAAATCACCAAAATGAGTCTCACAAATCCACAAATTAGCTACACAACGATTTTGACAGCAGACACACAACCTGAAAAAGACTCCTCCATCACCTAAACACTAGTATGCACAGTATAGTGGATTTAGTGCAAATGCAAATATACATGTTCCCTAGCTCCTGCAGCACTTTGACCAGAGGTGCATTCAATAAGGCAGTATGTTAGCGAAAGTTTGTGGCAAAAAAAGGTTGACAAACAGTAAGGAGATAATTTTTTGTCAAATGCAAAAATCACAAAAGCTATAATCAAGTAGGTACAATTAGTTTATCAAAGTAACAACTTCTTGGTTGACTTGCTTCATAACACTTAGTTGGTTTTAATGCTGCAAACATGAACATCAAGCTTTTGTTGCTCATCTGAGACAGTGCTAACGCGCCACGAGTTGGTCAAATAAGGCAAATAAAAATTCTCTGTACACCTCAATTGTTTCAAAACTTGAATGAATACCTGAATGAGTAGAAGATGATCCCTGATCAAAATGGCCAAGAAACAAGTATTGAAAATAAAAAGTGCTTTTTCCAAACACTCGCCGCAAACAGTGTGATTGAACGCACATCTGGTGCATCTGCATTTTAAATACAACACTAAGGTACAGACAAGACCTGAGTCCAAGGACACACATATGTTAAGGCAACAACAGCAGTATGGTAAAGATCAATATTAACTGAACTATTTCACTCATCAAGACTTACAACCAGCATCTGCATCTCTTGTTTCTTTTACTTAATAATCTCGCCACCGTCAGTGAAGCAGGAAATCCACTGAATGGTTCCAACTTCAATCAAAAGCACAAAAAAAGCACTCAAGGCATCCACGAGTGTCAAATCATCTAGAATTTCCAATCTGACTTGATGTGAAGTAGGACAATAAGCTGGAGCTTCAGCCTTTGGGGCTGTGTAAATCTTTAGGTTGGTGGTGTTCATGATTTAATTTTCTGTTATTGAATGTAGGCAAAATAAATGTTTGTTGTTAGCATGTCAGTGTTATTTTCAGTTTCTGAAACTGCAGTGAAGAGTTTTTTTGAAAAGCAGCTTCAGTGTCAACTAGTTTTGAAGAAGAGACTGAATACCAGGTTATAAAGTAGGATGTCACAATAAATGTATTATTCTTTATGGCATAATACAAAATGGAATCGCAAATGACATTTTTGTTCGACCATGATTTGCAAATAACATGTTCACCAATGGAATAAATCCATTTTCAGATAAATGACAAAGTGCATTAACAGAGCCATGTACATTGTCCAGATATTTTATTCAACATATTTACGGCAAATGAAATTGTCAAAACATAACTGTGACCCAGTAAGGGTTGGATTTACGGCAGAAAATCAAAGAGTTGGTTTTGAAGGTGAAGCATTAAAGTTTTGAACATGCTTACAACTTGGCAAGCCTTGCCTCTCATAGGTAAATACTTGAAGACTGAAAACAAATTTATTTTTCCTTTTATGTAAATGTGTGCATATAATGTTTTGGGCAAGTATCAAACTTCATACTTCACCTGTGTAGAACAAAATTCAATTCAGTTAAATAAGTGCTACTCAATAGAGCACCGAAGTTTTTTTTTTTTTTTTTTTTTTAGTTTGTGCATTCTGTCACGACACAGAACAGTAGACTGGACTGTTAAAATACTGTCAGTGAAAACACAGGTGGTAAGGCAATGATCACTTCCATTCATGTTCAGATCTCTTCGAATAGGGCCGACTACAATGTTTTTCCTTTGGATAATTATGCTAAAGATGCCAGGGAGTGAAAAGTAGTAAAGTATGAGAATTTTTTTTATAAAATAATTTTTAAAAATCAAAAAAAAAATGACTAGCTTTTACAGGTATACTGATTGCACTCTAAATAAAATAGAATTAGAATATTCTGCTTATATTTCACAAGCCTGTTCTCAAAGCACAGTTCCATCACACTGCATCACAATGTGGGCCCAGTGCTTCATTGTGCACCTTTAAAATGTGTATTTGATCGCTGAAGCTCTACTACAGCTACGTTTTGGTCGTGTTTGAAAAGATCGCAATTGAGTCTTGATGAGATGCGTTTTGCTAGATTTAGCACAGAGGCCAGAGTTCAGGGTTCCATCTTTTCTTCCACACCTAGGGTGTTTTAGATACTCTACATCCGGGCTTTGAGAACCATACCTATTTTCTGGATCATCATCATCTTCTACTGCCCACGCGGGCCCAGACTGCTCCTCATCTCCTACGAAAAACAAAAAGTATTGAGACACAAATCGTTTAATCATGAATGTCTGGCTGTTTCACCAGACAAATTAAACTTATTCTCGAAAGAATTTGTGCACTGCAAACGACAGACGACTTGTGTAAATTAACAAATAAGTGTTTAATTCAATCACTTATCAGATTAGGCATTTGAGACCAGGCAGCAATTTGGAACAGAAGACGTATTCCTTATATGGTAAATATACTAAAATTAATTTATTAAACTCGTAGGACTACCATAAAACTTAGATTTTTCAAGTCAGTTTACAGTACTGTAGATAAACATCTTACCACAGAAATTTTGAATTTAATGTTGTACTTTTTATCTTTGATTGCACTGCAGCCATGATGATCACCTATTAAATAATATTAGAGTGTGTGTGTGTATATATATATATATATTTTTTTTTTTAAATAAGGTTATTTATCAAAATATACATCTGCCCCTGGCATTTAAAGGGGACACTGTGGTTAATTAAAGTTCAGCTAGTATGTGGTAATTGACGGTACCTTTGTACATTGTGTTACATTACAACCTAACCTCTGGTGTACAACTCATTAAACAGATCAAATTCCCAGGATAACTGGTGCTTTTCTTTCAGATTTGCGAGAATGGCAACAATTATTGTTCCATCAATGATGATATTGGTTTGCTGGTTTATATTTTGTTGTATCAGTGACTTGATGTTTGGATTGATGAAGTCAGACTTCTATGTTGCTCATATAAAAATGCTATAAATGCAGGTTTAAATGTGATTTCAGACAAAAATTTAAACACATTCTCATCTTTTTGGCCTGTTTTTGACCAAAAACTGGACAGTTTGTATTTATCTGTCCCAGCCTTTCAACTTTTCCTGGCAATGGCAACGATTAGTCGTTTAATCTATTAGTTGCCAACTATCAAATTATTCAACTATTTTGGTAATTTATTAATGTATTTAAATCATTTTTAAGAAGGAAATGTTCAAATTCTCTGGCTGCAGCTTCCCAATTCTCATTTTTTTTGGTTTCTGTAGTCCGATGATCTTTGGGTTGTGCACTGGATTAAATCTCCAGCTTTGGGAAACCTTGAGCCTTTTGCCATGAACCGGTCAGATAAATGATCAATTGATTAATTGACTAAGATTAGTTGTGAGTTGCAGCTCTGGACACATCCACATACACTTAAAAAAAATTAAACATTTGAGTGGAAGGGGAGTTTTTCAGAACGACAATCTCAACCAAATTCACCTACTTTTAAAACAAAATAGGTTTAAGTGATGCCTGTGAAATAGATAAACATCGAGTCCTAGGCTCACCAGATGATTGATGGAATCCTGCCGCCCCCAGTAAGGCCATATCTTCAGTGATAGGCTTCATCTTCTGATCATCTCCGTCACTCACAGAGTCGTCGTCATCATGTTCGTCTTCGCTCGATGAGGACGTCGTCTCTGGTTCTACCTGATGAGATTTAGCCTTTGACTTCCCGGCCTGTATCCGTCCTTTCCTTCTGGCCACAACCGCTTTCTCTTCTCTTTTGACTAGGTGTGGCTTCCCGATGGACCTCAGTGTATTCAAGTGTTGTATTTTCTTCTGCGAGCCTTGATCGTCGCTAGATGAATCAGTCCCGCTTTCCCTCCGAACCTTGGCTCTCCTGTCACTCAAGTCCGATTCAGAGGAGCAGTCCAGCAACTTGCGCTTGCGGCGGATCTTTTCCGGTGAGATCGGCGTGTTCTTCGTGAGCCAAAAGAGACGTTTCTTCGCCACCTTGTTCGACGCTTTATGGCCATCCTCGTCACTTCGGGGATCGTCGGAGCTTTGGGTCATAGCTGCTCGCTCAAGCAAAGCTGCAGGGACTTCATCTGAATCAGAGTCGTCTCTTCCTCTGCTTAGACTTTGCTCTTCAGTGTTTTTATCTGGTACTGTGCCCGGAGTTTCCTCATTGTCCGAGTCGCTGTCACTGTCCGCTGTTGAAACTGAAGTTTTGGCTTTCACGTCGCTCGGTCGGCGCAAAGGTGTCGTTTTCACGCGAGGTGATCGCCTGTTGCCTTGCTCCTCTTCCAGAGGCAGAGATGTGTTTGAGTTGTCGTTGCTTATCTTGCTGTCAGCCTTAGCGCATGTGACACCGGATTCCTCACCTCTTTCTTCTTTCTCTAATTTCTTATCCTTCATGTGCATGTCTGTCCTCATCTCAGGAGCATCAGAGGATCGCTCCTTTACCACAGGTACAGGTATAAGCTTTACCACTAGTTTCTTGGTCATATTAAGCTCACATTCAGAAGGCTTCAGGCCAATCTTTTGTGCCATCTGTCTGGATTCCGGTGAATTTGACTCCATGTTCCCTGCAAGGGAGTCAAGTGCACACGTCCTATCTGTGAATCCTTTGGAATCAGAATCGTAATCTTCTGTATGTTCAGCTGACAACTTCCGCAGCTCATTCAAGCATCTTTCATCAGTGATATCCAGTTCACTATCTGCTTCAGTTACAGGTTGCCCATCAGGCTCTTCGTTAATTAATTTTTCCCAACAGTTCAAGACATCCAAGTCACTAAATTCTTCTTTCAGACTATCCTCGAGTGCTGCAAGTGATTTCCGCAAGCCCTTTACGACCAATAAAAAAGACTTCAGATACAGACTGCGAATGTCGGCAGTTCGCTTATCCTTTGTCACAGAGTGAATGAAATTGATAAAGGTTTGGTTTAAGGTGTTTGTGGAGTCCACTAAATGTTTAGTCTTTTTGGTAATATCCTTGGAAATCTGCAGTGTGTTATAGTTAAAAACCACATTACCGTCCATGCCACTGTGATCCCATTTATCCAAAGGAATGTTCTGCGATAAGTGGGGCAACATGTCACAAAGTTCTGACTTCTCCGGCTCTGCTCGGTTCCGCCGGCGCTGCTGTTGCCACAGACGCTCCATGCTCTCCAGGACCGTATCACAGGCCATCACCACATCAAAGAGGGGCTCCGGGTTACAGACATAGCAGTACCATTTGCTTTCCAAGATTCCAGACAGCTCCTTCCTGCCTAGGTTTCTGAGAATGCACTTCTTGCAGAAGGCATTGCTGCAGAAGTCACAACAGATCAAGTTTCCTCCTTCAGCACACCATCTGCACGAGGAACAGAATCAACAGAGAAAATAAATGCTTAGTAAAAAAAACAAGTTAAGGAAATTGCATCATATATTTGAACTGAAATAAACACCAGATCTTACCTGCACTGTTCATCCATCCCATCACAATCCTTACTGATGTCATCACTTAAGTAATACTTGTAGCAAGACTGAAAAGAAAACAGCAAACGGGGGAATAACAGATAGAGTGGACCAATTACCATGATAATCAAACATGTTAAGTGCTGTGTAAATGATTGTTGGAAAAAACCTGCTGGCAGAAATGTTTTTAGAAATCAAAACTAAATTTATTAAAATCAAGCATTTTATAATATATTACGCAGTTTTCTCTTCATTTGTTGCTTTTTGCTTTTTAATTTTTTACCCTTTGTGATCCAAGATATAGTGAAGGTTTCAATATTAACTGACGGTTTCTTACTCCATCTGTATTAGTATTTAGAAGCTGAGCTTCCCCACACAAAGTTATTTTAGATCATGTTAGCTAAACATTGTGTCTTTAATCATAATAACAATTTCCTGCAAACCTTATAACATACCTAAACAAATGTTTGTGTATGTTATAAGGTAGGATTTCCCAACAACCTCGAAAATTGGAGGATGTAAGTAAACCAACTCACCTTGCAAATAAGGACTTTTAGAACTGGATGCCTATAGAAGGAATCTTTCTGGAAATGGTTAACTTGGCGGCCACATGCAGTGCAACTGACAATTCCCATGTGTTCAACTCCTATGAAAGAAAACCACTGTTATTAGCAACAAAACAAGAACTTTATACAGCTTCAATCTCTACTGAAATACACCAATTCCCCCCATAAATTTATACGAGCAAAAGCCCTGTTTGGAATACAAAATCCTGGCGTATTTTTCTTTCTTTCTCAAATAAATATAGTGAATTATTTTCGTTTGCTCTGAAGGTAGACTGGATTGTCACTGTGATGTGCATCTTTTTACCAATCAGGGAATGCTTCTGTTCGCCCATTGCTAAATTAGTAAATGTGACCATTATTAGGTTCCATTAGAATAATGTTTGTAACTGAAAAAATGGCTTCCTAAATGATTAAAGCCTGATATGAACATTATGACAATATCCGGACGGGGTGACTGACCTCCACGTCTTCTCGAAAACTCTTTACGCAGTACACTGGATTTCCTGTTGCGAAACTCTGGACCCCTGAAATCATCTCTTCCATTTTCAACAGGTTCAGGTCGGACCAATACAGTGCCTGTGACCAACCAAAAAAAAGGCAAAAAAAAGCAGAACATACAGTCTTAAGGACTAATCAAACAAAAAAACTCACAGAAATTTGCAGAAATATATGCAACACAAAAGACACCAATCAACAACAGAAATTATATGCACTGCATCAGGTGCAGAAAAGACTATAATGCTGAGCAACCAAGAACTTTTTTCATGTCAAAGCATCAAATTTAAGACCTACCTTTTGGCAATCTAGTGACATCAAGTTGACCATTAGCTGGTAACTCAACATCATCACTTGCATCCGAGTCCCCGGATTCATCCAGGCCAGAGTGCTTTGTGACAACATAAGGTTTTCTGTAATATCAGTGAAGGAATAAAACTGTAAGTCAGAGGTACAGCTCAAAAAATGAATGTGCATATTGTGATAAAGTTCATTCTTTTCCATAATGTAATTTCATATATTTTAGATTCATTACACACCATCTGAATTGTTTCAGGTCGTTTATTGTTTTAATACTGACGATTTTGGCATACAGATCATGAAAACCCAAAATTCCTATCTCAAAAAATTAGCATATCATGAAAAGGTGCTCTAAACGAGCTATGAACCTAGTCATCTGAATCAACAAGTTAACTCTAAACACCTGCAAAAGATTCCTGGGGCTTTTAAAAATTCCCAGCCTGGTTCATTACTCAAAACCACAATCATGGGTAAGTAGTAGTAAGTAGTAAGGTAATTTCTGAATGAATATGCTGTTCCCAGAGTGCTGTATCAAGGCACCTCAGTGGGAAGTCACAATGAGAAGAGGTGACCGCACCCTGAGAAAGATTGTAGAGAAGGGCCGATTCCAGACTTTGGGGGGCCTGGAGTGGACTGAGTCTGGAGTAGAAGCATCCAGAGCCACCGTGCACAGGCGTGTGCAGGAAATGGGCGACAGGTGCCGCATTCCCCAGGTCAAGCCACTTTTGAACCAGAAACAGCAGCAGAAGCCCCTCACTGGGGCTACAGAGAAGCAGCACTGGACTGTTGCTTAGTGGTCCAAAGTACTATTTTCGGATGAAAGCAAAGTTTGCATGTCATTCAGAAATCAGAGTCTGGAGGAAGACTGGGGAGAAGGGAATGCCAAAATGCCTAAAGTCCAGTGTCAAGTACCGAGTCAGTGATGGTCTGGGGTGCCATGTCAGCTGCTGGTGTTGGTCCACTGTTTTTTTATCAAGGGCAGGGTCAATGCAGCTAGCTATCAGGAAATTTTGGAGCACTTCATGCTTCCTTTTGCTGAAAAGCTTTATGGAGATGAAGATTTCATTTTTCAGCATGACCTGTCACCTGCTGACAGTGCCAAAACCACTGGTAAATGGTTTACTGACCATAGTATTACTGTGCTCAGTTGGCCTGCCAACTCTCCTGACCTGAACCCCATCAAGAATCTATGAAATATTGTGAAGAGAAAGTTGAGAGATGCTAGACCCAAGACTGTGGATGAACTTAAGGCCAATATTGAAGCATCCTGGGCCTCCATAACACCTCAGCAGTGCCACAGACTGATTGCCTCCATGCCACACCGCATTGAAGCATGTCATTTTCTGCAAAAGGATTCCACTAAGTATTGAGTGCATAAATGAACATAATTATTTGAAGGTTGACTTTTTAACTTAACTTTTTTTTGCCAAAATCATCAATATTAAAACAATGAAAGGGTTAAACTACTTCAGTTGTATGTAATGAATCTAAAATATATGCAAGTCTAATGTTTATCAGTACAGTACAGAAAATAATGAACTTTTTCGCAATATGCAAATTTTTTGAGAAGGACCTGTATTGATAACATTTACCAGAGCATTGACAAGCCGTTCCTACGAGACAAGAGCATTATAGACACGATATACTCAAAAGGTATTGCAAAAAAGCTTTTTATCTCATTATCATAATCACTTTTTAATATACCCCCAAATACACTAAAGCGTTAATCTGCAAAAATTGTGTTTATCCCAAATCCAATGTGCTGCTGTAACTGTAGTTCATCAACACCTGGCTTTACTATATCTTTGAGCATCGAATCTGACCATTAACAGCTCTCAACCTCTATTTACATGCATCACAACAGCCGAGGGGACTCCACCAATAAAACTTGTGGAGTTGAAGTTTAAATACAGCTTGGCTGGCCTCTAATTACTGAAACTAAGTGGAAAACACAGATGTGTGATACTGCGGTACATTTTTGCTGCTTGCAGGGTATATATAAAACATGAACTCACCTCCTGGAATATCTGGTATCCGCTCCTGACTGCAAAGAAAAAAAAAAGATAGTTTGTTGGTTTAATTATTGCTGGTAGTCATAAGTGGCACTTTTGGTGTTGAAACAAACCCAAAAATGTCTCAAAGGAACTGCTAGCACATTACTAGTTTATTTTTGGAGACTGTGAGCCATGTGAATAAAACAGAAATACCATTTGCCTAGAATATCAACTGATTCAGGCATATCAATACTATATGCATACTAGGGAGTTATGCTAATGTTCAGAAAGTAATCACTGATGGTAGAGAGGCAGAGGTTATAGTGACAAGCAAGAGAGACACTGAAGTGAAAGCCTGTTTGAATCACTCCATAACGAGCTGTAAAATAAAACTAATGTAGGAACATAATTATCTAAAATGAATGAACTGCTAATAAAATGCTTATTGAACATCTCATATTTCTTAAAAAAAAACATGCTATTGAAACAAAGTAAAAACATGCATACATGGGTAGTTCATGCTTATTCTCTACAATCCATGTTGCCAATAGCTGTGCAATGGTGTCATAAATGTTCTTTCTTCAACACTTGTCTGTATTCAAATAGTATACATTTTTCCTTTTCAAATTATATTTGACTTTTGAAATTTATTCCAATAACCCTATTCATCGCAGATCCCTTTTTTTATATCCAATGGGTTTGGAATTGGAATTAAATCTTATCTGTAACATGCAATTAATTACAGCTAAATCAACCTTCACCTTCATTGAAACTGTAACCTGAAAATGTCACAAATCTTCTATTTGGGACTAAGGGATGAAGTAAAGTTGACTTTACTTTAATAGTTTACAGGATAGGCGAGGATTGGAATTGAGGCTTTGTCTGTTTATAAATGGACTTCAGAAGAATCGAAAACATAGGCCCCTGCAACTACTGCACAAGCAAAACCACCATGGCTCCCTACTGAACAGTGGTGAAAAAGAAATGTGAAATGGTCTAGGCTTTTTCCAGCTGCAGCTGGTTTTTCATTTAACCCAGCTGGCAGATTGTTACACAGAAGAAGAAATCTACCAGGAAGATTATTGTTTTACATTATTTAAAAAGGATGATATTGCTTGTATTTGAAGCAATAATTTAACTTTTGCCTTGTGTCATGGTTATTACAGTTTTAGGCTTTTTCTATGACTAAAACTGAGGCAAATGAAAACGTGTTATTCACTTGTATGTTTTTATGGGAATTAGTTCATTGCTGTTTGTTTGATGCATTTTATGACAAAAAAAGATACATTTAAACCTGCTTAAGCAGATATTTTAAAATGTGATGTGCAATTAAATGTGCAATTTTCTGGCAGCATCTAATGGTGAGGTTTCAGATTACAATCACAATTGAGTACTCCATCCTGTAAGAACCCACACTGGCTGGAAGAAATGGGAGTTCATCTTTTTTCTGCTAAATACATACTACCCCTTAATTTTTGTAACTGATACCGCATTTGACAATTATGATAAGAGAGCATGAATGTTCAGTTACCTCTGTTGCTGTATGAGCTGATGAATTTCTCAGAGAAGTTCCCCAGTTTGTCAGACCTGTGAACAGAAAATCAATTCAAACATTTAACCAACATTCTGTAAATCATGTAAATATAAAGGGGAGTTTTCTCTCATGATAAAATAAATCATAAACTGTACCATCAGAATCCGCTGAGGATGGTGTGCCATTGCTGTCCTCGATAGTGGAATGAGCCAAGTACTCATGCAATTTGCTCACCAATACATTCAGCTTGCTGCCAGTGGGCCTAGTCAAGAGGGGAAAGACAGCATGATTATATTAAATCAGAAATGGTCAACTATTTTATTACTGTGTGGTTGAGAAAACACAAATTTACCATGTTTTGTTATGGGAGAGAATCAACAGTTATCGCATGGCAGATTATTTTACACTTTTAATGTCCATTGAAAAATATTTATGTTAGAATACTGGGAATAAATATGTTTCAGTTTTCCAGAAAGAGAGAAGAATAAAACCTGACAAGGGTACCCCATATTAAAGGCTCTGAGAGCTGCCAAGAAATATAGCCTTCTTTTGACCCAATTTGCAGGACACATCTTATCCTTTGAAGGCCTGAGTATTCCACAATCAATTGTGATTTGATCAATTGTTTAAAGAAGCATTTATGCAATTGGAAAATCTAAAGATATATAAAACACCTTCTTATATTTCTGTCCAGGTAGTGTGTAATGTGGGTTAAACCAAAAGGCACTACAGGACACCAGACATTTTAAACCAGGTTATACGTTAGAATTAATTTGGTATACTTACTACCTATTGACCATGACGTCTTGCAGTGATACAACTCCATAGTGGTATCATGAGTTGTACTAGTTTATGACTTTTGGGGCAAAACTTTGAATCACTATTTTAGAAGTTTGGAAGAAGAATCTGAATGCCTGAAGTGGAAACATCTCAAATAGGGAAAAGGCAAAGACTCAATTTTGCTTTTCAAAAAGGCTGACCAATGTAACTTGCATTCTGGCTAAGTGAGTTTTATTCTTCTAGGTTTTCCAGTGCCTATACATTGTTTGCTGTCAACAGGTTAAATTTAATTTTCCATGAAGCCGCACTTAAAATAACTCCATGGTTGCACTCTGCTGCCATTTTAAAAGCATTACAATATTTAATTTTTGTTGTCTTAGAGATTTTTTAAATTAATTTCATAGTTATTTTGAAGGCTGTATAATATACACATTTGTGAATGGTTGTTCTATTTTTAGATGTTTATTTTACACAGATAATAAACATGGTGTAGACTAAATAGAACTCTTTTCAGAATATTATTAACATACACATTCAGCAGCAGTGTGAATACAACCTTTCAAAGACTTTGATTAAGGTACAACCTGACCAAGTTGGTTCGTTTGCATTGCTGATAAATAATATAAAAACTGGATTGATTTCAACATTAACTTCACCAAACTGTAAAGCAACTTATATGTAATATACGATATAATGTGTGATTCGGGTTGAATTCTTCTGAGTAAATTATTGTAATTGTTATATTTAATGTGACGTGACGATATTTGCTCCAATATGAGATTCAGTAACTGTTAACAAGGCGACATCAAGAAAACACGTTCGTCAAATTCACACAACTACAATTACCAAAACTTAGTTTAAGCAACGTTAACTAAATAAAACATAGTTAGCTGTATCAGCTAACAGCCGATACAGCTAACCTAGCTAGCCGCTAACTAGCCTTGTGAGTCTCAGCGACCTACACAGTCTGTAGTCTCAGTTCGATCCCCAAAACATGGGGAACGGGCGCTTTACGGTTTCCTACATGTACGATTTATGAAAAACAGTCCTTACCAGAACATCATTGTTGTTTTCCAAGTCTACGGTTTGTTAGTTTTCTTCAATATTGTGTATTTGTCAAAAAATGGGTGTTTCTATGTCAATTGCTTTTGGGAATTCAGATTTGGATGTGTAGTACCGCGTTAAAACCTGCTGCACAGTGAGCCTGAGGTGGGGGCGCTGTGGAGTAGGTCAAACTACACATTCGACAGCCTGAGTCGAAGAGGAATAGAAGCACACGCATTATATTAAAAAATACGTAATATAGGACAAAACAAACAAACCGTAGACTCGGATAACAAACTTAGTTTTCTGGTAACCACTAATTTTTACAAATGGTACATTAAGGAAAAAGTAGACGCAGCATGTAAGGAGCCCGTTACCCATATCTGAGGGGGTTGAACTGAGACTCTCCAGAGTCTGAAGAGGCTAGCTGCTAAGCTAGTAGCCAACGATTCTCTATAACGTCACCTGCTAGTATACAGTCGCAGTTTTTTACCTCAGCGTCGCCGCAGACATAGCGAGGTTCTCCGTGTTCAGTGGATACTAAAGTCGTTCAAGTCATTATTGGCTGCTGATACCAAAATAAAGTGGTAGAAAAATGGCGCTCAATTTGCGCTCAGTAGCAGATCAAACGCAAAAGAAAAAACAAACCACCAGCAGACAGCAACGCCAGACGGTTTTACGTTCTGACGCTCTTTCTTTTCTTTTTCACGCGGTTAAACCCAATCGAACATTAGCGCCACCTGCTGTTCCGGAGTGAAGAATAGCGACTGAAACTGAATCTTTCAACCTGGTTTCCTGTCTGGAATCATTCTTCCTGTTCACAATACCTATTGGGGCAAAGCCCCATAATGTCTGTAGGTGTTTCTATTCTTCTGCAATTGAAGTATGTGGCAGCCCACAGAACCGTCTGGTAGGAACTTGCCAGACAAATTGGGGACAGCCGTCTCTTTAATGTCCCCAAGTTCCATGTTGTCGCCTCAAACTCTCTAGCGCCACCAACTGGTCAAAGTTGGTACATTTCTGGAAGTAACTTTTGAGCTGGGCATCTGATTTTCAAAACTTGGGAGAAGCCTGGAATAATTGGAGATACATTTTTCACCATTATGGATTTCATTAAGGACATGTTTCAGTTTTTTTGTCTTCACAGGTCAAACATGTTGTCCAATCATCTTCAAACTTGGTACACATAATTTTCAGACCAAGTCTCAAAAACACTTTACTTTTTGTCTTAGGACCTATAGCCGTTTGCCTGTAATAGCCAATTGAAACGTACAGCACAGAACTAAACAGGAAATTAGTTCAAATCTCAGCAACGCTTTCATTTATCAAAATCAAATTTAGCACATGTACCTCAGACCCCATGACCCCAGAACTGTCATTACGCAATGTGAGTCATTACCTGATGCGAGTCACAAATGTGCAGTCAGGTCTGGCCGTTTCCACCATCTTGGATGGCAACACCGTCAAAAAAGCCATCTTCAGAGCAAATAACTAAGCATAGCCAAGTTACCTTGTATGATACCGTAAACTGCAGAATGACAAATTTTCCATTTTCATTATCTGCTTTTTTCCAGATAACAAGGTAGTGACGTGTATGCATATACACCTTTATATTCTTAAAAAAAATCTAAATTGATCTTTTTTTAACAATTTATGACACTATTATACTTGTGATCTTTCAAAATGATTTGCAACTGGTTGCGAAGGGGGTTGGTCCAAGCGGTGTTGCTGTCCAAGATGGCGGAAACAACCAGACCCGAGTGCACATGTGCGACTCACATCAGGTAATGACAAGCACATGTACTTCAGACGTCATCAGGAGGATGTTCAACTTATTGTTGACCTTTGACCTCTAGGGTGTGCTGTAAGTGGCAAAAATGTGTTTCAATTCAAAACACTTTATTCATCCCTGAGGGGCAGTTTAAACATTTTTGACTCATACCTCATGATGTGCTTGGATTAGGAACAAAGTTCCAGTGCCTGAACATACTCCGGGTTGTCAAGTTGAGGGTCTTCTTAAAGTCAGCATAAGATTCAGCTGCCATAATGGATTATATATAAATCAGCAAATACTGACCACATATCTGGGCCTATATAACACTGACCACATATTTGGGCCTATTGAAACCAAACTTGACACAGGTGATGTTTAGAGCCTGACACAGGAGATCATGTGGTTTTATTGTCCATTAAAGATTTCAGTTGTCAGAGCCAATTCACTTTGTTGGCAAAGCCGCCAAACAGGAAGTAGCCTTAAATTTTAGCCAAACTTTGTTGTTTTGACTTAAAACTTCTTGTGTTTAGGGATATTTTAATGACTTAACCTTATTTGCTTAGCCCCTCATTGCTGATTGTAGCATTCAAGTCCCTGAGCTAGGACTGTTTTGTGTGGAGTTTGCATGTTCTCATGTTCTCTCTGTGTCTGTATGTTTTTTTTTCCAGGTTCTCCAGTTTTATCCCATTCCAAAACATGCTGAGGTTAATTGTACTCTAGAATGCCCGTCGGTGTGAGTGAATGGTGTGTGTGCGCCACGATAGACTGATGACTGCCTGGAGTGTATCCTGCCTCTCACCTGTAATATGCTGGGATTGACTCCAGCTGACTATGTGACCCTAACGAGAATTAAGTGAGTATAGAAAATGGATGGCAGGATGGATTTGTCTGTGTAGGTTTTTTAATCTCTCAAATTGATATTTTTGTTTGATATTTGAAAATTTATTTGATCATTTTTCCACAAATATTACTCATATTTGAATTTAGTAAAAAGCACCTTTGAACATGTGTAAAAGTTTAGTTTTGTTTGAAAGTGTTTCTGAAGTTAATATAAATCAGTCATATTAAGTGGTTTTTTGCCACAGTTACAGTCAAATTTCCTCTTTGCATTTCCCTGTTGAGCTGTGGTGGTATCGTTACAAAAAAGGAACTTTGGCAGTGAAAAGACTGTATGATTAATTATTGTTTTCATACTATTCAAAGCTGTAGCTCCACAAAAACAAGACAAAGCAAAATAAGACAAAATGTTTCCAGAGAGGGAGATAAGTTGATTTGACTAATATGGGTTACTGAAACTTAATATTAGCTTTAGATACATTTTTAAATATTTTTTCACAGGAGGACTATGGGTGGTTTCTTCCCATTACAAGTGTTTTATGAGGGGATATCCTAATGGTCTGTATGAAAAGAAAGACTTATTATTATTATTACTAGTATTATTATAGTAAGTAATATTACAAAGTTTCAATATTCATTTGGGTTCCTGAATGTTGTTTTAAGCAAGATTTGAAAATATGAGAAATTCTCCTTTTTAAACACTGCCTGTTACGTTATCTCACTTATGTTTATAGATTTACCATTAGACTAACCATTAGGCTATAACTTCCTTAACCCAGTATCGCTATACAATTGCTGTACCACAGAAAAGAAACCAAAAGAACATTTTAAATTTGTATTCAGTAGACATCATGTAAACTCCTAAGACTGTGATTGTTATTCATGTATTTTTTTAGCTACTGAACCATTTCTAACTCTGATCTCATTGTCGATGAAAAGAAGAATAAAGGCTTGTGGTTACACTATGATAATTAATCCCCCCTTAATGTAATCACTGATCTCTGCTGTAATCACCTCAACAATGAGACAAAGAATAATAATTTGTTAAAAAATATAATAGAACACACACATATATATACAATATATAAGTAAAACAGCGTTAAATCACTTGAATAAACACTAGCATAAAAGGTAAAACAAAGGTCTAGGAAACAAATCATGTCTGTAACGTGCAGAGTTTGACACTAGAAGGCATTTTCCACATTCATCTGCTGAAACTAAAAATTCTGTGCTGTTTTACGAGCATGTTCGTGACAGAGCAAATAGTATAAGTCATGATTTGATACATAGAAACGGCGGCAGCATTGGATTTTAAGCATATATTGCATGAGAAAAGCAGGAGAAGGAGAATTATTACAGAAAGTGATATTTCAAGTATTTGAGTATTTATTTGGGCTCTTGAGTAGTTTTAAGACAGACAGAAAGTTCGTGAAACTGTCCTTTAAAACTCCTGAACATTGCGGTACGTTATCTCACTTATGTTTATCGATTCCTCTTATTTAAAGCAACACATTTGACTCACTTCTCTCTCTTAGTGCAACCTTTTTACATTAGGCTAGAACTTCCTTAAGCCCAGAAAAAGAAAATATATATATATATACTTCATTCAGTTCAGCTGCTTCCACGCAGCGTGTACTACTTTTAGTAATTACCTATTTTAGATTTTTTTGCAATACTTGCTAACTCTTACTATATTTGCACAACATTTCGGTAGATACCAGAACACGTACATAACCCTGTGTGGTTGTAGAGATATTCCATATGTGTATATATATATAGCCGGAAAACTGAAAAATAAGCCTTAAAATAATAGAAAATAAATAAATTGTGAGCACAGCCTCATGGTTTAACTTTTAAAACAAAAAGAAAGAAAAGAAATAGCTTTTTACCATGCTTTCGTAATTATAAATGCAACAAACAAAATTAGATTAAGCCTAAAAATAAAAGAAAATCTCCAAACCCACGTTTGGCCGTCTGGCGGTGACGTCACGGGCGGGCGGGGCCAACATTCCTGTCGCTGTCTACTTTTGTCTCTACGTGGAGGAGGCAGGACCGCAAACTGGACGCTGTCTGGAATTTCAGGCGCACCGACGGTGAGTACCAAATTTCCTGGCAACTTCTGAAAAAAAAAAAAACGAAGCTACTTACAGACAGAGTCTGGTCGCTGAAATTTACGCCTTTTTGTCCTCGGCTTTTTCCGCTCGGTGGGAGCAGCTTTTCATCCCGTTTTAAAGCGGCTGGGTCTGCAGCCGTAACCAAGGAGAGTTTCCTGCCTACAAAACTTGCACGTCTGGCGCTAGCCGGATTAGCTTTAGCTACACCTTGACTGTAGCCTATTCATCCTCACGGCGCTGGACAGAGCCTGGAAAACACTGAAATATAGCAGCCGGGATTTTGACACCTGGTAACGTCCAGTAGAAGTAAGTTGGTCCAGTAGAAGTAAGTTTAAAAAGTTACATATAATATACAGGCAAAAACAACACTGTTGTTTATTTAGTTTGCGTTCTGAAAATTATATATAAAGTCTGGGCTATGTTCTCGTTTTAATTTTGGAAATATCATTTATAAAATTGGAAGGTTCGTTTGATACACCGGTGTCTGCCGGAACGAGTCTCATAGGTGGAGCTTGCATTCTATTTAAAAAGAAAACTCTTTGCACTGACTTAAACACACATTATAATCTGCCAAAGGCGTGTGTTCAAGGTGTTTTGAGGTGTGTGTTTGCTCCTCTGATGACACTTTTTTAAAAGCAATATGTTTTCATGGGCCACTCTAGTAAATGATTTGCCCTTTGTTTAATTGATCTGCCCCTCCCTCCCTCCCTCCCTCCCTCCATCTCCCCCTCCCTCTGCCATATTTCTTTTCATATTTAATGGGAAATAAGACTGCAAAGTGGAATTTCCCTCCAAGCGCATCAGTAGGTATATCTGATACTCCAAAAAGTTTTATGTCGGGAAAGGTTATTTTAAATAGTTTTAACACTGAATTGAATCAGATTCTTTAGTGACTCAGTTTACTTGAGCCTATGTAAAACAGAGATCTATGTAAAAAGCTGTTTACTACTCTGAGTGATCTACCAGACTTTTCCTGTGTGGACCCATCTGGACCGGCAGCACCCTTACATCTGGGATCCCAATTGTGGATCACAGTTGAGACACAGTTGAACAACGTTTTAACTCGATAAATATTGTGACTCAGGAAAAGAAGTGTGTTGTGACTACTGTTGCTCATCATTTTCCCTCCAACAGTTCCTGCTGTCTGTTCAAATCCAGTCTTTGCCTGTTTTTGATGCAAACTTTCATAATAACAGATGCTTGATTGTTAAAAAAACAAAAGTTTTAAATGTGTTTTAGTATCAGGGCTCAGGGGACGTAGTGTTTTTTTCAGGCTGCGAGGGGGGAAAAAAAAGCACATGAGAACATCTCTGTGTTTTAAATACAGTCATTATGTGTCTGATGATATCTCTGTAAAGACAAACCAGACAGTCAAGAAGGAGGAGGAGGGAGCTTAGATTGTGTTTCCGCCCTTGCACACACACTCGCACCTGTGTGAGCGAACAGGTTGCTCCACTTCCTGCGCTGTCAGGCTTTCAGACAGGTGCCTTCACAACAGCAACTGAGTTATTTACGAGACACACTTGTTTTCACCTGTTTTGTCTGAGAATTCTTAGTTCTAAAATTGCTTTTTTTAATTACACATCTGTTCTTTAACCTAATCTAACCCCACATACCAAGGCTGCACAATCCCCTAGATTTATTTAGTAAATAGACGCCATTTTAGAAGTTTTTAATCTTGATATGTATCGAAACACACATAGTGTTAGATAATCCTATTGAAGAAAAAAAACATTCTGGGAATAATAAAGCTCTGCACAAGGATGATTTGTGCAAAATCTGGAGTGAATGAAACATGATCTCTGACTCATGGACCGTCCAAATATGCAATAAAAGTTCAGGAAGGTTGGTTAAAAAATTTTTTTTTAAGAAAATGCAAACTCCACCAGTATGATATAGTGCAGGTTTATGTTGACTGCTTTTCTTTTCAAATGTTCTACGACCATTGCAAAACCAACAAAAAACTAACATAATGTGTCAGTAATCTCCAAATAGAAATTCTCTCAATGTCTGAGACCTTTGTTTGAAAGTTCATGGTTCTTCTAGAGAACAATAGCCTCAGATCAGGGAGGGATCCTGTGTCTTGCTCGCAGGCACTTCAGCAAAAATGCTTATATTTCATAGTTAATGTGCATTGTTCAGTCTGATTGCAGGAGAACGCTTTACAGTACCTTTTGAGTAATGGCAAACTTGTTGTCTGCTTTAAGGATTCAGCAGTACGTCAGTAACCTGTCTAATGACATTCTTAACTGAAGGTTGGTAGTGATTTCTGCCTTAACACCCTTTTCTTGTGTAACCTGCCGCATCTGCTCCCTACGCCCTTTCATGTGGTGAAAAGTAATTTACTCCAGTAAGAAAGTTGATCCACTTGTAGAGATTAGCAGCTCACCGTTATGGAACCCAGTCAAGGGGAACATTTAATTTGAATAATTCCATGATGATGATTCACCATATTTTTGGAGCTTCATAATGCCACTAAACCCGATCCTGGATGCTATACTTACAGCTGTACATGATGTCAGAGTTGGGTAAACTCCACACGCAGCGTGTGCTGTCATCACCTCTTCTCTTACCTGTCAGTGTGGCCACGCTTATCTGGGTCCACACAGCTTGTCACACGAAAATGGAAATGAACGGCCAAGCCTGACAGACTGTGTGGCTTTTATGAGTCAGTGCGCTTCACATCTGCAGGCGATTGTCACCGAGTAAAAATGTCCATGTTCTTGTAGACTATGTTGGGTGTGTGCACATGAACTTGACCACACTTGGGAAAAGTGCCCAAGCTATTTGAGTGCCTCACATTTCCCATGTAACTCGTGGATAAAAAAGCCTGGCGGGGCGGGGTGTGTCGGTGCTACGCATTTAACTCTGGGAACGGCCCTCCACTTTAAATTGACTGAGAGATCCATCAAAAGGTGATGGATTGGGCAGTTGTGGCCTGATAATCAACACCGGCGCTCATAAAGTAAATAAGTGTGTCAGGGTAACATCGAGGCATAAAGTAAAGAGAACAAAAAGGGGGGAAAGAAGGAAAGAGGAATTGTTTTAGAAATTCTTTTATTGCTATTTCATCACGATTTTCTTCAAATCAAGCTAAGTGAACGATAATATTAATATATAATATACAAGCATCACAGAAATAAGAAAAAAAAAAAGTCAGACATATATAAAATAGTTGATAAAAACAATACCTTGGTTAGGAAAATGGCAAAAAAGCCAGAATCTGACATTTTACAATCTTTAGATTGCGGTGCCTGAAATAATAAACCGTTCAGACCTAAGTGAAACCCTCTTGGATGAGTAATGAAACCTCAGTTGCTGCTAGATTATCATGTTACCTGCATCACATATGTGTACTTTTCTTAATTACGTGGGAAATCTTTTTCCCAAGTACATTCTGCTCTGTGTTGTGTCCAGTTAAATCTGGCAGTTTTTTCTCATCCATCGAACTCTTGTGCTGCCGCCAAGCTCTGGCATTTCAGTAATGTTTGAACGCTATCACTAGTATCGATGTGCTTTTAGGCAAACGCAAGCCACTCCATTTCAGAGGTTGCTGTTGCGTTCAAGTGAGCGCAGGAAATGTGTCCCCTCTTCCATGCGCACGGTTCAGTTGTCAAAGCCAGCAACTGTCTCTGGAGCCTGACATTGCGCAGGATTTATTGCTGTGGTTTGTAAGAGTGATCACAAACACGCTATTCTTCTGCACCCCCAGCGATACCTCTCACATTTGTCCACCACCATCTGTGGCCTTGCTCCGTGTGCTTAACCCCTCTTCTGTTTCCACTCCGCTGAGGGTGTGACAAGGGCCGGCAAATGAGGTAATGTTTGTCAAGCCCTCGTTGCAGCTTAATCGGCTGCATTTTACGTCCTTGTGAAGGAAAAGTTAAATATAGCAGCACTCGCATCGTCATTTTTCCTAATCGTTCCATCAGGAGTTTGCGCTTTTTGCCCTGATTTTTGTAGCAGTTTGTATAAGACAAACACAGTTTGCTCTGATTCATGCAGGACGGTTTAAAAATGTCTTTGCCGGTAATTTAAAGTGACACATCTGCCCTTGTTATATCATTACCTAGAACCAGTTTTCTGCTGCATTTAGCTTTTTTTTGTAAACAGTGATTTTATCTGTGTGGTTTTAGGGGGGGAAGAAACTGATTATTCACTCATTTTGTCTGCCACAGCAGCATTAGGAACTGAGTCACATCAGCAATATAGGAACTGAGTCACATCTCGGGGAGACCACATGGCTGGTGTTGAATACTATTAGTTTCATTCATAGAGGCGGTGCTCGGTTACTGGACTTTTGTCTATTGTTTGTCAGCTTGAATGTGAATGTCTGTGAGGCTGCTCTGGCCTCCGAAGCAAATGAGTCTAAGCAAAAAAAACATACTTTGAATGACACTAACTGTTAGATAGTGATCCATTTGACTAAGGGCGTATGCAACAAATCTCTAAAATGGTTTTACACGTTTAGTGCTAGGAATGGCCTTGCGCAGGATTTTTTTTTTGACTCCTACACTGTGAAAATGAATAATCTTATTTACGATCAGGGGATGGGATCACTTCTCTGTCTGGAAAACGTGTGATCCTTCATCAACTGCAGGATGAACCTCATCTTTGTTTTCTGAAGGCTGTTAGAGAGGAATGCCATCGCACCAGTTTAGCCTCGGAGAGCGAGGCAGCATGCCCTGCGTACCTCTCTGTGAGCGAGGCCCAATCCGCCCGGGCCTCATGCATTCCTACGCCGCTACAGAACGGGAAAGGAGGTACTCGGAGGAATTCCTTATTTTCAGCGGTTTTCAGGCGCTGACCTTGTCTCTGGGGGAGTTAAGGAACACAGTGTTTTTGGTCAAGCAAAATAATTTAGATTGTACATAGCTTGTTATGTCTTTACACGTTTAAGTGAATCCTTCTGCTTGGTGAAGGATTCACTTATGATAACCTGGCATCAGCATTTTAGATAAATTGGCCAAACAGAAGAATTACACATACTCCAGATGTCACGTTAATATATAAAACTTGATTTATTTTCATTACAAACGTCTCAATTTGCATTTAAAGTTTATCTCAGAAATCCAATTTTTTAAATCAAATTTTTAAAGCAGGTTAGAAAAGGTTTTAAACGTTTCGGAGGATCTGCTGCTGCATTAAGCAGAAATATAAGAAAGGGGTTTTATTTCACAGTATGGGCTCATTGCTATACAATGGAACAACAGGAAATGACTTTGATTATGGCAGAGAAAAGTGCTTGGAAAAGGGAAAGAGCTAAAGAAAGAAACCGGGAGATATGAATCAGCCGGGATCAGCTAGTAGCCTGTTGATGTGAGGGACTACTGACTTCTTTAATACCCGACAGAGGATGGGATGTGAAGTGTGTTCTGCTTGGAGGGGTACATACACTTCTGTGTTGGCAGGGAGACGGTGAGATTATTGAGTCGTGTAAGAGTGGCCTGTTGAAGAGGTCTGAAGAAGTTTCAGGCAAAAGAGGTTCCTAGCGAGGTTTCTCTTGGGTTCTTTCTCTCTTATTATTTCAAGACACTATTAATGACTCTGTGCATTTCTTTCTTCCCGCAGTCCCACTTTTCTCTGACTGACCACCTCAGGTCAATCACAGAAAAATGTCTGGAAAGATAACAAAAGAGGAGATGGAGGAAATGAGGGAGATCTTTGGGAAAATTGGTGAGTAAAAAACCATGTTGCCAAGACAGGATGTTGTTATTGTAACAAGAACAAAATACTTGTTGCTTGTTTCTTTTTCCACTGTAAATAAAGAGATTTGACCTTAAATAACATGTATTTCTCTTGTGTTTTTCTGACAAACAATTAACAGGAAATGTAATTTAGTATAGATGGTGTTTGGTGATGATGGAGTCCTTTTGTGTCTAATGGTGCGTTTTGTGTTTCCGTAGATCTCGACAGCGACGGCTACATTGTCGATTTTGAACTCCACGCGCTCCTCAAAGAAGCCGGCCATGCCCTGCCTGGGTACATGGTTCGAGAGATCATCCAGAAACTGGACCGCGACAAGGACGATAGGATCAGCTTTGAAGAGTTCTTGTCGGTACGTTGAGTGCAGCTCTGAACGCCTCTGCGTTGCCGAGCGTGGCGAGTTTTTGCTTTTCTTACTGTGAGGCGGCCTTTGTTTCCTGCTCTGCCTTGAGCACCTTGTCCTTGTGAGTAAGGCAGCTAAGCAAAGCAACTTTTAACAGCAGAATTGAAAGGCCTCCATACATATACACACACACACTCAGAATGTGGAAGTGAGGTCAGCAAAGTGGTGTGAGTTCCAGTATTTTGTTTCAGTGGTGATGAGGGAGAAGCTTCTGGTGCACCACTGCAGCAGGACTCAGAAAATGATGGTCAGGAGCGCAGCTGTCGATCTGTTACTGTTCAGTTGTTCTGCTTTAAACTATGTAGCTGGTTAGATAGTCTTTATTGAACAATTTCTTTTAACAATTTGAGCTACACTCTCATAGTAATTACCTCTATTTATACTGCACATTTCATAGTTTCATAGTCATTTACTCATATAAAGGCCATAACGATGTCTTTACATGGGAAAAGGACAACACCTTCATCAGACAATTATTTATTTTATATATATATATATATATATATATATATATATATATATATATATATATATATATATATATATATATATATCTTTTAGAAGTATTACTTTAATAATAATTTAATATAAATTGCTGTGTATGTTAATACATTCAATAAATATGTAGCAAAATATAAAGATAAGCGAAGTTCCAGGATCTTCAGTCCATTTTCATCACTTAATGAAAATTTGCCACATTTCAGGTTTTGTCATCGAAACTGAATGTTGGAGATAGGTTATGTTTAATAAAAGCAGGCAAAGAAGCCCTGGGAAAAATGACATTAGATTACTTTTAACTTCAGGTAATGTAACAATATGTGACAAATAATAATTCTACAAGCTTCAAACCCTTTTTTTTTTTTATTTTCTTTTACTTACTTACGAACCCATTTCATTCTCTGGTATCTATCTCATAAATAAATTGTTCCCAGTCTTATCGTTGCTTAAGCATGTTGTCAGAAAATCGCAACCCCGTTTTATATTTAATCTGTAGAGATTAATCAGTCCAAAGGCCCAAAGATGATTTATTAATATTTTTTATTATGATAAGTAGATTTGTTGGATGATTTGATACTGCGAGTTGCCTGTTGCAGTCTTTTATATCTATCTATACATACATACATATATAATGCATACTTACACTGCGCACAGTTGTGTTCATGTGCGAGCGGGAAGTAACAACATCCGGAACCTCCCAGTTGGCTGCTTGACACCATTGTGCCATTGTGTCACAGAGGTGACCGTTCCACCACAAGGTTTTGATAAAATTCCACCAGACAAAATATGTTCTAGTCAGTAACAACCCATTTAAATGCATGCAGAGTAAATGTGATTGCCATCCTAAGATATTAAGCTTTTAAAAAGAGAAAAGCTTTTGGCTGAGTTGCAGGATTGAGTGGAATTCCTTATTGTGCATGCAAGGTCATGATTATTATCTTTTTTTTTTCTTTTTTTTTTTTTACATGCGTGTGCACAAAAGAAAGCAAGCTGGCACCGCATGACCTTGTTTATGTTTCTGGTGGAGCATGCTGCACTTTTTAAACAGCAACAGGCTGAATGGCTTATTGTGGTCGAAAAGCCACACCAAGGCTCGCAGGGCCGAGGTCACTGATGAAACCGAGATTACCGTTAAAGCTTCAGGAAGTATCCGACACATTAGCATACAATATGTCATATCAAAGCAGCATTGTCTGAGGCCTCTCACATGTGATGCATCACTGATAAGATACATAGGGACAAGCTTCTTTATGGAATCATCCTTGATTTGAATGTTGAGAGATAATTTAATATTTAGATGTGAATAAGTTAGAGGGTGGTGTTGGTGTGGAAGAGGATACAGCAGTGTTTTCTCTACTCATTTTTATGGCACTTTAATACTTTAATAAAGTGAAAGTATGTAAAGTCTGACTGTAAATCAGGGGCATCAAACTTAATTTCATCCCTGGCCACATCAGCAAAATGGTTTAAAGATTATATTATTGTATCTGCTGGTTATTATAATACATTATTTCTTCTCCATTATATGCCAATGTAGAAATTGTTTTTATTTTTGTCATGATTTGAGCATCTAGTTATTAAAAAGGCTGCAGCTAAACATAGAAAGCCATCAGTCTAGAGAAGACGGTTGTACAAGAAAATGCTGATCACCACTTTTAACAATTTTATTTATTTTAGATTGGTTGTGCATTGCTATGTGGATTATTAAACACTGCAGTGAAAGAACAAGGAAGTAACAGGTGTATTTCAACAAAGGTAAAATAAAAAAGGGGAAAAAAGGAAACCTTCCTGTGCGCTGTAACGCACAATGAAGTCATAAAAGATAACGTGACCAGCCGTATCCTTTTGATTTAAGCCGTTATTCACTTGCCCATCTTTTTCGAAAAATCACGCAAGCTTCTAATTGGCCACAGTAAATTGCTGGTCTGGATTCGGCCTGCATAACTTTATATATATAATATTTTATTGTTCAGAAACTCAATTACAAGGCCAAATACAAAAGTTTACCATAAATTCACAGTATTGTAGTTAGTAGCTCAGCCTTATGTTTTCCTGCAATGGTGGAGAAATTCCAGCAGCTCCATTCCTGTGCATCTGCTGAGTGTCCTTGGTTGAATACCAGGAGCTCAATAAGAGAACAAGGATGCAGTAAAAGATAAGAAGATGAGTGACGTATGACTACAAAGTAGGATGTTTTAATTGAATGGCTTTATTAGGAAAGGTTATGAATTCAAATTGATTCACCATAAAATATAATGTAATGAATAAATTGGCATTTAGGAATGTTAATTTGTTATTTGGCCTAAGCGAATAAACTGGTTAACCTCTATCACAATTTGTTCATCTATAAATTGAAACCATAATGTTGGAGGCTTATGTGTAATTGGGCTTTTATTCTTTCAGATCATCCAGGAGCTGAGGGGCAGTGAAATAGCAAAAACCTTCCGCAAGGCCATTAACAGAAAAGAAGGAATTCTGGCTATCGGAGGAACATCGGAGCTGTCAAGTGAAGGCACACAACACTCGTTCTCTGGTACATTCACCTCATTCCTCTGTCCACTCACTGCTGATGCTTGACTTTGTACCTTCTATTATTTAGATGCCTTTAATGTTTTACAATTTAAGAAGGACCTAATGGACAATATGGTCCCCTTAAATGAATCATAATGCAGTTATACAGTCACTCTGCTGTTAACTGAGCCTGTATTCACCCTCACAGAGGAGGAGCGATATGCTTTCGTAAACTGGATCAATTCTGCTCTGGAAAAAGACCCTGACTGCCAACATGTCCTGCCCATGGATCCCAACAAAGACTCTCTCTTCACGTCTGTTGGAGACGGTATAGTCCTCTGGTGAGCGTTTTCCTGTTTTTACACCGCTCCCTCACCTGCTGCAGCCGCCCGTATGAAATAAATGTCAAATACCTGCATCCCACCGCACTTAGTGTTGTGTTCACATTACGGCTGGATAAAAAAAGAGCCTGTGTTATTCAACCGCAGCAATGGTCTACTTCAAACTACTACTTCTTGTTGGTAAAGGCGTTATACCGATTTTGTGCATTATTGAAACCGCTAGGAAACCTCTTTTTTCTTTTCTTACAAACACAGAGGGGTTGTAGAGGAAGAGGCACCCATGTCTCTCCATCAACATAAATGATGTGTTTGTCTCTGTGTGGATTCACAGCAAAATGATCAACCTGTCAGTGCCAGACACCATCGATGAGAGGACCATAAATAAGAAGAAACTGACACCGTTTACAATACAGGTCTGTTAGATTCGCATCAGTGTTTATTTACATTAAAGGTGTGTTTCCTCTCAGCTGATGCTTTTTTCCCCCAACAGGAAAATCTCAATCTGGCCTTGAACTCCGCCTCTGCCATCGGCTGCCATGTCGTGAACATTGGTGCTTTAGACCTGAAAGAGGGGAAGCCCCACCTGGTGCTGGGCCTGCTGTGGCAGATCATCAAGATCGGCCTGTTTGCTGACATCGAGCTCAGCAGGAATGAAGGTACGTGCTAAGGTTTAGGTGTTGTTACGTAACACACGTTTGAGTCTGTGTGTTTCTGTCACTGAAGATCCCCGGTGTGTTGTCAGGTTTTAACTGAGCATTAACACCTCCTCCACAGCACTGGCAGCATTGCTGAGAGATGGGGAAACTCTGGAGGACCTGATGAAGCTGTCCCCAGAAGAACTGCTGCTACGCTGGGCAAACTTTCACCTGGAAAACGCTGGCTGGCAGAAGATCAATAACTTCAGCTCTGACATTAAAGTAGGCCTCAGGTTCCTCCTGCTCATTCAAAATGATCACTCCCCTTCACTGCAAATTGTTTTCTAACTTGTGGTTTTAAGGTTTAAGCAGAATTGATAGGTTTGTAATAGTTTACCCTCTCATTTATTTCCATGTACTTCTTTAGTAACAAGGTCACAGGTGTCTATCACCACTGGGCCAAGTGTTTACACAAACTCACTCAAATATCCGCCTCCAATGCTCAAAATATAGGACTGAGTTATCTTCTTTCCAGGCAATCATAACACCAATCATGCAAAATGCAATAATGACAGTTATAAATAAATAGCTATTGCACTTGTCATCTGATTATGCACTTTTTTTCTCATGTGATCTCTTGCTTCACTATTTTTTAGGAATCAGATCATTTGTGTTCTTTTTCATGTAATTAGCATTTGCAGTATATTTATATAATTTTAAAACAGCTTTTTGTGTGTTTTGTTTCATAGCTTATAATTAAATGAAATACCATACCATCAACCAATAAAATAATGGCCTAAGTAATTTTTTAGGCAAAAGTGAGTGCTAAATTTGTGCTAAATCATCTCTTGATGAGGTTGCCATGTCTGGTAAAATCACTTTAATACTACTGAGTTAAAGGATCAGACTCCTTATATTATTATTTTAATTTGACTCTGTTTAAATTTACATTTTGAGTTTCCACTATGGAATGAAAGGACAGTTTAATCCAGGTTTAAAGTTGTCTAAAATAACACTAGAATTTAAAGTTGTCCTAAGTCACTTCATTCTTTAATATCACATAAATGACACCCATGTATGTATACAGTCATCAACTGTCAAAGCCTTTTCGATTGAAATGATTCATAAATATAATATTCTCTGAATTTGGTAAAGTTTTCCTAAAAACTTAAAAATGCTTTAGGCTGTTTTATTAGGGTGACAATATGCAAAATGTAGTATTCAGAAAGGATGGACAACTTGCTTTACTAAAAAGATTTAGAGGTTTATAAATATCTTTATCTATCATAATTAGAAGTAATTTGGGCGTTAGTGTTGTTACAGCATAATTCACTGTTTTTGTTTATATCATGTTCCAGGACTCAAGGGCTTATTTCCACCTCCTGAACCAAATCTCTCCTAAAGGCACCGACGAGGAGCAGCCACGCATAGACATCAACATGGCAGGATTCAGCGTAAGCACGTCGACCGTTGACAATCTCCACCACATGGTGACAGCTGTGCAGCATCTCTCATTGCCGTGTGTGCATGTGTGTTCATTCAGGAGAAAGACGACATGAAGAGGGCAGAAGCCATGCTGCAGCAGGCCGACAGGCTCAGCTGTCGACAGTTTGTCACCCCAGCTGACGTCATCAGTGGAAACCCCAAACTCAACCTTGCCTTCGTGGCCAATCTGTTCAACAAGTATCCAGCTCTGACCAAACCTGAGAATGAGGATATTGACTGGGGACTGTTGGAAGGTGGGTGTTGGGAGCAGGATTTCTTAAATTTCAGATTAACTTCTACTTAAAGAGCTTTTTTGACTTCTCACGAATTTCCCATTATGTGTCAGCTGCTATCATGGAATGTCCCCTAGAGATTTGGCTGAACCAGATAAATTCAGTTATAAAAAGTAATTCGTTTGATAAAGTGGATTTTTTTATAATGTAGCCTAAATTGAAACAAGAAACGGTTTTGTCTTCAGTGTTTCCCCTAAAGCTCAAACACCAGAACAACCAGCATTGAACAACCAGTTTTTTGTTGGCACCCCCGCTGGCCTACAGGCTTATTTTTGCATAGAAAATCATTTTAATAAGATTTCGCAAACAAACAAGTCCTAACTTTGCCTTCCAGCCTGCACATTAGTGCACAGATCACATGATCACAACCACCACATAGCTGCTCTACAACTCTGCATCTCTTTTGAAGTAAAAAATTTTAGGTTTGGGCACAATTAGTCCAATATCGAGTAGAATTTTTTTTTTTTTTAATTCCACTTGCAGATAGTTTCTTAATTCATTTTTTATGATTTTAGTCAATTTATCTCCTACAGTGTGGTAGATGCATCACCTAAAAGCCACTAAATCCCATTACCCCGGTCTGTCTAGGTGAAACACGAGAAGAGAGGACATTCCGAAACTGGATGAACTCCCTGGGAGTAAACCCACATGTCAATCATTTGTATGGGTATGTACCACCAGGGGGGAAAAAATCCTAGCAGATGTAACAGATTGTCTCACTCATACAACATAAATGATTATCAAACATGAATCTTTGCTTGTAGAGACCTGCAGGACGCCATGGTCATCCTTCAGCTCTACGAGAGGATTAAAGTGCCTGTTGACTGGAACAACAAGGTCAACAAGCCTCCTTACCCTAAGCTGGGAACCAACATGAAGAAAGTAAATGAACATTCTTCTTTTAATATGTATATCCAAGTGAAAATCATCTGTGATTAGTTTTTTACTAATATTTTCTTTTTGTGGTTTTTGTAGTTGGAGAATTGCAACTATGCAGTGGAACTGGGCAAAACGGCCAAGTTCTCCCTCGTTGGCATCGGCGGGCAGGACCTGAACGATGGCAACGCCACCCTGACTCTGGCACTGGTGTGGCAGCTAATGAGAAGGTGAAATGCAACTTTTTGTTCCCCCCCAGATCTGAGTAAGAACGAGTCCTGTGTGTTTGGTTCCCTGAACTCGCTTCTCTTCTCTTTCAGGTATACGTTGAATGTACTGGAAGAGCTGGGTGACGGACAGAAAGTAAATGATGACATCATCGTTAAATGGGTCAACGAAACGTTGGCTGAAGCTGGAAAGTCCACCAAGATTTCAAGCTTTAAGGTGAACCAGACGCACGTCTTTATAGAGATATCTCTCATTAAAGGGATAGTTAAACATTTTTGAAATTTCGCCTATTGTCATAGTTCCCATTAATTTTGCCAACACCAGCTGTTTCCAGACCAGCAGAGCAGGAAGGTGCTCAGCTCGTCTGGAAAGAGCTTGTTTTGACTAAAGAAAGGTAATTATCCTATTGACATGATTTTAAGAAAAAACTTCACTTTTTTTTCATCCTTTCTTACCCTCTTCTCTGCCTGTCAGATATTGAGATTTTGAGGTTTGCGATTTTCTTTAAAACAAGTTTCAGGGCAAAACAACATTTACCAACGTCACAGAAACTTACATTAAACAGTTTCCCTCAGACCAAGTAGCATTTTGTGGCACTAGTGGTTGTGTTTGATTGAAAGCGTCATGCGTTTGACAAGTCTGCAGCTGTCTCACTGAGCTCTCTGTGTATGCGTGAGAATGACGTTGTGTGGTGGATTTAAATTGTAGTATTATTTTTTGTTCTGTGGCCCAGTGCTACACGATGGTCAATGCCTGGGAACCCCTGTTATACCACTAAAACAATAAATGCCTTAACTCTCTAATGCAAAAGTGAAAACTTAAGTCAGGAATTGCTTTTAAATGTTGTCCTATATATTAACATAAACATGCTAGAGTTCTGGAGCAACAGCAGTTATTGGCAGCTACTGAAGAAGTAAGAGTTAGAAGAACTAACTTAAAGTAGAGTGAAAACGTTTTTTAAGTTAAAGTAGAGAAGGTCAGTGAGGCAGCATACATGTGAAATATAGGTGATGAAAATAAAACTTTGTTTAGGTAAATAGCAAAAACATCACAGCCTTTAATAATCTCAGGATTTCGTTCCCTGAAATCAGTTTTCAATCATCAAATGATAGATTGTTCAGGCCTACACATATAGTTATCTGGGAATCATGAAGTTGGGCCAATTTTGAAAATGTGTCGTGTGATGACCAGGACAAGGAGATCAGCAGCAGCCTGGCAGTATTGGAACTGATCGACGCCATCCAGCCCGGCAGCATCAACTACGAGCTGATAAAGACCGGCAGCCTCTCTGAAGACGACAAACTCGAGAACGCGAAGTAAGATTTTCCGCAGCAAAACCAGAAATCCAGCCAGCCATTTCTTCCTTTAAGCTTTTATGATTTATTTTATACGAGTTAAAAGCCTACTTCTGTCCTTCCTAGATACGCCGTCTCTATGGCCAGGAAGATCGGAGCCCGCGTCTATGCTCTGCCTGAAGACCTTGTGGAGGTCAAACCAAAAATGGTGATGACAGTCTTTGCCTGCTTGATGGGTCGGGGGATGAAGCGAGCATAAGAGGCTGATCATTGTGACACTTGATATTCTCGTACCCACAAGCCATTAGCGTTTCCAAAGAGGCCCCTCCCCCCCCACTCACACAAACACACAACTGAAGGAATGAAGAATGTTTGTCATTATGAATGAGAATAACATGAAGTAAAAAAAAAAAAAAAATGCAATTCGCATGTACCCCTGCCTCCTGACAGACGGGTGTTTACTGAAGAATCATGTGCTGTCCTCTTATTTAAAGTGAGCTCACACTGCTAAATTTCAGAAGAGCTGGGCCTCGTTGTTACAGGACAACTTGTTACTTTCAATATGCAGAACTCTTGAATAATGTATAAGAATGCTGTGTTTTTTTTAAAGCGAGTATGCATATTTCCAGCTGCAAGGTTGTTTACATATTTTTACTCAGAACGAAAAAAGTAAATTATATCCTTGACTAAGCAACACACATTCCTGAATACCATTCTTATGAATACATGCTTAACAAGGCAAACAATAAAAAATATAATATAAAAAAATCAGTCAAGTGTGAGAGGCAGGATGTTTAGGTGGAGCACACGTCATTAAAACACCAACATTCCCTCTCGCTGGATGAAGCATGTCTTAATAACTGGCATTTTCCACTTCTACATATCTGTATACAGAAGCCGTGAGGTCAGAGTATAGTGATGACTATGTATGCGCTGTCTGTATTCTTGTACTCGTTATTTGTCTATTTCTCGGGATTATTATGAGGTAAAATGCTGTTTTTTGGGGGCGTGTCTGGTCTTTGTCGTGTTGGGCTTCTGTTTTCGTCTGTTACATTGGATTAGGAGCAGGCTGACTGGACTCTCCTGGCTTCTGCTGTGCCTTCTCGTCTTAAAGACGACTTTTCCCTTTTTTTTTTTTTTTCTCGTCATGTTTTTTTGTATTCAACATTACCAAATATAAACAGTAACTTCATTCCAGGTAGCTTCATGATATTCTACGACAAGGGCTGAATTGTATTTGGTCTTGTGTTCATGTCTACTCTTAAAAGCGCTTCACATGTAACAATAAATATGACTTTAAAAATGACTTGTTTAACCTTCATTTAATCTGTTAATCCACTGCTGTTGTATAGACCAAGCATCGTAAGTATCGTCAATATCTTCTGAAATAATTCACCACAAAGAGAATTTGTAGACTGCATTTATCTTTGTTTAACCACTTAAGCACCCGGCCTATTTTTCAGTTTTCCTTCTCTAAATGATATTAAATCTGGAATATTTCTACAAAAACACAAAGGTTATTTAATGTAAACCTGGTATCAAAAGAAATCTACATGTGAGGTGACAACAGAAGAGTCAGAATCAGTTTATGATGTGGTTATAGAGCAAATGTGGTTAGAATACTCTGAAGGTGAGTTTTTATCATGCGATATATGAATATAACTGCATCAAGGGACTTGGTGTTTCAACAGTTTAAAGTATAACTTAAGGCTAATTTGTACATATGATTTGACTAAATACTTCTTTAAAGCTATGTCACCTATTTCAAAGGAAAAAGTGCTCTTTGTTTTTTGTATGAATAATCTGGTAAAACTAAACTTTGAATCTGTGAAAATGCTCAACATCTCATCAATAATGTTCATGCTAATATAGTTATGTGCACACCTGCTTTTCAAGGAAGTTAATTTTTAACCTCGGAATCAGAGGTCGTCTAAACCACATTTTTTACTTTTAGATTCTCTATTACATAAGGTGTATGACACCCAGGACTAAAATACTCTTTATGGATATTGTGAAATGACATGATTCACATTTTAGCTGGGGAACCCCTTCAAGGTCCCCGGGGGGTCTTTCAAGTTTTCCAATGTTAAGAAAAGATGTTGATGTGAACATCTAATCAAGTCGATGACACATCAAGTGATGTGACCAAACCCTTGTGGTGAGATTTTATTAGTTGTATTAACAACAATCTGTTGCAGGGAAATTCTTCATTCTCTTTTTTACTGCTGCCTGCTTCTCTTTTCTTACGTGTTTATGTTCTTCCCCTTTTTGTTTGAAATAGCACCTCATAAAACAGGTTTATCGTAGTGTTTGCTCCCCTCGCTGCTGCTCATTTTTATGACCAGGACCGTGGTCTGTCGGCTGTTCTCCCGTTGCCAAGCAGGATGTTCTTCACAGTCCATCAACAGAGCCGTGGTGCAGCATGTGGGGGGGACACGTCTGGCGGCTTCTACTTTACCGTTCAATGACCTGGATCTCTGTCAGATAACCACTCCCTGAAGAGACCCAGTCAGTTAACAGTGATGCCCACTTCTTAAAATCTGGTTAAAACTGCTGCTGTCCTCAGGCTTAGGAAGGAGGGAAGAAAGGAAGGATAGATTAACAGCTGCAATTAATTGTTTGCTGTGTTTAACAGTAAATTGCTGCAGATTTTACCTGTTTCCACCTGCACGCATCATCTATTGCACGTCTGTCCTTCCTGGAACAGGGATCCTCCTCTGTTAATCAGATTTTTCCCCATTAAAGGGGTTTTTTAGGGAGTTTTACCTTGTACGATGTGAGGGTCTGAGGACAGGGGATGTTGTGTTGCTTTTGTACAAACTGTAAAGCCCACTGTGGCAAATCTGCAATTTGTTATTCTGGGCTATACAAATGAATTGAATTGAATTGAATTTCACAGCAAAGTTTTATTTTGGTTTTAAGTAGAAACTACAGTTCCCATAAGAATTGTGATTCTACTGTCATACATCATTGAAGTCAAACAGATTCGATGTGGCTTTGTTATATTAGACAGAAAACAATGTCCTCATGGCAACGCGTCGCTGCTCCTCACTGATCTCTAAAGTGAAAGAGAAGAAAGGTGCAGCCAAGAGATTTTTCCCAGAAGACCGCTCACTCTAAATCCGACATCATTCAAAGAGCCGCCTGCCATCTGCTGCTGCTGCTGCTGCTGCTGCTGCACCTCTCCTCCCAGCCCACCACCATCCTGTCTGGGCTCAGCCCAGCAGAGACCAGGTGGATCCAGGTGGATCCAGGTGGATCCAGGTGGATCCAGGTGGACTCTATGCACACGCTCCCAAAGCAGTAGAAGTGAGCACACGTGAACAGGAGGCTCACAGAAAATGTTGTGGGATGCCCTTTGTCCTTTTCTTGCAGGAGCAGCAGGAGGATGCAGGGATTTTTTTCGCTCTCACAGCCTCCGACGTGGGCTCCGAGGATGGAGATGTGCTCAGGGTGTGGCGGCGTGAGGTCTCCGTGAGGGTTTTATTGGACTAACTACAACTAAAAACTAAAGGTAGGAACAACAATGTGTGGCAGTCACTTTGCTTTTCCAGGATTGTTTGTTCCTTCTGCTCCTTTCATGAAGAACACAGGTTACAAATAATACCATTTTTTTTGTTGAGCTAATATTGTTTGATTTGTATTTATAGAGCAGTGTGTAGCAAGTAAATCAAACATACGCTTAATAGATAAATGAATGAATAACCACCTTTACAACCAAAAGGAAAGGAACTTGACTTAACTATTAAACATAAAAGGAAAAGATCTTGCATTGCAGGTTTCTATTTTATTTATGATAATAATAATGTTAAGGTTATTCCTTGATAATTATGGAAACATTCATTTCCATTTATTACTGTCATCCTCACTCTGCATGAGTTGGTTTCATTAGCGGAGCAGCACATTAGGACAGTAGCTCTCTAGGACACTTTGCGTTCAGCCAGCGCCGGTTTCCTGAGTGATGCGGCTCCCGAGGGAGAACAGCTGATTGGCTCCCTGTGCCTGGGCGCCGCAGGCCGGCTGAGTGTGTTTTTGTTAATGATCCAGCAATTAGTCACACAATGGTAACAGTCATCTAAACATCCCGTCATCTGTCTGCGCCTCGGAGGGTCAAAGTGTCTCGCTGCATGTTTCACATGTAAGACAACAACAACAAAAAGGCTTTTTGTGGACGGAAATTGGATTTCAGGGCTGAACTTCCTTCTTTTTCACCTTTTAAGCTGTTTAAATGAAACAAAAAAAACTGATATGGTGGCAGCACTGAGGTTAATACATAGATAAACCTTAGTTACAACAATAAGTTAAATATTTATTATTTTAGTGAAAAACTGTTTAATGAAATATCAGTAGTAGGGCTGCAGCTAATGATTATTTAGATATTTAATTTAGATTTCTACTAATTATGAGATTTAATTGCCTCTTTACAGAATATATTCATGTTGTGTAATGATCCTCACTCTAATTTCAAGGATTTTATGGGCAAATAATTGATTTTTTTAACTCTAATCAATCATTGAACATTGATTGTAGATATGTTATTTCAAGTCTTTTTCTTGATTTGGGTCATTTTGGTCTTGTTTTAAGTTTTAAATAAGGTATTTTTTATCTATATCTATATTAGATTTTATTTTATTTGCAATATTCTAACTATATCTGCTTTATCACAGCAACATGAATTGATTCTGACTCTTCTGTAGTCACCTCACATGTTGTATCTTTCTTTTGATACCAGGTTTAAGTCCATAACCTCTGTGGATTTAGAGATATTCCAGATTTATTATCATTTAGAGCAGAAAAACTGAGGGCTTAAGTGGTTTGCATTTTCAAACAACGCTGCGTCTTTATTGTCAAATGCTGCACAGACTTTCTCCTGCGGCTTGCTCCGGTCGCCACGGTAACCACCCGCTGTGTGATGGGCCAGATGAGGGACTGTGGCAGACAGTCCCAGTCGTCCCCCCTGTCCCCTGATGATAATCTGTATACACACCATAAACACAGAGACGCTCTGTGGACACTTTCCTCTCCCCAACTGAAAACATGTTCATGGTTCATCACTTTTCACGTCTGTCTTAGAGGAATAGAACAGTGAAAGAGAAGTGTTTTTTCTCCTTGTGTATTCACTCCTGTTCACATTGGAAAATAGAAGCTTATTATATTAGTGTGATTTCAGTCTAAGTGATGATGTTAAAAAGCCCGGCTCTCAGTCATGTAATAGTTTGTTAAATAAGTTAATTTATTTAGACAGAATTTAAGCTATTTCAGGTATATTATTGTGGATAGAGGCAGATTAAGCAGGATGAGAATTCTTTTTCAGGCAACTGTATTTAGATTCTATGTGACCTTGTGACCTCAACACTGCAAAAGCTGAAAGTGGAATTATTTTAGGTAGTTCAATCTTGAAGAAAATGTTAGTCTTGTTTATTTAAAACAAGACCATTTGATCCAAATCAGTAATAAAAACTTGAAATTAGATAAGTTATCTGCCAGTGGAATAAAATAATTCTATTCCATTTTGAAGTAATTGTACCAAAGAAATGATTCAGATGTTAAGATATTTCACTTTTTGCACTTGAAGGTTAAGAACATCTGATTGAAAACTTACATGAAAGGAAAAAAACACATTGAATTGAATTGAATTGAACACTGAAAAGACTTTAAACCTGGAAGACATCACTTGACCTGACTAATCTAGATGAGTCAAGCCCTATGTAAGCTTTAGATAAACGGCTGTTTTTGATCGTAGATTTTGTTTCACCTAGAAAGTAGAGAATGGTCAGTGTGAACTAAAGAAAAGAAAAAAACAGTTTAAGCACATTCGACTGACTAAAACTGTGGATTTATCCATTTATCCGGCAGATCTGAAGATGGGCCAAGCAGAGAAAGATCGGTCTCAAAACAACCTGTCAGTCAGATCCAGAGTGGAGGAGATCGAGAGAGCCGACAGTATTCTAAGCAGGTGACGGCTACAACGAAATCACTGCCGTGTTAGGTTTCATCATAGATTTGTTGGGGGAAAAGCAAAACATGAGACTTTGGTGCTGATTTCTGGTGTGTTTTTCCACTCAGGGTGCAATCCGTCTACGACGACACGTCCTCAGAGCTGCAAAGAATCGCTGCTATTGACCCTCAAGGACGCGAGTCCAGAAATTCGCTCCAAAGAACCGGAGCAATCTCAAGGTAAAAGTGCTGCGTCTCACACAAAGCTTTCATAAAGCCAGGGAACAAAGGGGGAGATGTTTTGTAGCAGAGGTTGTCTGGCTTTCTCAGACAAAGTGAAACGTTTTTCGTTAAAGTCGTTTCAGGGTCACAGACTGGACAGATCGTCTTTTTCAACCTGTAGTGAACGCATCGAACTTCCCTCAATATAAATTCTAATTACTTATTTTTTAACCTCAATGCAAACTACTTTCTAAAAGATGAGCAAACCATTGATTTCAACTTGTCCTAAATAAGTAAAATAAGTTGGGCCTTAAATGTTCTGCTAACCTTTTTAAAGGTTGAGGCAAAAATGATAATTTTTAGATTTAGATTATATTTATTTCTATATACCTGATTTGATTAGTTGGAAAACTACACTTTATTTAAAAAAGGAAAGATTGATAGTAAATGCTATAAAAAGTAATGCATCCATACTGAGGTCATCCTCATCCTATTTTTTTTGCATGAAATGGCTTCAGCCTGATGCTGCTGTGCTTAGATTTTTTTGGAATGAATAATGTCTCTAAGTTCTGGTGTTAGCAATTTCCTGAAGATACATCATGTTTCTTTTCTTTTTTTTTTTCCGTATGCTGTCGAAATAATTCTAGAGAAACATCACGGCCAAATGGCGCCAAAACCGCTTTCGCACATGGTGTTTAATTTTTTACCGAGGTCGTCCGTGTCCGTCGTTTGTCAGACTGGTGGGCCTGGTGGTGAGGCTGAGGGAATGGGCGCACCGGAGCCTGATCGAGCAGGAGGAGCGGCCAGACTCTTTCCTGGAGCGCTTCCGCGGCCCCGAGCTGAGGACTGCACCCAGCCGCATCAGCAACACGCAAACGGATGCCAATGGCAACAATGCCAAAGGGATATTTAAGTATGTCGGCCTGCCTGAACCGCCACAAAGCACGTTGATGACTGCATGCGCTTCACACTGGGGGACCAGACAAATGGAAACAGACTTTTTACACTTTTTTTAAAAAGTACCATATAATAGAAAGTGAGATTTTAATTGATTTTTCATTATAAGGTGTAGATGTTGTATGTATATATGTAAGCAGTTTATACACACACACACATATATATACATTTAAGCCAAAAACTATTCATAGCCCTGTCAAGTAAAAGGGATTTCTTAATTGTTTCTCTCACAAATTAGTATTTCACCTTAGATTTTACTTAATGGTTTATTTGAATATCCTGCGGCTATTGGTCTTTGTATAACTGGGGTATGATTACTCTTGGGCTTAAGTGTACATATATATATTTATATATATAGCGTGTATAGCCTGTATTCAGAAACCATGCCTTAAAACAAGGCGTCAAGACTTCCCTGAAGTTGTGATGTCACAACTATACACTCACCACCCACCTGCTATTCACAATCAGAGAAGAGGCTCGTTAGTATTAACGAGACAAAGTCAATGCGGCCCTGTTCATTCTGGTGCTCAAGGGAAAAGCTTGAGGGAGGAGATGAAACACTACAGTATATTACATGATTTTCAGCACATAAAATCACCAATATAAATCCTGTTACGATATAAAATTTCAAATAAAACCCATAAAAAGGGAACAATTTGGGACCTTTAGATAAATAAATAAGTTCTTGTAGCTATTGCACTTCTTTGTTTTTACTGTGCTATGTCTGACTTTGTTATTCACAATCTCTCGATGGCTTTCAGGAAAAAGTGGGCTTTATTCGTGGTGTCCCCATCTGACAACGCGTACTACCGCTGGTTATTCGTCATCGCCACAGCGGTGCTGTACAACTGGTTCGTTGTGGTGGCGAGGTAATCACACCAGTCATTGTGTGGCGGGCCCCTGCGCCCTCACAGGTCGGCTGCAGTGACAGCACTAAATCACCGGACTTTCTGTTCGTCTACAGGGCTTGTTTTGACAAGCTACAGGTGGGCAATTACATCTGCTGGCTGGTGCTGGACTACCTCTCTGACCTCGTGTACATAATGGACACTTGCATCCGGCTTCGCACAGGTAACGTGTTCCCCAAATACAGCTGCTGGCCTCAAAAGCAATGCAAATGTTGAAAATGTAGATAGACTGACAAAAATTCTAATTCATTTCAGGACATAGAACCAAAACAATACAGCTGAAAGACACTAAAATGCCCTTTTGCCAGGAAGAAGTCCAGATGATATTCCTCTGGGAGTCTGTCCCTGAAAGCTGAGTTTTAATCACAGTAATTTGAGTTGCTGTTTATATATCACGTTGCGCAGGCTTTAAAGTGACTATAATCAATGTTTGTTTTTATATAATGGCAATGCATCAAATGAAATCATGTCATGTCGCAGGCATTGCGCATAGTGATGAAACTACATTGCCGTCTAACTCTACAGCTACTTTTGGATTTGCAGCAGTTTTATAGCAGGTTTCAGCCTATTGTTCAGCTGTCTGGCTGCGATTTCACCACTCTCCTAGTATTGTTTCCAGAGAAAAAGCCCCAAAAATAAACTATGCAATACCTGCTCAGGACCAGACAGACAGTTATCAACATGCCAGGGAACATCGTGGAGCATTTAGCAGGTAATGAGCCACAGACTTCTCAGAGGAGTTATTGCAGTCCACAAAGAGGGAACACTGAACGCACAGTAGCTGGACAGCACAACAGGCTGCAACTACATAAGACATGTTTTTTAAAGAAACTGGTAAGCACACATCTGAGAAATACCCGCTGCTCTGTGAAGGGGTCGATGTGCTCCACGATCCTCTGAAAGCCAATGTCCTGCACACCACTAAAGGTCAGATTATCCAAAGCCATGAACTCCATCAGCTTCTTTGTGATTCCATTTGCTTTGGCGCTGTCCTTTGAGAACTTTTTGTACTTTTCAAAGACGTCCAACACGGATGGAGGGACGTGCTGTGTCCAGCTTTCCAGCATTTTCACTGTAATTTGTTTGATTGTATTATTGCATCTTGCTTTTAACTCACTCCACTGAAGGCCAAATGTGGCGTATTTATATATAGTAGTAATATATATAGTATAGAATACATATATATATATGACCTAATATGTTAATTTCATATTGAGTTACATTTTTCATACTACTTATATCTACCAAAACATCCAAATTAGGATTAGGATTATTGATAGACAATTTATACTGTGACTGAACATGAAGTTAAAATATTTGTATTCATTGCATATCCTTTCACATTAAATCCTAGGCTACATTTACAGCAGGTTACAGATCAACATCTCTATTGGCATCTGTCGATGCATCTGTAGGCTACTTTACTATTTTCTCATCCTCCTAGAATATTATAATTTTTACATTTCCTCCTCTTTGCCTGGTCGTCTTCTGCCTTTCTTTCTGAAAGAAATGCTAACTCTCGATTGATGATGCAGCCTCTTATGTTGCATCCTCTGACTCATTCAAATTTGTTTTAAAGTCGCTACGGTGTTCACTTTCACTTTTAACAAGTCAAATACGTGAGCATCTCTGTCATGTCAGACTGTGTTGATGCCATGATAATTAGGTGCTTTATGTATTTGCTTTTTCAGATTTGTGTTAACATTTTTTCTTGCTGAAATGTAGCCTAAGGGGAAACATTTAAATAAAATGAAGTTTAAGGGGAAAAAAATACCAAGGCCATGACATTGGTATTCTCAAAGGTCAACACAGCCCTAATTTTTAGTAAAGTTCAGTAGGCAACAGTTTGCAAACAAGTTTTGTCGCTCTGTGTCATGAAACACGACAATGAGCTGAATTTCTGCTCTATTCCTTCTTGCCCCAGGCTTCCTGGAACAAGGTTTGCTGGTGAAGGACCACGCGAAGCTGAGGGACAGCTACGTCCGAACGCTGCAGTTCAAGCTGGACGTGCTGTCCATCCTGCCCACCGACCTGGCCTACATCGCCACGGGCATCCACACGCCGCAGCTGCGCTTCAACCGCCTGCTGCGCTTCCCGCGCATGTTTGAGTTCTTCGACCGCACCGAGACGCGCACCAACTACCCCAACATGTTCCGCATCTGCAACCTGGTGCTGTACATCCTGGTCATCATCCACTGGAACGCCTGCATCTACTACGCCATCTCCAAGTCTCTGGGATTCGGCTCAGACACGTGGGTGTTCCCGAACATCTCCAAACCCGAGTACTCCTCGCTGACTCGGAGTTACGTCTACTGCCTGTACTGGTCCACGCTCACGCTCACCACCATCGGAGAGATGCCGGCACCGGTGCGGGACGAGGAGTATCTGTTCGTGGTCTTCGACTTCCTCGTCGGGGTGCTGATCTTCGCCACGATCGTGGGGAACGTCGGCTCCATGATCGCCAACATGAACGCCACCCGCGCCGAGTTCCAGGCCCGGATCGACGCCATCAAACACTACATGCACTTCCGCCGGGTCAGCAGGGAGCTGGAGACACGCGTCATCAAGTGGTTCGACTACCTCTGGACCAACAAGAAGACGGTGGACGAGCAGGAGGTGCTGAAGAACCTGCCGAACAAGCTGCGTGCCGAGATCGCTATTAACGTGCACCTGGAGACCCTGAAGAAAGTGCGCATTTTCCAGGACTGCGAGGCGGGACTGCTGGTGGAGCTCGTGCTCAAACTACGCCCGCAGGTCTTCAGTCCGGGAGACTACATCTGCAGGAAAGGGGACATAGGGAAGGAGATGTACATCATCAAAGAGGGGAAGCTGGCGGTGGTGGGGGACGACGGGGTCACTCAGTACGCCCTCCTCACCTCCGGCAGCTGCTTCGGGGAAATCAGCATCCTGAACATAAAAGGTAGCAAAATGGGAAACAGGCGGACAGCCAACATTCGCAGCCTGGGTTATTCTGATCTCTTCTGCCTCTCTAAGGACGACCTGATGGAGGCAGTAACAGAGTACCCAGACGCCAAGACGGTGCTGGAGGAGAGGGGCCGCGAGATCCTGGTGAAGGAGGGCCTGCTGGACGAGAGCGCCGAGAGCGGCGGGCTGCAGAAGGAGGACGCCGAGGAGAAGGTGGAGAGGCTGGAGTCCTCGCTGGACGTCCTCCAGACTCGCTTCTCCCGCCTTCTCAGCGAATACACGTGCACTCAGCAAAAGCTGAAGCAGCGCATCCACCTGCTGGAGCAGCAGCTCAATCCCACGGACTACGGCCCGGACGCCGGCAGCGGCGTGGACACAGACGCAGAGACGCTGAACGAAACAGACCCCGGACCTGGGGTCCAGGCAGCAGGTTCTCCTCATCGGAATAACGTGCAAAAAGAGGACAACGCAAGCCTGTCGCCAAAACATTAACCGGAACAGGAGCTTTTAGTTCCATACAGTCGTGTTCAGAGTAATAGCCGTGTGTTTAAAGATGTGACTAAAGCCAATATCCTTGTAATAACTTCTATTACAAAGATAATATTATATCCATGTTTAAAATTTGTGGGAAAATTTGTTAATGACTTAAATTACAGAAAATGAAGAAAAATGCTTATTAGGCTTTATTAGCTCAAATATTTGCTGTATTATGTAAAACATAAATAAATAAAGTAATATTTAAATGTATACCCATGGTTGCTGATATCATGCAACACATCTGTGTCGACCAACTTCTGACACCTATGAACAGGTATTTTACATCACAATTCCTCCGCATTTCTTGGTTTTACCGCAAAAACTGAATTTTTAATGTCACCCCACAAGTTTTTAATGGGTTTAAGGTCCAGGGATTGGGTTGGCTATTCCTGGATTTTGGCTTTACTCACATTTTATAAACACATCCCAGCTGTATCTCTTGAAATACTTTGATTCAGATGCAGTAAGACCATAGGAAAAACTTCATGATTTTGTTAATTTCCCATGTGAGAATGTTCTTTCAGTTTAGCTGAGTGTAAAGATGAGTCTGCATGTCAATAAAAAAATGAAGAGAAACTGGACAAAACTGCTATGCTCATAGTGTCTGTGCAACAAGGTTTATTCTAGTCTCCAAATGTTGACACAACATTACTTATCTTCTTATTACTTATTATCTCCGGGAAAATAGAACTGGCAACAAAATACAGGATTTATTTAAATATAGATGATGGCTACAGCAGACATGATGTCTCAATAAAGCAACTGTGGGCTCAGTTAAACATAATAATCCTACAATATTGCCTTTGATTTTCTTAGAAACTGTCAGACTTTTTTAAGTGTCTTGTAAAGCGGGATACTTTCTCATGATTTATGCGGTATTCCAGCAATATTATAACTGCATATTTCAGTTCAATAATAGAAAAGGTTTGATGAGGCAGGAACAGTGGCTCAAGACTTCATTGCAGGAAGGACATCAAACTGTAGACTATACATGTCTGTGTTACTAAATTGTCTATTTATTTAGAAATAATAAAATATTCATAATAAAATCAAGGGTTATCAACATGTCACAAAGTGAAAGACAGGCAAGTTATGAAATTGAAATAAACCATTGGAGTGAAGAAAAAGAAAAGGAAAGAGTATAATGATGCTTCATTGCAGAAACTTAACCTGAGACTCATTTATCATCTAAGTGTCTATTATGTTTAAATAATAAGCATTTACCTTCAAAACTTTGTATGTATGTAACGTATGTAGTTTCCCAAAGAATGTGTATTTGCCAAAAAAGGGCCCACTTTTGCTGAACTCACCCAACATCACTGATATGGAAATTCCTAGGGCAAATCACCAGCCTCCAAACATGGTTTAAAATACACTATTCTGCAATATTTTAGACTGAAAAGCTTTAAAAGTGGCTGATAGTTTGACCTTTTTTTTGGTCACCTGTAAACATCTTGTTCTGGGTTGCGTCAGCAGAGGGATTCAGTTCTCTAGACGTTACATATATTCTGCTCTGGACCTTTACGAGTCCTCTACTGCTGCTTCTCCTGGGGAACAAAAAGTCTGATGAGAGACAACAGAGGGCTGGTTCGCTGCGTTCGAACACACACGCAAACACAATTACTTTCCAGCGTGCTTCTTTCCCAGGTTAGATCTGAATCACGCAGACACACACACACACACACACACACGCAGCACGAAGCTAAGCTGTGATTATCATTCCAATCTTTTTCAGGCTTGGTCGGGACATTTAAGGAGAAAATGAAACAGGCCCTCACACAGCAAGCTGTATATTGACATGAGAACGGTGCCCTCAGTTTGTACTTAGATTCTCCTATTTCAGTTTTGCAGACTCACTCTCTGAACTGGAGGACTGGGGATTTTCCAGTTATTCAACTGCTGCATTCCAGGATACAACTCAACCACATGAGCCGTGTCGATAAGCGCAGCTGGAACAATGCCCCTGCTGCAGAGCTGGCTATAATAAAGAGGCGGGAGGTAATGAGTGCGTATCCCCTGCAGGCCCTGAAGGATTGGGTGGGATAAAGTACCCCTGAAAAGTCTCCAGTTACCTACTATAGGCTGGGCGAGCAACATGAACATATATGGTCACTCTTCTGCAAAACGGCAGGCAGAGCTCCTGATTGATGAAAAAAGCACATGGAAGAAAATTAAACTTAGGAAATGAGGTCTGGGAAGTGCTAATCAGATGATCTATGTTTGGTCTTAAGTTAATTGAAAGTAAATCAGTATTTCAAGTACTACTTCAGTGACTTTATTTCAGTTGAAAGGGTTGGTTAACTTGATATAGTAATGCTGGTCACTGAAAAGCAGATGAAACAATGGTTTTATTTAATATAGCCTAGGAAAGTTTTGGCTTGGCTGATTAAGAGAGCTATTACACTGTATAAAACTGTACTGCATATGTGTATATAAAACAATTAACTAGTACATTTTCTAAGAAAAATCTAATTTTGCAAATAATATGTTTGATTTATATTTACATACATTTTAATTTTAACATTTTAAATTTTGGAGAGAAATCTTGATTAAATTACTTATATTACCAGGCTATAATTTATCAGCCCCCTGCAGTGACTCAGAGGATCCCTCCGGTGGGGGAAAGTATTAACCAGCATTTAATGTGAAATTAAAAAAAAAATTCAATACTCTCCATAGACCACAGCTGTGCACAGCAATGCAGCAACCTGCTTTTTGTAGCTAATGTGCTAATTCATAATAATATAACTCATTCTGTGTCACATGCAGTGTCAATTTTTAGGCCAAGGACCCCATAGCTGATAAAAAGCAAAAAATGGACACCCTACGATATTGTATAAAACTGTATTGCATATAACGGTAAACTAATTAAGTGTACATTTTCTAAGAAAAATTTATCTTTGCAAATAATGTGTTTGATTCATGTTCACAAACATTCTTCATTTTCTGGGAAAGATCTGTTCAAAACATTATATTTGGATATAAATCAGAGGCAATAGAGGAAAGATCCAGACAAGTTTTTTTCCCTCCACAGATTACAAATCATAACCTCTAACTTTTATCTGGGTTACAACTATAAAAGCAGTATTAATCTGCATTTAATTGTGAAAATCCACCAACCACAGAGCTACAGTAATGCAGCACTTGATTTAGCAAACCTGCTTTTGTGCAGCTGATGTGCTAATTTAGCTAAAACAAAGTAAACTCATACTGTGTCACATGCAGCTGTTTGTCATATTATCAAATTCACAGAAAGGGTTTTCCTTGTAACGTGCCGCTTCATCTGCACTCGTGCTGCACTCGTGTTGACACCCTGCACCTCATTTAACAGGTGCACCGATATATCCTGCAGCCACCAGCCCCCCCTAAACACAAACTCTTGCCACCATGTGTCATGTGTGCAGGACAGCTGGTGTTAGCAGGACTTCAGGGGCAGTGGGTTGAAAATTAACTATGGAAGGAATCACATGTAGCATGCATGAGCAGGACAGTTTAACAGAAAATATGAGCTAATTTATACTGTCTGAAAAATAAAAATGACTTGTGTTAATGTGAAGAAGCAGAGAGCAGGGGGAATAAAACATTTCACACAACATATTTCTGAATATAACTATATTGTTTGTACTTTCAAAGTGTTACAGCTTACAAACTGCATTTGAAAATCAAACGGTATCTGTCACTTTTTCGTTTGGACATAAGATCCTCTGATCACTGGGTTTCACTGCGTGGAGTGAACGTCTCTTCCGTATTTGACAAAGTGTGACAGTGAACAGAGCGCCGCTTCAGAGTAAACATCGTTATTCCTTTTACTTTAATACATCAAGTCAGGACAAATATTTCAACAAAAAAAAAACAAAGATATTTCTGAAAACTGTAGAAATTAGACCAAAGAAAATATGATTTTTTTTTTCTCTCTCCCCATGATAACTGATTGAATGTGAAGATATAGAGGAAACGGTGCAGGGCTGCTCGTATGCACCGCAACATGCCATCTGCGGTCTGTGCACTGATTGGCTGAGAGTGATCCTCCTGGCTAGCGCATCCGCATGTGCAGGCTGTGTTTGGGTCCGTCCACTCGCTCCAACTTCTCAAAGTGTTTCCTAGCATTACGGATATTGATGAGAGTGGCTGCAGATGCTGGAAATCGGTGAGACACAGATTAATATGATTATTGGCCGCTTCAAGTCTCTTTACTTTTATATTCAGCTCAGAGGAAACGTTATTTTCCACTACTTACGAATGGAGGGATCAGACATGATGACCATAACGTATGTGTTGGAGGTGAAGACGTCAATGAAGGCGGCAAAGTTGGAGTTCCTCACTTCCATGCTCTGGAAGGAGGCTGCAAGTTTACTGAAAAAAAAGGTATAAATGTATGAATGTAAGCAGCAGGTGGTATGTGTGTGTGTGTGTGTGTGTGTGTGTGTGTGGTGAAGGTAACGCTTTTGTGAAGTGAACTCACCTACAGCTGAGTTTGAACTGTTTGATAATGTTACTGATCTTTTCAAACCGGTGCGCATCACGCTGCTCTTTGCACTGATAGTGGGAGATCACCTGCATTTAAACACACCATGAAAATGTAAAATGAATTTCAAGATAAGGATCATCTACCGGGACACGGTTTCTGCAGAGCTGAGCGGCTGCTCTCACCAGGAAAGTGGCTCTCTCAAACAGAAGAACCTCGTCTGCCTCTATGATCTGTGCAAAATTCCTCAGGTTTGTCTCCAGCTGCTGCACGTTTGGGATGAGCTGGTACACTATGCTCGACCAGGCCTGTAAACACACAAGCAACATAGTCAAACGGTGCTGAACTTTATTATCGGATATCTAGCAAGCAACTGGCCAAATATCACAACCTTATACAGAGTTTCGTCCCAGATCGATGTCCGGAAGCAAGTGCACGCCAAAGGTCTTGAGAGCCTCTTCAGATCTTCTTCACGCTCCTTAAAGATCTGCGTTTGAAAGGTAAGAGATATTCACATTTAGCAGAATAATCATCACTGGTACCTTTTATCTTATCACCTCATGGATATTTTTTTTTTAAAAAGAGACCATTGACAAAAAAAAACGTCAGATGTGTTAGATGTGTGATTCATCAAAAAAATGACTAACTGAAATATTTGGGATGTAAACCAAATAATTAAAAGGTAATTCAGTACACATCCAAACCCTTGCTTATGCACATTCTGGAAGATGGAAAATTGGCACTTGCCATCGTGGATTGCTCACATTGCAGCCAAAAAAACAAGATAAATTGGACTTGCATGTCATCATCCTATTAAAATAATGGCCTGAATCATTTTTCATAAAAGTGAGTTTTTGTCCTAAATGATTTCTTCATAATGCTTCCACATCTGGTAAAATCACCTTAATCCTTAGTACTTTAATAATGATCAAGAATATTCTCTGTTATACTTTTATAGGTTTTTAAAAAGTGCATCTATATGAATAAATTCAATAAATGTATGGCCAAATATAAAGACAGAATAGTGGTTCAAGGATCTTCAGTCCATCTCAGGTTTGAAAAAGTTCTTAAAACTATGTGTCGGAAATGAGTTACAACAAAAAAAAAACACAAAAGAAGAATTGGAAAGTGATGAAAAAGGATGGTATAAACAAGGTTTAAAGTTGCCTAAAGTCACACTAGAATGTCAAAAGTGGGCCTGAGTCTCTCTGAATCTCTTACAATAACTTGTATTATTATAATATAGGTATTATATTATCTGTTATTTGTAATGTCATTTGTTACCATGGTCCTATGATAATCTCATTGTGATGCTCCTCATGTGGATCTACATTGACCATATCAGTGAGTGCTAGGACTAGAAAACTTCATTCAAACGGTTTTAAATTTCCCTAACCCTCAGTGTTTACCTTTAGCATGCAAGCATTCTGATACTGATGTTAAAGGTTGATTTTGCACTATTTCCCTGAAGATCATTGGACACACTCATGTGTTTAATCTGCAGAGACCCCGCTGCACTCGGCCTGTATTTTCTTATTGTTTTGGTGGGTGAAGTGTGTGAGGGGCTGTGATTACATTTCATGCTTCATGACCACCAGGGACATTTCTTATTTTCATATTTAGGTAAAAACAAAAATGAACTAATCACAATTTTCCCCGAGTGCTGTGGGTTTGTTTGACCTCATTCGTGTTCTCGTCTCGCCTGTGTGGCGCCGTGGAGGACTGTCCCGCTGTGATCGCTGTGTTTAGACAACAGAAACTGGCGAATCCTGCTTAATATACTGTTAAGAATTACAGCGCGACATAACAGTGCTGATGTAATGTGTTCCTAATAAACTTATTATCTAATGCAACATGTTGAGATATAAACAGCTTAGTTTAGAGTTATAAAAATAGCAGATTATAAAGTTTACACATTTACAGAAACAGTTTTTTTTTAGAGTTACCCTCTAGTATCTGATCGAGAGAACCTTTAATTACAATATGACGATATTATAAAAAAAATATTTCTTAACCTAATATAGTCCAAAACCTCCTGATTACACCAGCAGCTTTGAGTTTTATTCATATATCGCATAAGAAAACCTCAGCTACAAGACTGAAGTATTTTTGTCTGTAGTAAAGCACAATGTTACTGTTCATCATCAATATCCACATCATCAGTACAATAAGAAAATAGTTTGATATTATATCAGTAGTAGGACTGCAACTAACCACTATTTAGATATTTAATTTAAATTTGAGTTGTTTGTGTCATTATTTAATTGGGTCTTTTATATCTTCTTTTTAAACAGTATCATTTTTAATAATAATTTAATAATTGATCTGTGAACTCGTATTTATTATTGAATTTTCCATTACTATAATAATCATTTTGCATTATTTGATTTTTACTGGAGCTTGATCCATTGGATATTGTTTTAAGCATTTTTATCTGTGGTAAAACAGAAGGTTAGATATTTTTGCAATATTCTAACTATATTTGCTCTCCTCATGTTAATTTCAGATTTGAAAATGTAGGTAAAATTGATGTCGGCAGCAGGGTTTCTGGTAAAACTATGAACATATTCTGCCTGTTTAAGTATTTAAGAGCAAAACTTTTAATGAACAAGTAGGATCAGTAACAACAATAAAACAAAATTACCAAATCTCTCTGGTCTTCCTGCACTAGATCCATTTTGTGCACGAGGCAGAAGACTTTGGCATCGGCAGAGTTCTGCAGGATGGCCTCCAGACACGACTGGTAGTAATGCATGTCTTTCTCCAGCTCACGGCTCTCCACGTCAAACACGTAGATGAGCACCTCTACGTTTCTGAAAATGTTGTCCCTCTGGCTGGTGAAGTAGTTCTCCATGAATGTGTCTTGTCTGATGGGGGGAAAAGAAAAACACAGAGCAACAGTTCAGAGGTTTTTCGGGTTAGCTAAATTATCAAATATTTAACAAATTATTACTTTGAGATTGTAGGTTGCATTTTAAAATCTGGCCAGGAGCAGCAGATGAAAACTAGTCTGATTGGCTGATTCACAGCATGTCTGTTGATCAATGTGCATTGTCCCTTATAAATAAATCAATAAACTAATGTACTTTACCCTCCACAGTCCCACAGGTTTAGAACCAGATTGCCAAGGAAGCGCACGTGGGAGTGTTCCACATCAACTACATTTGACAAAGGATGAGAAAATGTATTTTTTTAGATTAAAAGAACCAGCATCAGAGAAAAATGTATTTTCACGTAGCATCTCCAGTTAAAATGGTCTTACTTGTAGCTGCAAGGCGGCGTGTGTCTCGAGCTATGTAATTGGCAAAGATGATTGATCTCATACTGGTCTTTCCAGACCCACTTTTTCCCATCAGTAACACCTGAAAGCAAAAATAAATCCAAGAGATGAGACAGTCCCTGGAGTTGAGAGTAATGCTTGTCCCTCCCCCCACTCTAAATAAGCCTTGTTGACAGCACCAGTCAAAGAATAAATCTGTATCAATATAACAGTTAGTTATATAATACGTGAAAACAAATGTATTATAAATAATATTAAATTACATACAAAACGTGTAAAACCTTATTTTCAAAAACATTCGAGACACAAAGTGTAAAAGCAAACTAATGCTTAGGTTGTTAAATTAATTTACGGAATGATGCTGATTAATGTTTTTATGCTGGAGTTGCAAAACCAGAAGTGGGAACTTCCTATTAGGTTATTTCAAGTCCTGAGTACTGCTTCCCTGGATGTTTTGGAACAGCTCCAAATTTCAAAGACTTGTAGGTGGATGAAATATTCAAATAAAATACAAGTTGTTTAAAATTCTACTAAATGGAAAGGTTTACTTTTTTTCCTGAAGGAAGGTAATAGCTTCTTTTTTTTTAACATAAATTACTACTATCATTGAAATTTGCAGATTATATAAGTCAACTCTTAACACATTCCCCAACAAGGACATAAAACTCTTTTCTGTCTGTCTTTTTTCTGTTTTTACTGTTATAGGTCATGCGATGGAACAGCTGATACCACAGGAAGTAGATAAAGTTGTGTTTTAGCTGAGTTATAACTCACCACAGGGAAAGAAGTGAGTAAGAAGTCAATATTCTGTTTGAAAATGTTTGTCTTAGATAAAAATTGTGTTTTCTCAGTTAAGTGTCCTCTATTAAAAATAGGCTCATGTGTTGTGTTGTAAGAAAACAATAAATCTAGAATAAAACGTTTTTTGTCACAAAAGCAGGACTTTTTCTATTAAGAGAATATTCGGGGTTTTTGAATCATTTAATATCTTTGACAGCCAATGACATTTTTACATTTTCTTCGCACATGTTCTTGTCCTTAAGCGTGTTTAGTTTATGTTTATGGGAAATTTGTGTGATTACTACATGAGATTACTACATTTTTTTTCCCAGAGATATACAATTTTTCTCAAAACATCTGCACAGACACATTCAAGCCGATAAATTTTCACGTGTAGCTAAACATACATATAAAATAATATGCTGATCAGAAAGATTTGTCTTAATAATAAAACTTGCTATTGTGTCCTAATACAGTTGTAATTACACTTATGGATTTTCTATCTCATTACTCAATACGTTTGCATCCAAAGTACTTCTCATGTTGCACATCCCGTTTAGGATGTTGCTCTTTTGAATAAAAATAAAACAATGTTGGTATGGATGAGACAATTGTATTTTTAAACCTGAAATTTGTTCATTGGGATTCTCTGACCATAATAATGTAGAGTTACTCACCAACTTTGCAAAGCAAAATTATGGAATTGTGTGTGTTGCTGGCAGGTATTTTGACAAAAAACTTTATATCTATGTAACTAAGGCTGATCTGACATGTCTCTTTGGATGAAGTTATTCCTATAACCTTAAGGTCCCAAATCAGAATTAGTGTCAGAATTTGCAGTCATTTAACTCCTTCACTAATCCAAAACGGGTAATAATAACCACTTGTAATAGCCAGTGTGAAAAGGAGGAAGCAATTCAGTCTTAACACAGTCCGGTGAAGTGCAAGAAGCGTCCAACTCCAATTGAAGCGACTGAATCGGTGCATTCCGTGAAGTGAAAGTGCCTCGAATGTTTGTAAAGAACAGTAACGATAGTTAAACAAGAGCTGTACCTTTTTCTTCATCGCTGTGCTTGACATCCCCCTCAGCAGACACGGAGTGGAGCAGTGGTCTGAGCAGCAGCTCCTCTTCTCCTCCTCTTCTTCTTCTTCTTCTTCAGCTGCTGAACAACACAAATATTATCACCGAGGTGTCACTTCAGCTTCATTACCACTGACAGAAAACACGATTCAGCCACAGAAAACACTGGAAAGCCTTCCACGACGAGCGAGCCGAACGCGCTTAACCGCCCACGTGCTAATTAAACACAAAATAAGACGTATATGCCGCTAAGTGACTTTATTCAAACTAGTTTGTGTTCCGGGTAAACACTAGCTAATGCTAAGCGAGTTAGCACGCGACTCCGTCCAGATAGCTGTCAGCTAGCTTAGCCGAGCTACACGACTGGCTTAGGTCTCACTTACCCCGACAGGGTGGAAGGGACACTTCTATTCGAGCTCCGCAACACTACAGTTCGTGTTCGTTTTAGGGAAAACAGCTGTGTACATTACTTCGTAGAAACAGGCAGTGAAGTCAGGATCAGCTGCTTCCTGTTTACGACAAAGTCACATGACGGATTGTAGGTTTTGTGCCCTGAGTTGGGTCTGAAGGCTCCTGCTGGGTCCAGTCTCCCCTAAAGGACAACTCCTTTTATCTGATTAAAATCATATACTAATAAAATAGATTGTAAGTGTTAGTCTTCGAATATTAACTGCCCCTAACGAAACTAATGAGTTTGATAACTTTATTTTACAACTGAATGAAACGTTGAGATGTAGTTGTTTATTGTGGCCACTAGATGGTGCTGTTTGTATACTTTATAGTTACCCAGCTTCTGTTTTTGGACGAACATTGTAATAGATGTTTCTTTTTTTAACCTGACTGGGTGAACAAGCATGTATTATGTTGTGAAAATAGCAATACACTCTCTTAAATCTATTATAAAATGAAAGAAAACTGGGATTGAATAAAATTGAATAAAATGCTTAATTATCTGTGAGACAATTAACAAATGGTCAGAGAAATTCTTCTGTGAAGGTGGGAAATGTGAAAAAGCATGACTGTCTTTATTCTTTATTATTTTCTATGCATTTGCTCAGTACTTTACTGGATTCTCTCTTCAATAGAAGCAATAGATGTTCTTTTCTTGCATATAATATTTCAGGCCCACTGTGATGGATTAGCTCAGATAATATCTGGTATCATCTGCATGCAGTGGAGCAGGTAATTGAAGAAACGGTTTGAACAAAGCAATTAGGATTGCTAAAAGGGACACAGTAATAACAGAGGACAGAGGTGCAGGGCAGATGAGAGAAATCACTGTCAATGACATGATCAGACAAACGGTAAATAGATTTTTTTTAGGTTATAGCTGTATTAAGCAACATATTTTATGTTTTGGGTCTCTGGAGGAATTAGTTAGATGTCATCAATATTCAAGACACACACACACACACAAATCATGAATCATAACTTTACTTACAAAGGAATAACTACATAATTTTGAAACTACCCCCTTATCTGCAGTTATAAATCTCCAGACTTCTCAAGACTGTCATAGAGAAATGGACATGCAGGATGTGGGTTGGTAGTATTTGTAGATATTTAAATATATTGTTTTAATAAATGTAAAGGATTTATTTAAAAAAAACAAAGAGGTAAAAGTATTATAAAATTTTATTGTTTATTCGCTGTATGTAATATTCAAACTGCAACCCCTTCCCAAATGATTAGTAAATATACTGAAGATGACAAGCCGACAACATCTTCATTAAATATCCATCAGAACTAAATTACAGCAAACCAACACAAGAAGTCAATTCACCAGTAAAGGGTTTTTCACATTCTGCTACCAAGAAGAGAAAATTAATATATGTTTGCTGCAATCATGCACATTGGAAAAAAAAAAACATAACTTTACCACCCCGGACTCTTTTGAGCAAAGCTCATTAACAAGAATATAAGAATGGTCAATATATATACACGAAAATAACAGCCACACTTGATTCTTCAACAAGTTCTTAAGTATACATATGTAACTTTTCAATAGATAAATATGTAGATTTAAGAAGTACATCAACTTCTCCTTAACCAGCATTTCTGTTAGTTAATATAAAGGTATCCAAAGACTAATCATGGTGCGGTTATTATAAAATAAAGCTCAGTGGCTGTTATCAAGGATAAAAGATGAAAATGATACAGTAGCTCCTCAACAGAGACCCATAAAATGCAAAGAGGAGAAAAGACATGTATAGAAGTTTTTTGGGGGTGATATTCAGGTAGTGTACAGGCATTTCAGCACTCGGTGCCAGTCCACTGGAGTCCTCCTCTACATTTGATCTCTGAGCTTGGCGAGCCTTTGAGAAAGTTCATCCTTTGGACAAGAAACAGCAAAGACAAATTAGTGATGAAGATGAAGATGAGAGAAAAATCTTCTCCACTAAGCATTCTGAAATAAAATATATATCATCACACTATTAAAATTATGACCTATGGCCTAAGCAAAGAGGGCGACTTAGGCCATTTGATTTTTTGCCTAAGTCAAAGTTTTTTATTCTATAGAGTAAAATGCTTCACTTGGACAATTTAACAAGCTTTCATGATGGCAGCTGCTTGAAGAAAATCTGTAGTGCAGAAGAAGCTCTGTTGAATCAATTTCTACTGGTAAGTGAAAAGGTTTATAATCATAAAGGCTATAGGCTATAATGTTTTTTAGTAATTTAGTCTAACCTTCACAAGTTATAGTTCAACAACAAAGCCAGAAACTTATTACTGGCTGGCCCACTACTTACGTAACCTTCAATTTATTGATGTGCAAAGGAACAATGCATATTAATGAACATTTACAGATATATGCCAGAATATAACTACAGGCTAGTTTTGATATGTAAAACCACTGGCCAGGTTTAAAGATGTCCAAGTCACACTAGAATGTTCAAAAATTCACTTTATTCTTTAATGTTACATAAATGACACAGCGTTCTATGTATGTCTACAGTCATCCACTGTAAAGGCCTTTTTGATTGAAATGATTGATAAATAGAATATAATATATACAATATTTGAACGATGGACTTGGGCCATTATTTTAATAGGGTGCTGATATGTGAAGTACCTGTTCTGCCGAGGCCACGCTGGTTCCCACTGATCCGGTCTGTCCCTGAGGGAGCTCCATGTTCAGGTCCAACCTAAATATGATGCAGATGTTTAAAAAGTCCATTTCAGATCAAACTGAAACATCTTTTCTTGTATAATACTGAAAAACACTGCTGAAAACATTCCTCGGCCTAATTTCTATTAAATTATATGAGTTTTCCGCATTTCACAAGGCTTTTGGGACAAAAAAGGTAAAACATTACCCTGCTTCGTCTGCCATTTCATGCAGCAGGGACTCCACTTGATTCTGAAACACACATTGGATTTACAATAAATGTTGGTCTTTAAAGCACATTGTTGGAAAATAAGACTGAATGGTCAAATGTACCTGTGGTGTTGTGAGTGTTGTTGTGCTGCTCATGGTGTCTTCCATCTGGGCTGTCTGAACATCCAGAGTTTCAAACTGGTGCTCAAATTTGTCCATGAGAGACGAAATCTGAAAAAGACGGAATTGGGAAATAGTTTTATAAGTTAGGAATTAGCTAGCAAATGTCATAACAATTACGTTGTTTCTGCTGAAGGAGAAATAAAGACATAGCAGTAGAAATATTATGTGCACATCTCATGTAAAAGTAACTCTACCTTCTCCAGATTCATAGACTTCAGAACAGAATCCATGCCTTTCACCACTCCAGCCATAGATTTTGTGACCTGTGGAATAACACCAAGTTGATAAAACGGAAGCCAAAATGAATTGTTCTGAACGTACAGTGAGAATGAGTCATGCAGTGACGCAAAGTACCTGATTCATCGTAACTGCAGTTTGGACCCTCGCTGCCACCGCATCTACCCTGGCGCTCATCCTCAGGAAGTTCACCGACTGGTTCTTCTGTCTGATGGCGTTCTCTGCGTGGATCCTCGCCACCTCCATGTTCCCCTTTTGGACGGCCTAGACACGACACAAAAACAACGAAGGCTCGATAAAACCCATAAACACCTGCCGGAAGGGATTTTATAAGGTGGGTGTGGACTTACTTTCTTGACTTTATTCTTCTCTATTTTTTCCTCTTTATCACATTTCTTGGAGTTTCTTTGGAGTTCTTTGGCAGCAAACTTCAAATTGAAGAGATGTTCTGTGATGTGAGGTTAAAGATCTAACCAAATCAATCAAAGGATCAAATTAAGAGGACAAGGGGAGCATTTTTGGTGTGTCAAATCTTGCCCATATCTTAATCTATACGTGTGTGATTTCTGACTCAGTACTGGGAGGAGACAAAACATCATTCATATCACATTCTCACCTAACAGGTTTGACCTCGGCATTTGCCTGTTTATTTAAATAAACACAATTAGTCTGACTGTACCCCCCGCCACACACACACACAGTTACTTTATTATTTCGACTAGACCAACATCGTGATTATTATTTACATTCTGCCAGTTTTAAGGCCTTGGGTCCAGTTCGACGCCTGTAAGTGTCTTTGTCCAAAATGTGACGCACTGCTCGATGTTCAGATGCCTGTGAACATTAACCTCAACACACTCGAGCTTTAAGTATCTTGTCACGCTCGGTCTCTTTGCGGTTGTGTCGAAATCCGTTTGCCCCCGTCGATATTATGCGTTTCCCGTTACCGTAACTGATACTTAGTACCTCCAACAACTCTGACCGATCCTTTTCAGGTGCTAAACCTGATCTATTCAGTTATCTGTGCTCCGTCTAAACACAACAACAACCTATTTTTTTTATTATTAATCCTAGTCACAAACGCGGAGTTGGTGTTCCGCTCGCACGCTCTTTTTAAAGGATACTTTCCATAGCTGGCATTGTGAGGCTGCTCTTGGTGAATTCAAAAGGTCGAATGTCAAGATCCTCGCTGGCAGGCGTAAAAAAGTAGTGAACTTAGTCGGTTTAAACTTCGGCTTCTTTGGTGTTTGGGATCGTTCCCGTCGCCTTCTTCCGCACTTCCTGATGTCTTACCAAAATATGAATGACGTCAGCGTCACGTGGTGAAGGTATTCCATTCGACGTCACGAGGGAGCCGTTGCTCCCCCTTGAACATAGATATATATATTTATTAAGCCGCGTCAGTGCGGTTGCCATCTTGTATCGGGGGGAATTAATTGTTCTAAGTCGAGCATCTGGCCGACACCGAAATGCTGAAATGACATGAAAGACTGGTGGAGTAAGCAACATGGAATAACATTTTCACATACATTTTTCATGTATATATATATATATATATATATATATATATATATATATATATATATATATATATATATATATATATATATATATATATATATATATATATATATATATATATATATATATATATATATATATATATATATATATATATATATATATATATATATAATCGTGGGCGACACGGTGGTGCGGTGGGTAGCACTGTTGCCTCACAGCAAGAAGGTCGCAGGTTCAAGACCCGCCTTGGGCCTGGGTCTGGGGCCTTTCTGTGTGGAGTTTGCATGTTCTCCCCGTGTCTGCGTGGGTTTTCACCGGGTACTCCGGTTTCCTCCCACAATACAAAAAACATGCTCAGGTTAATTGGTAAACTCTAAATTGCCCATAGGTGTGAGTGTGAGAGTGAATGGTGTGTGAATGGTGTGTGTGCCCCACGATTGGCTGGCAACCATCTGGGGTGTATCCCCCTGCCTCTCGCCCATAAAGTGCGCTGGGACCCCGAAAGGGAATAAGCGGGATAGACAATGGATGGATGGATGGATATATAATCGTTCCTAGACCAGCTGCCTCAATGTAGTCAATGTAGTAAAATAGCCGCGACTACCCCCGACACCGAAATGCTGAAATGACATGAAAGACTGGTGGAGTAAGCAACATGGAATAACATTTTCACATACATTTTTCATGTATATATATATATATATATATATATATATATATATATATATATATATATATATATATATATAATCGTTCCTAGACCAGCTGCCTCAATGTAGTCAATGTAGTAAAATAGCCGCGACTACCCCGACACAAAATGGCGGCCGCGTTGACGTATCGCTCCAACGGAAAGCAGCTGGGGAAAGCAGCATCTACGCGTATATATCTATGCTCCTTGGGCATTAAAATAAGACCGTTTTACTGTTTTTTAACTTTTGTCTTCTCTTTTGTTATATAATGCGGGGAGCGTGTGGGCAGATACAAGTGAACGCGCTGTGTTAACCAGGGGACTAGTGGGCGATGAATGCGGCTGATGATTAGATTTACAGTGTGGAGCACGGCGGGGAGAGAGGATGACTCACTCCCCGTCTGCTGTGATGTTTCACCCCGCAACAGTGCGGTGGCTCCTCAGCCTGACACATCAGTGCGTGTGTGCTCCGCCAATAAAAGTCAAACTTTTGCTGAACTGTAAAGATGCGCTTGAGTGAGGCGAACACGCCGCGTTTCCTTCCAACTTGAGTCACTCAGCAGTTAAAACAGAGACGAGCGTCGTGATTTACGGTATATTTCGTGACGCCTGATTGCCATGGAAACAGTGCTCCTGCGCTGAGAGGAAACTGTCCGTGTTAACTTCAGCATCAACCTATTCAAGGGGTCGGATAAACCTGTTGGATATCTCACTCTTTATTTTTCTTTTTTTGTGTGCTGCTGCTCTGCCTTTAATTCATTTTTAATCCGAACACAAACAAGGTGAGTTAAAATAAAATAACATATCTCTTACTGTCAAAATGCAGTCAACGTTACAGTTTCAGCCCAAAATAATCAGCTTTTTATTTAACCTATACGGGCTGTTAACTTGAGAGCTGTGTGCACTGCAACGAGTGTAGAATTTGCAACATTAAATACAACTGTTGGGCTCAATTTCAACTAATTGATTTGTTAGTTGAAGCACTAAAATCTTAACTTCAGTAGCTTGATTCTTTTTTTTATATTAAAGAACAAATAAAGTGTCCTGTGCAAAATGTTGTTGGTAACAGCAGTGTTTAGAAAACGTCCTTCACTATCTCCAGATCACGATTGTCTCTTGGTTTAATTCTATAGGCTGCATTAGGCTATATTTGCTAAATACATCCAGCATGCGTACTGCTCCACTCTTACTTCTCCTCATTAATACCATTCTTATAATAATAATAATATTACAACCTTGTGTGGTGCATTCAGTGTTGTCTATGCACGGGGAAATGAAGCATTTCACTCAGTGGCTGTATGACTCATATAGGTCTTATCTCTAAAGAAGCCAAGTGGCAGAGGAGCAGTCCTGCTGCAGGACCGAGCTGATGTAACCCCACAGAGGCACTAGAGGCTGCTGTGGGCCATGTGAGTCACGGGCTGTGGACGTGGGCTCACCCACAGACACGCTGCAGCCAGCACCAATACACATGGCTTGGAAGGGGTTTCTATTTTAGTTGTATTAAATTATTTTTTTTAATAGCAGATAGATGCATGTTCAAATTATATTAAAATATATGTAATTAATTATTAGAATTGTTTTAAAGCTTATTTTAGATGATTTAGATCTGCGGTTCTCAAACTTTTTTTTTAACATCAAGGACCATTAAAGTCACAAAACCTAGACCATGGACCCGATTTCATAAATTTTGTGCTTTAAGTTGTTCTAGAACAAAACATGTAGGAAACCAAAAGCCAAAAGGCAGAGGACTAAACTGCCATAATCCAAAAAAAATAAATAAATGACTCAGTATATAAAAAATAGTATAATATAGTATCAGTGTGGTATCAGTATGGTATGTCCATATTTACTTAAATTTCTATTTACAATAATTAGTTTATAAAATAAATATATTTGTGTATTATTTTCCATTTCCATCCATATTTATTTGACTTTCCATTTTATTTATAAATGCAATAATGTATATAATTAATTAATTTATTTATGTATTTGTTACCTTACATTTGTTTTCACCTTATTATGGAATCTAAAATCAATATATCAATATGGAAAATTGCATTTAAAACTAAAGGAATTCATGTGCAAATGGAAAATAATATACAGATAATATGAAATAAATACTACTATATTAAAAAAAGTAATTTATTTATTTTAAATTATGGCAGTTTTTCATACAAATTGTTGTACATATTGTCATTTTGTTACTTTTAGATGGAATCAAAGTGAAAATAAATGATTCCCCTTTTTCCTGGGGATCTCCTGACATTCCCTCAAGGACCCCTGGGGGTCCCTGGACCCCACTTTGAGAACCCCTGGTATAGATAATCCTGATCATCTGTATTTAATAATTTGGCATTGATGGCATTATTTTGCTTGAGTAATAATGCTTAACATTCATTGGAAGTAACTTTCCCTGTCATCAGAACACATGTTCCCCAGTATAATTAACGGAGAGCTATCAGGGTGTGTTGGTATTACCAATGTTTGTGTATGTGTTGATGCTGACTAAAATGGTGATTAAAGCAAAAAATAATTGAAACCTAAAAATAGATAATAAAAGGAACTTAGCCCTGATGCCCTCCCTAATTTGACCCTTTAAATGCCCTCTATAAAAACTGGCATTTAAAGGGTTAAAGCCCCGAAAAGAAGCGGGGTTTGGTAGTTTTGTCTAGATTATATGTTTAAGAGATTTTTAAAAAGGCAGAAAAAAATATTGATGTATGATTATTTTATAGCAGTCTATTGCATGTACATTTTGGTGTTAAAAGGATGCAAAAAGTATAAAAGACATGTAGCAGTAAAAGACAATGGATTCCACAAATTCAACTAAAAGGAAGTGTTTCTGCAAAAATTCAAGCCAATAGAACACAGCACACATTCAACACAGCCAAAATAATCACCTGAGGAGGGCATGATGGTTAATAAAAGGTAAAAAATATTACTTTTATTGCAAACAGCAGATGATGATCATACATCCTTCAAAACACCCCGCGGCTCCTCCACTTCTCCTTTTATCTTTAGCCCTGAAATTGTCATGAAAGTATCTGAAAGTCTGACATCTGCCTTTTAGTGAGTGAGTCAGCATACGTTAATGATGACGTACCTTTTTTTCCCCCTTCTCATAAACACGTTTTAACAGCATGAATAAACACATTATCCATTAGGAGCAATCTGTTTATTAGCCACATTAGGAAGTCTCGTGTAAGCCACAGCGTTATAAATACGATTGGATTCAATACTCCTACTCCAGAGGGAGAATGCTTACAGATGCATGAGCAATACAAACCAATGAGTCCCTAGAAGCAGTGAATGGTTGAAATTAGTGAGTCACCTGTAGCTGACAGAGGTGCATTTGTTCACAAATGAACGTCAACATGGTGATTTACTGAATATTTATAGAGTGGCACTAACAAGTAAAACAGTATGAGTAACATTCATAAAGCTGCTGGAATGCATTTAAAGTAGGGGCATTCACTCAGTCATGTCTTTTAAATCTATTCTCTGCACTGGATCGCTAGAAGTAAAAAATCTGTTATTTTTAAAGTCAACCATTCCACCGTAATCTGCTGAAGAAATAAATGTGACGTTTTTTATTTATGCATTGCAAATCAATCTGCTGCTTGTTGGACTTCCTCGTGCAAGTCTAAAAGGAAGTCCATCATGGGAAAATCAAATTAGCTGCAGTGCTTCCTCAGTGGTTCATGTTGGAGAATTTATTATGCAATTACTGTATGAATCCCACTCAGCCGACACTGTCATAAGCTGTGATGCTGTTGCCACCTTGTGGCAGCTCGGCAGAGGAAGTGGTCACCGACACGTCCTCAGTCCGCGGGGCTGGCATGTTGCTGGCCATTATGATTGGTATTGCTGGATGAAAGAATCAATGCAGTCGCTGCATTTCAAATGAAGCACATATTGGATTATGATAGAGACCAGGCTAAAAATATCTCCATTATACATAATTGTTTGAATGCTTTTGTGCATCTGAGACTTTCATGAAGAAAGGAAAACAAAAGGATTTATGACAAGTCTTCAAAGCTGCAGACCTTAAAACTTTTAACAGTGGTGGTGGAAGTACTCAGTATTTTTACTTAGGTAAAACTAGCAATGCCACAATGAAAAGCTTTAAGCTTACACAATACCTACTAACTTAATGACAGGAGTTTTTGGCAGTAAATGTACTTAAAGTATCAAAATTAAAAGTACTCATTGTGCAAAACAGCTCTGTGTTATATGCAACAGAACATTGACATATACATGTAAGCAGCATTGTCAAAGTAAATCTAATATGAGGTCATAATTTTGGTTACTGAAATGAAATGTTATGAACAGATCATGTGTAATACATATAAAATACTGATCTAAAAGAAGCTTCAAGCTCAGATAAATGTAGTTGAGTAAAAAGTACAACATAATCCTCTGAAATGTTGTGAAATATAAAGTAGCATCAACACAGTACTCAAGTATATGTACTTTGTTTCTTTCCACCACTGCAATTGCAAACCTTATTTTTACATTTGAAAATGTTTTTTTTAAATTGATTTGCTTAAAAGTGTGAATGCAAATAAAACATACAGTAGAGCATGTAACCAGATAAATTGAATTCTGAGAAAAAACATACTAATGCAGCTTAAAATAGATTAAAACTTCTTTTTTTTAAAACTTTATGTAGATATAAAAAGTTAAACACTTAAAAAAATATTTCCTGTGGTTAAAAAAGCACAAAGATGGACATGGTCAGCTCGGTCCTGAATGGGAGTGAGAGCGGGGGACTGTACCGGCCGTGTAGTGGATGTAATGTCCAAGGATACTTGGAGACTTTTCTTTTAGGTGTAGATGCTGTTAAATTGTCCAGTTCCTGATTTGGTTTAGAGGGTTGAGGTGGATGTTACTCAAAGCACCAAACCGGGCTGTTGAAATAGTAATAGAGGAGTTACTTGGAATTCTGCTTTGGCGAATTCAGCTTTTGTTTCAGAGGTAGGCATGTCTTATTTTTTGGCAAAATGCCTTCCACCAACACACTGGGTCCCATAATATTATGTTATAATGATAATAACGAAGGCGAAGTGTACCTGTATTAAATTAAAGTCAAAGAATCCACTCAGCAGCAAATTATGCACATTTTTATTCAAAAAAGCAATATTTTAAAGGCACAAATACAACATGCACGTACAACATGAGTAGTACATTTTTTGGATGCAAAAAATATCAAGTGATGAGAAAGAAAATTCATTACTCTATTTACAGTTTAACTGGGACACAATGACAAGTATTATTACTAAGACAAATGTTCCCGATCAACAGTATTTTATATGTATGTTTATCTACATGTGAAAAGTTATGGCTTTTAGCATGTTGTTGGGAGCCATTTTGGAAAAAAAAAATTGGGTACATCTCTGAAACAAAAATGATGATCTGACTTGTCTCTTTGGATGAATTTATTCCTATGGCCCTAAGGTACTTTTACATCAAAGCAGACATTTGTGTCAGAACCTGTAGTGAAAACCTTACCTCCTCTACTAAAGGTACCATTTTTAAAGGGCATCCATTTTCTAAAAATATAAAAAGCTGTTATTAGTTTGCCTTATGATTTCTAATCTGTTGTAGTGCTCCATTCTTTCATGCAGATAAGAATGATGGAGCTTCAAACCGAGAAGAGGTTTCACAACTTGACCTTGGAGCAGGTCCAGGCTCTGGACAAAGTCCTGACCGAGGTGATCCCCATCCACGGACGAGGGAACTTTCCTACACTGCAGGTGAGAGCGAAAGACATCATCCGCGTTGTGAAGGATCGCCTGGCGGAGAGAGACATCCAGGTTAAAGATATTCGCCTTAATGGGGCGACCGCCAGCCACGTCCTGGTGAGGGACAACAGCCTCGGCTACAGAGACTTGGACATCATCTTTGGCGTGCAGCTGCCCAGGCAGGAGGACTTCCAGGTGATTAAAGAGGTGGTGCTGGGCAGCCTGAGGGACCTCCTCCCTTGTGGCGTCAACCGGCGGAAAATCACCTGCCTGACGATGAAGGAGGCTTACGTGCAAAAGATGGTGAAAGTTTTCAATGAGCATGACAGGTGGAGCCTCATTTCACTGTCTAACAGCAGAGCCAAAACCGTGGCGCTGCGCTTCGTCAGCGCCCTGCGGAGACAGTTTGAGTTCAGCGTGGACTCCTTCCAGATAATCCTGGACCGCATGCTGGAGTCCTACTGGGAGACTGAAAGGAGACAAGGAGGGGAGTTGGCGTTGAACGCCCAGAATTTGTCACAGAAACATCACGAGGGTGAAGACAAAGCACAAGAGATGTTGAACATTCCTCAGGTTGCTGAAGAGGACACGAAAAAAGACTCGACGACGATGGCAGCCAGTGGAGACAAAGCATCTCGGGACGAAGCGGCTACCGCGCTCGAAGACCAGCTTCCACACGTAGAGGCCGAGCGTGAAGACGGAGAGCACGACGCACTGCAGGCACTGGAGTCTAAGGACATTAGCTCAAAGCTGACATCTGGGCAGGAGGAAGGGGGAGTGGACAGCATAGAGGACATCCATTCAGAGGAGGACATCGTTCTCGAGCTATGTGAAGAAAATGTCGAAGTGAAGGCACAGTTTCACAGCGATTATCCCATAGTTTCATCCCCCAAAGCTTTGTTTGCAGACAGCAGGAATCCAGTGATAACGCACACATGTTTAAAGGTTCAGAGCAAAGACAAGCTCTCTGAGCCACAATCTTCCCAGACAGCGTCCACAGAGCTTCCAGAAACGGCTGCTCCGGAGGAGCTAGGTCATTGTGACCAAATGACTCAGTTCAAAGTTGACGCTGCGATCTGCAGGACTGAAAACACAGCAAACCTACAAGATTCACATCTTGAGTTCTCTTTTCCTCCCCCGGCTAAGAAAACCTGCAGCACATCACAGGACATTTTACCAGACTATTGCCCCTTACCAAAATTACAAAGGAAAATGTCCCGCAAGATGCTCAGTAAACCGCAGCAGCTCCCTGAGAAGTGGTCTTTACTGACCGATCTGTCGGATCTTACAACGCAGCTGTTTCCACCGATAGAAATACCCAAACCCCTTCAGCCAAAGCCTCCCTCACTGGATGGCTCCCAAGTTAATTGCTCAAATGTACCAGGCTCCACGCAGAAGACGGTTGAGGACACAGAGACCCTTGCAGGCCCTGTACACAGTCCAAGCAGCACGCCTCAGGGTGAAGGGGAAACAGCAGAACAATCTGTTAAGCCCAAACGCTGGAAGAAGCCTCCAGACTCCGAGACTCCAGCAGCAATCACGTCTGCAGGGCCGCAGGCGGACGAGCAGCAACATGAGCTGGCAGCGACAATCCAGACTGCCTATGGGTCGAGCTCATGGGGAGCGGCTGAGTCCGCCATCACCGTGGAAGCGGAGTGCATGTTCGGAGACTTCGAGCAGGCGATGGACCACCTCCGCCACCGCCTCATCGCCACCCACAACCCCGAGGAGATCCGGGGGGGAGGCCTGCTGAAGTACAGCGACCTGCTGGTGAGGAACTTCAGGCCGGCCAGCGAGACGGAGATCAAGTCGCTAGAGCGCTACATGTGCTCCCGCTTTTTCATCGACTTCCCCGACGTGGGCGAGCAGCAGCGCAAGATCGAGGCGTACCTGCAGTGCCACTTTGTCGGCAGCGAGGAGGCCAGCAAGTACGACTACCTGATGACGCTGCGGCGCGTCATAGACGAGAGCACGGTGTGCCTGATGGGCCACGAGAGGAGGCAGACGCTCAACATGATCACGGTGCTGGCCCTCAGGGTGCTGGGCGAGCAGAACGCCATCCCCAACACGGCCAACGTCACCTGCTTTTACCAGCCGGCGCCGTACATGACGGAGCCCATATACAGCAGCTACTTCATCACCCAGGCCCAGCCCCCGCTGGTCTACCACCCCTATCCCCTCCACGTCCACATGCAGACTGGCCTGGTGTAGCCGCGGAGAGCCGCCCACAGGGAGACGTCCAGGTCACTTTCAGCATGCCGCTCTGCAAGCGGACGCATGAACGGCAGTTTTATCGACAACAGGCAACCGCGGGTGCAATGTTGTTTGAACGCTTTGAAATCCCTCCCGCTTCTGACATATGAAAGATCACAAAAGGTCAGAAGTGAACGAGGAAGGGACTGGAGGCGAAACATGTCACACTTTCAAAGATGAGGCTTTACGGAAAGGAAAGAATCGCGAAGAGCCCGTTGTTTGGAGAGGATTTAAAAAAAAAAGATTTCTGTCTGTTGCAGCTCAGTAACGGGGCTCTGTAGCCCCTGTCGAAGAGTAAACTCGTCTAATGTATTAAATTATAATCTATGAATCACTTGTTGGCAGCAAACATTTTGATTTGGTTAAAGTTTGAGTAATTATAAGTCCTTAATGTATCCGAGGGGGTATATCGTTGTTTTGTGAATCACTGTTCTCTGTGGATTAAATTTCAGCATGTGGTTATATTCACTTTTATAGAAGTATGACACCGTTTATTGAGGCATTTGTTCTCAAAATCAGTTGTGGTGAAAGTGTATGTTCTGTATTTGAGTAACATAAACACCTTATTTCAAAGTATGAACAAGAGTGAGTTCAATTAGGTAGGGATTGTATGCAAAATATTAGGGAGGTGATATATTCCACTTAAAAAAAAAAAAAAAAAGAGTCTTGATTTAAAAGAAAAGAAAAAGAACAACCCTGCAATATTTTCCATACAACATTACATTTTCAGGAATATATATATATATATATATATCATAATAAAATCAAATTGTATTAAATCGGTACAGCATGCAAACCACAGTTTCATATCTTAATGGAACCTTTTAATGTGTTTGTATGCTAATAAAACCCTAGTACAGAAACTATGCATATGATAAGGTGCACCTGTATCAAGATGTTTTTTATGCAATTAATTTTAACTGTTATCTGAAATTGAAAATAAAATATTAAATTAATAAAGTCAGGCTACCCTACCTTCAATTTAAAGTAGTAAATGTACATTTATGACCCCTTAACCCCTAATAAATTTCTAGCATTCCCTTAAATTAAAATAAAACAAAAACTCCAGATGTACAATCAGTGACAGATGTTATGGTCTTACGGTGTGTTTAATTGTGCTTTTGCATCGTAAACTTTTTGACATTTCGCTTGGAACTGTGCCCATATCTCCCTGAAGCCATGTATTATTACGAAGAAAGCTTTGGCTGCCTTGTTTTTTTCATTTTTGGAGAAAATATGTTCACACATATTAAGTGAACAGCCGGAAAACGCAGAAAGCATGATGGATTCTAGTTGTACAGCAGATGTTCCCTTCAAAGTGGCCATCGTCCGTCTCCGACATGCACCAGAACAGATTTCCTGTGTATTACGTGGTGACTGTTGTTTGTTGTCTTGGACGTAGTGGATGTCAGTTCTGTCGGGGTTACGCCTGCCTTTGTGTGCGAAACCGTTCCTGCACATTTAAGTGATTCAAGCAGTATAACGCGGCAAGCAGCTATTGCACTCTGTCCCTGTGTTTGTTCATTGTGTATGCATAGTGACATGTGCTCAGTATTGTAAAAAAAAAAAACAAAAAAAAAAACAGCATTTCAAGCACAGGCAGTGGTGGAAGTAGTAATCAGATTCTTTACTTTATTAAAGATGCCATCCACTTCTGCATGAAAAGTCCTATATGTATAAGTATTAGCAGCAAAATGTACTTAAAATATTAAAGTAAAAGTAGTGGTTTGGTCCCTCTAACCGGTATATTATTATATATTATAAAGTCCATATTATATTTGGACTTTTTCTTTGACTGATTTCTGGTGAAATATCGGATCATTCGAACATTTATTGACATGAAACCATGTGAAGAAGTTTAGAGAGAAAAATCTCTATGTGGTGGAGCTGTCAATGACTCACAAACCTGTGAAATGTGTAAACGCTTTTTATAAGACGTCACAAAAGACAAAAAGGTTGAAACCACTGGTTTCATTTTGAACTATGTAAAGTATTTTTAAAGCTTGTCATGTTATTCATCGTGTGAAACCTGCAACTGAAGCGGAGTAGAAAGTACAATGTTTCCTTTTTAAATGTATCTTAGTGGAAGAGTTTCCCGAATGGAAAACTACAAGTACCTCAAAGTTGTTCTATGTGGGCTGATCACACGTAGCCTGACCCTGAAGCACAATGTAAATGCACATAACTGTTGTTGAGTAATGAAGGTGTTTCTGACATGCTTGTGATTCTCCAACTAAGTATTGAAGACATCTAAAGTACCGTGTGCAGTAGTACCATATGTAGCGTTACAGTGACTGTATCTACCTTGACACTTTGGGTTGTGTTGTGTGTCTTTGAGGAACCGTTTCGACACTAAAGAAATCAAAGTACTCCTGTTATATCCGGTTTCTCGGTTTGTTGTGTTATCGTGATAATAAATATAACACAGCTGCTTTTTGTCTGGAGTCTTCTCTTGGCGGACAGTCGCACTTTGTTAAACACTGAATGAGACATACGTGTTCCCAACCTGTTTTGTGTCAGTCTAAAAATTATTGATTGGCAGAGGGCAGTGACTGTATAGTTGTGACATCACAACATTACAGAAGTCCTGACAGCTTGTGCTGAATATGCTTTGTGTGCATTTCTCTTCGAATTAAGCATTTTGAAGCATTGGACAATATGAACAAACTGAAACGATTGTTTTGGTCCCTAAAAGTCTCCTTCGGCGCTTCATTATGCGTTTGTCCTCCAGCATCTCTGCAGTTTCTAGGTGTGGCAGCGCCTGGTGCGTCACTTTCCTCCTCGTCTGACTCATCCCAGCTTTCAGCACATGAACATTAGGCAGCTGCGAATGTAACAGCGAGGTTTACGACCATCTATCAAAGCCGAGGAGAGAGTTCCAGTATTCTGAAACTCAATCTTTTGCCTTTTGCTGTGCGTTAATGACCCATCATAAAAAGACTACGGATGACTCAATCCCTCGTGTTGGAAAAATCAGCTGCATTCGAATGGGAAAAAAAATAGAAATCCAAAACAGTACGCCACAAGGAACAAAATGATTTTAAGAGAAATCACAATTTTATTTAAAAAAATTCCAGATACAATCAAAACGTTGTGTATAAAAGACAGTCACATAAGCTTATTCCACCTACAGTAGAATGTTACTTGTCATCTAATCGGATGCTTAGAGGCGAGACTACGAGCCTATCTACTATAGGAAAATAAGATTTCAAAATATGAATCATAGTCTTCTCACACTTAACCAGAATAATTTCGAGACACCAGTTAATGCTGCTGCTCAGAGCACCCAAATGCTGATGTGTGTGTTTTATCTCAGAGAACTTAAACCAAACAGTCTAGCAGTGGGAGGGGGGGGAACTGTAAAAAAAATTTGACCAAAAAAAAAAAAACTGTCGCTCTCGGGTTGGTGAGCACAGAGCAAAAAAAGACCAGAGAAGTGTTTGGATTAGAGCACCCAGTGTTGAAATGATTATTCTGACAGTCAGCTCTCCTGGTGTCTTCAGACTGGACTTTGTTGCGGATTTGATTCAAATTTCTGGATTTTTCCTCAACTGCGCAAGTTTTAAAGTAAACAGTACTGGTGCAACAGATGCGAGTCAACTGAGAGACTTCATAAACAAACGGATCGGTCACAGATTACAAAACTAAGGATGGGAGGGAGAAAAAAATAGTGAATCTGACACTGATTGTAGTATAATCATGGAAAAAGCCACAACACACAACAAAGGGCTGATCCATGGTTGCTACCTGCTTTAGGCCTAAAGAAAACATGTCAAATAGATTAGGCCTTCAGCTTAAAATACTATCCACAGGTTCATTGAGGCTTCTAGTTACATCCTGCTTTATTTGTTCAAACATTCACAAGGTTTTGTCCCATTTCTCTTTCTCTATTATTTCTATGACTCAGCTGCCACATGGAGTAGATAAATGTGCAAAATATTTCTTTTTCCTCATCGCTATCAATGTACGAAACAGTTCAGAGTAACTTAAGTATAATACAATGGAAAAATAAATATTTCTGTGGAATAAGAGTTGGCAGGGGGACGATTTTGCCAAGAAGGTGTCACGGAAGCAACCATGAGTGGATCCATCAGGGGAAAACAACTGTACAAATACAAACAGGATGCAGTGGCTTATTTTATACTTAAGATAGAAAAAAACAAACAAAAAACACCCAATCCTAACTAAATAATAGAATTAAGAGTCAAAAACAAACCACACCACCAAAAGAAAGCAGGAGGAAACATTAAAACATTTAACATTCACAGGTCAAGGTGGTCAAGTTGGATATTACTCTGGTACGGTATTCTACTCAATTCATTCACTCAGCCTTCAGTATTGCTTGTCCCCAAACTCTAGACCCGACCCCAGCCACAAACAGAAAAGATTAAATCTGAATGATGTGAACTTTAAAAACTAAGGCTTGTGGTAGTGAAGAAATACCAACTGACTCTCCAAGTGAACCTGTGACTCACGGCAGCTGTAGCTGAGCTAGCGACCACTAGCGCAGAAGCGGTGTCGAAATTCATTGAGAAATGGAGAAAATAAACACACGAGCACCATTTTTTTTTTGGCATCTTCGCGACCTTCCTTAGTGACCAGGAATTTGAAAAAGTGGTGATTTGAAAGGGTGAGAGGAGTTGATGGAGGGGTATAGTGTTTACTGGTGGATGTGACAAGAGGAGGAGGAGGAGGGGGAGGAAGAGGAGAGCAGTGGCGTGTCTAAAAGCTCCTCCAGCGAGCAGTAAGGCCGAGGTGAGTTAGTCCGGTTGAAGAGGGTCCGTGTTGAACAGTAGCTCCGTCGGCCAGGGAAGGAAACTCCTTGGCAACACGTCATGAGCACCAGCTATCAAGTCATAAGCAGTCTCAAGAATAAAAAGAAAATCATATATATATATTCATATGTTATATACACACTTATACAAAAAGAAAGAAAAAAAATCCCTGCAGTATTCCTCGTGTTTAAACTGTTCTTTTTTATTGAGGTTTGAAAATGGGGCGACGTGTCAGTGGCTCCAGCCCATGAGGTGGCTGACACGGGCTTTCTCAGTCATGCGGCGTACCCGTCCTGAGCGGGACCTGCCCAGGTTGAGGGGGTCTTCCTTGGACCCATGGCCATCATCCTCTGACTCGTCCCTGTACAGAACTGTCCTACGGCCCTGGTTGCGCGTGTTGACCCGTCGCGACTTGCAGCGGCTGCCTCTCAGGCTGTTAGCAGCTGCTGCTGCTGATGCTGATGCTGCTGCTGCCGCAGCCTGCCGCTGCGCCTCAGAGTTCTCATCCTCCTCCTCCTCTTCTTCTTCTTCCTCCTCCTCAGGTTCCTCTTCCTCATCAGGTTCCTCTTCCTCATCATCGTCCTCTTCTACCTCATCCTCTTCAGATCTTATATCCACCTGTGGTCGTCGCTGTTCCTGCTGCTGCTTTTCCTCCTCTTCTTCTTCTTCCTCCTCTTCTTCTTCATCATCATCATCATCCTCATCCTCTTCTTCCTCCTCTTTTACAGGCAGCTGCACCCGTGCTCTCTTAGGTGTCTGTGCAAGGTCCTTCCCTCCTTTGTGTTTCCTTTTCCCTGAGGCCGCCACCTTCCCCTTAGCCGAGACAGGTGCTGACCGACAGGGGGCTTTGCTGTAGTCGTGATCGCCCCCCTCCACGTACTTCTCCATTTCTGAATCAGAGCCGTTCTCGCTGTCGGACGACGAGGAGTTCGAAGATGAGGACGACGACGACGAGGAGCTGGAGGACGACTCCGACGAGGAGCTGTTGGATCCAGATGCCGCCTCTTCGTCGTCGGACTTTGGCGCTTCTTGGCTGTGACGCTGCCTGGAGCCGTTACTCAAAGGTGTGTTTCGCTGGAGCCCTGACGCAATACAAAAGAAAGTCTGGCTCATATCTGCATCTTAACTGTTAACGTCACATTGAACAGAAAGATCGTATTTATGTTGAAAAATGTATGGTTTTAAATACCCGACTTCTTCACTGGAGTTGCTTGGCTGCGGGTCACCCGTGGCGGCTCCGGGTTTCTGCTCTCGCTGCTGCTTTCACCTGTACTTGGGGAAGAAGGCTGGATGTCCTCCTCCTCTGCTACACTGGTGCTTTGTTGAGCTAAAGCAACAACACAGCGGTAATTACCTATCATGTTACTATTAAAAACAATGTAGTAAACTATGATCCATCCTCAACAACAATTCTTGGATCATTTTGCAGCGATGCAATATTTTTAATACTAGTGCCCATAGGAAGCATGTATCCTTAGAGAAAAGTTGTAGCTTAATTAGATCTTTTAAGTTTGGCCAAATGAGGGTGGACTGTTATATAGTCTTAATAGGGACATTGTAAGACATGGATATATATTGAGATGAAGAAACACATAAAAATACAGTTACTGTAAGAAAAAGGCTACAATTTATGTGGAATGTGGATCTCAATCTACATATCTGTTTTTAAATTATGTTGATAGGCCAAGTAAAACCAGACTTAAATCTCTTACCTTTTATTCCATCCTGTAAAGTGTCACAACCTGGGCATGTTACTGTTATGTGTGTTTTTACATGAATGAGATTAAGCCTAGCTTTTGTTCTGTTATGTGATAGTTATGTATTGATTAATCTCCTAAGGGTCTGAACATGTCTTGGAGTAAGACCTGTGTTAGCATGAAGCATAAAGTCCTAGCGTGGCTAACATCTTAGCGTATGGTTTTTGAGAGATGGTACAATACTCTTGTTACGTCAGCTGCGCGATCGGTGCGGGCAGAAATGGGACAACGGAGATTTGAATTGCAATGAAAGTGAAAAGCTGAGGTTGATCTTATAATCAGAGACAGATGCTTTTATGGGCATGTCATGTAAAAATAAGACATGTCATGTCATCATAAAATGTGAGCAGTGCGCAGGTTATTATTACAGTTAGTAATATGCCCACAGTAGAATCCTCCAAACAAAAATGTGCCTAAACTATGCAAGATGCAGAATAGCTTTCATACCTTGATATGATCTCTGAGAACGATTCTTCTTTGAGGCCTGGGATTTTTTCGGCTTGGACACCTTCCCTGACTTGTGCTTCCCTTTTGAGCTGGATATATACAAGAAAGAGAAACAAAGGCAGGAATTAAGTGCTTTTTAACAATTGCAGCTTGACAACATGTTTGCATTTTTCGAACGAGCTATAAAATATAACCAGTGACAGCTCTACAGTTTGAATGACCGGACTGGCTGAAAGCGAAAACACCAATGAACCCCATTTTTAAGAAGTAAAAATGATGAATGTAAAGTGAGAAAACAGGCCTGGAGTTGGATGCAGCATATTTGAGATAAGTTCAGATACAGCACTGAAGTGAAAAAGATAAATTGATAAAAATGTTGAGTGACAGGTTTGTGAATGAAGCTCGGTACCTGGGGGATGGACTATTAGGTGGTGAGCTGCCTCCGTTGTGCAATCTATTCCTGTAATTGAGCCTCTGACGGGCCCGCCGCTCGTTCTGAAGGGCAGACTTGAAGTCGGAGATGATGGGGATGATCTGTTTCTCGAAGAAGGCTGACATGCTGAGGGTCATGGCGTAGATCTGAACATAAAACAAATAAGTTCAATAAGTCTGTCTTAAACTCTACAACGTTAGCACTTCTCTCACAATTTTAAGACTCCTGCTTCACCTGGGATTTCTTGTTAGGCGTGTATGCTCTAGAGTTGCTGAAAATGAGGCGAATGTCTTTGGCAAACTCCATGGGATTCTCATAATTTCCCACAACCAGGGCCTCCGACACTGTACCCAGATCCATGGGCGTGTCGATGATGTCTCGATAGTCCTGACCAAAAACAAAGTAGTTACTTCAATTTCAAATCCACACTTGTTGTATGCATTTTAAAAAAATATTTCAAGTTTCATGAAGTCTTTTCTGGTTGCAGTGGCCTTATAGCTGCAAGTGATTGCTTTACCGGATACTCGAAGAGATCCACAGGCCGTCGGAATGGTTGGGAATCGGGGGAGATCATCATTCGTCGCAGCAGCTCCCGACATTGATTTCGCCAGGCTTTCACGTCAAAAGCAACACCGCGCTTTGCTGCCTGGAAGAGAGAAAGGATCTCCTGACACTCAGCTCAAAGTCACTGAGCCCGGAGCTGCTGCAGATGTTTAGGTCTCCAGACTCTCATCACCTAAGATAATAAACTAGAGCTTTACCCCATGTCTTGTCGATGTTCCCGGAGTGTCAGAGTCCACATCCAACTCAGCACTCTGCAGAGGAACATATTCAAACCTGCATTACTAATGACAACAATAGAATAACAATAGAAAAATAACCCACACTTACAACATACTGACACCACACAAGTCAAAAGCCTTACCTCATCTTCCCCTCCACTGCTGATCTCACATCTCAGTCTGTGATACAGATCCAGAATGTCTGTGCAGCTCTGATCCCTGAGTGAGCCAGAGTGTATTTCTCGTTGTTAAACCAATGTACCATCATGTTTTATTGAAAGCAGGGACGAGGCAGTGTCAGTGGAGTCTTACCCGATGTAGTGGAGGAGAACGTCAGTCACCACTTTGGCAGATGCTACAATGGGGCTCTGGGGCTCATTGAAAGTGCGTGCATTGTGTTCAATGTAGCGCACCTCCCACATTAATGCAGAGATCCGTCTGCAGCAGAAAAGAACACCAGCAACTTGTGTAAAATACTTTGGCATCAACAGAAATAGGGACTCAAGTTTGTGACCTGGACTTGAGTTGTACACGCAGAGAATTCAGACAACACTCATGTTCTGGGACTAATTAACAGTCATATGCCCCCCTTTATTTTTAGCGTAATTGAGGGAAACTGAAACATCTGGGCCCCTCTTGTAGGCACAAATGGTTTAATCCACCCACAGATCGCGGCTGACGACAAATGTAACCTCAATGAACCCAGAGTGAATATAGATTAAATGCACCAATTCAGGTGGTGAATGAAACAACCAGTCATCAATATAATCTCAATTGAAGGGTCTTTAAATCCTATTTTGCATGTTAATTAAAAAAAATATATATTTTCTTGCTCACATGCTTCGTTAGGGGTCCACTGACATTAAGAGTATACAGGGCCCAGAATTTGGTGCTGTGGCTATGATGTCATCTCTTAATTATTGTGAATTAGGTATAGGGTGCACAGCTTGTGGACTCACACACTAGCATTTCCATATGTCACTATGGCAACCGCTATTCAGAACTTGCGATTATTATGAAAACTTAAGTCATCATCCAGCAGCTGAACACTCACCTGGATGGGTACGTCTCATTACCACATAGATGCTTAGCAAACATGTTTATATTAGCATCAGCTTCGTTTAACTTGCTTGCTACCAGTTTCATAACTTAACGTATTTTAACATATGAAGGAAAGTTAATTTGAGCTTAAAAATCTTTAGATTTGATCAAGACTTGACCCGAAACCAAAGACTTGTGAAAATTTCTGGGTATCTGGACATAAAAAAAGCTGAGTGTGGTGCTCTACCTGTAAAAACGGTTCTCCAGTCGTTTGCGGATAGTGCTGAGGTCAGTGGGGTACGCCACCGCAGTGCAGTACAGAGGGTAGTCCCGCAGATTTACAGGTAAAGCAAATGCCTTGGCTACATCTGTGGACAAAAACAGATCAACCATGGCAGCGATAAACATGCTCAGGTTTTTCCACATAACAAGGGGAATATATTTGGTGGCCTACCCAGTGTAAGAAGCTGATCGATGCCCTCGAGGACTCTCTCACAGTCTTCGTCCCGTGTGTGAGCCCCCCATTCTCCTTCCTGGGGCTCATACAGCAGAGCTTTTAACTCCTCCTCCGCTACCTCCACCCCATCACCAACCTGTTCTGGCAATGCAGCTGAAAGCACAAACAAAAAAGTCATAAAATAGCCCTGATAATACTTATGTAAATTTAGTCTCTCTCTTTCTCTCATGTCTCTTAAATCTAATAAAAGTAATGCAATAAAATCATAACTATGTTTTGTTTTTCCAGAAAGAATAAAATTCTACCGGATTGATAGTGGAGAATAAAATCTTCAATGGGCAAATAAAAACGCCAGTATTGTGAAAATCAAAACTTATGATCTTGACATGCCTGCTGCAGTTAAATATTATTAGATATATTGGCTGTCAAAATAACTTGTTACTTGAAAGTGGTTTAAAAGACTATGTTTCACTCTTGTACTTTGTTCACTCTTTATGAACAGCTCTAAGCCTTAAAATGATCAAATAATAAATCCTATTGTCTAGAAAACATGTCATTATCTGTTTTGAAAAGTAGATGAGATATTGTTTCTTGTCTTTATAGTCTTTTATAAAGACTATTTATATTTTCAACCTATATCTCATCCACAGGGATTTTGAAGTGAACTCTAGAGGTGGTTAATAGCTGTAGCTTTTTTACTAGTCTTTTAGTAAATCATTAGCTTTTATGTGAAGTTTTTCTAGATAAAGGAAAATAAAACATGAGCTGAAAAACTGTTAAAAGTGACAGGTTTAAACAACAAATATTTTATTAGATAATTATTCTTAGATAATTTTTCTTTTTTAATCTTTATTTGCTTGAATTTTTACTCAGTCTCACATCCTGTCTTATACCTTTAACGAGAAACTTTTCAGCCATGTTGTATGAAATACAAGAAACAATCATATAAAAATGAAAATGAAACCGTACAACTTATCAGATGGATTTCTCATTAAAACTACTGACCTTCCTCAGGAATAGGCTCCATGTCCCAGGGGCTCATTTTCTCCTGCTCACCATTATCCCACCTGATTAAACAAGAAAAAAAACAATAATTAAGTTACTCAGCCACAGTGACAGAGAATAGAAACTGCTTATTTGATTCAATTTATGAAAAGTTACACTGAAGTAATAAGAACAAATTAAAAGAAAATGCTGAATTATTGTGGAGACAGACAGAAACATGAACAAGGCAAAGACAAGACGAAATCAATGCCCTTAGCCACTGACTGTGGTGAAATGAACACATTATTTTAAAACCAAAAAAGATGAGACAAAATCTGTTATATTAAATAAAATGTATTAAATATCTTCTGTCAGACTTTTTACATTTGAATCCTAGTAGTGTAAGTGCATCACAGTATTTCTCCTCCAGAGGAAAAGACTAAAATGAATCTATTGGTTTGACTAGATTCATTTTGATTAACATTAAATCGCAACATGCTGTCAAAGACTAAAGAAAGACTATTGACTATAACTACACTGAAATACTTTGGATTTTCTTTGACTAAAACCGGACCAAAATTCCAGGGCTTTGACTGAAATGTGACTAAACAAAAAAAGAATACATATTGACTAAATAGGACATTTGATACAAAACCAAGACTAAAACTAAATTTTAAAAAAATTCCACTGCATGGAAACTTACTTTACTGCAAAGCACTGGAACAGACTGTCTGGATACTCGTGCTGCAGAGGCTCCTGGTCCTCCACAGAACCGAACCACCAGGCGTCATCAATGATGCTGCGGAACCTCATACCTGAAGAGAGCAAAGGAGAGAAAGGATTGGATACAATAGAAGGACACAACACTGTACACAACTATAAACAGCAGCTGGGGATAGACTTACCTGGCTGCCAGTTGTGCTCTTTAGCCTCATTGTAAAACTGCTGCAGTACCAGAAAATCTATGACATCAGGCATGTCATGGTACCTTAGGAGTGTGGGAATATATACATATATATTAAAAAAAACAGTAAATGCATGTGCTTAAATTAACCAATCTATCATTTTTGTATATGCTGCAAAAAAATGAAATACTCACTTTAAGGAGAAAGATTCATTGGTCATCTTCCCTGAGACTGGGTCCAAGAAAGCCAGCTTTAGGCAGCAGAGGGTGGGAGGCCCAATTTCATATTTAATTCCAACGACCTTCACAGATTCCTGATCCTGAAGAGGCAGAAGATACGATTTGAGTTAAATAAAAAAAGATGACCATTAACGCTTTTTTAGAGAGTAAGCATCCTTAACACAGATCACAATTTGTTCTCATAGCTCACTTGAGACAAACTCTGATAAGTGGCCGTCAGTGGTGACATTCTGCACACTAATGTTGAATTCATTCAAGATTTTTGCCATAGACATTAGATTCTTTCCATCGTCCACAAACCAGCAGACTTAGTGCCAACTATTGTACCATGATAAAAGTCACACTGTCATCCCATTCCAATGCTGTAGTTGCAAAAGAGCCGACCCACATTTCCATCCATAGATCCATGCCGCTGACTGATAGGAGTAGTCCCACTGCTGTTGCATGCCATCATATGATTTGTTGGACAGCTAGAAAGTTGTATTACCTCATAGCAAATCTCGCATGTTGGATTAACCCTAATGTAACCTTTTTTATGGAAGGACTGACATTTCACTTGCTCTCACTCACGCTATTTCTTAAACACTAAACACAATCACACCAGATCCTTTTCCAGCTGGATCAGCCTCTGATTGGTTAAAATATTTAAGCATTGAACAAATACGGCCCTCAGCATCAATGCTTGCTGCAATATATGACAGATAATTTAAAAAATATGACGATCAATATTAAAACTACCCGTATAGATTTATTTTACAAAGCCACCCAAAGGAGACAAGTTACCGGGTGGATGGAGAACCTTCTACACAGGCTACACTCACACTGAAGGCAGCACTGGAGTGGCTGAAGGATTAGCTTTGAGGATAGAACATTTACATGGTAAAGTTCAGGAAGTCCCATGTGGAAGGAACTGTATTACGCGTGCACGTCTCCCAACACGATTGTATGAGTTTGGAGATTGTTTGACATGCAAATCCAAAAATCTCGATCAGAATAACTGGAGAGGATTAAGCCTCACCCTGAGGTTGAGTTTGTTCCACGGCTGTTTCTGAGGGTTGATGCTGTAGGCTTTGGCTCTGCGGACAGCTCGGACATAAGCCTGATGGCCCTGCTTGAAGTAGATGAGCTAGAGAAGGAAGATGGGACAAACAAAATGTAACAACACAAATAACAGCAGATAAAAGATATAACAACAATAGAAAAGAAATCATAAAGACAATATCTTGCTATGGGGACAAGCTTTACCTCATCTCCCATTTGTGGAACAAACGGAGAGCGGCGTGGGACGGTCTCCATTATCCATGACGGCGGCGTCCATTCTTCCGCATCAAGTCCAGCCAGAGAGGATGCGGCTTTCTGAATATACACAATTTGTTAGAACACAATGTTTAATAACAGCATTTCTTTGCAACTTAACCAATATACTAAAGTCACTGAAGACAGAATGTAATGTTGGGTCACCTGTTTGGTCTCCTTGGGCTTCTTCCTCTTCTCATTTTCTCTCCTCTTGGTCTCATTCGTCTTGTCCTCTCCTTCTTCCTCCTCAGAGCTGCTGTAATCTGGGGGTCTCACGGGCCTTCTGGTCATTCTCTTTGGTGGCTGGAGGTTGATCCCAGCATCGGCTGTCCAATCGGAATATTCACTGGAGGAGTCACTGAAGAAGAGTGGAGATGAAGTAAATATACAGTAACTTCATCTGCAAAACACCACTCAGTCAAAGAGGGCTTACCTGGAGCTGCTCTCACTCTGCCACTGAGCTTCACCATCGGAGGAAGCGTCGCTGGGCTCTGCATGTTCCGCTGCCTGTCAACACACAGACAGAACGTATCTTCATTATGAATGATGGACAGCATAAATCACTTTGGGTTGATGGCACCATTTCCAATTTTTGAATTCACTTAGCTATTACTTCCAACTTTTAATTTCAAAAAGTAGTAGAGGAGGTAAGGGACAAGAAATAGGTTTTTACTGAAAGTTCTGATCCTGAGATACTTTTACACCAAAGTCAAGACATTTGTGTCAGACTCAGTAATCTGTCTCTCTCTACTGATCTAAGAGACATCTTTAATAGCCAGTGTGAAAAGAAGGAATAATTACAGTGAAAACAATCTGCTTTAGTTTAGACATTTTATTTCAAAATGGCTGCTAAGGTACGAGGTGAGAAAAGTCCCTTAACTCTTCTAAACATAGCATTGTGTCACATCTGGGCTTCAAACTACATTCTACACATGCACAAAATGTGCCATGTTTGGGATGCGACGGTCGGAGACAGAACATACATCTCTGTCACTGTCCGAGTCGATCTGGCTGTCAGAGTTGTGTCGGGTGCTGGGATTTCGACTCCTGTTCCTGGGACGGCGGACCTGAGCCGAGCGGGTCTGATAGGCGTGGCGCTGCTGCTTTTTCTTTGTCGGCCGCAGGGAGCGCAGGCGTGAAGTCAGCAGATCGGTCTATAAGAGGGCAGATGAAGGGAGGGAAATAAGCGGAGCAGGTATTGCCATAGACGGTGTTTTAGATTCTTGAAAACAAGTGAAGTAAAGAGAATTGTGTAGATAGAGAGAACCTTGGGTGTGCAGTTCGCTGGTTTCTTCCTCCTCTCTGCATTGTACAAAGAACATTCCATGGTGCCTTTGGCTCGTCTGCACTCCTCCATAACTCTAATGAAACAGTAATCATTTCCATCATCCAACGTCCACAATTATGGAGTAATTGAAATGAGTAACAAACACTGCTTAAAAACTATTTTTTCCCTTTATGAAATGTCACAAATCTGCCTCACCTGAATGTCCCGTGTGGCACTTCATTAACCACCACTCTGCAGCTCCAGGCCAGCAGGTCCCTCTCAGTAGCCACCTGGCTACGCAGGGCATTATGCTGCATCTGCCACACGCCGCCCACCTGCCCAGTCCGCCGGGTCTCAACAGTTGGAGAGGATGGCGACACCTCTTCCCCGTCACCGCCTGAAAAAAACAGAAGCAATTAGATGCTGTGACTAGTGACCTAGTATGTAAAGTTCAATGTTATAGCCATAATTTAAAGTGTACTGGACACACAAGACAAAGAGTAAATGACGTTAGATCAGTCTTTGTTTTCATAATGTAGTTGGCACAGATTCCTCTTGAATCCATCGAAAGCTGCTAAATGTCACACAATTGTTTAACCTCCAATATGATTGTTTAGGTAAAACATACCCTCTTCCTCCCCCTCAGCTTGCCGTTCTGAGTTCAGCTGATCCTGCTCGTTCTGCAACTGTCTGATGAGATTGTCCAACAGGTTTTCACCGTTTTCCGCTGTTTGCTGGCCAAGTACCTGCTCAACCAACTCTCCGTCACCTAAATAGCGAAATGACACATTGTTGGTTGCGTTCCCTGAATTAAATCTGTGCAACCATTCAGAATAATAGGAGCCATGAGTGAATGGGATTTACTGTTGGCCATGTATCCAAGCTGAGGTATTAGTTGGTCATCCTTGCAGTTCTCTCGTCCTGGAACCAGGCGCTGGTATTGAGTAGGATGGGGATTACCATCAACATCCACTAGAAAGGGTGGAGGCATGAGGTGTGGGGCCTGCTGTGTTTGCTCATCTAGGACGTAGTTATTGGCGTCACGAATAAGGGGTCGGTAGTCCGTGTGGAAAAACATTTGGTCAGGAATCTGAGGATAAAGAGTATTTGTATTAACAGTGGGAATAAGTATTGTATGTTGCTGGATTCTCAAATTTCAAGACTTAAGATTCATCTCACATTTTGCCATAGTTTAATTTGAAAATTTGATATCTATAACAAAATTAATTAAAATAAAATTAATTCTCGCAATACTAATCTCCCGATAGCTCATTTTAAGGCACAGTTTCTGACTACAGGCTGTGCGCATTTCTCTGTGGAATAGGAGTATTTATATAACAACCACATCTTCACACTCTAAAAGCAATTAAAATCCCACTTCCTGCAACTTTTAGAGAATAAAAAGTGTAAGGACTGTTAATGTAGCAGCAAACTGTCATGTACCTTCTCATATGGCTTGCTGCAACCGAAGCCAAAGATGAGCAAATGGCCGTGTGAGTCAGTGCAGGCAAAGTGCTGCCCGTCAGCTGAGAACTTGCAGTCATAAATAGCACCATGGCCTTGTCCTTCAATCTGGAAACAAACATGTTCACATGAACTCAACAATAGCGTGAAAAACAAATAGTTCTGGTGGTTTTTAAAAATTCTCTTCATTACCATGTTGAAGAAGTTGCGGATCTTGGCTCCCTTGGTGAGGTCCCAGATATAAATGTTGCCATCGTGACCGGCAGATAGCATGATGCGGGAATCGAATGGGTGAGCCTCCATTACAAACACTTCATCATCATGACCCTTGAGCAGAAAGGGCAAAAATTCAGAGTGGTTTGTGAGACAGTTTGGCAAAAACAGATTTGTAACAGATTTTTCATCTGAAAAGTAGCAGCACCCACAGATAAAACATGCAGCAGCTGTCCGGTAGTCGCGTTCCACACTTTGAGCAGATAGTTGGACACAGCTGTAATCACAGTGTGATCTGCACGGTCCCAGGCCACCATGGTCACCACCAGCTTGGTTTTATCATCTCCATTGGCAACAGCACTCCTGAAGGGTAAAAAAAAATCCCGTCAGACAAAAAAAACATACTGACCAAGCAATTAACTGAGCCAGAAACGGCATGGTGAAACAACAGGAGCTAATACTGTTAACTCTGACCCGGGGAGCCTGGCAGCCATGTCTAAAGACATGCTCTTCCACTCTTGCTGCTGGTAATGCCAGATCCTGGCGGTGCCATCACGACTGCCGCTCACAAACCTCAGGCTGGACACGCACAAACGCACACTGTTAGATGCTTCATAACCATACAAAAAAAAATTTGAAGTCTATATAGATCTGTGCAAACACTCACCTGTCACTGTTATTGCTAAACTGGACTACTACAACTTTATCCTAAAAACAGAGAAATTATTTAAATTAAACAAAATAAAACATTACAGTAGGATCACAATAATGATTTAACTGCTTCTGTTTCTCACCGTATGAGCATCCATCTCAGAGACCTTCATAGGAGTTTCAGCACCAAGGTAGTAAACCCTGATCATATGATCAGTGCCACCAGTAGCCATGAACATACCACCTATTAACAATTAAAACAAATAAGGCAGACAGGGCTTATTATCAGGGCTGTGTGATATATTGTTTCAGCATTGTTATCTTGATGTGCACATGCGTGACAGTCGAATCAAACACCATTTGTATAAGATATACACATTCAGCTATTTGCCAGTGGCTATTCTGTCACATGAATGACACTCTAGCCTAAAAGTCACCATTTACAGACCCAGTCAAATGTTTGGACACATCAACCCATTACAATGGAAAAATTGCATCCAAACCTTTACTCTGAGCGCAAGAACAAAAAAAATCCTGTGTGTCATAGTCAATGCATTACAGATATATGTAAAAAAAACAGAAACTTTAGATGTTTTTTTCTCTTAACTTTTATCAACTGGGTATAAAAGAGTTAAAATCAAAGATCCATGGTCAATAATTTGTTACTAGGAAAAGAAATGCACCTACCACTGCTGAAGGAGGAGGTGGACACCTGCACACCTGGACGTGACCGCTCAACAAATTTGACTGGCTGATCACTGAGGACAGAAAAGCAACATAAAAGCTGTACTTATTTCTGTAAAAAAAATTAGGTGGAACAAGCAGCAGAGCTGAAAGATAAACAAACAACTACATGCTCCCTATAATACATACTTGAATTTCATGCTGAGTGAGTGCCACTTCCAAAAACACACCATGCCGTCTGCACCTGTAGAAGCCAGGTACCGTGTTGTTCCTTTGACTGCAGGACAAAACTAGAGGGGAGAGAAAGCCAGTGTTAGTCACAGGGAATACTCACTAACATTTTGCATCCATCTTTTCTGGCCAATTTAGCTGTTTTGAGGAAAGCATAAAAAAAGCTTCACATCCCTGCAAATTAAAGCTAAGCGCGGATATTCCTTTTAACAACACATCAATCTCACCATTATGGATGTGATTGAGGCAGCATGTGCCTGCAGAACAGTAATGGGAGCACAGGTTCGTAGGCACCAGACTCTGATGACTTTGTCGCAGCTGGCCGAGGCGATGAGAGTATTCTCGTAGTTGACGGCCATGTCACAGATCTCTGCTGAGTGGCCACGGAGTGTTGAAAGAAGCCGGCCATCATCTGTGGCCCAGATTTTTACCAGGCAGTCATCAGAACCCTGAAAAACAGAGATATTGGCCTCAAATAAGAGTTGTATTCATCATCACAAATATCACGTGTCAAGGTGTAGGGCGAAAAAAACAAGCAACTTTTTGACTCATTAAAGTTCAAGTTTGATATGCACAACTCAGACCTCAAGTTAATACTAAAATAATGTACAAGATCCCCCACCCGACCTGCTAATTTTAAAAGGTAACGGCATGATTATGATTAGCTTAATCGGGAACTTACTGGCTTCCATAAAAGTGACATCTCTTGCATAAAAAAAGGCATTACAATGCATCACTGCAGTTGTGAGGAATCCGCTTTATGACATTAGTGCATTTTGTCCCGCCGGTATTCACGCGAAAGTTAACATGAAACTGCAGTACAAACTGTACTTGTGTGAGCAAACTGTTCAGAGCCCCTAGCACCACACAATGGTAGTTGGTCTGTCCATTACTCACCGTAAATATACGACGGCCAGTGCGGTCAAAGGCTACACAGAAGACTGAAGAAAGGTGACCAAGGATACGTGTGTGTATCTTCATGTGTTGGTAGGAGGAAGACGGCAAGACTTGGCCGAACCGAGCTGTGCCTGTAGCCTGGCGAGCGCCCATGATGGACACTTGATGTAAAGACACATGAGAATGATTAGTATAACAATTAGCACCGGTACATTTAATACTAAAATATAAGTTCTTAAAAAAAAACAAAAATAATCTTTGAATAATATTCAGAGCAAAGTGGTGTTTTTTTATTATGTCTTTATTCGTGAAGAACTGATTTGTTCTAAACTACAATTAGTCTTATTGTTAATAATTAAAATCTTTCTTTGAGTTTGCCTTCATCATTATAGTTTTTGTATAAAAGAACTGAAAAAAAATGTAGGTTTAAAGTGAAAATTGCACATTAGTTGTGTCCTCTCAATATGTATAAATTTAGATAAATGTCACACACCAACATTGGGAGCGTCCCCATTGCTGACTGGAGGTTCTGGTGGACGTCCTCGGTGGAGTGCAGCAACAGAGGAGCCATTGGAAACTTTGTGGCTACAACCTGAATTAAAAAAGGGGATTTAAAAATTAACCATTGTTAACTATTGCCAATAAACACAAAAAAATTACAACATTGATATTTCAACATTTGGGAATCAGAGGGAAATGCTCACTTTTGGTGGTGCGGAGCAGGGACTGTCTTCCCAGCCCCAGAAGGGTTTTGACTCCCGGGACACTGGGTGGGACCTCCTTCTCTATAAGTGGTCCTATCCGCTGGCAAACACGAAGGAGATAGTCTGCAGGAATGTGCTGGTTCATCATCACCTGCAGGAGTAATAAACACTTATTAAGGTTTTACAACAATTATATGAATATCATTTAATTATAGACAGCAAAAGTGTATTTTTTTCAACATTTTTTTAAATTGTGCAGCTTCCTAAGCAACAATTCAGAGGGAGGGATGGGTGAAATGGAGAATTGAAATTTCGATAATCATGAATAAAGAGATAAAGGAAAGGCTCAATTAACAAATAAATGTGCAATGATCTGTGAGCTCTTTGTATTAACCAATAGCGGTAAAAGGACACCATCAATTAGGAACTCCTTATTAGCATGAGGGTGAAGAACTACAGAAAATAAATATGCACAGAAATCAATAAACATTAATGAACTTATATGAAATTAAAAACAGAAACAAACTGATAAATAAATGCATTGATTACCCGTGTAATAGAGGGATATATGTATGTTTTTTGTTATAAATATTCAGTGTTTAGTACTTGTATTCAGTGTTAATTAAAATGTATTATATCTATATTTAGGGCGACACGGTGGTGCGGTGGGTAGCACTGTTGCCTCACAGCAAGAAGGTCGCAGGTTCAAGACCGCTTTGGGCCTGGGTCTGGGGCCTTTCTGTGTGGAGTTTGCATGTTCTCCCCGTGTCTGCGTGGGTTTTCACCGGGTACTCCGGTTTCCTCCCACAATACAAAAAAAAACATGCTCAGGTTAATTGGCAAATCTAAATTGCCCATAGGTGTGAGTGTGAGAGTGAATGGTGTGTGAATGGTGTGTGTGCCCCACGATTGGCTGGCGACCATCTGGGGTGTATCCCTGCCTCTCGCCTTAACGCGCTGGGATAGGCTCCAGCAGACCCCTGCGACCCCGAAAGGGAATAAGCGGGATAGACAATGGATGGATGGATATCTATATTTATATCTAGCTATCTAGTATCAATCTTTCTCCATATTTTCCTACTCTTTTTTTGGCTGACTCAGAGAGACTTGCTGGTCTATGCACAAATGGCAAATAGAGAAACATACACATTTAATAGTTAGTTGATACATAATTTTTATATTACATAATTTGTTTTATATAACCATTTCTTGAGTCCTTTATTAAGCTATTACTTTGATGATGGCAGTTTCAGTCTTCTATACAAAGAAGCTCATAGCCAATCAAAAGCGTCTCCTAAACTTGCACAGTCATTGGCTGCAACAGAAGACTGGCAGCACTGTGCTTCAGGTTCAGCCAATCACAACTCTCCATTTTTATGCTCCCGCCTCCTGGCCCACACAATAGCAAAGCCTGTACATAGATATTTATCAACAGATATGTATAAACTAATATAAATAATAAAAATACCTTATGATAAACCGAAACATTATTTCGAAGATTATCTAGATGGCCAGGTGATTTATAAAATATTATAGAATGACAAATTATCTATTGATATACAAGTCGCACGCTTCGATTAATTAAAAAAAAGTTAATTAAGCCAATTCACACTCACCCAGTCCTGGAAAGTCCGTTTGTTTTTCTCTCCGTTCCAACTCCATCGCTGCGGGACCAACTAAAGTTGAAAGATAAGCTGGTTTAAGAGAAGCCACAAACCTGCCAGCGTCGCGCCGGCTCGGTAATTCAACACCGTTTCAAAACGACCGAAAAGCTGTCACACAAAAAAATAGGAAGCACTACGGAAACCAGAGAATAAACACAGAAAAAAGTGCAGCTGAACATACCTCATAGCGCTCCAGCTCCTCCACCAGAATCTAACAACACACACAAGGAGCGTTAGCTGCTAGCTACTTATCTACTCGGCTCACAGCAGGTAATGTTATGAGGTCGTATTATTGTAGAGAAAATATTTACCTGTGCTGCTTGTTTACAGGGTCCAGACTGCAGGAATCTGGCAATGAGGTAATACAGCTCTGAAAGAAAACACAGGTGTATCTGCTCGGTTAGTGCTAACCTTGCTAACTGATTATCTGTTGAGCTAACGGCGGCTAGCTTCGGGTTGACACACAACTACAAACTGTACGAATGCACGCATGTTCCTGTCGCCAAACACTCACCAGCTTCGGTTTGTGAACACCCTTCTCTTGCCATCACTTGGTAAGACAGGCGACATGAAGACAAACTGGTGTTTTAGCTTGCTCGTTAGCCGCCGGGTAGCTAACAGCAGCTAAAACAGGCTAGGGAATGGCCTCCTCCTGTCTCGAGTTGTTCCCCGAACCACCTGGTGCTTTGTGTTAGCGCCCTCCAGCGAAACACTGTTGTTTTCTATATATAAATGAATAAATATGACAAAACATTTAAATATTCAATATTACAGCACTCAAACACAAAATTTTGTTTGAAATTCGTGTCATTATAATATAATTATCTCCTTCAGGTACTATATATATATATATATATATACATATATATATATATATATATACATATATATATATATATATATACATATATATATATATATATATATATACATATATATATATATATATATATACATATATATATATATATATATATATATATATATATATATATATATATATATATATATATATATATATGGGACCAAGATCCTTTTTTAGTAAAATTAAAAATGCTGTGGTCGAAAAAAAAATTCTCAGTAATAAGTATTATGTCTTAAGTCCTGAATTGAATTCCTGTCTCATAGATTTGGAGACCCTCACTCTAGGGTTAACATCTGGTTTTAATTTTAGAAGAGGCCTCCTTGACCTCAATGGTAACAAAGAAGGTGCACGTTTTATTGTTAAGTGGTAAATTTATTCTTTCCAAGCTTAGCAATAGGAACCAAATATCCAGTGTTTTAAATGTATTTATTTCTAAAAGAACAGGCCTATACTTATGACTTATGACTAAAAGTATTATTCTCTGTCCTATATTAGTTCTGTCATTATGTTTTTATTAAATATGGTAAGGGGTTTTGAGAAACATTTGATAAGTTTTTTTGCAGTACAAAAAATGGATGAGTTTTCAATCCTTTGTTGGTGATAAAGTATATACATTTAGACAGACATGCTTACCTTAGACTCTTCATCTTTTTATACTCTTTATTTTGAAACCCAGTCTCCTGGAAGAAATGCACGTTTTCACATGACACCATTTTTTTAATTTTCAAAACAATGCAAGTGAATGACCAAAACACTGCTATAGGTCTTTTTTCATAGCAGTCTTATTTCCATTAAATTCAAAGTAAACACAGATGTTACTGATGATACTAATTAGGTTCCATTTTTTTCCTGTGTTTACCTACTACTTCATGTTAATATGACTGCTAGAAAAGGATTAATGACCATAGTGCACCAATATTGGTAGGGTAATTACCAAGAACAATGTCAGATGTCCATATGTAGCGTTATAATATCTTAGTATAATTCTGAGACTTTCTTTGAAAAATGAAAATTGACAGAAAAAACAATCAAATAAAAGCTACTTTTACACAGTTTTTCCCCTCACAGGCATACATTTGCCTAAATAGAAACAGTCATGGAAATCTTGAGAACATGTCTCAACCAATAACCAAGGTGATGTCACTAGCTATGGAAAAATGAAAGTAGATGCTCTGTGATTCAAAACTAAAACTCAAATTCAGAATTAGACTAGACCACATAATCTCCACCAAACATGTTTTAAACTGGCACCGCTGTGGTTTGCAATGTTCATAAAGAAGATTGTTATTGGTTTTGTGAGACAGGGTTGTGCCCACACATCCACATTTACTTACACTCTTCAACTGACATAAAAGGAAATTTTCTTGAATAGTACACATAGTGGTCTGTATGTTCTCTTGTGTGTGGTTTTGACTCCATGGTAAAACTTGGCAAATGAAATTGGAGCTAAATAAAATAGATTTTAGTGAGATTGTGAATAAAGAATTTGACTTCACCACATGAATGCTTTTTTTTCTTCAAATTTTTTAACCCCAAACTAATTCAACATTTATGACCTTGTCTATGTGCCATCAACCTAGCATTGTAGTGTATCTACAGAAATGGTGTTTTCATCCCATGCAATCAGGAAGTTATAACAAAACAGAAGAAAGCATCCGAGTAATGCTGCCAAGTGGCACCAACAATCCAGGCATTTGCTCAGGGTGTGAATATGTGTGTGGTAACAGGCTTTAAATATGCTCACTCAGCTTTAACTGGTGAACACCCTGTGCATGAATAAGTATCAGTGAGGGAAGGGGAATATTTTCATTTTCTCCTGTTAAGGAAAATTTCACACAGCAGCTGGATGAGTCATGTTTTAACCATATTTGGGAAAAGGGTTATGTTCTACAAAGACAAAACATTTATCTACAACCATTAAGTCCACTTACATTAATTTTAATCAGATGTTTCAATATGCTTAGTCACTCTTTACTTGTGTTGAATGACACGTTGTACTTTATCCATAGGCATGTTGAGAAACTGCTCACAATAGAGTGACCTTCTGCCCAAGTTTTAACATATTAGGACTAAATCATTCACACTTTGTATTATACATATCTACAGTATAAGTAAAAACACTTCTCACACAAGAGCTATCAGCTCATTGAAACGCTCATCTTAAGAGATGTGGGCAAGGCTTTTCCAGGTGGAAGCTGAGTCAGCTCTAAATGGTTCTGTTAGAAAAAACTAGGCAACGCAAGGCGGCTTTATTTATATAGCACATTTCAACACAGGGCAATTCACTGCACTTCACACGTTGCTCATGGAAACTAACTAATATACTCAAGCACTGTACGGTGGTAGAGTTCTGCTTTTATTGCTTCTTTATACCTCTAATCTACAATAAACTCATAGGTATCACTTTATCTTTGATAATTACTAATTTGATTATGTGTATTAACTACTTTTCACATTAAAATTTTATATATAAAACATAATGAAAATGAAATGAAAGTATGATGCATTGCTATAGATTTACCAGCAGTATATAAAGTAAAACCAACCAGCTAATGTGCTTAAATACTACTTACACATCATTCACTAGTGTTACCAATTAAGTGATAATAATGACACACTTACGAAAGACATTTCTCTCCATGACTACTTTCATTTTGATGGTGTAATTTGCTGATAACATTTTAACATTGTAGGACTTTATGGTGTAGTGGAGTATTTTTGTATATGGTGGTATTGTGGTTATTCATAATGTGTGTATATATATATATATATATATATATATATAGAGAGAGAGAGAGAGAGATAGATTCAGTTAGTAGATGCAGTACTTTTTTGCACTACTTCAAGAGTTTTATAGTTTTTAAGGTTTACATTCAAATTATGTGTATTCTTCAATAGAATACCCCTCTTTTAAAAACATTGTATTGTTTCTCGTCCTATGTTGTCCATTGTCTGTTGTTTTCTATGACACCCCCTTATATCTGTTTCGTTTCCTGCCTGTCAAATTGATTTTATAATCTGCCATTGTCTTTTCTCATTGTGATGCATGGTGGCTCTGTGGAAGCACCCCTTAATTTTGTTGTACCCTCAATGAGAATAAAAGACTGTTCTATTCTGTTCCATTCTTGAATGATTAAATGAATTCACGAGTGCACAGACACTTCCTTATTTAGTACTTTTATATTATTTGAAAAAAATATTTAAAAGCAACACACACACACAAGGCCTACCTTCATCATGCCAGAGGATATATACAGGCTTACATGAATCTCCTGGGCACTTACCTACTTTTAACCATAATCACTATTCATGAAGATATAACTAAAAACAAGCATTCAATCAGAAATAACTGGTAGATTTTTTTATTCTCCAAAGTAAGGTTGGTCCCCATAATGCAAAGGTGTGTTCAGCTGTAGGTCAACGCAACAACAGTAATACACGCACACGCGTTCACATGACTGTATTTAGTGTGGAGCGCGGTGGGCGGGGCTCTGAGTTGGAGGCACGGTGGCTGCAGCGGAAAACTCTTCATTCAGGCTTCATGTGTGTGTGTGGACGGTCGCACTTTGATCAGCGCTCAGTCACCACAAGATGTAAATGCGAGGTGTGTGTGGGCTGCACCGGGACCCGGCTCCACAGACTGTCTGTTCACACCGCCAGCAGTCCTCCGCCGAGTCCGCAGCGCAGTTTCATCTCTGGGCAACTTTTTGGGATGTAGGACGTCGTTTTTCTTTTCTTTTTTTGTGTAGGTTAAAGCTCATTTTTCCCCCTTTTGGATTCTTCTGAGCCTCATTTCGCCGAATACGGTAAGTTTCCAGCTTGGCGCTCTCTAGGACGTTCATATAGCATCTGAGACGACACTCGACGTTACACTTTATGTTTGCTATAGATAACGTAGATAAATGTTAACGTTAGCTAACAGAACTGATAATATTCTTTTTACATCGTTTTGACTCAGATTTAAGTCACACCGTTTCAAGCAGTTGTAGAAAAAACGGACATTTAAAAATATTTCCTCGTTCCTCAGTTTAGTAACTTAGAAGAACCTGCATTGTATTTATAACTGCAACTAATCGATTACTGAAATGATTAATGAATTAGCTGTTCGGTTCATAAAATGGTGTAAAATGCACATCACTGCTCACCATAGCTGAAGATGCAAGATAAAATACCTTTTTTTCGTTCAGACCAACTGTCCATAACACAAAGATAATCAGTTTAACTATTATAGAAGACTAAAGAAACCAGAAAATAGTCAGATTTGATAAGATGGAACTATAGAATTTAGATATTGTTTGTCTTTTATGTTACTTAAATCAATAATCAAAATAGTTGCAAAACTGCAATAGCAGCTAATTGATTATGTGGTATTGTTTTCAGTATTGTGTGAGCATTAGCATTATTTATGATAGTCCTCTTTGACTTTAATTAAGTGCTGCTGAACTATAATGAAGTGCTTTTGTGTGTGTGAGTTGAACTAGAATAAAGAGTGTTTATGCACATACCTGGAGAGGAGCTGTTGGTGCAGGAAATGCACAGAATTATTAATTATTAGGCAAATCTGAACAAAACTGTTGAGGGGCACTATGAAGGTAATTATATAGCTGGATGTATGTAGGTAATGCACAAGGTGTTGTGTAAGAAGGGTGAAACTTGAGAAACGCTGGATAAGTTTACGTGTGATTGGACAAGAAACCAAATTCACAGGGTTAGAGTTTGTTTAAGGACTTGACGGGAAATCAGTCTAGGTTGTGCTGGTTGAAAAAAAGCAAAGGGGTTTGCAAATTCAGTCAGTTAATTCACAATCGTCAGTGTGCAAATGAGTATCTCCATCCACATATGCTCATATTTAAGCTTGAGACATTTCGCCAGCTTGCTGCGTCAGTCTTGCCCTGGTAGTCATGAATAGTGATGAGGATGTGTGCTGACAGCTGAGTGAGACAGGACGGGGCTGTTCCATGACTGACTGAACTGGGATTTTCACCACACCATATGCTCCTTTTACATCATGCTACTAAACATGACTCAAGCTACCTTCTCCCTTATGTTCTTTGACCTGTCCCGAAAAAATCAGAACAATTTTGTCTCCCCTTATGGCACAGAGCAAGACTTTGCCAGCCTTCATCGAAAAGAAGGTCAGAAGTCAAAAGTTTCAATAAATAAAAAATATTATTCTCATATAATAAACACAGACAACCCTGTAATTATATCACCATTATTAGATTTGTTGAGAACAGTGAGTACTAGTATGACAGCCTTTGCAGCTACTATTAACTAACATCTTAGAGGAATAGTTTTGGGGTATCAGGTTGTCTGGTTTAACAGTTTATAGATCAGTCCACATGATACATGGACGGTAAAGGCACGGGACATACAGCATACAAAAAAAGAATCCACCCAACATGCCCTGGTGCCAAAACGGTTAATGTTTCAGTGGGAAGTCCGAGTAAAACATTGTTCGTATTGCGTGAAGTTATTGCAGTAGGAAATACTGTAAATATTCATTATGAGATTCTGTCTCATAATGTCATAATAATGTGAAGCATACCAGAAGTCTAACAATAACCTTTGTATCTTGTAGTTCTGAAAACTTGCGTAGCTTCACTGACTAATCTCTTTTACAGCCCTTTTATAACCATGACTCAGTATTAATGATTAATTAAATCATTCTCATAAGTAGCTTGGTTTCCTATCATTCTTTGTGATTTTCCCCCCCACTTCTTCATAACATTACTTTACTTCCTTATTGTTATTTCTGCATTTCTCCACAACTTTTTTGTTTTCTGTGTAAAGAATATAAATCCACAAGTAGAAATAGAGCAGGATAGATCTTTTTTATAGTGATTTCTTTAACTGGGATTAGGTTTTCTGCTTTTGCTCAAGTGGTGCTTGCAGCCTTTTTGCCTCTCTCTGCTAAAACTATGCTGGGGTGAAGGTTAGTTAACTGATGACACACAGCCTCGTCTCTGATGTTACAGAGCTTGTTGTGGGGAAAGTAGGTTACTGGGCCATGTCCTGCAAGCTTAAACTGAATGCTAGTGCTCGTCTGAAAATTGCTAGAGCTGCTTAGTGTGACTGGGCATGCACAAATGGTATAGGTCCGTGCAGCAGCAAAGCACCGAAGGATCATTTCCACCCTCTGTCTCTTTAAGAAGGCAGAGCGGCCTTCAACATAGAATAAATGTTGAATGTTCAGCCCATGTTGATTCATTTCAAACACACAACAAATGAAGTGAAATCTGACATCAGTTTGACCAGCATCACAGGTTGAGAATTGCTAGGCCGCCGGTTACTTTAAGCATCACTGGTTATCCTAATTTAAGCGAGCAACACACTTTTAGTATTTATTCATTGTAGTAATATTCACCGTTCACCTACTTACAGTGAAATCAGTATTTTTTAGTTATTGATGCAGGAATTTTTGTGTTGCTGATTTTACACAATTGTGGATTGTAGTTATATTGTGCACAAAAAAATTAAAGAAATTAATTGTGAAGTTTGTTTCTGTATAAATATTTCAAACCTTGAGTGTAATGGATGGAGTTCATTTTGTATTAAATAGAAACTCTCATGTTACGTGTACATGGTTGCCTTTGTTCATGCTTCCTACAGTATGTGTACTGTATACTGTATCCTATATGGGTGTGTTTTTTTACACACAGCCGTGACAATAGTTTCCCTCGGGAATAACAAACTTGATCTTGCGGCATATGTTTTATGCCTTATTGTTTGGTCTATTTAATATTGTAGTTAAAGTTAGAACTGCAGTCATAATAAAACAACATGAAACTTTTATTCAAGTTAGTTTCAGAGAGAAAACTCAACTATTTATGAGAAAACGCAGAGGTAGACATCAGAGGCATGCTTAGTTAGAGCAAAAGTGAAAACATATTTATAGCAGGTCATTAAGTAGAACAAGCTCAGAGAGATGGGAAACAGTCAATCTGACCACATGAAATAGGCATGTAAAGAATTTGTCATTTCCATCAGGACCAGACATGAGTTCCATATGCCTTTTAAGGCTTTTAATAGTTCATGTCAAGTGTTTAGTTAAGTCTCTTTCCAACCATTACAGACAGTTTGCACTTTTCTAGGGAAAACGAGTCCTTAAATGCTTTGTTTTGCAGGTGTGATAATTTTAATGAACAGTATTCAAGCCAGACAGAGAGTGGATGTTGAGGAAAACGGAACAAAATAATATTTTCATACAAAAGTCATTATCGGCACATGAGAATCTAACAATATACTCAAGCAATGATTTTGTAGTGAGATTCTGTTCAAAGCATTAGCCTTGACTTTAATATATTTACTAGGGTTTCAACTAATGACTATTCTGATAGTCGATTGAAACGATTAATCGATTAAGCTGTTTGGTTTGCTGTCAAAATGTCAATCACCGTTTTCCCAAAGCTAAAGATTCAACCAAAAATGTCTTTTTTGTCCACAACCTAAACGATCGTCCTGTTGCTATTATAGAAGGCTAAAAGAACTAATCAGATTTGAGAGGCTGAAAGCAGAGATTTCAAACATTTCTTTTCTTAAAAATAGTTGGCAACTAATCGATTAGTTGGCAAATTTACAATGACAAAAAGATTATTAAATTTATAAAGTGAGACTAATTCAGAATCATTATTGGCAATCAACTAATCATTGCAGTTCTATTTGTAATCCTCAAATATTTGGCATTTTGACTCGAGAAATGACCTTAACGATTCTGTATCAACTGAATCCCCCTCATTCAAATCAGCTTCACTTTTGAAATAAGAAAAAAGAAAGAGGCGAGTTCACTGAAGAGGTAAATTGAAATTGTCATAGTTTCATATTGAATATGAGAACAGGCAAACACTATTGTAATGATGTAATTACTACAGCAGGCTTTAGATGGGAATGAGGGGGGGGGGGGGTAACAATTTAAGAACATATTGGACATACTGCAGGATATTAACACCTACCTCAGTGAACTCAGTTTCGTTTTACCAGTGGAACTATTCTGCACATGACCCTTGAGACTATGCCTGGTATTCATGTCACCCACCACCCACCCAACCTTGTAACTATGACAGACAAAATGTTCAGCTCCAGTTATATAACTGCCTCTACAGACGTCATCATCCTTGCTGCTGTCGCTGATCTCTTGCTCCAAAGCACACAGTCATTGTCCTCGGTAGCTGCAAGCTTCGACGCACTAGGGCATAATTAAGACATTTAAAAAAAAAATTCTCTCCCTCTGGGTCTATTCATAGCACACCATTTACGCACTGTCTTTTAATGTGTTACATAAAACTAGTGGCGTTACCTAAGATACACATCGGAATATTATGGTATGAAACCAGTTTAAAGATGCTGCACAACAGGATTTCTATTAAAGTGTAGGTGAAAGGTTGTGAATGGCAATGTCTGTCAAGAAAATGGAATCTTAGGAATCCACACATTTTGGATTTTTTTTAATCAGTTCAGCTTCCAAAACAGCCTAAATGCTTCATCAAGTTCATTTGTTCAAACTGGAGCAGAGGCAGTGATCACTGTTGCCCCCACTCTGGTTTTTCTTGAGACTAATTCAGATTCACTAGACCTCACTTACATTTAAAGAATATAAAGCCTTAGGAGTCCTCATGTTTTATAATCTGTCCAGTAGGGCTTCAAAAACAGTGTGAATACACTGTCATGTTCCAAATAGCCAACAGCAGAGCATATGCTTTCTGACGTCAAATGCCCAGTAAAATGTATGGAAGCTGCATAGAAGATCCCAGGCATATTAAAAATGAGTTTTTGTTGTTTCTAATTCAGTGGAGAAAATCCTTAAGATTGGTTTTAACATCCAAAAATCTCCATTTACACTTTAATCTGAATTCATGCTCATAACCTGAAATTCTTCTGAGTAGCTTTTAGTTTTTGTTCATTCAAAGACATAATGAACTCCGTCACAAGGATTATTAGGTGTTGGGTGAAATTAAATAAACACTATTTCAGTGCTGCATTGTCATTTATTGTCTCTTGTCCTGCAATGCTTGTCTTTGTCTATTTCATATAAGTGATTCACAGTACTTAAGGTATATTTTATCTTTCTTCTCAAAACAACAGGTCACTCTCAAGAACTGGGTGTGGCTACACTCTGTATTCAAGAAAAAAAATGGTTTCACAATATGTGTGGGCCCAGCCCATGTGTTTGACCTAGATGTGATTCAGATCTTTTGCTCAGGGTGTTGGCTGCATGTGCGTTACGGCGCGATTTTGTTTTCTATTTAGTAAAATACACAACATCTCAAACGAGTCCGGATTCGAGGGTTTGCGCAAACACACATAAGGAGGGGGGATGAGTCATGAATCATTATCGTCTTGAAGCGTTCGTTCTACAATCACTACACCAGTCTGCCTACCCATTGTACACAGTATGAGCTTCGTATGTACACAACTCCATTCAGAAATTCTGGCCTTTTGTAAGCATCCAAATCAGCTGTATTTTCCGTACTTTAATCATTAAGAAGCATTACCCAGAGTGTAAAGTATTCAGTGTGATATTTTTTCACTACTATTGATTTAGTCTTTTTGTCATTAAAAATGTAGACGTTATTAACCCACTTCCTAAGCAAGACATCCATTATGATTATATGTAAGCTAATTTTCTCAGTGAACAGGCCTTCAGGTGAAAATAGAGGCCATCTACAGCTGATTTAATGCCCTCTTTTTCAACTAAGATGTTAATTACCTTTGAAATAAATGAAAAATGAATGTGCAGCTGTCAATATTGTCACAAGTAAATGAAAAATGTGTACAGCCTCTTGTTTTTTTTAACAATCTGCTTCCCTTCATGTCTGCTTTCGGGAGGACGCTGCGCAGTGTTTCATAACAAGGAAAATGAAATAGCAATAGATAGGAATGGAGACATAAGGTCATTTTTTCCATGGCCTGCTTGCAAAAGGCTATTTGAGTTCACTTCATAGAGTCTCTGCACAGAACGAGAGAGAGTGGCTGTTTGTGGTTTTACAAACGCAGATGAATTCATATTGATTATATTTTTCTGTTTGTCAGCACAAAAAGTTACTTTGGGCCACTATACGAGAAGCAGTAGGCTTCCACATAACCAGGAATTTAATCAGAGATGTAACTTTAGATCTGAGCTTGAGACAGTGGTACAAAGAAAGAGCTGCGTTGCCCTTTCCACCCGTGCCCTAGAATTGTGACCCACATATTTGCTCACACACTGCCTTAGGTAATTGCATCTTTTCCTGAGCAGTAGCAGACAATAACAGGCCTAGAATAATTTTGTGATTCATTTGGACCAGTTGAAAGAATATAATTAGGCAGAAATTTCAGAGTATATTTACCTGGTGAAAGGATGTTTGCTTTATGCATCTGCTTTCTCATTGAAATAACGCGGCCACCCACAATGCCGTGTGGTGAATGTGTAATTACAAGGCGCTTTGGTGGAAGTATCACCAAAATCATTGACAAATGTTTTTGTATAAGCATAAGAAATAAACATGGAAAACGAAAAGAATAAGATAAGAATGTACAGTTAGACTCAACAGGATTGAGCTCACTGCACATCAGATGTTATGAGGGCATTTGATAAGTAATTAGTTGTTATTTCATCATTTATTATAAACATGCCTATTAATCAGAGATTGTAGAAGTGATATCTAAATCCCAAACTAAATTACTGATATCACTTTCTCTCTCATGCTCATGAAGAGCATGGTAATGTGTTTGTACGTATAGCAGGTGAGGATATGTTGAACTGTTCTGTGGCAGCATTGTCCAGTAGGAGCACAGCTTAGAGAGGGAAAGGGTTCAGCTGTTACCCAGGGGAGGATTATCATGAAGCTGCTGTTTCGTTGAGACGGACACTGCTGGTGGGAAAGCACTGAGGAGGAGTGGTGTGTTGATTTGTTTCTTTGCCGACTGGAGCCTTTTTTTTTCCTTCGGGGAACTCACTGGAACAAATGCTGTTTAGGGTGAGAATAGTTCCTTGCGGGATTTCTCCCACTTTTCTTTGCCCTGTTGTTGGATAAGCTCTGATGGCGTGGCCAACGAGGCTTCAACCCAATATTAAATCATGTATCACCATTGTTTATAGTGTTGAAAAGGTTCACATTTTCACAATGAAGAATCTTAGCATACAACCTGAAATGTTACCTGCCATGTTATTAATATGGCAGACAACTGCGCATTGCAAAAACTGAAGTCTTAACAGGGAAAATGTCTTGTATTTGGTACAATTAGTCCAATTAAGTAAAATTATCTTATTCCACTGGCAGATAATTAAGCTAATTTAAAGTTTTTTCTTCGTTTCTTAAAATTGACCTAAATCAGGAAAGAACACCTTGAAATAAGATAAATTATCTGCCAGCGGAATGAAATAATTATACTCATTATTGGATTGATTGTACCAAAAAAACGGTATCTTCACCTGTTGAGATTTCAGTTTTTGCAGCGTGCTTTTGAGGTGTGCAGCAGAAGAAATCTCCTCGACCTAAAGAAAATGGAAACCAGTGCCTTGATGGACATAGCTGCCTTGGTTGGGGAAAGTAGACACCACACATTGTTACCATGGGAACACAGAGCGAACAGCAGTGCCACAGTCTAATTAATGACAGTCAGTGCTTCAGCAGACGGCCACGATGACATCATCAATACCAGCATCACACATATAGCTGCAGGCGATATGGCTGGAAGTCCCAGTGCTTATCAGACTAATTCATGGTTTTTCACTGACGTTAAAGGCGAGAGTCTGGATGAAGGTACAGGACATAAAGCACAAAATGCTGATCATTTATTATGTAGTGAGGTCTGTTTATAAGCACTAGATGTCATCTCATTATCCCATAGCATGACCTACATTAAGAGCAGAACTAATCTCTATGTAGGCGGATGGTGAATAATGCAGTCAAATGTGCGAGATCTTTATGAATCTTAGATGTTTCACACTTGTTGGCTGCTGGCATAGCAACAACATGGTTCAGAATGATCCAACCATCACTCTGTTGTTTGAATTCTTGGCATTACAGTACAAGATACCATACACATGATCACACAACACGGATAAGAAATGTCATTAAACTGTTTGAGTTATTAAAAAATAATGACCTTTAATAACTGTGATATTTTGGAATATAACATATTGACATCATCACGATGTCGGTGATGTTTAAGATCTGGGAAGTTGTAAATAGTAAAGTCTTAATGCCATCATGCTGATGTGTAAATTATAATGCCACCATAGTTACAATTTTAGTTTTGCTTGTTAACATGCTAACATTAGTTGATTGTTATTAGACCATGAGTGGATTTGGAACTGGATGATATATTCAAAGATGTTGCCTATTCACTCAAATAAAAATGCTCCCATGGTGCAAAAGACAAAAACTTGGCTTTGCTAGACTTCATTGGATGGCATCTCAAACTTTAAGATCACTTTTCTAGGCTTAGGAAAAGTTTTCCAAACATGGATTAACCTTATTTGTAGTTTTATGTGTGTTTTGATGTCTCCTGTCAGCAGTTTTCTCCTTTAAAAGGGTGGTGTATGTAAAAAATGCATTTAGGGCCATACATTAAATACAAAGTACAGCTGTGGATGGTGGGAATGTCATTAGTTCTAGTGCAGATTTTTGAATATAATTGATTTTGACCTGATGATGACACCAGATGTATGTGATTACTATGCATCCTGAAGGGAACATAATGTAGGAAACATACTTCTTGGCAATTCAACACAAGTCAACTGTGAGGTTTATTCGTTTGGTTCTATATTTTTCTTTGGGGTAAAGCGATCATAGTTTAGACAGGTTGGTAAATGATGTTGAAATTGTCCATCCATCCATCCATCCATTGTCTATCCCGCTTATTCCCTTTCGGGGTCGCAGGGGTCTGCTGGAGCCTATCCCAGCGCGTTAAGGCGAGAGGCAGGGATACACCCCAGATGGTCGCCAGCCAATCGTGGGGCACACACACCATTCACACACCATTCACTCTCACACTCACACCTATGGGCAATTTAGAGTTTACCAATTAACCTGAGCATGTTTTTTGTATTGTGGGAGGAAACCGGAGTACCCGGGGAAAACCCACGCAGACACGGGGAGAACATGCAAACTCCACACAGAAAGGTCCCAGACCCAGGCCCAAGGCGGTCTTGAACCTGCGACCTTCTTGCTGTGAGGCAACAGTGCTACCCACCGCACCACCGTGTCGCCCTACATGTTGAAATTGTACTCCACTTAAATATCACCTCTGTCTTTTGTCCATGAAAGTGTATTTTAATGAAATGTACAACTCTCAGAAATGTCAGTACCCAATAGTTGCCTTTTATTATAGTTTTCAAGATCTGATAACAACATGAAGCAAGTCAAATCTTGCTGAGAATTTGCTTCATGCGTCCTTACATTTGATGTTCAATGTTGAAATGATGGTGAAAGTTTAGGATGACTGAGTTGAGAATAGTTACGTTTAATATTTAAGTTGAAGTCAAACATTTAAGTGATTGACTAAAGTGAATTATGCAGTGAATTGTGGATGTTGTTTGTATTTCTGTGATAAGATAAAGGTTAGTAGATATCAAAATCAAAGAGCAAGTACTGCAATGTTGAAAGGGTCATAATATTGACAGAAGCCTCGACCATTGTAGAACTAGTCATTACAATATCATATAGTCAGACATAGTTTTTTTTTTTATTTAGATAACGTTTACATTACATGTACTTATATAGAAAAAAAATATTATTAATAAATATACAAAATATTAAATGCTGGTTGGTAATCACACCTGATTTAAATAAAATGTTTGACTATTATGACCATACATACGTACATGAAAATGTGGCTTTCAAATGCCATCTCAAACATCAATAATAGCTTATTTTACACTAAGCGCAGGGTTACTGACACAGTCTTGGTTCATACCAGCAGATAGTGTGGTTTGCTTTGCCTGAGTCAAGTCACTTTTATTTTATCTAAACCACTTCAGTGTAATTGATGTTGTTATGTCACTAGTAGTTTTCTCAGTTATAGGCATGCAGTAACTATAGGTAATCATTCCTGTTGGATTCTACTTTTTTACCTCTTCTGATAACACTCGGTGGTCAGTTAATGGTTAACTGGTGGTTGGCTGGACATGCAACCTGCAGCCTGATTAGCTGCTATGTAAGGGCTGGCTGTGAACTGATCAGACACATCTCTGCCACCCACATGACCTTCCTGTCTCTTTTCACATCTGGAACAACCAGTGTGAAGACACAGTGGGGGTGTTGCACAGAGAAAGTGTCTTAATGGGGGGTTGAATGCAGCTGATATATTGAAGCTGATCTGTCACCATTACAAAACAATGGAACAATCATTTTCTATCAGTTATTTACCTAAAACTATGTTAACTTACATATAAGAAGTATATGTATCATCAGTAATTTACCAGTTCCCAACACTGGATTTTTACATTTTTTGTTAAAATGTGATATGAAGTAGACCCTTGAGCTGTTGATCACAGAGTTCAGCTGTGTGTCAAATTCAGCAGACATCTTGCTATAGTACACTGTGTTAGGTGCACGAGCGACATTTTATAGGCTCCTGTGCAAAAGGGTTTCTCAAACTTTGTTGTGGAGCAGCCTCCGAGTGGTGGAATATTACTATGTTGGTGCTAAGCCAAAGATTTAAGATTTAAAGACGCTGTCATTTGGCTGATAAAGATGGCCGTGTCTCACAAGCTTGTAAAACCGGGATCACACTGGTACCACATCACAAGCCAGATCACTCATCAGAATCTCTACTACGACAGCTGCAGTCTGAATCAGCTCTGGGAAAGTGTGACTCATTACTGTACATGTAGATTTGATTTGATGTCTGCAAATCTAAGTTTTCTCTACTGTATGTGTAAGTTTTTTTTTTTCAATATTTATCAACTTGAGGATATTTCTATTTGCTCTGTTGTCACATGACCTGGCTATTATCACAAGATCTATAAGGGAAATGAAAAAGGAGAGATGTGAAATTATTTGAGACGAAAGCATCAAAGTTAGCAGCCACAAATCTGTCCTGCAGTATTCAGCAATAAGGCTTCAAAGTCGCTGACAGGAGTACACATTTATTGTCAGAAGTCTGTCAGACATAACTAAGTCAACACGGGCCTGGGAACCAGACGAATCTGCAAGCTCGTGTTTTATTTTCTCTGGCCAACGCGTTTGGCCCCCCTCCTGTGCAGACAGATTTCCAGCCAACCTGGTCCAGGTTGGGCCAATCACAACTGTTTATCCAATATGGAGTGGGTTTGATACGACGGCCGCACAGATACACAAAGATGCCACATCCGAGCTTGTGAGAAGCACCTCTGCCGCTTGCCACCTCGCTCGGGGGTCTTGACGAATTCCGTCGTAAAAAATGACAGTTTTTTTTGGATTTTCTCCCGACACAGAGATTAACATGTCACAGGTGAGAAGTTTTTTTACGATATTTTACTGTTTCTAACATGCTGAATTTGATAGGAAACCAAGTATCCCGTATCACAAATACACGTCTGGCGTATGTAACTAACCAAATTACTTAGAAATTCCATGAGTTATGATGTTTATTTCTTAATCAGCTTTTGTCTGTCTGCTTATTTGTCTCTTTGTTAGTAAAATACCTCAAAAAAGGTTTGGCCAGATTTTTGTAAACAGACCTTTTAAAAAGGCACATTTTGGGGTGCCCTTTTGGTAAAATCTTGAACCTGCATAGCTTGTTACCTTTGCACACTACATCAGACACTACGAGAGGACTTTGGCATCCCCGGTTCTAGAGAGCCGTGGTGGGTTTAGATTTTTGTTCCAACCAAGTAGTAGCATACTTGATTCTACTAATAAAGGTCCTTAACAAGAGCTCTAGTGGTTTACTGGAACACAGTGTTTCTCTAGGACCAGTGTTACCTACTCCGGACCTCGGACAACAATGCTGGGTAGGAGTCACAATATACCTGGAGTGCTCTCAGAGTGCTTTTATAGTTTTCATCTGTGGATAAACCTCCTGTCTGACAGGCATACGATACAAGTGCAGCTTCCTCCAACACGAGATGATGGCCACGTAGCCACATTGATAGGTAGCCAATAGACAGCAGCGTGCGTATATTTATCTATCTACCTCAGATGTTTCATTGCTCTGATTGGTTTGTACGTCTGTCCAGTTATACTTAGAGGGATTTTGGTCTTTGGTCTTCGATAACGATGCTTGGACACCCCAGGTGAACTGAGACGTTCCTGACCAGTTCACAAATTGCGAGATCGGGTGAAGTCCATACGGAGGGAAATATTCCTGCAGTGTGATTATCATGATTTACAAGCAGCAGCTGGTGTCCCAGTACTTGTACAGAGTAGCGAGGTTTGGTTTGAATATGACTCTGAAGCATTGCTAAATGTCATCTCTCAACATTCCACATAGCTATAACGGGCAAAGACAGTCTTATTCCACCACTTTGGTCCAGACTGAAAAATCTCTATAACTAATAGATGGATTAGCAGTGTTCAGGAAGATCTATAAGAAATTCTGACTTTTAATTAAAATTGAATACCTATTCAGTGAAAGAATAACAGAATAATGCACCCTGCCCTAGATTATATGAAAGGCAGGTTTATTTATCACAAATCACAATTGCCTGTTTTTTTATTACACTTGACAATCTGTACAGTAATTGTATTCTTGTTTTGCTAAAAGCTATTTTTTAAAGTCCAACTGAAACAACATTTTGAGAGTATCTAACTTTAGTATTTATTTTTGGTATAAACTGAGTATACAGGCAGGACAAAACCTTTGGGGGAATTTGGTATCACACACAAGCAGAATGGATGAGTAGTGGCACAGATCGGTTACAGCTTAGTGTAGAGGACGCTTGCTCTGATTGACAGGTAGACACAATGATACTATTGGTTGACATTTCTCTGATGACCAAAGTCACGTTATTTTAACAGGAAGATAATTTCTTTAGATTGAATGATTTTTTTTGTGAATTTTTTTGTGATTGTTTTTGGCAAGTATTGTTAAATAATAAATAGTGAGCTGATACAAAAACAGAAGTTATTTCCTTTATAGAAATGCAATTAAAAAAAAATTGCATTACTAATACATAAACAATATGATTTTAAAATTCAAAAATATGGGTTTTTCAGTTGCTTATAAACAATAAACATTGCATGTGATTAATTTGCCTTCATCAGGATCAGATCAGGCCACTTTTTTCCTCATGTTAATGTACAGCCGGTTGTTCTCCTATAGCAGTGGTGTCAAATGCAGTTTGACCACATTCAGCACTATTTGATCTCAAGTGGGCTGGACCAGTACAAAGTTACATAAATGACAACACCTACAAGTTTCTCCTCCTTTTCATGTAATAAAATATATTATAAATCCTTACTATTACCAAACTATTAAATGACCTTCAATTTACAGAACAGGGGAGATGACATCAGGTAAAAAGTGTCTTTTTTAACACAATATTGAAATGAATTAAATTGTAACAAGTGGAAAAAAAATCAGTTTTTGGTTTAATAACATAGTACATATTGAGTACTGAGTTATCCTGAAATATCATTGGCTAATACTAATTTTTTTTCTTGAGTTGGATTGGGTAAAAAAACCCATTTCAAGATAATTCTGCTCAATATTAGACTAGTTGTACTAAATACATACATATTATATTATTACCAGAAAGGGTGTTTTTTAACATCAATACAGACGAAGGTGCTTGTAACAAAAAATGCAAAAAAAAGATACTCACTTTTTTTTTACAATAAATTAGATTTGGAACCGGTTGTTATTTATGAAAATATACATCTAGACGGTAATTTATAATATTATTTATCTAATATAATTATTAATATATATTATCTCTTGAGCCCTGAATGATGCTCACTGACTTCATATTTCTGTGAAGAAACAGGAGCTGGGCCAAACTTTATACAGTCACCATCCGGTGGGCCGGATCGGACCCTTTCGAGGCCCCGGGGCCGCATGTTTGACACCCCCCCTGGCCTATCGATTAAAGGCTACTTGTCATGCTTCCCGGTGGCTTTCAGGCTACACTTTTTCAGACTGTACCATTCACTATGTCACCCCCCTCCCCGCCCCCCCCTCCCACCTCGACCCGAGGTGACAAGTCAATCGGCGTTATGACTCCCAAATAGGAACAATTCTCCATCTCAGAACTCCCAAAAGGCTCCTCGCGGAACGCTGAAACGCGTCTAGCGCGTGTTACAGATTACAGCGTGCCCCTTTCCTCCCCGGTCACAGTTTTTTTCTTTTTTTCTTTTCGGCTGTGCTGCGCGGCCGAGCGCTTATGCCGCTGAGAATTGAGCTACCAGCTGACCTACTTTCTCCGTTCTCAGTCGCACTCGGCGCTGTTTACAAGCCGCTGCCAGCGGAGGATGTGGAGCACGGTGCCTGGAAAAATACACGGACACCGGCCGCGAGCGAACGGGCGGAATTTCGCCGTGTGTGTGTGTGTCGTTGATAAATCAGCCGCGGGAAAACGCACCGGGGCGATTTTAATAGCGGCGCGTTATTAACTTTAAGACGTTTGTTATGCAATTGAACGCGTTCCGTGCTCTCGCCTGCTCAGTCGGGCGCTCAGCTGTAGTTTAGGAAGAAAAAAAATGACGAGATTGATTAAAGTTAAGTGTGGATCATTACCGCTGCCGGAGACCCGTTTTCAAGGTATGTGCGCTTTGAATTTCAGCTTTCAGCCTACACATATACCTTAGCGCTCTTGAACGCTGCTCACATGTTTTCAGCTCACATCCATCAAGTGCCCTGTTTACAAGGTTGAAATAACCCATTTCCCCCCCCTCCTTCCTCTCTGTTGGACCACTGCTTCATGACATTCGTGGCGAAACGCTGTCATTACCGGCTCCTGTAAAGACGCCACACAACAACAAAAAATGTTATGTCACAGGAAAAGAAATCCTTAAATAATTTCTCAGCAGGCTTACTGTAGGTCAGGGTTGATGTTACCCAACCTGGCAGGTTTAAGTCTGAAGCAGTTCACGTTTCTCTGACTTGCGGCTGATTGTGGGCTTTGTGTTTGTCTTATAGATTGAGATTTCCTCTGTTTGACCCTGAGATGAAGTGTGTGAATAACTTATTTACTATGTAGGTCTACTGGGAAGTTAAAGGGTCAGTGAGCACACCCGTAGGCGTATATCTAATAGAAGTGCTTCCTATTTCCTTTCTTCCTATTTCCTTGTCACTGACATTGACCTGAAATCCCAACACAAGTTTTTTCTCTTTCAGATTTATAAACTCATGTAATGACAAAAGTAAATCTAGCTATATTTATGATCACATACACTGAAAAAATGTTTTGTTGAAATTAACTTGATTATGTATTGTAGTTGCAAGAAGAATAATTTATCTAACTATCTAAATATATATATATATATATATATGGTTTATTATTGTTATATTTTTTGTAAAACCTGGTTGTAGTTATATTTTTCAGTTCTTGCAGGAAAATTATTTAGAGCAATATTTACTTTCATTTTCCAAGAGATTTCTACTTAAATACATTAGGATAGAATTACTTCTACTTCTTGTTTTTGGTAGTAAAAAGAATATGTAGATCCAGTTAACGTGATAGTTTAACTCTACTACATGTTTAAGTTAAATCCAATCTAATTACTTAAAAAAACTCATTTCACTAATTTAATTACTTTTAATTGAGTTAAATTAGCTTGTTTTGAGGAAGGGCAGTACAATTTAGAATTAATTAAAAAAACAAAAGTATGATTTAATAGCACATCAAAATATATTAAATAAACCAGATAAAACATTTACCATTTTTAAGGGGTAAGAATAAGTTTTTTTCAGACTAGATGTTGAATGTGGGTTAGGTTGTATGTTTTTGTATAAGCTATTGATTAGTATGGCAAAATAAACCACATCAGTGAAGAATTATTCTGTTTAAATGTGATTTCAGAGTTTCTAAAATCCAAGCAACCAGCTCTATATGATACGCGTCAAAATAAACATTTTCAGATGGACTGGAACTAAGCTGGTGCAGGCCCAGTTGGTGTTTACTTGACAGCTTGAGCTGTCGGCTCAAAACCAGATGCAGGTGGAGGTGGTTAGGCAATGTAAACTTCCAGATAACCAGACAGTAGCAGTCATGACCCCAATCACTAAGGCTGGATCTCCAAGCAGCTTAAACTCATCTGTCAACATAAGAGCAGCAAAAACAATGTGGGACAGAACAGTAAGAACAGTGCTGGTTTTCAGCTTCCAGATGCCCCTTTTCTCTCTATCAGTCCATTACATGATTCATTAACTTCTGAGAGAGCAGCAGAAACATTAGCAAAAGCATCAAATAGTCTATCAGCTAACTAGGGCCGGAAGTTATGAGAAATATTGTCACACAGCAGATTTAAAAGGTTGTTCTCATTAATGGATTATGACTGATCTTCTAATCCCCCGAAGCACACATTAAAATATTATCCAGCAAATTAAAACTCACAAACATCTAGAAATGGAAAAAAAACACTCAGTATTACCATTTTACTGAAACGACTTATTGAACTGAAAACTAGGACAAGGAGTAGGTGATATATAGTATTTTTTATTTTGATATTGTGATACAGTCTATGGAAAAGTAATTTTTGGATGAAGCACATTTCAGGCAGAATTAACATTTTTGGCACTAGGCAATCAAGAATGAAATGCAAAATTAAGGTTTTTCATCACTGATGCAAAAATACCGCATTGCAGAAAAGTCCTGTTTCTTGATTTGAAACATTTTACATAGTGGCCTAATACACAGATATTAAATAACTATAATAATATCACCACTTGCATTTCACAACCACAGAGTAACTGGAATATTCATTTTGGATTTGTCTAAATGCATTGAAATTGTAAAGTTCTAATTCTAATCTGTGAGTTGAAACTAAGTACCAGTCATGCTAATTACTCAGTTTTTTTCAGAGTATGACACTGAGCAGGTTTTCTATAAAATAGAATAGTCTTTTACAATAAATTTGAAGAGAAACTGCGCTGTTGTATGATTAACCCTCTTAACACTGTAGAACAGTGGCAGAACAACTCTTGACGTTAAAAAGGAAAATAAACTCCTATACTTATTCACTGCATGGTTTTGGAATTAATGATTTTAATATTTTAATTTAATTTAATATCTATATATATATTTATATTTATATTTGATTGGCTGTAGCAGTAAGTATAGACTTATAATGCTGATGTGACAACAAATGCAATGTAAGCCTACAGTATGTCCTGCAGTCAGTATAGTAGTAAAATGTTAATTTGTATTAGATCTCATGTGGATCTTTGGCAGCTGTTTTGCTTATATGTTAAAACTGATAGGCTCATTGATAGGGTCTCTGAACACACCCCAATCACGGATGGTATTTAGCCTGGCAGCTTCTGGGAAATATCTGCTGTCAACATCTGTCATCTGAGCTCATACCTTCTGCAAGCCATTATTAATTTACAGATGGCTTAAAAAAATGTTTTCTTGATATGTAGTACCATCTGACATTAACGAACAGTGCGCTTGTTGATAATCTATAAATGTCTCTCATATATATTAGATTTTTTTTACAAGGTCCTCTCGGCTGCTTGGCCTTTTTGTTGGCTCATGCCGTGCGGAAGCATATAAAAATATCCAACCTGTTGGCAGTCTAATATGCTGTTTTCTTACAGTCTTTTTTTGTTCAAAGACGAGCACCGGTATACACTTGAAACAGGAAGAAGGAAGCAAAAGTAAAGACGCAACAAAAGCCTTACTGACGTCCCTTTCTGCAGAGGGGATTAGAATAATATCTTTGCCAGAAGAACCAGCTGTTTGGTCTCTGGCCATGGCTCCAGTGCGTTTTTTTTCTTATCAAAGCTATTAGTAGTTTAATGACTGCACGCTAGTCTTTGAAATGAAAATAAATGGATAAAGTAACATTTTGGAATGCAACACCGGATGAAAACGTAGATGTGCTGGGCCCAGAAAAGCCAGTAAACACAGGTAGAGACTTTAAATTATATATACAAATGGAGAACACTATATCCCACCAAGCTATAGGGTGAGGTGTGAGGTTCACTTTTGGCAGCAGGCGTTTTCCCTTTTACAGACTTTAAGGAAAACACAAGTACTTACCTTAAGTTTGGAAGCTTATGTGTATTAAATAAGTTATTTATTTAAAGTGGAGTAGATATCATCTCTTCTACAGCCTATGAACTTGAAGTTTAGTCGAGGGCTTTGGTTTGAAAAGTCATGGGAGAAAGAGGGGGTATGTATATATATTGAGATAAATAAACTGCCCTGGAAACACACTACAACATCATTAATGCATAGTTTATTTCCTGCTAATGGAACCACTTCAGAATACATAACCACTTCAATACACATCAATAATAAAATACTTGGGTGTATTATATGAACTGGATACCGAACCAGAAAAATGGCCACCGTTCATTTCAGTAGGAGTTTCTCACCTGGCACCACGAATGGCCACTGGCAGAAAATTGCCCATATCCAGTTTTTATAACACATCCATCTTATAGACCTATATATATAAACCCTGTGTAACCATTAACTCTTGCAGTTTTTTTGCTCCAGCGAGGTCACTTATGACTTATGAGGAACTGTCTTCTCAACTCCGGCAAACTGATGAACCATTGTTCAGTTCTTCCCTGCATGGTTCACAGTTTCCTTTAGGAGTGAGCAGTGTTTGCACACTCTATGGTTTGGCATCTCAACAACATTAACACGGCTGAACGCCCTATGCAGTCCACTTTGCAGTGAACTGTTGGGCAATTGGAACGCAGATGGACAGTCCTTCCTCCTGACCTCTGACCCCTGACCTCTGTTTAACATTACATGTTATTTACTCACAAAGGTTTGATTGCAGTTGTTCATCAAGACTTATGTGTGTGTTTATATGCGAGTGTGTCTGGGTGTGTGTGTGTGTGTGTGTGGAGAACGGCGCAGATGAGCTGCTGCAGAGAGGTAATTACCTTAATGTTAATGTGTTAACATATAAAACAATAGTGGAAGTGGAAGCAGTGGAAATTACGCCCCATACTTCAGTATGTTGAAATCTGTGGATGCAGGTTGCTAGTTTAGGGCTTTAAATACCTTAAGGGCTCAAGTATAACTAGAGTAACTATTAACCTTGCTAGGTGTGGTTTAACCACAATAAGTTAGAAAAATGCAGATTGAAGTGCAAGCTTTTATTTTCCACAGCTTTGCAGAATATCTGCATTAACAGTTTTACAGTAAAATTAAAATAAAATAAAAAATAAAATTACTAGTATCATTTGTACATTTTAACCATACATACATCACTAAACACCTCAGACACAAATTTAACATTTTGTTACTATTTTAACATTAAGGGAACTTATTTATTGGAGTTCACTTAACAGCATCAGCATGGGCAGCTCCTAGGTAAATGTAGAAATAATGTTTCTGATTAAGCACTATTGTTCCCCTCAGTGGTAGAAAATGTTTTCACTGTGGAACACGAAAAAGAAAGTCATGCAGGACCAGTTTGGGAAATAATAAAAGAGCGACCACTAGCTCAGGTCGTCTGCAACAGCTTTGAATTTCAGTCTTTAGTTGGTCAACATCTTCGTGCTCTGCTGATTGCAGAGTTTCTCCCCTGCTGCTTTCGTTTCCTTGTTGTCATGTGTTGTTGTGTTTGTGGATTGGGGAGGAAAGGAGGACGAGGAGTTTTGTTTAGAATAATTAAAACAAATTAATTAAGAAGGTGTGTGTCAAACGGATGACTTTGTCTGACCATGTTGGACAGAATATCTTTTTTGAAGCACAAGATCAATATAAGATTGATTATATTTACAGGAATATTTGGGACAATAATAATACCTTTATTTTCAAAGCACTTTTCAAACATTTAAAAGGGAATCGAGGAAATACTGGATAATTACCCAGTAGCAGGTAGCATAAAACTACCTAAAAATCAAAATAAAACAACATGGATTATTAAATTAACACTGAAAGTTAACAAACAGCAAAAAAAAAAATAAAAGATAAATAGTGTCTTGACTGTACAACTACAGAATAATTTAGTTTTGTCAACATAAAGCACATGTTTAAAATGAAAGTAAGCAAGTTCATGGTTTTTAAATTGAAAAGAACAGCTTAAAGAAGGAAACTGGATGTGAAACTAGGCCTCTGGTGTTGAAAACAAACATTTTGAATGCTCATCCACGCTACATCCTGCATTGGAACTAAATGCTCTCAGGCAGAAGTCAGATTGTTTGTTTGACAGGCAGCTATAATCTATGGGATAGTTAATTAATTAATCAGGGCTGCACCAGACCACACTCACAATCCTGAATTTGCCCACCATCTATAACAATAACTTGCATATATGTTGATATTTCCAGGCCACAGACCCATAAAACACTTCAATCAAGGTCAAAGGAAACTTGTGTGTGTGTGTGTTGTTTTCCTGTTGAGAACATTGCTGCTTGGAATACAATAATGACTCTTTTGTTACTTCGGCTATTTCAGATGATTCAGATGATGCTGGGTTTACCACATTAAAAAAAAGACTATTTACAGACAAGTTATTAATAACCATGAGTTAACACAGGCTGTTTTGGTTTATAGTGGAGGTGTTTGTTCCTTGTTAAAACCTGTGTTGTACAGAGGACGTGAAGAAGGTGACAGCTCTACACTCTTTTTTTTTTTTTTTTTTTTTTTTAACATGTAATTATCAAAAGAGGTGTTTGCTTCACATATTTTACTAGGTCGGGGGGGGGGGGTCCCCCTGCAAAAACACTTCTTTATCGTTGAAGTACTGTTTCCAGGTAGACATTGAAGATACACTCTTCATTATAATAATAATATTTATCTGAAAAAAAAAACAGTATTTATTGTATATTATTTTGTGCAGATGAATAGAGGTATTTGCCTTTTTGCTGTATCTAGATATACAAAGCAGATTCTGTCCTCAAAAAATGGTCATGTTCAAGATGCTTTATTCAGTTTTCTTCGTGTGTGTGTGTGTGTTTTCACAGGATTTGGCGTTTCTTTGTCAGCCTCAAAAAGGAGGTGGGCCGCCGATCCGTAATCGTTTTTTTTCAAAAGCGTGTTGGGAGGAGGTCAGCGCGGATGGGACTTATAAGACCCCAGAAAGGGCCTGGCTGGGAAAGGGAGTGAGTATGGACAACCTGTGTGACTTCAGCGGCCCCTGTCCGTCCACCTGCAGAGAATGGGAGTAAGTATCAGAAGAAAGATTGTGATCTCTATTTGATATTCTGCTCCAAATACAACTACTTTGACATTGTGCTTTTAGTTATGCAACATTTTAAATATTTGTTTAAATGGCTATTAAATAATGACATTTTATTGATACATATATATAGGTTGAAAAAAGCGTATGTTTCCAGAATGGGTACACAAATATTCATATGATTTAGTTGGGCTAAGGGATTTAGATTTTCAACCACATTAAAGATTAGATGATTAAACATTTACAAATTTAAAATACCAAATGCCTATATTTATGGCTGGAAAATGTATTGAAATTATATCACTATATATTACTAGATATAGCATACATTTAGTCTTTTTCTGTTTTTAGAAGTGTCAGAAGAGTTTAGGTGGTCTGTCATTTGCCTCTAAATTTGTCAAAGCACCAGTAGTCATCGCTAGAATATTGGCCATAAATATCCAGATATTAGATTTTGTCCATATCACCCAGCCTTACATTTATTTCCTTGATGAAATCTTCATTAAAACAATTCAAATGCTCTATTTTTTTAGGCATTAATACTATTTAAATAGTATGGCAACTAGAATATTTTCATTATTAATGAATCTGTGAATATTTTAAGTGGCATCATTAAATGTATTTTTGTTGGACTGATATTGTACCAACAATAATAATAAATAAAAAGCAGCCAATTTTCATTCACTACTCTCAATCTAAAAAATTAATCAATTAATTATCATGATAGTTTCTGAATAATGTGATTTATATCAACTAATCAGCATAAAATAAAACAATTGTTTGATTTATTAGGCACATTACTTCCCCGTTAAGTTTAATTAAATATCTTTCATCATGAATAGTACTTTGCCACCAGGCTCTGTAGCTGATATAACATATACATATCGAAAAAATAAATCAAAACTATATTGGACTGTTTTCTATTTGGTATATTACTTTCATTCATCATTTGACCTTCATCAGGATCGTATTTAAAAGGCATTATTCTTTGCATAGCTGCTGAATAATAGTCTCATGTGTTGCACGGCACTCTAAAGGTGAATTATATGTGTGTGAATGAACAGAAAGCATTGCTCGTGGCCTTTCATTTCTATGAATATCGTGGTAAAACCCAGAATTTTAAGGGGCTTGTCAGAGAGGCTGAAGAGATGTTTTCAGTCAAACGAAGGCAAAGAAGTGGACTAGAATGTGGGTTGACTATGGATTAAGGCATAAGAGGAGAAGAGACAAGCGTTGTGTGTGAGAGGGATTTCCAAGAAGGATTCAGCCGACTGAGCTTCGTAAGAATTTGGCATTCAGAGAATTTCTTCAATTCAACCCTTTTATTTTCAGTGCATAATACTACAAAGCAGAAGTGGCAGTATTAAAATCTGATCTGAAAATCTGAAGAAATGTGACTCTTTTTCCAAATATTAAACACATTTTAAATAGTGTGGTACATTTTCAAGCTGTGCAACTCATTTAAGAGACTTTTAATAGAATATCACACAGTGGCCAAAGAGGTTACATTCATCTATGCTTGCAATGAATTACTGAGATCTGCTCAGGCACAGGATTTAGAATACGAGCACACATCTTTTTTCTGTTTTGCTCTCTGTTCTACCTGTAGTTTTACACCATTTAATCCTTTTATATACAGTACAATAGTCACACTACAGTTATACACTATGGATACAGTGTTATAGGAAATGCTTGTAGTTGTACCTTATTATGTGTAGAATTATCTTATTCCATTGACTAATAGTTTTGCTTAAAACAAGACCAAATTTACCCAAATCAGGTAAAAAAAATGGCATTACAGCAAAAACAAGATGTTTTAACCTGTTGAAGATTTCAGTTTTTTGCAGCGCAAACCATACATGGACCATGGACCGCAAAATTCTGCCATGTTGCAATTTATACATAAAAACAGGCATCTACTTAAAACCTTTATATTTAGAATTTACTATTCAAAATTCTCCACAGGCTTAAAACCCAAAGCTATATTTTGGCTTTTGATTCATCGTTGACCGTTAAGCTATTTTCGGCCTTCCAGCTGGGCTTTGCATATCTACTTCCATATGACATGGATGTGGAAAACTGACACAGCCATAGAAAGAAAGAGAGACTTAGCAGGATTTAGGCAACTATAATATAACTGTTGTCTTCTGCCACTCCTAGAAATAATGTTTCCGGGGCTGTTCGTACATGTACATGCACAGATATACTTGCTACTGGCCACGTTCAGGTTTAAGGCATATTTGGGTGGAGCAAAACCCACACTGTCTTGTGACTCACTATCTCTATACCTTTTAAATGAACCGGTTCTGCTCGTGCTCTTCTGGCCTCAGATAATAAATATCTACTAACAATAATGTGAAAAAAAGATAAAATCAGCTGCCGGCTTATCTCTCGCTCTCTCTCTCTCTCTCTCTGCTCTTTGACAGGAGTGTTGACATGGAAAGGAAAATATGGAAATGTAGTAGCAATGATGAGTCATAAAAATGATCAAGAACATTTTTGATGATGGATTGCTTCAGTCAATTGGGATTTATTTAGTTATTTTTCAGCATTTCACAGACTATATGATCCATTGGTTAATCAAGAAATAATCGGTTAGTCAAGACGATAATTGCTAGATTCGTTGATATTGAATAGAATTAGCATTTACATGCTACAGAAACCTGGTCATTATTAAACACTAGGTCACCAGTTCATTGAGACATTAACAGTGAAAGTGTAGATGCATCCGGTGGCATCATAGTTAATGTCCCTCAAAGTACCGAATGTATCTTACTGCTTGTTGTTATCCACTTTTCTCCTCATATTCTGACCCAAGGCACAAATGAAAAAGAGGCCAATACAAAAATCTAAATAAGCCACGTGGTGTTCAGTTGTCAGTGATGTGCACAAGGCACAGAAACAATTTTCTTTTGATGACACTGTCTCATTATCGTCATTTTAACATGTTGCTCCTCTGTTTCTAGTACCAACAGCTGCGTGGACGATTTAATGGATGAAGATGAGAAAGACAGGGCAAAAAGGTACTGTATATTACATTACATGTTCACTTACTGTATTTTTAAGTAATTTGTAGTTTCTTTATCTGCTTCTTCATGGTGGTAGTTTATCCATATAAAAGAAATATGAAGCTCCAATGTTGTATTAGGAACATTGTACATGAAATTGAAAGGATATCTAAACATAACCCTCGATAAGTGTTGGATATAATTCAGTTAAAAACACATTCAGGTTTGATGATTTATTTTATAATCTCTTGTTTTATTTTGGCTGCTGAATATAATATAATATAATAATTATTAATAATTTTAGAGTAAAATTATAGGAATGATGGTCATGTTCCAATGCCGTTAATTTCAAGAGTCACAGAGAAACCGTAACATTCACCTATGTTAAAAGTGGTGTTTGCAGCATATAAATATGTGAATCATGTACTACATTTATACAGGTTGAAAATAAGGCTGCAGAGTTGGTTGATCAATCTTTGTGTTCGACCAATTTTATACTGCAGTAATTGTCATTTAATTCAATATTAATTTAAAAAATGATGGATGAGAACTCAAGCTGAAAGAAATCAATTAGTACAGAAATAGTGAAAATGGGTCAAATTGGTAATACTGTGCAGGCTGTATTTTGTGTCTTATCATCTATTAAAAAAATGTGTGTCTGGTTTGGAGTCTGAATGTTTTATTTTATGTCTGTTCTGTTTTATTCACCCATCTGTGTGGAACTAAGGAAAAAAGATCTTCAGTCAGATCTTCAGGCTAAATAGATGTTAACCTGGTTCTCTGATTAGCTGAGTGTCCCCCTCTCATTCCCCTGATTTCTAATTGCTTTCATCTGTTGACTGTTTCAGGGCATCCCGTAACAAATCTGAAAAGAAAAGAAGAGACCAATTCAATGTGCTTATCAAGGAGCTATGCACTATGCTGCAGGGTCAAGGCCATCCACGCAAGATGGACAAATCCACCATATTGCAAAGAACTATAGATTTCTTGCAGAAGCAGAAAGGTAGGGAATGTAGTCTGTATACAGCAAATACTGAAATGTTATCAGACACTGTATTAGACCTGTTGATTTTAAAAATGGTTCTATTTTTAGGCATAATTTGATACATTTTTTTCCTTCATATTAGTTATTGACTAATGCACTTCTTCTCAGGCAGCACTATTAATTTCTACATTTTTAAAATATCTTCCACCCTTTTCAGATATCACTGCAAAGAATGAAACTTGTGATGTGAGACAAGACTGGAAGCCTTCATTCCTCAGTAATGAGGATTTCACTCAGCTAATGCTGGAGGTAAAACAGCTCAAGTCTGACATTCACCAATGTTGATAATTTCATACTTTTAAACTAAACGTCCGCCCATGGACAAGAAATACAGATACACATTTTCTTATCAACAGTAGCCTTGATCTTAATACAGTGTAGCAACAACAAAACATGTTTGGTTATGACTCTTGCTTTTCCTTAACTGGAAGAATTTTTGCATCACTATCGTCTTCTACGCAAGTAGCCAGAAAAAACAAGTCACAGTGGCATAACTCAATGTGTCCTCTCCCTCCTTTTTCCTTCAGGCCCTAGATGGCTTCTTGGTAGCATTAACAACAGATGGAAACATCATATATGTATCTGACAGTGTGTCTTCTCTTATTGGCCATTTACCGGTAAGTCAACAGATTAAATTAGCTACAGTCCGTTGTTTTTATGTTTTGCCAAACATACAAACATATTTATCTGTACAGAACGTTGTCATGTGCGTATAAATGCTGCTTAATTGGTAATTGTTGTTTCCTGTAAAGCCAATTACATATTTACTGATAATTATCTACCAATATTTTACATGCACTGATAACTTCATGAAGATAGTTGGACTGTTACATAGAAATTACAATTCATGGATCCAGACTTGGGCGACACGGTGGTGCGGTGGGTAGCACTGTTGCCTCACAGCAAGAAGGTCGCAGGTTCAAGACCGCCTTGGGCCTGGGTCTGGGGCCTTTCTGTGTGGAGTTTGCATGTTCTCCCCGTGTCTGCGTGGGTTTTCACCGGGTACTCCGGTTTCCTCCCACAATACAAAAAACATGCTCAGGTTAATTGGTAAACTCTAAATTGCCCATAGGTGTGAGTGTGAGTGTGAATGGTGTGTGAATGGTGTGTGTGCCCCACGATTGGCTGGCGACCATCTGGGGTGTATCCCTGCCTCTCGCCTTAACGCGCTGGGATAGGCTCCAGCAGACCCCTGCGACCCCGAAAGGGAATAAGCGGGATAGACAATGGATGGATGGATGGATCCAGACTTTCTTTTAAGCTCTTAAAATTCTGATATTGTGATTTCCACCAGTGTTTAGAAAAAGGATAACATGAACTGAATAAACACCTTAAGAAAAAAGTAGAATATTTAGCAGCAGATGGTTTTCATGGCTCCGTACAGCACTACGATGTCCTTGTTGCCTGTAAAGCTGTTTCTACAGCCATAATATTGCATATGACGTACGACTCTCGAAAAGTCTGACCATCGTATGTCTACCCTTTTGCACCAGTCAGATATGGTGGACCAAAATATCTTGAATTTCCTCCCGGAGCGTGAACACGGAGAGGTGTATAAGCTGCTATCATCCCACATGCTGATGACTGACCCCATTGCTGCTGACTTCCTGGACAGTGAGTACCCCACTGAGCTGTGCACCTGTCTGGACCCCCGTGTGCTTCTGACCCCACAATCTGTCTGGGTTGTCATACTGAAGCCTTACACAAGACAAAAGGTTGCAGCACCAACATCATTTCCCTTTTCAGGAGTCCAGATGTATGGAGATGTACTGCATATACGATATTTAGTAGTCTCTATATATTATATTCTCTTTAAAACAATATTCTGACATTGAAACCTAACACTTTAATATACAGGGACCAAATTGGGACTATTGACCAGCCAAAAGTGGGTAAAAAATTATGAATATATGGAAATGGATGGTAGATTTCTTCATTTACCAGCCAATGAAAAATATTAGTGAATGAATAAATAATACTGACTCAAGCAGCAGCTGAGGCATAAACATGTTTTAATCAGCTCATGTTTCTATCAGTGATTAACAATGGCAACTGTGTTCATTTATTTATCGTAATGTTCATGTTGTGTCATAGCAGTTTTCTGAGTGTATTTAGTATATCTCATTATATTTGGAATGCCTAATGCCAAGTTAGCTGAACTAGAGGTTTTTTGTGGCAGTCTTGTATGTATCGTCCCTGCCAATTAAACATCAGTAAAAGTAATATATATTCAGGTGTCTGAGCCATTGGGTTGGTAGACAGAGCAGTAAAATGTGTACCCTGCTGCACACTGCTTTAATATTGATTAGGAATTAATATGAATATGATTAATATGACATTCTAAATAATTATAATAGCAAATTGCAATAGTAAAAAGCAATTTATTATATTTGGCTGGTGATAATCTGTCTGGGGGTACAGTTTTTCATCCAGCGGTCAGCTGGCTGCTGAGCAACAAAGTTAATTTTGGCCCCTGGGTATATATAGAGAAGGTTGCCGAATTGGTGCCTGGAGTTTATTGGATTGCTGATTAGGTTGTGTCTATGATTAGCCTTTTAGCTAATAATAGGAACAAGCTTAGTATCATACTTAAGACTCTAAATCACTGTTATGTTAGCACAGTAATCCAAAGCAATATAGTGTAAGGGGCTTAAAACCCTGACCTTAATCCTACGTTACTATTAGGCTTTTCGGAGGAAGCGGCGGTGCGTGTTTCTGCCCAGTCCTTAGAAGCCTAAATAGTAAACTGTCTCTCAAGATGGCACCAGATTTTTTTTTCCTACTGGTTGAAAGCATATAAAAGGCGTCTTCAAGCAGTGGCCAAACTACCTTTGCATGGAGTCTCTGTGGTAGAGATAATCACCTCCCTCTAATTGCAAATTATGCACTTTTCCGTAGTAAATGTGCATGAATATAGTCAGTCTTCTCTGTGAAAGTGCTCCGTTAATAAGTTTCTCCTTCAGAGAGTTCACATTGAAGTTCAAGTTGTGCTTGTTTCTTGAATCTCTAACTTAATGCAAGAAATGTAAAGACTATTAAAATGTAACATAATCCAGTATTTGTGAATCAGACTCTCTACTTTGTCTAATATTCAAAAGAGAACAGTTCTCTATTGTAATATCTATTGAAGTATGAATTGTGCAACAGAGGAGCCAAATGTACACACACACACACACACACATATACACACACAAAAAAATCTACTTAAGACAAATTGTTATAAAGATGTATGTATAAACTGGTTAATGAATGAGCTGATTTTCTCTGTTTTTCCAGACGAGGCACATATTGAATTTTGTTGTCATCTAGCCAGAGGTAACATTGACCCAAAGGAGCCACCCGTATACGAGTATGTCAAGTTTGTTGGAGATTTCAAGTTTCATAACAATGGTAAGAATTTAAATAAGGCTTTAAGATTTAGTGGAGACTTTAAAACTGTTTTAGGAAACTGGCACTAGTTGTTATTCCTGAAATAGACCCATGCACATAAGAATGTGACCGCTAAACACACTCTTGACATTAAAGGTTCTAATATTGCATTGTAACAACGAAGACTATTCTGTTTGCTTCTTTTAATAATTAATTTAGCTTATTCCTATATTTTATCTTTTCTATTAAATACTTAGTTTAATAATTAATTCTCTTCAATGAATTCTGTGAACTGCAATATATGTTTGTTATATTTTAATTTTAACATAGTGTGCTGGAAGGTGCCATATAAATAAACCTGCTTTGACCTGATATCATAATTGTACAAAAAAAACAGGTCTATTGTTTTAAATAAGCAACCCCCCCCCCCCTGCACAGTGGATAATATTGGCTATACTGACAATGGATGTCCCAACCCTTAGTATAGAGTAGGGGCCAGCAGCCTTGCTCCTGGAGGGCTACAGCCCTATTGTGCATGTTTAGGAATGTCTCCACTGTAACACTCCTGATCTCCTGGTATAGACTGAAGTCAACCCTCATCTCCTCTGTCACACAGTGCCTATGTCTTCTTGTAACGGACTCGAGCTGACGTTACCAAGAAGCCTACAGTCGTCGCTGGAGGAGCAGGTCTGCCTCATAGCTACTGTACGATTAGTCACTCCGCAGTTTCTAAAGGTACGATCCGTTTTGTTTTGGATTTCTTTCTGATTGTAAGCTTTTACGTTGTCAGATGTTTATTTCTGTGCCTTTGCTTCACAGTTTGTGCTGCATGTGTTTATCCTTGCTCTCAAAGCTTAACCTGGTAAAATCCAGAACTGACACAGCAGCAGCATTGAGATTAATAATTATATTTGCATGAGAAAAACTCAGCTATAACACATATTATTATCTGTAGCAAAACACAATGTTATTGTTATAGTATCAATATCCACATCATCAATACAATAAGAAAATAGTTAATTTTCTTATTTAAATAAGAAAACATGAACTATTCGTGTGTGTTAATTGGGTACTTTATAACCCCCCTTTTTAAATATTTTATATAATATATGCAAAAAATATAATGAGCCTCAGTGTGTTCTCTCTGATTTTAAAGAATAGATAATCCTATAAATCCTAGAAATTTGCATTGCAGAAAATTTAGTTTATTATTGATTTCTTTTGACACCAGATTTAAATAATTCTTGTGATTGTAGAGATATTCCATATTTAGTGTCATAGCAGGAAAACTGAAGAAAAAAAGGCCTTGGTCTGAAGTGTTTAAGATACAGTACATTTAGAGTAGCTGCTTGACACAGAGATACTTGTTTCTCACAGACTCAGTGCCACACACACGCTGTACCGCCTAACACACAGCATCATTACAGTAAATCACATCACCCCAAAGTGATGAAGTCTTCTTGGTTGAAATATGTGCTCTTGCCAAGTGGTAACCTTCTGCAAGCTTTTGGTGTAGCGACCGGCTAAGAACACAAAAACAGTTTTGTGTTTGCTTCAACACTTTGCAGACAGAAAGGGAACATTTTCTGAAAGGATATATGAAGTTTTTTGTTTTTTTTGAGTGGCAACATAACAGATCTTTTTCATGTTTCCTTTCCTGCCTTAAAATGTGCTTACAGAGCAAAAATGCCAGTAGAACCCGATCTATTGGAAAGACTTCAACTCTCCTCTAGTTAATCCAACATTTAAATTGCAATGATTTGCCAGATGGAATAACTATAACAGTAACTTCCATTTGACATTTTTCCTCCACATTCTCAGACATATCCATTGCAAACACCACTTAAAAACAACTCTAAACAAAACATACTTTCATAATTTCTTCCACAGGATAATTTCAGTTGTCACCACATATGTGAATGTGCACCATGCAGGACATTAAATTATTTGGCTGTGTAAAGAATTATGATGTTAACAAGGCTTTATTGCTAAATCCCTAAAACTAGGACCAGACAGGCCGAAATTAAATGACTGTGTATTTTCTATATTTTTATCTTGACAACAAATCACATGAAAAGACCAAAACCAAAAATTTCTTAGTGTATTTCTCAGCCCGGAGCAGGTTTGGTCCTACTGAAGAAATCAGTCTTTAAAAATGGTTCCCCTAATTACTGAAAACTACTGGGCACTGTAGTCTTAAGCAAATGTTACTTAGTAAATACCCATAATAATGTTTAATTATAAGATACAGAATATTACCAGACTACTATCTTAACTTATTGTAATTTTTGTGATGTGTTCTACTGAACAAGCATTATGCCAACTCTATAATAATGTTTTAAAATTAATAATAATAATTTAAATCACCAAAAAGGTACACACATATTTTAAGTGTCTATACAAACTTCCAACTTGCTACAACTGTTTCATGTTCAGTTAATGAATTGAGTGGCTCAACTTCGTATTTCCCACCAATCCTTTAACAAAGAGATTATAGCAGTATTGCAAAACAAACCTATTTATTAAAAAAAAAAAGACTAAAGCAAAAGAACCAGCAGAAACTTAGGTCTTGTGTCAGGGAGTGGAGAGACCCCTTCCATTATATAAGATTAGCCCACATCCCATAGGCTCCTCAGTCAGACTTCAGGAGCTCAGCTGCAGCAGGAAAAAAAAAGCACTGAAGAGACACACAAAAAAACTAACAAGACAGAAGGATGTGTTTACTTTTTTTGTTAACTCCATGCTTTGCTATGAAATCCTGACAGTGACGTTCTCCTGTGATTTTGGGTTTTGTTCAGGATTTGTGTAATGTGGAAGATCCCTGTGACGAATTCACATCCAGACACAGCCTCGAATGGAAGTTCCTGTTTTTAGATCACAGGTACAAAGATGTTCACCATTCCATTCCCCGTTAATCAGCAATATAGATTTTGTTATAGGTTTCTTTCATGCTTATCTGTCTCCTCTGTTTGTTTCAGAGCTTCACCAATCATAGGCTATTTACCCTTTGAGGTTCTTGGAACTTCTGGCTATGATTACTATCATGTGGATGACCTGGAACTTATAGCCCAATGTCACAAGCAATGTAAGTACCCCTGTCTGTTTCTTCTTTGTCACCTGCAGTCCAGGAATTCATCTCTGGAAAAATAGGTCATAGAAGCATTCTTCCACTGCACCGGTGCACAGATGAAACCTTGACCCCTATTTGCTCTGGAGTTTGTCAGTCGTGCTCATAGCCTCCACTGATGCACTGATATGCTCTTTCTGTTTTCGCTCTTCAGTGATGCAGTTTGGAAAGGGCAAATCCTGCTACTACCGCTTTCTGACCAAAGGCCAGCAGTGGATCTGGCTGCGGACCCACTACTACATCACGTACCACCAGTGGAACTCCAAACCAGAGTTCATCGTCTGCACTCACACAGTCGTCAAGTGAGCATTTTTTTTTGTAATTCCTTGTGTTACTCTCATTTCTGCTAGGGTCGGGCCATGTTTTTTTAATTAGCAGCCGACAGTGTTTACAGTGAATAATCGTGATGGAACGTCACAGGAGTTACTTGTAAGCAACTGGACTTTTTCTTGTAGCTTAAAGACATTTCACCTTCCATTCCAGAAGGCTTCTTCAGTTCTAACAGGAGCTTATATATATCTGGATCACCGGATGAACCTGTAAACAACACTCTCATAACAATGGTCGCATAAGTCACACTTCAAGGTGTGAAGTGGAATGAAAGTCGTCCTGGTTACATGATCCAGAGAATGAGTCCTGCTCTGTGGTGAAGAGCAGGTAAACTTCCTTGGATGAGATCTCAAGGCAGGATGGTATGTAGCAGATAGATTATCTTTTTGCTGGAAACTGGTTTCCAGCATCAGGCCGGAACTGAAGAATCCGTCTGGAACGGAAGGTGAAACGTCTTCAAGCTACAAGAAAAAGTCCGGTCGCTTACAAGTAACTCCTTTGACACTACAATGACCTGGATGAGTGAGAATCTACACAGACATCACGATGGGACAATGATATCGAGGGGGTGTGTGGTTAGAATTCTGATTGGTGACCACAGTACAGACTCTTTAACCCTTTAAAAGGCACTCTCTAAAATAACTGATAAGTATTAAGTGCTGTTTCTGACTGGATCAGCCTCTGTTCTGAATCAAAAGATTCATGCAAAGCATTTTGGGAAACAGATATGTCCATTAATGTCAATGCTAGCTGCAATATGTGAGCAGTAATTAATAAAATATGGATAATAACACGGTCAATATTGGATCTACCTGTAAGAATTTGACAAGTTCCTTGAAAGAGACATGAGTTCCAGGCTAAAATACATTTAAGGAGTTATTGAGGAAAAGTTCATCAAAGTTAAAGGTGAAATGAGTTAATTATTTGTGTAGCCACATGATATTTTCACATACACATACTCCATGTCTCTGGCAGGTTACTTAATCTAGCATGCATATTAGTTATATTCCTGATTTAATTTACAGTGCCATTTTTAACGTTTATTGGGTGTTACAAATTTGCTGTACGTAGCTTATAGCCTATCGTATCAAACATAACCAAAGATATGTAGAGCTGTTCTTGAAAACAGAACATTCTAACACTGTAAATTGATAATTTTTCATAATTTGTAAATTACATCAGACACTTTGTGAGGCTGCATCGAAAGGTAAATTGCAGTCTGCCCCTATGTTGGACCACACTTATCAACAGCTGTAAAATGCTCCTTAAACAATGTCATGCACATGCCAAAGCAGTAGGTGGCGATAGCACTCCTAACAGGAAGTTTTTTTTATCCAATCACAACGTGTTTACCATCACACAGTGTCGAAATTATGATACATGTTTTACTTTTTTGTGGATATTTTGTGTATGAAAGACAAGACTCGATCAGATAGTTGCAAGAAATTGGCTTTGAAGAGCATTTTAGAAATAGGGTTAAGCGGAAGGGGAAGATGATATTTCCTCTGGATTTGATATGATATAGTACACTAAAGTACTAGTCTTGCAAATGCCAGCAATGCAACTTTTTGGATGCTGGCTTCTTTAAAACCCTCAAGGAAAAGGAAGAAGAAACTGTGGTTTTCCATCCAGGCATGACTGCTGAAACCAGATGTTTCAAAAAAGTTTACCATGGACTCCAGTTACAAAAAAACACCCGTGTTGGTGTGGACGGCGCCTGAATAGAATAGCAAAGTGAAATTGCATGCAATGAAGCAATGGAATACCCCGGCTAGGTCTACAGAAAATCAGTGTGTTCAACATCATGATGGTTACTCTCGATTGAGATGTTGGGTCATCTATCACGATTGACGATGCTATGGTCCTAATGTCTGCGGAGGGAGGGATGCGTACCACTGTTATAGGATTATGGATGTTTTCCAAAAATAAGTGTCTTTATATTGAAGAACTGTCTGTTAACTGTCTGTTAACTGTCTGTTATTCAGTTATGCTGAAGTGCGAGCTGAAAGGAGGAGAGCCGTCGGCCTTGAGGAGCTGTCGCCACCCGAGATAGCCCCCTCCTCTGTGAAGGTGAGTGTCCTCCTACATCATTTGAGTGTGTGACTTATACAAGGTCAGCGTGTGTGTTAAACCTAACTTTCTGTGCTGTGCCTTTCTCCGTGCTACAGGCTCAGGAGCTGTACTTGGACATCTGCTCCACGCTGGACGCTCCCCGGGACAGAAACAGCGGCGCACGTTCAGTTTCCTCCCACAGCTCCCGGAAGTCCTCCCACACAGCTCTGTCCGACTCTGCATGTGAGTCATCCTGTTCTACATAAAGCGCTAACTCACTCTACCCCAGGTCAACGTGAACAGAAATCCTGGTCCTCTACGCCTCGAGGAGCTGTTGTTACATGAATTTGGTTGATGGGATTGGATTTTCTCTGTTGTTGATAGCTTAGGCAGCAGAGAATGTGACTCCCCTCACACTCAGGCTTTCATTAGGTTTAATGTGGGAATCCTCAGCACTGTAATGGAGAAGCTAGATCATAAATTCAAAATAAAACAGTGAGAGAAAATCTTGCCATGTATCATTTGTTCCATAATCTGAGAAGACGTTGTAATTAGGAGTAAAACGCTGCTGAGATTTGCATCTCACTGGTCCACAGTCATTAAAGCAAGCATCTTAATATACAGCATGTGGGTGATGATGCATGTATGATGAGACATTTGAGCCTCGTCTCTCTGACTTGAGCTGCTCTTCCGCCCACCGTTTAATGTACTGAACACTTCTATCTGCATATTTATAAAAAATGCAGCTATGGCTTTCTAGATTTATTAGTTTCTCTTCATAAGAAATGAATTTTGTGCTTCAGCTTTCCCTAATACAAACAGATAAACGAATTATTTTCAAATACAATATAATCCTATAAGTGCATCTAATCAGAAAACAGTTGGTAGATCTTTTTGATTGTTGCTTCTTTATTTGAATGAAAGAAAAGGTCCACATGCATCACATCCAGTCTGTGGGTTTCATTTAGAGGCAGAATGAAGTTGCATCAAGAGCCAGCGAATAAGCAGCAAATGGATTTCTTCAATTCTTCTGTTTTTATCTCAGAAAGAACTAAGTACTAAGAGGACAAATATAGGTAGCAACAAGGAAAACTAGTTTTGTTTTGTTGCAAATTTAAGCAGTGTATGATCATTCTGCTGAAAAGAGGTTTTAAAATTGAGAATATTTTAATATAATTTTTTATAACATCTTAAAAGAATGGACAGACAGCTGTAGTGGTACAGTTTGCCCATAAATGTTTTTTCATAAATGGGATGAAGAAGAAAAAAGAAAGAGATAGCACTACATTTGACATTAATATGTTATACAATACATGCCATTTAACCCTGTTATATATTTTTCTTACTGCAGTGTCTATGAAAAGATCCATAGTAGGAGGATGTGAAATTAGATTTTTTTTTGTTTGCAGCCAAAACAATCTTAAAAAGATAGATATTATAAAAATAATAGACAGGTTATGGGGATAGGGATATGTATAAGAAACTATATGTCAAAGCGAGGTCAGGCGATTCTAAAAAATGTGTATATCCATCAGGGAAAAATTGTATATTGATTGTCAGACTCTGTCTCCTCTGCAGCAGCTAACTCCTACACTGAGGCCTGCACGCCGTCATGGCAGTCTGCCTCCATCGGGACGGAGAAGACGGCCGCCAGACTCCGGCCGAGCAGTTCCAAGGTCAGTTCATACAGCGGCCGTGCGTGTCTCGCCGCCTCCTGACACAGCACAGGGTTAATTGTGAGACGTTGTCATTTCATTTCACCCTGTAGGATTTGGCACAGAGACAAAATTCCTTTGACCTCGTTCCCCAACTGAGCCTCCCCCTCTCTCCTACCTGCAGCAAGCACTCCGCCATGGTTAGTGTTTAGACTTCCTGCCCTGCCTGTTGCCTTCCTCTGCTCTGTTTGCTTACAATTATCTTACTGTTATGACTGTGGTGGCTGCTGTGTGTTTATTTCCTACAGTGCCTCCAGAACTAGTTAAGATTGCACTATAAAACGCAAATGGGGAGGAGGGGGGGTTAAACAAAATTACATTTGAAATAGTGAATGAGTTTTTCTCTCAAAGAAATCACCTTTAAATCACCTTTAGACTTGAAAAGGCAATTTTGTAGAAGAATAGAGCTTCATGAGCTTTCAACATCACAAGAATAAACACTTGCTATGACTCATGCTAAGTGATTATCTCCACGTGTAACCTCCTTTTTTATGTCTGTTTCCAACCATCTTTTTTTATATATATAATGACTGGTTTCCAGCAAGAACAAACGCAGCAGCAGCCATCGTCTGTGTATCAGCAGCAGCAGCAGCAGCAGCAGCAGCAGCAGCAGCCCCAGCAGCAGCAGCAGCAGCAGCAGCAGCCCCAGCAGCAGCAGCAGCAGCCTCAGCTCGGTGTGATGAACCAGCTGAAGGAGCAGCTGGAGGAGAGGACGCGCATCCTGCAGGCCGACATCAAGACGCAGCAGCAGGAGCTGTACGACATCAAGGAGAAGCTCCACCTCGCCAATCTCCAGGTAACGCACACACAAAACACCACTGGGCTGATTTAAAAAAAAAACACAAAAAAACGGGAAGTTTAGCTTCATGCATTCAGGGAAATCTCATAAAAAATCTGTAGATGCACAATTGAATTATAAGGCTGAAATTATTAGGCACGTATACGGCAACTGATAGTTACGCTTGAGCCCCAGGCCTATTTTACGGTTTTCCTCTTATATTTGATAATCAAAAATGGAATATTTCTTCAACCACAAATGTTATGGATTTAAACCTCATTTAAAAAGAAATCTAGAACATGTGAGGAGCCTACAGAAGTGTCAGAATCAATTTACAAAGACAGAGCAACTATAGTTAGAATATCAGAAAAAAAAATCTCAATTTTTTTACGGCATATTAAACTACTTTATTTAAATCATAAAAGAAGACAAAAGTGACCCAAATCAGAAAAAAGCTTAAAATAAGCAATACAAAGTTCAATGATTAATAAGATAAGAGTTCAAAGATGTCTATAAAATCCTAATAATCCATTACAGAACATGAAGAATAAATTCTGTAAGATGTTTAAAAAGGAGATTATAAAGGATCCAATTAAATAATTGACAATTATAAACGGCTCAAATCTAATTCAATTTTTTCATTGTATTGATGATGCATATATTAATAATATATATTAATGCTATAAGAGTAACATTGTGTATTACTACAGATAAAAATACTATAGTGTTGTAGCTGAGATTTTCTCATGTTATATATGAATAAAACTCAATGCTGCCCCTGTATCAGGGGGTTTTGGGTTTGAACAGGTTAGTGAAGGACATTGCCTAACCCTTCACAGTAACTGCAGAATGGCCCCACCAAGAGGCCAAGAGTTAAGCCAACTAGTGCTAAAACCACTTAGTAGCATTTATACGTGAGCCACATGCAATGCCCAGCAGAGCTGTGATGTTTATATAGTAAATATCAAATCAAATCTCATGTTGCCTTCACACCCAGGAGGCAATTACTTTAAATAAACACCCATTAAGCCATGTATTATTATTTTTAAGTAGGAATTGGCAAGAAAAATCTAAAGCAGAAGAAATCTTTTATTTTTTTTAGTAAATGAAGGATAGATTTATATTTTCAGTTTATATATATGTGTGTGTGTGTGTGTGTGTGTGTGTGTGTGTGTGTGTGTGTGTATTAGATGTTGTTGCAGCAGCCCAGTCACAATGACTTTGGCCAGGCCCAGCAGAGCCAGCAGGTCCAGCAGCCCCAGCAGCAGGGCCCGGGCAGGCCGGCCCAGCAGAGCCAGTCTGGGGTCATCAGGCAGCACTCGGGCCACCAGAAAGCAGCGGCCTGCGGGGCCCACACTTCATCTGGCCTGTCACTGCTGAGAGAGAACAGCTCCCCCTCCACACAGGTGCAGAGCCTGAGACATTACTATTATTAACTTTATCTATAGCTCAGCAGATTGATGCAGAATTAGATACACACACCTGGTCTTGCTTCAGCTTGTATATAATAATTTAATTCCATACAATTTCATAAAGAACAGGGCTCTCAAACTCAGTTTAGTTCATGGGCCACAAGGGCAACACCTACATTTTTAATGTGTAGAAATACATTATAATTATTTACTATAATTGCTTAGTAAACCTTCAATTTACAAAACAGGGAGAGTCCAATATGATATCCCAGTTATTCCCTATTGAAATACTTCAATTGTAATAAGTGAAATTACTGTCATCAATCATTCAGTAGAGCCGGATTAGATGCATATTTGACACCCCTAATGTAAAAGAAAACTAAAACTGTCCACCCAAAATGGGTGCATCTCTCCTGCAGAGGATTGCACGGAGCGGCCAGGTGCAGGCAGTGAGTCTACCGATGCAGACCAGCACCAGTCTGACCATGCCCTTCTACAGCAACCCCATGATGTTCTCTCAGACCAACATGAGGCCTCTGCAGGACGCCAACCAAAGACACATGGACAGCGAGTTCAGCCAAGACGGACAACTACGGTGAGAGACGCGTTAGATTTCACAATATGACTCATGAAATGTTACTTTACAGATAATTGGCAATGTACCAATTTTATTTCTGTCCCACACAGGAGTCCTATTACCAGGGAAAACATGTTCTTCAATTATTTAAAAAAAAAGAAACTTTTAGGATGCTGAAATGAAGAGTGTGTGTGCGTGTGTGTACTTAATTTCTAACCTCTGCTGTGCTGAATCTTAAATTTTATTCATGAGCCTGGCGCCAGATAATTTCCGAAATAAAGATTCCCCGCTGGAGTCAAAAGTGCCCTTAAGCTCCCTGTTTTAAAAAGTGTTTTACTGTAATATACCACTGGCATATTTTGTCAGAGAAGAAGGTTGCGGAGGCCGCCTCATGCTCTTTGACAGCATGCTGCTGCTTCTTCTCTATTTTTCTCCCCCTGAGTCCTAGTTGTTCCAGTAACAGATTTGTATTTCCTGCAGCCTGCTCCTCAACCAGCCAGTGCAGGCACTGGTTTCCAATAACAGTGTCACCTCACAACCTTCCCAGTGCAACATGGGCACTTCCCGAACCATGTGAGGACTGATTAGACACTCACATACACACCCACCCACACACACACACTCACACACACACGCTGTGGTGTTACTTCATGTTGTGTCTGACCTCCTGGCTGTGTCACAGATACACGTTGGAGCAGCAGATCATCGCCCCGTCGTTCTCCATGCAGCAGGTCAACTGCAACGCCGTCCTCGTGCCCTCACCCGTCTTCTCGTCCCCCATCATGATCCCTCACAACACCTTCATCTCGCACCAGTCCCAGTCGGCCTACCACACTCATCCTCAGGCCTCCCAGCACTCCCTGCAGCTGCAGCAGCCCCAGCAGTTCTTTCAGGTACGACGCCAGCTGCTGTGTTGAAAAAAATAAAACAAAACCCCATGTTATTGACCTCAGCTTCACTCATTAGTGGTGATATTGCATAATGCCGCTCAGTGTAATAACCCAAGGCTTTAAATGAAGCGATTTATCATAATTTGACAGTGCATTTGAATCCTTCGTTACCACAGCAACAAACTGTTACGCAATTCCAACAGACTGTTAACCAGGAGATCAGTGTTGTTTTTAATCACCCTACAACCCCGGCTTCGCACCAATAGCTGCGATGTGATCTCAATTCATTAGGTTAGAATTATTTGTTCTAGGCTCGTATCGTCTTTGTCGAGAAGCGTCAGCATAAGGCACCAGCTGACAAAAAAATAACAGAGCATAGATAAATAGTCAGTCTGGTGGAAAACACAGTTTATAAGCAGCTTTCCTAAATCCATTCACACACAGAAAATCTGATTTCATTCAACTAGTCTGAGTGATTTCATAGATCATAGCATTTTCTTTTATAAATGTATAAAATACAGAATATATAGACAATACAGAACAATTAAGATGCCAGAGATCAGGTTCACAACAGGACAGACATGTAAACTACACATATTTTGACTCATATTTGAGCAATTTACTGTGTTATAGTTATAAGAGGAAGTTTATACCCAGTATGATAATAATTACAATAATAGTTAATGTCTCTAATATATCACTTAGGCCACTTTGACCCCAAAAAATAGTAAAGGGGAATTCCAGATACACTTAAAAGTGTGATATTTACCTTTGAGCATATATGATATAATATATAAGCCTTTCCAGGCGTAGGGATTTTGCCATGTGGCCAGCCAGGCTTGTAAACTTGGTTTGTTCAGAGATTTCCAGGAACATATTTTGGCTTGTATCCAACAATAACTTGTCATTTTGCATTTATTGGGGGGAAATTCCCCAAATACACATTATGGGACACAACTTTAACTCCATGTCGGAAATAAAAAGAAATTATGTTTAAGACTTCTCTCCAAAACGGCTGGAACTGAGGACACTCCCATAGGCAATGGAATAATTTGTCTTTCTGCTACATTTAACACCTCCATCTGGGTGATTGGGATCAGATTTATTCAGAAAATAAGGTGTTACAGAGGGCCTCATGAATTTCTCTTCTTGTTTAAATATGAATATAGTCTAAGAGAATTACAGATTCAGGATTTTTAAACAGCAGCAAGTAAGTGCAGTGTTTTTAGTTCAGGAATTAATTCTGTTTTAAGAATAATTTCTGTGATTTAGTTTGAGAATTATTTCTGGAACTACATATATTGCACTTATCATCAAGGATTAGATAAAAGACATAAAACCTGACCAAAGTGCATTCATATTTTCTTCTGTGTCCGTAGATGACTCAAGGACTCGTGCACAGTGGATCTACTCCAGCATTCTTACACACCACTAACGTCCCGCAGCAAAGCACTGTGGGATACATCCAGCAGCAGCAGCAGCCTCAGCTGCAGCAGCAACAACAACAGCAGCAGCAGCAGCAACAGCAGCAGAGACAATACCAACAACATTCCCAAAACCAGGCCGGCAGCATGTCAGACTTCCGAAATCTGCTGACCCGGTAGCGCGCGGACTGTCGGAGCGCCGGGAAGAGCTCCCGCCGCATTGTTGTTGTTGTCGTCCAGGTCAAAACTCCACGTCGAGCAGCGTGGCGGATACGGGCAAAGGCGGGAAATCGCTCGTAGTGACCTTAACGTTTGACGTGAAGCCGCGCGTTCAGACAATACTTGGCCTGTACGTCTCTGGGAACCCCTGAGCTGAGGCTGCACCTACCCGGTGCCGCTGCCGGGTTCTGAGGAGTCTGAGGTGGCGAGTGTTCACCGGTACACTCAGGCCTCCATCAGTAAAACTGCTGGAACATGTGGATTCTCTCAGCTCTCCTGAAGGACATTCATCGTACAGAGAGTTCCTTTCTAAGTGTCTCTTTGCACTTTGGTACCGCCCCTACCCAAAAAGTACAATATTTATAATAACCTATAATGTAATATTCTATTTTACCCACTAATAATGGCTTATTAGTGCGATTCTTTATCAATTTCTCTTGACACTTGGAAATCTCTTGTTTTTTGGTACAATCAGTCCAGAGTAGAAAGAGACTCATTCATTAACAGTTATGTTATTTAAAGTTTTTCCTGATTTAGGTCAATTTAGTCTGGTAAAAACAACAATAAATTGACTCAAATTCATGGAATAGGATAAATGTAATAAATTTTGGACTAATTGTTCCAAAACGATAAGATTTTTACCTGTTGAGATTTCAGTTCATTTTCATCTTTGCCACTAAGAATGATTCCTTTACAAAAAGGGATTTGAGTGTGTGTGTGTGTGTGTCTATGTGTGTGTATTTCAGTCAGCAGACATCAGATGTTGCTCCAATTTTGTCCCCCCACCCCCACCCACCCAATGATTTTCTTGCAGGAATGTTAATGACAAGTCACTAGAGAGAGGCTTTAATGTGAGCCACCATGACCACCGTATCTGGTAAGGATTTTGATGCGTGGCGTCACATGTTGAAGCTGGATGGAGGAGTCTTCTCCAAACACAAGAAACATCGCTCTAGATTTTTAAAGCCTCAATCTAGGACTGAAGAATGGCTGCTACAACTATCCCACCACGTCTCACTGAGAGTGACGAGTCCTTCAGTGGTAAATTGTGCCTTTAACCGCGGTGCTGCGTGCCCGCGGTGCGGTTCGATGGTTGCGTCTGATTACGGCTTTAAAAATCCAGCTCAGGTCCATTTGAAATACAAAGTTATATTTTCATAGGTCATAAGTTTTTTTTTTTCCCCGCATCAGATCTAGATTTGTATTGGATATATTACAAATATATATTGGGAGCCATTTTGCAACTTTTACAATCAGTGAAGTCCACTTTCTGTAAGGATTTAAAGATATAAGATTCATTTATCTATTTGCTGAAACCCCTATGAAACCATTTCACATTAATTTATTACATGAACAATATATGGGGATTAAGAATGCAGTTTAAGACGAGTGTGTGTGTGTGTGTGAGTTCAAAAAGACATTGAAAAGTCAACACTGGTCTCGATGTCATGGGTTTATATGGTTCAAAGGAAATAGTTTTCACAAACCGTGTATGGAACTCTCGTCTACACGTGGCTCCTTGTTGTTTTTCATCCCACAACAGAACACACCGCTGCAGACGGGTGGGCCTGCTGGTTCAAATGTCTTGCAAACACGTAAACAAGTAAGAAAGAAGTGATTTGAGAGAGATTCTCAGTCTTTTCAGCCATTTTGTGTCATCTCCACTGCAAAAACTGCAATCTTATCAAATGAAAATATCTTGTCTTGGATACAATATAGTATATGAGTAGAAATAACCTTATCCACTGGCAGATAGTTTATCTTATTTCTATTTTTTTCTGATTTGGGTCAGTTTGGTCTTGTTTTAAGAAAACAAGACTTTTCATCAATGCAAAAAAAAGATTAAATTGACTAAAATCAGGGAAAAAATGGAATAAAATAATTCAATTCAATACTGGAATAATTGTTCGAGAAACGAGATATTTGACCTGATAAGATTTCAGTTTTTGCAGCGAGAACAGTTACAATCATACTGACCAAATAGTTGTAATTTACAATGAAAATCCAGTAGAAACCTGCATTGTATTGTGCAATGTATCAAACAGCTGCAGTGAACAATGAAGACATTTGCAGAGTGGATCCTATACAAAGTCTGTTCTTTTTATACATTTCTGACAATCTTGGGTCCAGCTTGTTGTACTTTGGTTCTTGTAACGTCACTTCTTAGCGAAACAGCCTTTTTCAGCAGAAATTTGAAGCAGACTATGTATTTGTTTGTACTTCTGCAGCTGAACACCATAAAGCAAGGTCACACGCCAAGGAACATGGGGGTCAACTCTCTGTTGTTGATCTTGGAACAGAACACACACACACACACACACACACACACACACACACACACACACACTGTTCAGTAACAGCCACAGATTGTATGACTTTATCATTTTAAATCTTTAACCTTTACTTTGGTCTCCTGGGTTCCGTAGTTGTACTTCTGCAGCTCGGCGGGGGGGCGGCGGTGTTTGCTGTGACTCAGATGGTTCCTGAAATAGTCACTGCAGAACTTGTGCTACATTTATTAAATATATATATATATATATATAGAGATATGTATAAAAGCAGCCCTTCATGCTTCATGTGACGGTTTGGTCTTAACGTCTCATCCACATTAGATGAACACATAACTTCATATTAATCCCTTTCAGGACCGGTGCTGCTTATATTGGACGACAGGACTCCACAGTCAGAACACTCAGCATGTACGTTCAGTGCCGTTTTACACTTTACTATGTGCAATGTTTGAATTGAGAAGAATGTTAATTTATACGGTTTTAAATGTTTCCGAACATATGTATATAGAGGTGTATAATAAGCCATTGTACCATGTAAATTATATATGGAATATGGAAGTATTTTTTTAATGAAAATGTCCTAACATTCCTTCAGCTGTTGATATCAGCTGTATCTTTCCTGAAGATACATGATGTGTCCACTGAAGAATATATAATTACAATTATGTGGTGTAAAGTGTTTTTTTTTTTTATTTTAATTTTATTTTCCCCCGTCCAAATATGAGACAAACCGCTCATAACAATTAGAGAAACTGAAGAATCTTTAATCGGTATGTCCAGGGGTTGCGACACTGTGTGGTCACTGCTAGTGATACAAACAGCTGCATTTTAAAGATAATTCAGCTAAAACGGACTGCAGAGGTCACTTCAGTTTAACAGTTTTAAGGTTTGTAGCTTCTACGAAAAAGTGCAATTGTACATCATCGTCTCGTCAAGGATTTTTTTTCCCCCCAATGGCTGAGGGAAGTTTCAGCTTCAGCCTCTTCATCCTATTTTATTTGTTTGAAGAAACAAGGTTTCTTGCCCATAAAAGTTCAGTTCAGCCAGCAACTCACAGGTGCCATAGATGACTATATTTTTATCTTCATTTATCACCCACTCATTACTCAATAATATAAAACTCTTTAGTGTTTGTCAGTGGCAGTGAAATTCAACATTAAGGTTGTTTTCCATCTAAACATTATTCAGAGAAGAGATTTCAGTCTATATAATAAATGTAATGCTGTCATTTGCCTTGTGAAGGTGGATGAGGGAAATTCTGATAAATTATTTTGCTTTGGAAGAAAAATAAACATATAAAATCAAGCATTCTCCACTGGATGAGTTTTAAGGTGTTTTGCAGTTACTGTAAATAATTGCTCAAAAGGTACTGTTTTTCTTTGTAGTTAAAACTCTCCATCATTAGGTGCTGCACTTTTTTTTTTACTCAACTTTCAGAATTATTTTCCTCTTCATGTTTTTTTTTTTTTTTTAAATCGAGTGTCAATGTTTCTGATGGTATGTGATCTTCATCACATTATATGTTTCTGACTTGTAAGACAATGACTGACACTTGTGAGTATGAGAGTGGGAAGTCACATGAATATTTTATGTGTGATAAAGACCAGGAACAAAACAAAAAAACCTGGGACACAGACATTTCTGCAGTTTCAGTGCAGATAACATGTTGAATATTGTATAATAGAATGTTAAAAAAAAAAAAAAAAAAAAGTTTAGCCTACATAGTTGTTTATTTTATATGTCTAATAGATTACATATGTATGTTACTTGATTCTAAAATTAAAGTAATTTTGTAACAGATAATGAAGTGTCTTATTAGAGGAGTTAATGCTTTTTTTTGCGTTCATTTGGTGTTGCACATTCACTTGTATGGCTTGTTTTTTCTGTATTTATCATCAAAATAAGCTTTAAAAATATATTGTTAATATTGTTTTAAAAGAAATTAACAAATCAAGTTTACATTCTATAATATCTTGATATTAATTATGTTATATTGAATTATTTATAAATCAAAATGGATATTGTGAAATATTTGAAAATAAATATTTTTAAACATATGTATTGTTATTCTGAGCAAACTGTTTATCCTACAAAGTGAGTTATGCACAAGACTGTTAATTGATCTTGCAATATTGTTTTTTAAAGATTTAATGCAGTGGTTCCTCATCAGAGCCTGACAAGGAGCAATCTATGGAAAAGCCTCAACAGGAAGATAAAGGTTGTGATCAGCAGTAAAATAAATTATAAATCGAACAAGTTTTCTAAGGCTTCTCAGCTAAATATAATGTGGATTGTGTGAGAACTATTTAGACCTTTAGTGAATGGCTTACAAAAAAGTTCCTTTTTTGATTCACAATGATTCAACAAAAAAATGGTCTGTTAAGGTAAGGATTTTAACATTTCTGAGCACAGTGAACTGACACCTTACTCAGTCAAAATACATTTAATTTACTTCTGGAGGTAATAAAATAAACAATTCAGTGTTTAACGAAAAATATTGTCACATTTTACTGTGTATTTACATATGTAACAAGTATTGTTTCTATCCAAAATAACTTTTAAATGACTAACAGATGCTGATCATAATTACAAGACCTGCTCACAGAGCTGAACATGTGTTTTCTTGTTGCTCCTAGTCAAGGGAACACTCCGTCACTCTGTACACTTTGTTGATCAGCACCTCCACCTCGTCTCCTCCCAGATGACAAAGATCCAAGACACACACCACGTGTGCATCCTCCAGCTCGCAGGCAGTCGCCAAGATCTCCTCTGCAGGAAAAAAAGATATTTGAGGTTGTAGCGTCTCCTGTCACACTGATGCTGTATATCACATGTGTCAAACTCAGGTCCTGGAGGGCCGAGTGGCTGCAGGTTTTTGTTCCAACCAGGCAGTAATACACCTGATTCTACTAATGAACCAATAGAGCTCTTGCTGAGGACCTTCATTAGTAGAATCAGGTGTGTTACTGCCTGGTTGGAACAAAAACCTGCAGCCACACAGCCCTCCAGGACCTGAGTTTGACACCCCTGCTGTATATGATTACACGTGGCAGCTACCTGGCTGAGGGAGTGTTGCAAAGCTCTGATCCACGGCGTCGCTGAGGGGGCAGAGGAATCCTGACGACAGGCAGGACAGCATCATGTTGCCGTGGGGATCCTGAAGAAGACCCACGGCCCTCGGGTCGTTGGAGAACACGACAGGAACAAACGCTGCATCGACGGCTATCTGCTTGTTTATGCCTGTCAAAAGTTACAAAAATAAATTATATATGTAACACTTTATCTGACGGGTGAGTTGAGAGCAGCTGTCATAAACTGCATGTAAAGTATTCTTGACCTATTCATAAGACTCAACGTTCATACCCAACCTTTCATGAATGTAGAAGACAGAGCTTGATGGAAACAACAGAAGGCAAAGAATACAAGATAAATACAGGAGAGTTACACACATTTGGGACTTCCCTATTTTGAGTAAAGTAGACAGTAATCCAATTATAATACATCAGAGTATGATGAGGTTTCTATAAGCTACACTCTTTATTCATGTGGACACAGCCCTGGTCTCTAATTAAAAACACGGTTCCAACCAATGTCAAGACAATATCCAATAACCAGCCAACTTCACCAGAGTTTAATTCCTGAGGTAAATTCTCTCGGCTCACACATGCTTAGCAACCACCCTGACACTGACACACTAAGGTTCTAAAACACAACTTCTCCTGAGACAGAACTTATGGGCCATGAGAGTCCCACCACTTTTTTAGTAAGGCTACATTATTTAATCAAAATAATAGTGGCTGACTAATAAAACTGGAGAATGTGATACAGAGAAGTTACATATTGTATAAATATTAAGACCCAGATATCAAAATCCAAGACTTTTCTCAAGTCTGTTTTAGATATTATTTCTATATTCATAAATTCAATGCTTTTAAGACATTTTAAGACCCTGCAGAAACCCTGCTTAATGCTCAGCTCAGATTTTTTTGAGTAAGTAAGAAAAAACAACAATAAAGTCAATCGTATGACAGTCTTAACCAAGGATGATGATGTACATCATCATTTCCAATGATGATGTTGTTAAAAGGTACAAAATAAATACACAGAAACAGTATTGAGCTCTACACAAATTCGAAACTAACTGAATCAGACAGCCAAGGCTATGTCCTCTAAATAATTCAGAATATTATGGAGGAAATAAAAGGATGTTCTGACGCACTTTGTTATGCAACAAGTTAATAATGACAGGAACAACAAACACCATGTGCAGACCTGCCAACCCTGAAAGAATTTTATGAGTAATGAGTGAGAGTATGAGAAATGTAGATGAGGGGGAGGAATAGTCACTATTTGACAAAAAGGTCGTGCTTTCTATGTTTCAATACACCCCAGGTCCATTTCACATCAAACTTCTTCTTTAACAACATGTATGGCCCAACCAAATTATTTGAGCTTTTATTTGCTTGAGCAGTGTAGCTGGGAGGACATGAAATGCTCTGATTGGCTGAAAGCACTCTGATCTCTGTGGGTCTATGCAAGTCTATTAAGGGTATATTGGACAATGCCAAAACTGCCACGTGTTAAATATCAACTAGATTTATAATCAAGGTTGATTAAATATATAAAACGTATAATTAACTTTCAGTTACACACCATTCAAAAATTCCACAAAATCATGATTTATGTGAAAAAAATGATACCAATGATACCTTTTAAATGCACTTTCAAAATGTACATTCTGAGAGACCTGATGAATGGTTATTACTGTATTTTAAAAAGTTTTTGACTTTTTTATGTTGCCAAACATAATTTGACATTGACCCATATAATAAATACACATTAGAAGCTGTAGAGTTGTCTCACTCCACACTAATTTGAGACTAACTGAATCAGACAGCCAAGGCTATATCCTTGGCTGTCCATGTGTTGTTTGTCAGTGAAGATTTACACAGATCAGAAGTAGTACTTTACCCAGTATGGTTATCTGGTAGTATCCTGGACACAGTGCAGGTGGGACGGTGTCAGCACTTTGCTCTGGTGTCCACCTCATGGGCTGAAGGTTACTCCACTGAAGGATGGCGTTCTTTTCGTCGAACGTGAACCTCTGAGCGACGCTCTCCTGGTACAGACCGCCTCGACACAAGTGTTCAGACACTTCCTGTCGTTGCCTCGGCCAGCCACTGCTTTCCCAGAATAACGCGTCAGAGTCTGGCACAATCAAACAAACAAAATGACACGTGAAACCAAAGTCTGGTCGTCTATCAGGTCACAGAAGGAACACAGATTAAAGGTGCGGCTCCAATAATGCACCTTGATTTTGCAGTTGTTCGCCGTGTTCCACATCCTGAACTGCTTCCGTTTCAGAGTCACCATCTTCGTCTTCCTCCCCACGTCCTTCCTCTCTATTTTCATGTCCAGCCCTCCTGCAGAGGCAGAGACAAGTGAGCTGAGAACACTTGAAATGTGTTACTGAAGATTACTAGCCGGGAAACCTCTGTACCTTTTTGCCAGCGCGCTACCACAACTCAAAGTGGACTGCTTGGCTTTTCTGGAAAACATATTCCATTACATTTCATTCTCTGAATTAACTGCAGGTTTTAAACTTTGCTCGACTAAATGTGCTCATATTAGTTGTGCAATTAATGTTTCAATATGAAACTTAAAATGTAAAAAAAAACAAACATCACACCTCATTCTTCTTTTCCTTTTGCTTGCTGAGATTTCCTCAGCAGAGGAAAATGATAAACTCTGCTCAGCCGTTGGAGGGTTCTGTGTTTCTGGTACAGCTTGTTCACGTGTATCTGTAGAAACATCTGGTACCTGCAGGAAACTGACTCAATTATTTCATAGTTTTATTGATTGTCGCTAAAGTGAATAGACTTTAAAAATGTGTGTAACCTCGTTCCCTTCTGGGCCTTGTGACTCTTTGCTCTTTGGGCTGATCATATATCGCACTGCCGTGATCTGTCCTTGAATCGCAAGTCTTTTATGCTCCCTATACTGAAGGGACTCCAACTCCTTCTTGAGGTCTGTTGTGGCAACCAGAGGAACATGCGCTAAAGATGGAAAATAAAGATTTTAAAGTGCCAAAGGTTTATAAAAGACAATAAAACCTAATCATGTTTGTTTTGGAATTCAAGATTTTAGATGTACTGTAGTGCTCGGTTTGTTTTACAGGTTTTATTGTCTTCTTATGGGCTGTTGAAAGAATAAAAAAATAAAGACTCAACCCCGACAGCTATGCATTAGGATACAGACAGAGACGGTGTTCAGTACAAATGTTTCATTTGGATTGTACACCACAATGCAAGTCCACCATCTGTATCTTCTGGCAGAGCTGCGGGAGAGCGCTGCCCAGATTTTATTGGCCTCCTGCCACCCACAAGAGACCCAACTGCATCTCATTATGGTTCATTGCTGAAGCAGTTCATCATTTTATGCTCTGAAATCATAAAAAAATTGGAAGATGGCCATTTTTCTGTCATTCTGAAATTAATATGTTTTACATTGGTTGCAAAAAAACCCATGTGAATATCTAACAAAACACTATACTATATGTTTCAATACCATAGCAGTAATACCATTCTGTGTTTTTCCCTTCACCTGAGGCATCTGCTGTTGACTGGGTGAATATCTGTGGGGCATGAGGGTAGCAATAATAGCCACCGACAGCCGTCCGCTGGAGGATGACGTTATCCTTCAGAGTCTTGGTCCACTGGATGAAGCTCTTCACTCTGGGGTCACTCACATATGGCTGACCTTTGTGGAAACCTGTTGCACACAGACAACACATGGGTCAGTCAATCATGGTTGGCAAGATGAGAAGGTCAAAAAAAAAAATTTAATACAGTTTTAGGGGCATCCATTAGATTTCTTAAATGTAACCTTTGTGTTCATGTTGGTTTCTTGTCATTTGAAATGCCATTTGTATTAATTTAACAAATGTTACATTACACATGTTAATGGATATATTAAACATTGGGCATACATTGAGATAAGAAGACATGACACATGGACACACACAATACAGTTATTGTAAGAAAAAGGCTACAATTTATGTTGAAAGTGTGGATGTTAATCAACACATCAGTTTTCAATTTGTGTTGATAAGCCAAGTAAAACCATATTATAAATCTCTTTCCCTTTTCCTGTATAGTGTATCAACCTGAGCATGTTACTGTTATATGTGTTTATAAATTCATATATAAATTAGTGAGCTTTGGCCCAGATTCTGTTCTGGTTATGTTGGCTGCTTGATCGGTGCAGGAAGAAATGGGACAACGAAGCTTTGATACGGGATAGAGCGCTTTAAACTGTAATGAAAGCGCTGCTGCAGGATAGTGCTGTTATACGTAAGTCTGTGGGATTTTATCTTTTAATGAGGACATTTTGAATATCCATCCAAAACAAAATCCACATAAAAGGATATACGGCATTGTGCCATGTGCAGCTATATCTGAAAGCTAAAGTTGATCAAACAGTCATAGAGATACGAGAGCCACAGATACACAGAGGAACCTTGCTTTTATAGATAAATATATATACAGTATCAGGAAGATATTAGTCAGTGTGCTAACCTGTGATGAACATGACTGTCTCACAGCTGCTTGTGAGGTAGGGCAACGAGCCTTCCACTTGACACACCCTCATCTGAGAGCACACTAGGTAGGTCACTGAGGAAGAGATGGTGATGAATTAAACAGAATATAATCCTTACAGCAAGTGTGGCTGCAGCGCTAAAAAGAAGAGCCACAGTTGACTTACTGGGGCATATACGACTGAAGACTTCAGGCTGAGAGGAAGAAAAAATCTCCAGGATAAAAGGCTTATCCGAGGTTCCATCTACTGCCTGGACCCAGCGATATGTCCAGAACTTCTCTGGACCTTTAAAAAAAGATAAGTAATAGAAAAGTATATAAATAAAAATTAAGGTTGAAATCAGTTTGAGGCAACTTTCAATTCAAGACCTGTTTACAGTTAGACAAAACATGTCTTACCTTTGTTGCCTTTACTCTTTACTCGCTCAACACGGCCTACAAATGTGACCAAACCAATGATGTCACATGCAGAATTGTTTGCTAATTTGTCGAGCTCTGACCTGTAGGATACAAGAATTAAAAAGGAATGACACTTTTTATAAAAATGTATCAAGCTGACTCATAATGATACATGGATTAGAGAGCAAATGCTGTATTTATACACTGTATCTGTAGCAATAACAACAGCAGCAGCATAGCATGTGCACTTTATTTTGCGAGAATAAGATGAAGATGGACTTTAGAGAATAGAATTACAAATCAATACCAATTCATACCTGGTGGTGAACTGGTAGGAAACCTCAGGTAATCCCCACTGTGGCAGCACACTCTTCGGTGAGACCACGGTGATGACTGATGCTGGGTTGCGAGGATTGAGGCAGATTTCTGGGAATATGAAATGTGAGGACTTAAGTTTAAGATCAGACTGAGGTGCAGCCTGAAAATAAATCAGGACAATGTTTTTTATATTATAACACTTCAGAATGTATTATATTGCATGTATAAAATAGTAAGACTGAAAAAACGATGTAGTTAGCTGGATTTACAATGTGGATATGTGAGGTTTAGACAGACAAGACAACATCACAGAAAATCTGCGATGTTTGAGTTTTTGGTAAAAAAAAACTCTTCACATAAAACTTGGCATAAAACAAAAAAAAGCATGTACACACCAACTGAGTTGAAGTTCTTGATTGTGTAATGGTCCATTTGCGGCCGTGAGCGGTTAGAGTAACTCTGCTTCAAGGTGTAATTTTGAATGTACAGCACTGTGCCTACATTCAATCTCTGGTAAAATTCTGGACAAAGTTCATTCCAAAGCACAAGGGACATTGTGCCGCTCTGATCAGCAACTTCAAAGTATGCCTGAAATATGACAAAGTGTATAGAGTTGACAAACTATCACGACACAACAGCAACAAATTTCCAAGAAAAATAGAAGTAAAACCCTCTTAATCTCTTGTTACTGAAGCTGAAATCTTTTGGTATGTTTAAACTCACCTGGTAGGGGAAATCAATCTTCATTCCAAACTTCCCATAATAACGTAATCTGGATTTGTGTATTATCTTTACTAAGATAGGGAGACATTTCCACGTGTTCCTAAAGGATGATTCCAGACTACTGAGAAGAGTGATCTTGGACACTGTTGAAAAGACGTGGTTGAGAAAAAAAGTGTCAGGATTTTATCTTCAAGCTGCCAACCAAAGTTCATAGAATATAAAGATAAAATAAGGACAGTATATAAATATACCCAAGCAAAACAATAGTATATGCATGTGTACAAAAAATATAATTATTATTATTATTATAATAGTGTGTTTAAATTGTATTTATAAATATATGCCAATATGAAGTATTTTTAAAATATACTATACTTAAAAGTATATGTAAAGTTAAATGTCATTAAGTAATACTTTAGTATAATACAAATTAATATGCTAAACCTGAATATACAAAATGCTGTATTTATACATGGATAGTATACTTACACCCACAGGCCACTTTATTAAGTAGACCTATCCAACTGCTTGTTAACACTGATTTCTAATTGGCTAATCACATGACAGCAACTCATTGCATTTAGTCATGTGAACAGGGTCAGGACAATCTGCTGCAGTTTAAACCGAGCATCAGAATGGGGGAGAAAGGTGGTCTAGGTCACTCTGAACTTGGCGTGGTTGTTGGTGCCAGATGGAATGATCTGAGTATTTGAGAACTCCTGATCTACTGGGATTTTCACACACAAAACTTGCAGAGAATTGTCCAAAAAAAGAGAAAATATCCAGAGTCCTGCAGTTCTGCAAATCCCTTGTTGATGAGGAGAATGATGAGACTGGTTTCTAGCTGATATAAAGGCAACAGGAACTCAAATAATCTCTCCTTATAACCAAGGTATGCAGAACAGAATTTCAAAATGTTGAGGCAGATGGGCTACAGCAGCAGAAGACAACACTAGGTGCCACTCCTATCAGATAAGATCATGAAACTAAGGCTACAATGTTTACATATTCTTCTCGATTTATCAATTGTCATAATAGTTGGCAATGAATTGATCTATGGGCTAATCGCCAACAAAAACCCTCAGAGATGTATATGCAGGTGATGTGACTAGATCAGCGTGTGTCAGGTCCAGATTCTCACCGTCCAGCACCGTGTCACACGAGGGGGACCCTGACACCCACATGTCCCCTTCCGGGTCCTCGTTGTTCCACAGGGGCAGGTAATGTTTGCGGCTCACGTGGAGAGGCGCGTCGCTGTGCAGCAGCAGCACGCTCCTCTCCAGGCCGGGCTTGACCAGCGTGGGCAGGGCACCCACATCCCGAACCCGGGGCAGGACCTCGGACTTGCCCGTACCGCAGCTAAGTTCCTCGATGCACATGAACCCGTGACCCAGGCGCCTCTCGTTGTAAAGAAACGAGCAGCGCGTGATTCTGACGTCCGCCCCGGTCCTCAGGGCGTTGGCGTGCACCAGGTGGTTCAAGCAGGGGTGAAGGAAGCACTTCACCCGCCACGCTCCGTCGGTGACGGTCACGTCGTAGCTGTAGCTGTCGGGCTGCTGCTGCTGGCCCTCACTTTGCTCGCCTAAATACCTCTGGAGGGCCACGACGGCCACGGGAGGCGAATCCGCAGCCGCCAGCTTCAAACTCTGTATGGAAGAAAGACGCCCCAACGTCCTCTGGAGGAAAGACACCTGCGGCGGGTCAGTCACCGTGGAACAGCAGTGGTCCTCCATCATGGACAGGGACAGGTAGGTCAGATAACGGCAGTCTCCAGGTAGTTCATCAGTTAGCTGCCATGAAGTCGTATATTAGAAAAACAAACACAGGAAATTATTCATGTTAAATAGTTACATTAGTAACTATTCAGTTGTATATGTATTCCGCTACTTTATCTGCATACATTTAAACTCTCTCAAGCTAGCTAACACGTTAAGTTATTAGTTAGCCAACAAGCTAACAGTAGCTACACTTCGCTCGCAGGAGTTACCGGTTGTTAACGTAAAACGCCGGTGCTGTCGCTCCTTGCTTTGAAGACCATAGAATGCGCAAAAATAGAAACCATAATCTATATGGCGCAGCATCAGTGTTTATGATGGATCTACGGGATAATGTGCACAGGAAACTTCTCTTTTTGAATTCCGCGCTGCCTGAGACCAGTGCCAAGAGACGGGTTGAGTTGACGTCACCAGCGCGACGCGGTGCGCCGTAGTCTGAGGAGCAGTGAATTTGTAGTTCTTTCGATTTTGGCATCCTGTTATTGTCGAGTCAGAACATGCTGTATATTCATTAATATACAGATAAAGAACGATGAACATCCTTTCTTCTCTGAATTTATTTATGTGTCTGTTATATTTGTATTGACATTGTGTTTAAGATTTTATTTTAGGGACCTGCTGCAAAAAAGTTTTCAAACTGAGACAGGCTATATTCTGGTTTATGTTGCTTTTCCTTAAAAAAAAACTTAAAACTTAATATGTACAGATTAGGTCACCACTACGTGGATAAAATCAAATGAATGTACAATTCATACAAAGTTCTATCCCTATTGGTAAAATATTGTTGGCTACAGCAGGTGAACTTAAACTTAAATAAAATGCATTAAATAGCACCCTTTGCATATAGTTACATTGCTAAGCTATCAGCTAACTTTTCTTTATGTACCAATTAAAGTAAAGTTAATCTGACACCAATACAACTATATGCAAATAGGTGCATTTAGTTGCAGTGTTGGCAGCTTAACTTTATTCCATATATAAAACATACACAGAGACATACTAGACTTATGTTTATTGTAAAATCCCTGCTATTTTTACTACTGCTTTATATGATAATGTCCTCTTAAAAGAGGTGATGAGAGAGGGAGGAAAGCTGAGGAGGAAGCAAAGGGAAAGATGGAAAAAACTGATTTAAAACATATGGAAGCCAGCAGGCGAATATTGTCTAACATCCAGTTGGTATGCGCCTTCTTTATCTATAGAAAACTTATCTATGTTTCTTTTGTTAAAGGTTAATGGAGAATATGTATACTAATAACTAACATTATATTGTTATCAGTCTTTGCATTGAAAAGATAAGATTGCATATGCATATCTTTAACATTTCTACGTCTTTCAGGTTTAGAGGTTTGGGGTGCCAGCAGGGGGAGTGACGATGTTGACTTTGCCTTTCCATAAAAAAAACGTTCAAGGATGGTTTCAAGAGCTCAAAGAGGACCTCTGGTGTCCAAATCAAGCTACTGTAAACCATCCTTCTCAGTGAGGAAGAGCTTTCTTATGGTCAAATGTCCACATATTGTGTATGAGACTGCCTTTTTCCTGGTTTGGGCTTGTCCACTTGCTCCAAATAATAGAGCTAATATGAATATGATGAGCTATTATTAATTTTAGGTGTTATGATAACACTTATAGTCATGAAATATGATAAGAATGAGGAACCCTGGTAGTTCACCCGGTAGAACTACCAGGGTAACACTTGCTTTATCAAGGCCGAGTTTTTACTACAGAGGCCTGTTGGAATCTATTCAGACATTTGCTGCGTGTCGTCATCTCTCTCTTTCCCCCTGGCTGTTCTATCTTGAAAAAAAGGTTTAAAAATATGATAGGAAAGGGCAGCATTCCGCTGGTGATTAAATCTTGGAATAGAAACACTGGAATCCCAAATCTTAGTCTAATAAGATTTTATTACTCCATTCCCCTTTTAGCTCAGTTTAGTGGGTCTAATTAATGTACTAATGCTTTTCTTTTCATATTTATATCATTAATGCACTGTGGAAAGACTAACACATAACTTAGGAATCTTGCAATACTGTGAGACATTTGTAGTTCTGATGCCTTTTTTAATGTTTTTATGTTATATCAATTAAAATGAAATTCCCTCAAAAAAGGACTTCCCCTATAGGGACAATAAAATACCTCAAATTACCTTACAATGATGTTTTCAGCTTTTAAATTTGGGTGTGGCTCTTTCCTGTTTAAACAGTTTCCCCTTGCACAGAATGAGCCCTGTAAAGAAATACAGTTGTGTGTTTGGTGTAAAATAACTTGACAGGCCTGAGCAGAGCCTCAACTCCACTTAACACCTTTATAAATAAAACCAACTGTGAGACTTTCTCACTTGACATCAGGGGCCAACCCCACTTAATGCACATGTGCCTGAATGGCAGAAAATGCCATAAATTCCTAAGATCTAATTAAGTACCTTCACAGAAGAGTGAAAGCTATTAACACCAACAGTTATAAAGGGAGATTTTCGGGTATCAACATATGTCCTGATCCTTCATCATATTTCAACTGTCAGGACTAAATTAATCCTACAATCAATGGATCTTAATTATTTAACAGTTTCACACTATTGATATTAGACTGTAAAGGACATTTGGTTTTTCATACTGCTGACCTCTTCAGAAAATCATTGCTGCAACTTCCTGGCAAGTGAATCAGCCTTCATCGTAGCCTTCATCATAGTCTCGTTTCCTTTAATAAAGCAGAGAGCACTTGCCTCCAGGCAGTTTATGATCTTTTAGCAGGACCCACAGCTTCCCACTACTGTTTTTTGTATTCATAAGTTCATCCATAAGTCATGTACACTGCAGCAAGGTTTTGTTTTGCACAGTTTGTCATTTTTTAAAACCGCTCAATTGCCACCATTCCATTTAGGGTCATTTTTAGTAACATTCACATTTTTATTCTTACTATATCATATTAATAGATTAGTAAATGTCATTACCAATCATTAGAATGATCATCTAAAATGAATATATGTTAAAATTTCTCCAAGAGGTGGTGGCATATTCCTACTTTTTACTCTGTGTTATTCGGCATGTCAGTGATCTTATTTATTGTAGCTGCTTGAAACCAAAGGTCAAGACTGACGCTCATTCTGATGATAATAAAGGTACTGTTAGTGTTTATATTTATAAGGGTTTTATCTTGCCACTTAAATCAGTTTCCATGAGGTTAAATGGGTCCCTAGAAGCCTCTAGACAATGTCAAATAAAGACAGCTTTTTGACAAGATAAATACAGTTATTTAGACATGGATACTGATGAAGAGATGCTGGATTAAAAATGCTCTCATGTATGATTTGTTAGCTATTTATATCTATGATAAAAAAATATTTCAGATAAAAGATAAGATACTGTACAAACCTTTTTCAAACAGACATGTGCACATATCAGAGGTATGTTTTATACCACCTTAATCAACATTAACAGCATTGACATGTATCTTCCTTGAGCTCTAGTCATTCAGTTTGCAGTAATATAGAACACATGTTAAATGTTACTTAAAATATTAGTTATTGTGATTCATTCTCTGTTGACCACCTAATAGATTTATGGATGTATCCCAGCGCTTTTATAACAGCTTTCCTTGTTATTCATGCAGACATTTTAAATGATAAATCTCTGTAGAGTTATTACTGGCTTGCTCCACTTATATAGTAAAATGTTTTTTTTTCATATAACCGTTTTATTAGGTTTTAGGTGTTAAGAAAAATAACCAAAGAAAGACAATGGGGATTTGAAAAAAATGGCCTCTATACAAATATATTAAAAGAAAATATGCTAAAACTTCATAGCATATTTAAAATAAATTAAAACTTTTTAATACAAATTCATTTAGATGAAAATAAGGAAACAGATACATAACAATGTCTGTCTGTCTGGATTATAGGATTATAAATAAAGTGTAAATAACAAAAGTCAATATCGTACTTTTTTTAAACTTAAGAACAAACCAAACAAATCAGTCGACTCGACCTTTAATTTCATTCATAATATTAGTTTCCCTGACGCCGCCTCCTTTTTCGGAAACTCCAATCCCCAGAATACCTCGCGGCCCTGGCAGCGTTTCTTGTCGACGTGGGAAGGGAGGGATTCGGACACAAACAAACGTCCACGGGTTTGATGTCGGGCCACGACAGAGACGACCGTGACATGTCAGGTGGATTCGGGAGATAAACTCCTCCTGCGTCTTGGAAACATGTGGCTCAAACCCGACGAGATCCTGCTGAAAAACGCCTTCAAGCTGTGGGTCACCGAGAAGGATAATGAGTACTTCGTGCTGCAAAGGAGACGCGGATACGGGGAAGGTTCTGGCGGTTTGACAGGTAGCGTCAACGTTAGCGGTTTTATTTCACCCCCCCGCGGCGGCGGCTGCTTGCGGGCGGCGTCACTGTTGAAGCTGTTGAATCAAAGTGGTGAATTAACGGGTTAATGCGACTCGCATCTGGCCGGAGAAGTGTCTGCCATGTATAGGGCGGTGCTGCTCAGACAGACAGCCGCTATGCAACACTGCAACAGGTACGAGAGGAGTCAGGAGCCCAACAGCTGCTCGCTGCTGTTTACACGGAAGTCTGCCGCATCTGTACACGGCTATATATTTAACTCTGGGATGCATAGGGGCCCAAAATTAGGTTATTATTTTTTTTTTTGCATTTTTTTCCTTAAACAAAAGCTGCTGCCATTGGATAGTTTAGCTATTTAGCTAGCCTTAAACACGTTTCTGATATCATGCCATTTAAATGTCTAACTGGGCATTTATGATAAATTATACAGCCACAAAATGGAAGTTGATTATTCCTGTTCTTGGTGAAACTCTACTTTTTAAATATTCGATCAGTTTGATTTTATTCAAAGCACATTTTAAAACAACATGCTGTTGATCAAAGTGCTTTAAATGTACAGATAAAACGTATAGACGAGAAACAAAATGCTAAAGCACAAACAATAGACCTAAAAAAGCTTTTTTTATTCTTTTAAAAAGTGCCAAATAAAACTATTTGAATATTGAATAGAGTATTCTTATCCAAAATGTTGTTAAAACAAATTGATTCTAATACAGGTAACTTTTTTTTTCTCCTATTTATGGAGTACTAAAGTAGAGTCCAACCATAGGGCTGCAACTAACTATTATTTTAATAATTTATTAATTTACTGATTATTGAGACGATTAATCAGTTAATTGCTTGGTTCATAAAATAGTGTAAAATATCATCACTGTTTCCCAAAGTTGAAGATTCAGCCTAAATTTTTTTTTTTTTTTTTGTCCAGACCAACAGTCCACAACCGAAGGATCATTATATTATTATAGAAGACTAAAGAAACAGTAGCTGGAACCAGAGTATTTGCACCTTTTTATTCTAAAAAAAATACTTAAAACAATTATCAAAATAGTTGTCAATTAATGTAATAATCTGCAACTAACTGACTAATCATTGCATTTCTGTCCATTTGTGCATCTAAGGGTTAATGTTTGTTCTAACACAGCAAACAAGGAGGTTACACAGGGGGGAAAGTGTCTGTCCACTACACGATGCAGTGATTTGGCTCTGTGGTCTCCAGTTCCGCTTCAGGATGAACAGATTCTTAAAGCTTGTTTTAGAAGACTCAAATGACTCATGTATTTAGCTTGTTTGAACTAGTGCTTTTTCTAAAAGGATGTGCCACCCTTTCATAAGCATTTACATTTTGTTGTAAATGTTGCGTCACTTTCTCCCCAAAGCGCAAAATGAAAGCAAAATCCTAGGGATTTGGAAAGTCACTGCAATGTCAGACAGTGTTCCCGGAGCAATAAATAGGACTTTGTGATGTTGTTGATGTCCTGTTGAGTTGTCACTCTAATTTAGAGTTATGTCACCGATTTGTGGAATTGATGAAGGATTATTTTTTAACATTATATTATGTGGTCACAGATGTGGTTGTACAAACTAATGTTGAGGTTTTTATTGAATTAGTTTCTTAAAGAGTCTCTAAAGACGTACACATACAAAAGGCATATATATATATATATATATATATATATATATATATATATATATATATATATATATATATATATATATATTGAATCAATTAGTTTTTTGTGATTCATTTTCTGTGACAACCTACTCGATATATGGACAGAGCATTTATAACAGCTTTCCCTCTTTTTCTTGCAGACATTTTATTTCCATTCGATTTTTTTTAATGCAATTTTAGGAAATCTGATCAAAGCTTTTTCGTTGTATATATTTTTTTCCCTCATTTTCCACCTGAATTTGCAGGATTGAACCACAGACTGTTTTAATGCTGTGTTCATGCGGTGTGGTAAAGATGAACTTTTTTAATCGTGATGTGGAAATTACAAGTGCGGTGTGTTGAGGGGCTTTTGTCGTCCTAGTGAAGTGAAATGGTGGACCCAGAATTGGTCATGTCCTGTCGTGTGGGTAAAACCCGTTTACTTGCTCATTCATCTTCTAGAGAATGCATCAAAGCTAGCTGCTGTTCTTAGGAAGTACAACCTAACAATAACATAGAAAAGACAATAAGTGTAAATGGCAATGTTATTAAAATGGAGTAGACTAAAGCAGCAGAGAACATTTAACAATGTGATGCTTACCATTAAGGACACTTTCACTGTCATGTTGAAAGGTCAAAGTGTATCTCATCTTGTCAGCTCAAGTATAAAAAAAAAAATCTTCCAGCTTTTCAATACAAACACGTGTGCGTGTTCATGTGCAATTTTGATGTTTTTTGTTATTTACAATAATTTCCATAGGAAGTGAAGACACAGTATATCTAATTGTAGACCAGCCTCCACACTGACTTGGCTAAACCCACTGAATCCTATAAAAGTGCTGATAATACGGCCGGTGATTGTAACCCACGATTTCTAACCACATGCTGCAGCTTGACGGCTGTAAGGTGATTCAGATAATTAATGATAATTAATGGTGTTCTTGATGTAGACAAAAGCGCTGATGGTGATTCCACTATCTAGTGCCTGAAGCCCTCTCGAGCAAAAGAGCCTTTAATGTCTGAAAGGTCTTTCATGCGTTTTGTCGTGTCTCCTCCTCTGCGCGATGTTTCTCTGCCCGGGTGATATCACAGTGCATTAGGCTAACTGTGCCTGATCATTTGAATCCTTTACTACCTGGCAGCTCACTGTCACTCCATGTGCAGAGTTAATGCATATTTGTGTGCAGGCAGGCCAGCAGAACGCTGATGTGGTGCATGAGAGTGTGGTTTTACTGAGACCTTGTTAATTATTCATGGAGGGCATGCCAAGAGAGAAGTTGGGAAGGTAACAGATTCATCTAATTTTAGTTGCGAGGGTGGATCAATTCATTTCCACAATGTCAGTAACGCATAAAGATACAGTCCGTGATTTAAGTGTAAACCAAAATTGATTGGAAAGTCTTTTTTAACCGTGCTGTATTTTGCCATTTTCCTAGTTTTTTATAAAAAATGTTCTATTTATAACAAAAATCAACATGCTTCATGGTTCAACGGCAGCTAGTTGGGCCTGTAGTAGAAATGCAATCTGCCTTCTCACACACTCACTCTAAAAATCCCTTTTTCCTGCTACCCTCTATCCAAATGAGTGGGTTCTATTAGCTTCCTCTCCTGTTGTGTCATCACAACCAGAACCATTTTCAAACATCTTGTTTCTGCTTATCTACCGTTTTTGTATAAGTAGGAACACCAGAAACATAATATATGTACATAAACACTAAAAACAGCACCCCTCCCCAAAGTAGGTCCCTTTCATGATTTGAACTAGCAGCTGAATTATCTTAACCCCCATTCCCTCCTAAACTTTGTACCCTTTCGACACCTTCATGGCAAAAATGTCCACGCACAAACAAACTGTAATCAACAAAAAAAATCAATTTTGTTGCTTTGACATATCCAATGCTCTAATCCCCACTTAAGGGGCATCTGCCGCCATTTATTGCATGGAAAACATATTTATATATTTTTAAAATAATACTGAGAATGGATAAACTGGAATTTTAAGGGTTGAAATCTTGAAAATTTTTGAATGTTTATTAGTTTCGAGCAAGATTAAGAGAAAAAAAATATTCACATATGATGATTTTATAGCAGTTGTTTTTTTAAAATTGAATTTCAGAGAATTCAACTAAAAGGAGCTTCTGCTAAGATTCATCTCAAAAGCTGTACCAAAGCCAAAATTATCACCACATCAAAAAAAAAAGTGTTAACAAAAAACAACATAAATGCCCAAGAAGGACGAGGTAACAATAAGTAAATAACATTTGAGTGCAACTTTACCTGTAAATTTGCATTCAAATTTTTTACAGTGTCCAAGGAAAGTAGTGCTTTATTCAAAGGTTCTAATTTTCCATCTCAGTGTCTTGAATATATATATATATATATATATCACATGGCCTGAGGTCATGTGTGGGAGTGTTGGATAAAAATAAGAATGTCCTATATGTTGCAGGCCTCCTGGTGGGAACTCTGGATACTGTGCTGGACTCCACATCCAGAGTTGCTCCGTTCCGCATCCTGCACCACACACCAGACTCACAGGTGTACTGGTCAATAGCATGTGGTACGTCATCGCATTTTCATCTTATTCTAGCAAACATTTCAGTAGTGCTTATCAATCAGTACTTTTATTGTTAAAACAAATGTTAATTGCAAAAGGTCTGATTGTAATTAATCGCCCCATCTTGAAATAGCTTTGTACTGAAGTTAAGAAAAATTTAATCAGAACATTGGTCAAGCCAATACTTTGAAATCCAAAAAGCGGTATTTAACAGTTAAATAATTTTGTTCCTCCTGTTTGTCTCTTTAAATTCTAACACAATACTATTTTTGATTAATGATTTTAAAAGACAAACCACACACACTAATATTCTTTTCAAAATTGATACATTCTTTATTATTGTGTGTTTTTCCTATATTTTTATAATGTCAATTTTGTGTCAGGTGTCACCAAAGAGGAGATTTTCCAGCACTGGGATTGGCTGCAGCAGAACATCATGAGGACGCTTTCTGTTTTTGACTCCAGTGAAGACATCACCAGCTTTGTACAGGGCAAGATAAGAGTAGGAACAGATATAATATTTAACATATTAATATTGATGCTTAAGTGTATTTAAAAAAAATAAGACCTTTACATCACAGTTACTCTTTGTCAGCTTGTCAGGGCTTTTTATACTGGACCCTTCTTGGTCTTGAATTAACCACCTTATGTTTTATGTGTAAGGGTCTAATCGCTGAAGAAGGGAAGACGTCCCTGGTGCTGGAGGACGATCCCGAGAAGTTCAGAGAAGCACTTTTGCGGTTTGAGAAGTGGTTTGAGCTGCCACCAGAGGAAAAGCTGGTCACATATTACTCATGCAGCTACTGGAGAGGCAAAGTGCCCTGCCAGGGCTGGCTCTACCTCAGCACAAACTTCCTCTGCTTCTATTCGTACCTGCTGGGTTCTGAGGGTAAGCTATTTTTCTACCATTTCTTTGTCTCAGTGATGTTGATTGGTATATAGAAACTTGTAGTATCCACCATAGTGAGCTTTAATGGCCTAAACGGAACATTCTTTGAACATCGGGGAACCGGCTCTGGTTAATGACAGCTCCTTTGATTGTGAAAAAGCCAGAATCTGGTGAGAATAATGACTAACACTGACTTTCATGATAACTTTAACACTGACATTTTCACAATGATACTGTGAACATTTGCTGTTACTGTAATATCTCTCTTTTATTCTAATTAATAAAAAAACATTAAATTTTATTTGCTATTAAGCTATTTCATTACATATAGGTTTTTCTTTATGTTCTTATTCTATTTTGTTTTTATCACTGTATAATGCTGCTGCTGCCTCCATCTACAGAGGCATAAAACGCGTTTTGCACTCTTCCTGATTTCTTATTTTGCATCTTTGTGACACTTAAATGTTTCAAATCATCATACAAGTTTAAATATTAGTCAAAGACAACACAATTGAACACAACATGTATTTTATAAATTAAGGTTTCTTATTAAGGGAGAAATAAAATCAATCGGTCATTTTAGAAAAGGTTATAAAGCCTTCTCTAATGTGTTTGAGGCAAACACACACTTGTCTGTCTGTCATAATGCATCTATTCAACATTGAACTACTGTCCTCACATCACTGACTTCATTATTTATTTGGTGTGATGACTTTGCAGTAAAACTGATCATCTCCTGGGATGAGATCTGGAGGTTAGAGAAAACCTCTAATGTGATTCTGGCTGAGAGCATCCATGTGTTGGCCAACGGGGAGGATCACTACTTCTCCATGCTGCTGCACCTTAATGAAACCTTTGTTATCATGGAGCAACTGGCCGACTACTCCATCAAACGCCTTTTTGATAAAGAGGCCTTCGAAAGGGAGCCGGCTCTCGTTGACCCCCTGCAAATCACCAAGAGGTAGGCGTCTGCAACATTGCACGACTCAACATGATCCAGTTAATACCAGCTGCCAGCTCAAAGACACCAAGTCCATCAAAACGCATTTGTCTTTGTTTTAACCTTTCTGTGCTGCTATGTGGGTCATAAACAACAAAACGACTAGATTTTAAAAAAAAACACCCACTGTAGTCATTTATTTTGACCATTCTAGGGTTGATAATGTCCATCTGCAAGAATCACGCTTCATAAAGCAGAACATTAAATTAATAAAAGCTGTATATTAAGGTTATAAAGATACAACAGGATTTAGAATTCAAAGAAGTAAACCGCCTTCCACTGTCATGATAATATGTACTGTAAATTACTAAATGATGGCTGTTTATTAATTTTTAATTACTCAACAGATCAGGTATTTATTTAGGCAATTTAGCAATTTTTTCTCTGCATATTTTCATCTTTTTTTATTTATTCCCTGCACACGTGGTGATCGACAATTAATAAATATTACCGAAGAGGTTGTTCTTTAACATTATCTGAACATGCTGATGGGAAAAAAGCGGCAGTATATTTTTAATCCTTTAAAGCAATCAAGAAAATGGTTGTTTTAGATTTTCTACCTGTTCGTACATTGCTGCAAAATAGATGTTAATGTAATGTAAATGACATTTCTGCTCTAAACCCTCATCCCCCAGAGGCCTAGAAGCTCATGCAAAGAGTGAACAGTTCCAGACATTTTTCCGGCTTCCCAAAGAAGAAAACCTGTTGGAGGTGCACGAGAGCTTCCTGTGGGTGCCCTTCAGCCATTTCAACACACTGGGCAAGATCTGTTTGTCTGAGAACTACCTGTGTTTTGCCAGTCAGGATGGAAGCCAATGCCACATCATCATTCCAATGCGGGAGGTAAAGAAACAAAAGCTCTATCACTGCCAGTAAAAAATACAAATAAAGTCCTGCTCGCTATTAGATATCGAAGGGAAAATGAATGACTGTTCTGTCAACATTACCCAGGTTGTTAATGTGGAGAAGCCGGTTTCCAGCAACAGGGCTTTAACGGTGTGTGTGCGTGGGAAGAGAGCGCTGCGTTTCTCTGAGGTTCGCGACTATCAGCGGCTGGCAAACACCATCCGTAGCCGCTGTGGGATCAGTGCCAGCCCTCAGCACTCGGCCTCATCAGAGGTAACGCCTTGTTTAATACAGTATGTGGGACAATGTCAAAATGTCATTTGGTGTAACCATAAAAACTTGGTAGCGGTAGACGGTTTAACTCTCTAAAAAGGGTTAAGTAAAAACATGCTATGTTTAAAATCTATCATTCTTTTTGGATACACCATTTCACATTTTTGGTTAAAAAACATCATCTAAAACCTGTTGAATATTTTGTTTGGTTTTTCCTAACTATTATTTGTCACTACTCATTTGCTATTTCGCTGTTTAATATCATAATATGTAATGTATAATATGTAATCACAGTTTGTGGTTTATACTCCTGGTGATTTCTGACGCTGAAAATTCCCGTGTGAATCATTAAGGCCATACGAGGCGAATGCCAGTCGCTCATCAACCACTTTGAGGACAACCCAGACGACGTGACTCTGATGGTGGGGCAGAAGGACAGCAGCAAGGCAGTCAGCACCGAGGCGCTCATGACTGTTTTTCACCCCCAGGATGTGGAGAATCTTGACCCCAAAATGGTAAATTACCATCAGACCAAATCTGACTGGAGTGTTCATTTTGTCTTAGTCTTGTATCAGGTGCTCTTATATACTTTAGTTGTTTTAATCAGTTGCATACTTCTATAGTTTATTTTAGTCAAAGAAATAGAAAAAATAGATGCCATTTTATCTCACAAAGCTGTAATAATTACCTGATGGAGTAGCTCCACATATTTAATAATTAGGATGCTACGTGGCTAAAAATAAAATAATGAGAGAAGAACAATAAAATATGTAAACCACTATTTGTACATAAACAGCCAGTTGTGTGTGAGATTTATGTGTGCTAGTTTGAAGCAGGTAAATTTGCATATTGACCCAGATGCAGCTATGACATCTCACGTCAGCAAAACTAAGTTTATCTTCCTTTAAGTGTGTTTCAGTAAAAACGGCAGTAAAACAGTTTATTAAATGCAGATCAACATGTGAGATGACTGCATTGATTGGCAGCAGGTTTGTAGTACAGGAGGAGGAAAAAACAACGCATCCAATGAATTTTGGATTCTAATTCAAGCCTATGATGAAAATAGAGATATTGATTTTTGTCTCATTTCGTCATGGAAAATGTTGATGGATATATAGTTTGTCTAGTTTCATCTGATAAAATTTCCCACTATCAGACTGATGTCTAATTAGAAATCAAATGGAAACGAGCATCTGTATGTCAATGTCTATGCATCCATGTGTTTGGCAGCTTAAAGAAAAGATGAAGGAGCAGTCGTGGAACATCCATTTCTCTGAATATGGCCGTGGTACAAGCATGTTCTTCACCAAGAAGACGCGAGACCTGATTGTTCGTGGTGTCCCTGAGGCTTTGAGAGGAGAGCTGTGGATGCTCTTTTCAGGTACATCAGCAGACGCTACTATGCAATGATAAGTGATAAGCACGTGTCAGCGTTTTGTTAGCTTCTCAAGGTCTAGGCCTATTCTTCACTTTTCCTGCTATAATAATAATAAAAATAGAATATCTTTACAACTACAAAAGTTATGGACTTGAATCTGCTATCAAATGAAATCTACGACATGTGAGGTAACTACAGAAGTATCAGAATCAGTTTGTTTAGTTAGAGAATTGCAAAAAAAGTCTAACATTTTGTTTAACTATAGATAAAAATACTTTATTCAAAATCCTAAAAAAGACCACAATTTAGGGAAAACATCTTGAGATAAGATAAATTATCTGCAACTCAAAGTTCAATTATTAATAGGATAGAGATCAATAATTTGTCCATTACATCCTATAAATCAAACTGAGGATCATTACATTACATGAATATATTCTGTAAGATTTTTTTAAAAGGAGATTATAAAGGGCACAAATAAATAATCACAAAACTAATAAGTTGAAGCCCTACTACTGATATTATATAAAACTACTTTCTTATTGTATCGATGATGTGAATATTGGTGATATATAGATGCTATAACAATAACATTGTGCTATAGATAAAAATACTTACTGAGGTTTGCTCATGTGATATAAGCATAAATTCAAAACTGCCCCCATATCAGGACTTTGGATTTTAACAGTTTAATGAAGCACGATTGGAAGTGTTCCATACTCGAGTGCTCACTGCACATGAATAATTTAGCAGAACTTGGTCGATGTGGAATCAGTGCAGCATCTGTTTTCTGATGACTTTGCCTGTGCAGGAGCTGTAAACGACATGGCCACACACCCCGGCTATTACACCGAGTTGGTGGAGCAGTCTCTGGGCACGAGCACGCTGGCCACAGATGAGATCGAGCGGGACCTGCACCGCTCCCTGCCAGAACACCCCGCCTTTCAGAGCGACACGGGAATCTCTGCCCTGCGCAGAGTCCTGACGGCTTATGCCTCCAGGAACCCCAAAATCGGCTACTGCCAGGTACTCTAATTTGTAAAAGCTTTGTTTTCCACCGCCGGCTTTTAACAGACAGAAAAGCACACATTGACACTCATTACAAACACTGAGGGTATTGGAGGCTCTGGGTGAAAATCATGAACAGACGTTGGCTGATTTCATAGATCCACTCCTGTTATCACAGTAAAATATACAATGAGTATGAAAAACATGCACATTAAACAATGACTAGGACTTTACTTTCACATTCATTCTATATTTCTGCATTCAAAGTTAGTAGAGGAGGTAAGGGACGAAGAATATGTTTTTGTATCCGACACAGATGTCTGTTTTTTTCCAAAATACCTGAGGGCCATGGGAATAAATTCATCCAAAATGACAAGTCAGATCAGCCTTTGTTTGAGAGATATACATGTTTTTCAAACTGGTCACGAATAATACATAAAGTCCACTTAAAAATACTGCTGATCAGAAAACATCTGTCTCAGTAATAAAACTTGTCATTGTGTCCCAATCAAACTGGAAATATCCTTTTGAATTTTATCTGATCACTCAATACCTTTGCTTCTGTTTAATCAAAATGTGCATAATGTGTTACTCAAGTTATGGGCTTTAGAGTATTATTGGCAGCCAATAGATAAATATGTCTATCTATGGGGAAAAAAGGCTAATCTGGCCTTTTTTTTAATGAATTTATTCCTATGATACTAAGGTACTCTTATAGCCAAAGCAGGCATTTGTGTCAGAATTTGCACTAATCTTTCCCTTAACTACTCTACAAAATTGTGAATTATTTCAGATTGTTTGTTTTTAGTGTTTTTGAACAGTGAAATGTGAAGCATCTGCAGTAGCAGTACACACACAGTGTCCGCACACACACACACACACACACACACACACACACACCAGGTAAAGAGGTAATGGTTGTGATATTGTGATACAGACATGAAAAACCTCTAACCCTGATGGTTTTAAAGTCCTCTGTCCTTTCACTATGATTGGTCAATTTGTGACAAAGAAGTCCAGCCAAAAAATGGATGTGATTTTTTTTTTTTCTTTTTTTTTTCTTTTGTTTTCTTCGTTCTATAAACAACCCTGCAGCTCAGAAAATGCCACAAAAGCACTAAACCTATTGAAAATATTTTGTAAAAAGCCCTGAAGGCCGGAAAAAAAATACCCGTTAGACACACACAAACACCTTTATACTGGCTTGCTCTATTTTTAAAGAGGCTTTTCTTTTCTTATTCAGGCCATGAACATTCTCACCTCAGTGCTCCTGCTCTACGCAAAAGAAGAGGAAGCTTTCTGGTTGTTGGTGGCCGTCTGTGAAAGGATGTTGCCAGATTACTTTAACCGCCGAATTATTGGTAAGCAGGTGACGCTTCTCTAGTTTTGCCTCTGCTTGTGAATTAGGACCTTAATATTTAAAATAATCGCTGATGCTCCTCCAGGTGCTTTGGTTGACCAGGCGGTGTTTGAGGATCTGATCCGAGAAAACCTGCCTCAGCTGGTGGAGCACATGACGGACCTGAGCTTCTTCTCGTCCGTGTCCTTGTCCTGGTTCCTCACGCTCTTCATCAGCGTCCTGCCCATCGAGAGCGCGGTGAACGTGGTCGACTGCTTCTTCTACGACGGCATCAAGGCCATCCTGCAGCTGGGCCTGGCCGTACTCGATTACAACATGGAGGCTCTGATCAGTTGCCACGACGACGCGGAGGCTGTCACCATCCTCAACAAGTCTGTGTTAGCTTTGACAGGCCAACTCACTTAGGGTTTTTTTTTTTAAGATTAAATAAGATGTAGTTTATTCATCCAATCCATTGGTTGTTACCGGAAGGTATACAAGTTATAAAAAGAAAGAAAAGAATAACGAATCAACCTTCAACCAGGCAATGTATTGAGAATATAAAAATAAGGTGCTTGATACAAAAGTATTTATAGGACAAGTGACTGATGATTTGAAAAATATTGCAAAAAAATGACAATAATCTATATGTGAGATAAGTGCTGTCACTGATATAATCCAACACAATTTTCTCACTGTTTCCTGTTCAGATTCTTTGATAGCGTGGCAAATAAAGACAGTCCGCTGCCTCCCACAGTGCAGCAGGCGTCGGTGGGCAACAACGATAAAACATCCCACTTCAACGTGGACATCAGCGAGCTGATCCGAGAGGCCTACGAGGTACTGCAGCATTTCAGATTCAGATTTTTAAGGATTTAAGGGGCATTTTACTGCAAGTTTTGCCACAAATGTCTGTTTTGGTGTGAGCGTATCATAAAGGAATAAATTCATTTTGTTTTGAAAATATAATACCATTTTTTTTTCTTTCTTTGTCAAAGTACTTGCCAACAATACCACAAATCCCATAACTTTGCATCGTCTGCTTTAACTATAATAACAAGTGACAAATGACTACTAGCAGCAAAAAAAGTAACACAAAACATTTTGTTGTCCGGTACCTTTACCATTATTCAGCTCATTTGCTTTGTTTTTAGAAATATGGAAACATTCGTTCAGAGGAGGTCGAGAGTTCGCGCAAAAGAAACAAACTTTATGTGATCCAGACACTGGAGGACACGACCAAGCAAAATGTTGTAAGTGGCTGTTGCTTTTTCACGGTTCTGATTTTAATTCAGTTGACAATGCAGCAGCAAGGAGTGATTTAAAATGTGCTTTCAGATTCGTGTGGTGTCCCAAGAAGTCAGCTTCAGTGCCTCGCAGCTCGATGAGCTCTATAATTTGTTCAAAGTGAGTTAACTGATTGTCAATCAAAATGAGAAATATCATATAATATATCTTGGAATAGAAAATATATATATATATTAATCTTGTTTTCAGAGGCAGCATTTCCTCAGCTGCTACTGGACGATGAGGAGTCCAGCGCTGCTCCACCATGACCCCAGTCTGGCCTATCTGGAGCAGTACCAGCTGGGCTTCCAGGAGTTCAGCGTGCTCTTCTCGCTGCTGGAACCCTGGGCTTTTTGCACCAACAAGAGCACCCTCTCCCTGTGGATCTTCCGCCTGATAGACGAGAACCAGGACGGCCTGGTGAACTTTAAGGAGTTCTGCAGCGCCCTGGGTAGGCTCGCTCCTCCTCTCCCCTTCCACTAGCGTTTGTTTCGTCAGACACGACTAGACAAAATCTATCCGTCAAAATCAATGCCCTTATACACTGATTTTGACAAAATTACGGCACATATTTCATTGATGGAAAAAAATACAAGATAAAATCTACTTCCATATATAGAACATATAAAAAATGTCTTTCTTTTTCCACCATAGCCCTCCTGGTGTGGGGAGTACAAACCTGCTGCCAATCAATACAGTCACCTCACATATTGATCTGAGTTTCAATAAATGTTTTACTGCCTGAAACACTGTTAACAATGGAAGATAAACCTAGTTTTTCTGATCTGAGATGTCATAGCTGCATCTGGATCAATATGTATTTATCTGCTTCAAACACGTGTCACACAACCGTTTGTGTACATAGGAAACCACAAGAGTGGTTTAAACATTCTGTTGTCTGTTCTGCTCCCATTATTTTATATTATAGTCTTAACAGAGCCTCAGGTGTTGTATCATGTGGATTCATAATGAAATATGCAAATAAGAACATGAATGTATTTCTGTTAATATCAGACCAGGCTCCATTAGCAGCGTAGTGTTTCTAATCACTCAACACGAGGAGCTACTTCATTAAGTAAAAATAACATAAACCTTGTGAGATAAGTGAGACTAAAATGACATCTACTCCTTAGGCTAGATTAACAGTAATTTTAATTAAAATAATCTATTTTCAAGACAAAACATGACTATTAACTAAAACTACTCTAAAATACTTTGGATTTTCTCTGATCAAAACTAGACTAAATAGCCAAGACTATTTGCTGGATAAAATATGACTGAACAAAAACCTCTAAGACCCTAACATGCACGTTGCTATAACTGCATATCTCTTCTCCTGCAGATACTTTGTACTGTGGATCTTTCACAAATAAGCTGAAGTTCCTCTTCAAGCTGCACCTGCCACCAGGTGAGTGGATGCCAGCAGCAGGTCTAAATCTACAGGACCAGAAATAGTTCTTGCTTACACATTTCCCATGTGACAACGTTATTTGCCCAACTACAACCCAGTGGCATCCGTGTGTTCTGTTTGTGAATATTCAGCTTCAGCCTCCGTCCCATTTCTTTCACAACATATCTAGAGTGATGATTCACTCCTGCAGGTTCAAAGTACAGCAAATGTTTTCACTCGGGGTTCCTCGCAGTCTCTAGACTTTACCCGACGTCATAACATGGCAGCAGCAGGAACACCAGAGCACAGAGCTGTCACGTCACCGCTCCAGTCCCAGAACTCAGCTCGGTTTGTAGCCCGGGGACACGAGCTGTCCTTGAATGTGTGGCTCTTGTCTGCATGACGTGATGCTGACCACCCGCCTGAAGGCAAGAAGGGTAAGAATAGTGTCGGGTGAAAGGACCTCGCCATGGCAACGATTGATATAACGGAATTTTCCGGCGAGCTGGTTTCTCACCAAAGTGGATCTGTGATGGGGGACGAGCTGTTGCAGCTGATGACTGTCAGCGTTAGTCAGCCAGCCAGCCAGCCAGGCGGGTGAATACCAAGCAGAAAAGGCTTGTTTTATACGGCGAGGCATTTTAACATTTAAATCATGGCAACATGATTTAACATTTAAAGGCTAAATGTGACTATCCAGAATTAACAAAAGTGGAAATAACATATAGAGATATCTGTAATGCAGTTTTGATTATAGGCACAAAGGAATTACAAATATCTGCAATGACGTCACTGAAATGTCATTCTAATAATCACATGTTAAATTACATTCTGATTGACGAGTGGGAACGAAAGTTACAAATGTTTATTTTAGGTCTCTTCAGTAAAAGTTCAGTTCAAGATATCTATAACTTGATAATATATACTATTACATTTGACTAGTCATAACTCTAGATATAGATATGTACAATATAATTTTCCCAAGTCAAAACCTCATTTAACATATCTGACAAAGAACATGCAGATATCTTTAATTGTGGTGAATTAAAGATATCCAGACTGATTTTTAATATGGTAGGCCATTTTAACATCTAAAAGTCACCTTCATATGTGTTGCAGATATTTGTAATTTTGTTTTTACTATAGTCACAAATGACTTTTTAGAGATTCACAACTAGCAGTGTATTCTTCCCGTCCACAATTGTTATTTTAGAAAATCCACTACTACAAACTTCCTAGGACTGATGATGTATCTTTTCTACTCATCTGTATAGGGTTTTGTCATTACAGATATCTACACAGCACTTTCAGATATGTAAAATACAGATATCTGTAGTAGAATTATTATTAGAGATATCTGAAATGGGAGATATCTGTAACGTTCCACCTTGTCACTCAGAATGTACTCACAGATAACTGCAAAAAAATGACATTAAAATGCAGCCACTATTAAAGAATAAAGAAATAGGGAAGCCTTGTGCATGAAGTTTGAAAATATCTCTAACTTTAATTATTTACTTACTACAGATATCTCGACTACTCCCAATTATTACGACTAGTCAGAAAAGGTATTTCTGATAATAACACTGTTAATTGCAAATGGTCAAATTTCCCCCTTAAATGTTAAAATGGGGGCGACACGGTGGTGCGGTGGGTAGCACTGTTGCCTCACAGCAAGAAGGTCGCAGGTTCAAGACCCGCCTTGGGCCTGGGTCTGGGGCCTTTCTGTGTGGAGTTTGCATGTTCTCCCCGTGTCTGCGTGGGTTTTCACCGGGTACTCCGGTTTCCTCCCACAATACAAAAAACATGCTCAGGTTAATTGGTAAACTCTAAATTGCCCATAGGTGTGAGTGTGAGAGTGAATGGTGTGTGAATGGTGTGTGTGCCCCACGATTGGCTGGCGACCATCTGGGGTGTATCCCTGCCTCTCGCCTTAACGCGCTGGGATAGGCTCCAGCAGACCCCTGCGACCCCGAAAGGGAATAAGCGGGATAGACAATGGATGGATGGATGGATGTTAAAATGGCTTTCTGTAGTTTCACGTCTCACGGGGAGAGCAAACAGCTTCAGCACCAAGGACAGGTCCACAGTCCAAACAGGATTCTAGCGGCCCACTTCCAAGCCCTCGAGCATTAGCTGCTTTCACAGCTCACAGCCTTCATTTACTTAGATGGAGTCTGCATAAAAGTGTGTGAGTGCATGAGAGGGGACACTGGAATTGGGCCAGACACTGCATTGATCTGTGAAATGAAGTCATGTGCTATTTAGAGCTGAGATTCTGTAGGTTTTCACCCCGTACACACACACACATCACACTGGATGATTTCACTCAGCAGCTTCCACCAAGGAGGAGGGACCATACATCACATCTATCATGTGTGATTTGGGCAATATACATACTTTGAAATTGTTCAAATTATTTATTGATTCAATATTTCCATAATTGAGCAACTTCAACAGAAGACAAATCTGTATGTACCAGTATTTTCTGTTGGACGAACATACCAAGAGTTTTATTATTCTGCAAAATTTGCAAGTAGAGCACTAAAACATCAAAATTTCTCTTCTGGGAGGAATTAAGAGGATGGCGGCTTAAAAGAAAATGCCACAGATACTTAGAGCCAAATTCACAGTTGCTAATTAGTTGTCTTGAATGTGTGTAAATGTTTGCAGGAGGGTAAAGAGCAGTTAATGAATTTGATCTTCTGGGGGGTATCAAATGTTCAGAAAATTCCATTTACTTTTTATGTTTTAAAACCGCTTTCGTGGAGTTTTGGTGGTAATGTTGACACAATGGTGTTTTGAGGATACGTCACTCGATTTTCATAACTGACCCGCGGACGCTGCGAAGCTGCCAGAACAGCTCTAAGCTGTCAGACACATGTAATGACACTGCTGTGCTCCGGAGGTGGATTGTTTAATTCGGGCGTGCAAATTCATACGCATGCATGCACAAACACACAGCAATTGGTGGGGGTCAGAGTACAGATATCTAGTCATGCATTTAGCAAAGTAGGTTATATAAATGCTGTCTTATGCTCAGAATACTTTACTTTAGTTTGTTTGACAGGGACAATGCAGTCAGACATAGTTACAGACTTGCAGCTGATATGACGCATATAAATTTTCTAGCTAATGCTAATTCTCAACTCCAGTCCTCAGTTGCCCTCTTCCACAACATTGCAGTGCAACATATACATCAATTACCAAGTCTGTATAAATCAATAATGCATTTTAAAACCTTTACTCAATGACACTATTGCAGTACACTATAATATATGCATCATTTAAAAAGGACCATGTCATGCAATTCAATATTCCACTATTGTATTTATAGGATATAAACCACTCACTCACTAAATATACGCATTACTTATAGATGATTATGGTTTTGTTGTGTCCTTATTGGGGTTGTTGGGCTGCAGGTAAAACACTTAAAACACAATATCCACCCAGAAATGCACAACAACTGCTTGTTACCACAGATTTCTAATTAGCCAATCACATGGCAGCAACCTAATACATTTAGTTATGTAGACATGGTCAGGGCAATCTGCTGCAGTTTAACCCAAGCATCAGAATGGGGAAGAAAGGTGGTCTAAGTCGCCAAACAGGCTGGCCTGAGTATTCGAGAACTCCTGATCTACTGGGATTTTCACACACAACCATCTCTAGAGTTTACAGAGAAGACACCCAGTGAGCTGATCTGTTCTGTGTGCAACAATAAAGCATGGATCCATCTTGCTTTGTATTAATGGTGCTGTGCTGCTGCTGCTGCTGGTGTAATGGCGGGGAATATTTTCTTGGCAAACTTTGGGCCACTTAGTACCAATTGGATTGTTTCGAGTTGTTGAATCTATGCCATGAAGAATTGATGCGGTGGTGAAGGCAAAAGGGGGTCCAACCCAGGACTTGCATGGTCTCCCTCATTAAGTGGCCAGTGAGTTATATCTTGTTAGGGAAATTAAAACTTCAAATAAAAGTGCAGGAAATGGTAAAATATTGTATCTTTAGTTCTGTAATCTCCAAAAAGGTTATTTTAGCACAATCATTATGAATGACCCTGATACATTTTTAAATGAATCATGTTTGAACTTGGTGGAAATATACTATAATAGGCTACTTTACTGCACACACAAATTGGTCATACTTGGACATCTATGTTTTATTATCCACATTCTTTGACAGATTTCATCTATATTGCTCATGTGGCGCCTTTTACTGCCTTTTGTCTCTTCATTCTTTCCTCACACTGCACTCAGTCTATACTGTGTCTTCTAGCTTTCACAGGTAGTCCTTTGCACATAAAGGAACAAAGAATCCAGCACTTAATCCCAGTGACTGAAGACTCTTCTCACTTAAGTAGACTCTCTGGTTAGCCTCTTTACCCTTTCTTTTCCCTTTGAAACTGAAATCTCACTTTTTTCTTTCTTACCTTTCAATTGATTTCCTTAATTGTGCGGATTGTAGTTGAAGCATTTCCTAATGTGGACTTCTCACATGCAGCTTTTTATATTTCAGCATTTGATCTGCCAGAAGACGGTGTGATAAGGAAAAGCCCTGAAAGAGGTAGAAATACACAGATATTTATCACAAACACAACATTGGCTGGGTGTGATACTGAACAGTCTGTGTCTAAATTGACAGGAAGAGGAAAGGTGGACCTGCAGGCCTACCTGAAACAATGGCAAAATGAAATCCTGAAGAAGGAGGAAACCATCAAGGACCTTCCTAGAATTAATCAGGTAGTATTTAATGTTGTATAACAACCGAACAGTTAATGACAATTACAAAGAACCATTTTGTGCCGATGTTTCACTGCTGCTCATCTGTGATTTTAGTTAATTTCTATGAAAAAAAATAAGAACCCCACCACTTCAATCCAGGTTATAAATGCATTACAACACGTTACTGACATTTGTACAAGTAAACTATTACCACATTTTTCCCTGTAATGCCTTTGTAACACATTACTCCCAACACTAAATGGAACACTTTTGCACGTGCGGAGCAAAAGTAACATAATGTGCAAGATTTGCTATAAAGGAATAATACAAATCTGATTAACCGTTGTACGTCAAATACTCTGAAGCATGCTCATATTTTTTAAAATCTCTCTCAGACACAGTTCATCCAGTTCTCCAAGACCCTGTACAACATCTTTCATGGAAACCCAGAGGAGGAGGTTCTGTACCGCGCCGTGGCCCACGTGACCAGCCTCCTCCTGAGGATGGAGGAGGTGGGGCGGAGGCTGCAGGAGCCCAGCAGCCCGCCTGCATCCACCAAGCCTGCGGCCACGGCCGCAGCTGCGACGGCTGAGGAGTCGTCCTCCGCCGAAGAAGCGACCACCACCCCTGAGAGCTCCGACACCACCAGCTCCCACAACAGCGAGGAGGCGGGGTCGGACCTCTCGGAGATGGAGTGGTCCTTCTCCTTTGAGCAGGTCCTGGCGTCTCTGCTCAACGAGCCGTCCATTGTCGGCTTCTTCGAGCGGCCCGTTGACTTCCAGACTAAAATGGAGCAGGCTAAGGTGGCCCAGCTGAAGCTGAAGGCCAACAAGTGAGCGGACGCACGAGCGAATTGAAACTTCGCGCGTCCGATTTCGTACCTCGATGTCACCATGAGTTTTCTTTCTCCACTCAGACAGGGCAGTGACGTTGCCGTTGAGACATCATAAATAAAGAAAGGCGTCAAATATAAAAAATATTTGGTGCAGCAACAGGCACATGTCGGTGTAGCTTCATTTTTCAAATGAATAGCAACAACGGCTGATGGCAAAAAAAACAACGTGCATTCGTTGCAGACTTTCTGTCGTTCTTTGAATCTGATTATGCATTTTCAACCTCACTGTTGAAGTCACTTTTCTCATGTAGCCTCAGATTCTTTTGATTTGACGTTTACGTTACAATATATTTTCCCCTGTATGCCATAAAGCACATACAGTATAGTTTTATATTGTACCAGGGACGAGCCGTACTCGTCTCCTTTTATTCAGAAACAGGATGGAAGGGTTCGTTCTTCCCTCTCCGGCTCTGATGTCACGCTGACGTTCACCCTGACAAGGTGGAAGAAGGTTCTGGATACCTTGATATATTTTCTCCTGCAGATTGGTGGTCACTGCTGTAAAGTGTAACGTACTGTAAACGCTACCACGTCCCAACATGTCCCCTGTGACGTCAGTGTGTTACCCTGTAAACGTATTTTTTTGACAAACACCAGCTTTTCAGTGGTTATAGTTGGAACCAGCGAGCAGGGATCAAGTTTGTCCCTGGAAGCCATAAGTCGATTTCAGAGTTTATCTGAGCGAGGATGTCGGATACTTTTTTTTTTCATTTTTTTTAAATAGGGAGCATGAAAGAGTTACACATTTGCAATAAGATACTGCCACAGCACACTCATCTGTCTCGTTCCAGCAGCGGCAGCACTAGTGCTGATTTGTTGATATTTTAGCATGATGTCAAACCCGTCGTATACAGAATCGTTCTAAACTGTCCACAATGCTGCTGCGGGGCAAATCACCCGCGTCCTCCTCCAAGTAAAAACCCTGTATCCTGAGCTTTTAACACGAGCTGAATTATTTAGAAAAACGTGCCGTGTGTGATCTTCACAGTGCGATCGGTCGACGTACTGTTTGCTTCTGTCCGTCTCGCTGTGCGTGTGTGTGTGTGTGTGTGTGTGTAGGATCCCACGCTCTAGTCTAAGTGCAGCAATTTGTACATAGAGGTCAGTTCAATAGTTGATTATTGTATTTAAGAGGCTTTATTGGAAATCTAAGATATGGACTACTGTGGACACAACTCAAACCTTTGGACAAACCTTAAAGGACATTTTGTTTTATTAAATCTCAGGGTTCAATTTGTGTAAAAAAATAAATAAATAAAAAAAGGGAGAACGTGGATATTTTTTCGACCTGGGACGTATAAAATATATGGCTTGAGTTTAACGTTTCTTTCTGTAACATTAAAGTATAGAGAGTATGTTAGGGCTAGGAGAGGGGGAGAAAATCAAATATCACAATATTTTTGACCAAATATCTCTATATTCGATATGGATGTTGCAACAGTGTTGTAGGGATGACTATTGGTGCTTGTGCACAGTGGGATTTAAAAAGATAATTATAAGTAATGTGGTTATAATGACTTAATAGATGAAGGCAAATAGAACAGTCTGGTAAATTCAGAAAATGACAACACTCCACATTAATCCAGTATCATAATATCCACAATCTAAGATGATATTTAGTCTCATATCATGATATCTGTATACTGCCCAGCCCTAGAGCATGTGTAGCATAGTTACAGGATTTTTCTTGCCTTCAGCGAACAGCAAATATCACTGATCGCTACTGAAAGCCAGATTTCAATCACAGTATTTCAGTCGCTGCGTTTTTCTGTTTACTTTCCTGTGTTTTTTGGTTTCGATCCTTAGTTTTCACCTCTATCTCAGCCGGTGGTTTGTGAGTGTGCACAAAGCACACGCTGTAGATGTTCCTGTAACTTTGCCAGCTCCCTTACCGAGGCGTTGGATTCCTGAAGGTCACGACCTCTTCAGCTGCAGATTGTTATCTCTAGGGGCCAAAATCACACATTTATACAGCATATAAATAGCTTGTGTAGCTTAAGAAGCTTCCTATGTTTCTATCATTTTGAAATTTGCTAGAGAAGTCTAGTTTTTTTTTTCCTCATTTAATTGCTTATTTTTCTCATTTGAGGTTTAAAAACTTCTAATCAGAAATGCATTACACGTTATAATTCTGGGGTTAAAGGATATAGATTGTTAAAATGAGTTGTACATACTCATTAAAAATAAGCATTTCGCCCATTGGAACTGAAAATCCACTTGTCACCATTTACATGAATAATGTAAAAACAAATGTAACACGTTTGCATCAGTGCCCCTACAGTGGTCATCTGAGGCTGCGGGATTAGAACATATTATACTACAACTCGTTGGACTGGTCTGATCATTTCAGAGCGACTGTTCCATCGCAGCTTCCCGCTGTGTTTGTATCATCCCCTCGAACTTCATGCAATTACTATGAAATGCAAATTACGACTTCTTATCAAAGTGTGTGTGGTAATCTTTCTGTAAAGGAGTTTTCATTTCATTTTATTGCATGTTTATTTCTGATTGTTTGAGAATATCTTGAATATTACAGATGTTAAGGAAGAAACGCAAAAACTTAGTTTCTTCAGGCATAAATTTAGGAAATTTGCTCTAATGGTGGCTTATTTGGCTTGGAACAGTGTGCGGTTTCCTCTTGGTTGAGGAAACGCGTCGAAGGAGACGACTAGGAACAGAGGAAGGAAAATTCATCTCGCTGGCATGCTGTCAGTTCTGCCGTGTATACAGTCGGCGTGAATAACATTTCAGCTGTTGCATTAGTATATGGTTAATCCAATCCTTTATATGTGCAATTGTAGTCTACAGCATTCATAGTCTGTAGCTTTTCTTGAAATACTTGTTTTGCTAAATATTCCGTTTACCTGCTTGATTATGATTTTTTTTTAATTTCCATAAAAATGTACCAGAATAAAGAGTGATAATTATATAAATAACAAGGTCTGCTGAATTTATTGCTGAATGTCTTTTTCTTTTCAAGGTTAAACAAGTGAATTATGAATTTAAATGTGACTCGACATTAATTTGGGATTACATGTTTGGTTTATTCAAGATATAGGTACATTTGAGTTCACTTCTACATGTGTATACCTCATTTGGAACTTTGGAGGCGTTTATTACACCATAAAAATAAAACAAATTCTAGGTAACAAGCTGCAATAGATTTTTGGCATTTTGAGGCTGAAGTATGACTCAATTTAAGTTCTGAAGAAAACATTATAAAATGAGGTCAACAAATTATCTTTTTGTTGAGATAACTGACAAGATGACAAATTTGGATTTTTTTTATAACACTGAAAATAAAATAACCATTTTTCTGTTATTTTCAAATGCTTCCAAACTCAACATTTTGTGTTTGACAATTAAAACCTTATCATATTCATCTCAACAAAACATCAGTTGTTAGCTGAATTGTATGTAGTTTTCTACAAAGCTTTAGAATTAAATTTCAGCCTCAAAATACAAAAATCTGTGATGAATATCTCTGATAGAAAGTTGGACCAGGCTGCTCTGACTCTGATATTTGCTTATTGCATCAGTCACAGTTGTCAGCAGCCTCCAAACTTCACCCACAGGTCTGGAAATTCTTTGTCCACTTGCAACAGCTGACACGAACAAACGAGAAGTAGCTACAGTCTCTGGGATGTTTCAGGCTCAGACTGGACCTATAAACACCTTTTATGCTTTCATGTGGCGCCTCAAGCTGCAGTAGGTATAAAGATTTATTGACCTTTGACCTTCCTGCTGTCCTCCAGGGTCAAACTGATCTCACTGTTCCTTCCTTCCTTCTTTCCTCACTTTTCATCCATCCACTCTTTTTCCTCTTTCCCCTTCCTCCCTCCCTAGGGACAATAAAAGGTCATTATACAAATTCACATTAGAAGTCTGCTTTTTCAAACCTGATAATGAAATTCTTTCACTGCCCATTATGACTTGCAGAGCATGTTAGACAGAACTAAATTATTTATGGTGCGAATGTGTTTTTGATGGGAACAAGCACAGGTCGTGTTTCTTTCTTCTCCCGTGGGCCACAGTGCACCTTAAGTGTCATATTTTGACCCGTGATTCAGCCTTTATGACGAGCACCTGGCAACACAGCAGCAGAAATAGCTCGTGTAGTGGGATGACGAAAACGGCGTCGCGCACACAGGCCCACAGTAAATCAACATTAACAGTGAAATGTGCCTTCCCTCCTAACGTGCGCACCCTGTCTAGTCTGTCTAAGTTACAGCCGACTGTGTCTGGGTGATGGATGGTCTCTGGGTATCACTCATACTATTCTTGCTCAGAGATTTAGTTGCATATGGTTGTAACCCAGAGTTCATAACCTCCACCCCCCCCATCACCTGTCTTTCTGTCCAGACACATCAGGCTGCTTTGAGACTTTCAGAGGCTTGTCTTGCGTCAGGATATTAATGAAGTATTTCTCTCCCTGAATTTTCACAAGCAAATTTATAATCAGTTATTATAGGCCTTTAATCAAACATTATACCTGTTAAACTCAAAAACCTCCTGATACAGGGGTGGCATTGAGTTTTATTCATATATCACATGAGAAAACCTCAGTTACAACACTGAATAAAGTATTTTTTTTTATCTTTAGTAAATGTTGCAATGTTACTATTACAGCATTATATATCTTCAATATCCACATCAACAATACAATACAATAAGAAAATATTAATACAATATCATTAGTAGGGATAAGACTAACCACTATTTAAATATTTAATTTAGATTGTAACTGTGTAATTTATTTAATTTAATTATTTATATTATATATTCATGTTTTGTAATGACCCTCAGTGTGACTTTGATGATTTTACTGGAAAAATAATTGATCCCTGAACTCTTTCATTAGTCGTTGAACTTTGCATTGCAGATAATTTACCCTATCTCTTTTTTTCTGAGTTGGGTCCATTTGTCTTGTTTTAAGTTTTAAAGTATTTACCAGGTTTAAGATAATAACCTTTGTGGTTGTAGAGATACTCCAGATTTATTGTCATTTACAGCAGGAAAACTGAGAAATAAGCGGAATAATTAAGTGGATAATAATGTAAAGACTTATTGGTTTACCAAGTATAAAGATCGATTTGAATATATACACTTATATAAATAGGTAATATCATACAACTAGCATTGCTTATAATAAAATAAACCACAGAGAAACTAGCTTTTACAGTGTTTGACTGACTGAATGAATATATTTTAGTTGTTAATTCTGCTGCAGAATGATGCTTGGGACATATCCTTGTATTCTTTATGACTATATGACTTATAATCTATGGAAGGAAATCTTTCTACTAAAAATATTTATATGAATTTTTTTAGCTTCTGAATTGAACTTTATAAATGCCTCATTTTTTTTTTACAATGTCGTAATCTAGATTTCAAGTAAAAGAAAAAAAATCATCTACATAATTTTGATGAAAAAAAAAATAATTTGTAAATTTCGGCGAGGTAGGTTTATTTTATTTGTTTGTATAGTAGCATCATTTTCAAACACGATCCCCGCATCATGATGCCTTTTTATTCCTCGACGGCAGGACTGATCCGTTGGCTCCGTTACAGCGACGTGTTACTGCTGCTTGATGTAAGATAAGACAGTTTTGGTTCCCTGCCCCCCATTTCAGCCACAATGCTCCTCCAAGTATTCGCCGCAGCTATTTATAGCGGCAGTGAGGAAGCCTTTGAAGCATAGCTCTCACCACCATATGATGGTATGTGTTTGGGAAATGGGTCCATCCACAAAACAGTTCCTGGTTTTACTTAAGTACAACACATGCACGTATGGAAACATCTCAATGTGTAGATATCAGTGTAGATAGTTTTATTAATTGAAACATTGTATTGTCTGCTTTTGGAATCACATTTTAATCAATTTTAATGCTGAGATAATTACTTCATGTCCCAGAAGTGATGACTTCACAATTTGTTAAATTGTCAGATTTTAATTTTTGCTGTGACCTAAAGGTTAAACATAAATTGGTAGCCAATACAGTTTGGTTGGCATTGGTAAAAAACAAGCTATCATCAATATATATGAGAATGCTAACATCGGGACATACTTAAGGAAGATCGTTAACATGTATACTAAATAAAACTCACCCTTAAATAGACCCCTGAGGAACCCCTATTGTGCAACCAGCAAATGAGGAACACTTTACTCCAACCACATTTCGTTTCCTCTTATTTGGGATTCTATTCAGGTCAGGGCAGCATTGATTAAAATGAAACATTAGGATCAACTCAGTCAAATAATAAAATCAAAGACCATGCCTCCAAAAACACGCCGTTATCAAGATAACTTTTGATTTGTTCAACCAAAAAGCTGTTTTCCATTTCCGTTGAATGGTTCTCTTTTCGGAACCAATTCATTTATTATGAATGATCAATTAATCTCTCTTCAATAGTATATAAAAATATTTAATCTAGTCAATCAGTACAAGACTTGGAGTTGATTGGCTCTACAAATTGCTATCACGATTTCCATTCAATCGGTTGAGAGTATTTAAAAGCAGGAAATATTTTTTATAGGAAGCTGCTGTTGGCCATTAACTTTTAACTAAACATTCTTTGCCCAACCTCATAAAAGTCCTTTTTGTTATCTTGATCAATATCAGACTAGAACAAGACACTGGAAGGAAATAAATGCTTGTTATGTGAGAGGATCATGTGCTAAGGGCCTATTTTCCCTGCATTTAATTTGATGATCACATTCGATTCATGTGACACAGAATAAATTGAAGTCACTGGTATTCAAACAAGTGTCTCTCACATAAGGTTCAGACACACTTTTGCATGAAGTGGGTCTGGTGGAGAAAATCTCAACTCTCTCCTAGTAGCGAAGCATGGTGTATTTACCAGTGTCAAGTCAAAATGATCAGGTTTTTTTTCTTATTTTATGACTGTATCTGTGACATTTTTATGACAAGTGTGAAGGATATTTTTAAGTGATGATCACAGATTAGATATGTGAATTACCATAAGATTATTGACAGGACAAACATTTGTGTACATCAGTTTAATCCATTTTCACAGTTACAAATAAGCAGATGTTTGTGTGTGTCAGAAAATCGAGGTCTTTTAAAAAATTGATATAAACACGTTCTTCCCACTCAACATTTTTTTCACAATATTTGGACCGGATAAAAAAAATCCTGTCATGCATCTCGCAGTTGTGGTTTGAGCAAACTGCTTGTAAACAGATAATTCTCTGCACCGTCACACACACGGAGGTTCATTCATGATAAAAACCGCTGAGCGAGTGCAGAAACACATCTGACCTTCGCTACACCTCACAAGTAAACATTTCAGAAAATGTCAGAGGAGATCTGCAAGGACAAAACATTTCTTTTTCTGATCACAGGTTTAAATACGATGAGAGGAATTAAGACTCAAATTGTGACCTGAATAAGATGTGGAGCTTCGCACACTTTATTATCCTCAAAGTCACATCCTTCACACACGACTGAAAAATGCTTTCAAGCACCATTATGTTAAATCCTGCCTTTAAAGAAAAATCAGGCTATTTACTCTATCAAAATGTATTTAAAGGCCATGGCTACAAACAAGGTTTATTCCTCCAAAAAAAATTTCTGACCGATTCAGCCATGAAATAATAATCTTAAAATCTTAAAAATGCATAGAACAGTGTGGGTAATGTAGATCTACCCACATTAAAATGACACTGTTTCATTAGCAAAAATAAACTCCTCAGGGTCACATTAAATATTACGACCCTAAGAGACATTTATAGGTTTGTCCTGTTTAACCCATAAGAAGCCACTGTGTCGCCACCTTTTAAATGTTCTGCAGAATTCCTCATCCAGCTTCCTCCTTAACTTAAACTGATGATGGATGACTCATTTCAAACAGCTTGAATTTCCTTGCTGAACTGAGTTTCAACCCATTTAAAAATGTTAACGGTTTCCTATATTACATTTAACCTGTTCTGACCATAATTCTTCAATAAGTTAATATAAAACAAGTTAGGGAAATATGGACACATGTCAAATTAGGCAAAAAATAGTCACGGTGATGTCAGTCAGTAAAAAATATGATAACAAGCTGCGCAATAAATGTAATATTTCCCTATTTTTGAATAATATACTCCCTGTTGTTCTAATAATTTCGAGTCAAATTATTAGCTTTTTGCAAATTTATACCTGTGATATATGTTGAAGAAGAAAGTTTACTATAAATGTGAAATGCAGTATATGTAACATCACTGATCTCTGATACTGGGAGTTGAATATTTAAAAACAAAATTGAAATGTTTTCCATGTGGTCTATTTGCTCTGATTTAAACACCCGATCATTTTTCTTGAAGGGGAAATGGGTTCTTATGGGTTAGGCAATCAGAGGTTCTGTGTTTTTGGAGAAAACTATAAGAGCAACAAACCCGGTTCTTGTTTTATATTAATCCATTTTGTCCCCACTAATCTATCCTGATACTTTGACTGGCTGAAGCGGAGCGGCCTCTCATGTGGTTCCTGAGTCTTGGATGAGCCCGCAGCGCGTCCCTAGATCTTCAGGTCGTCCAGCCTGCTCTTGTTGGTGCTGTGCTTGCTCGACTGACTGTTCCTCCGCTGGCTGTCGGCGGGCGGCTCGTAGACGGGGGTGGAGGTCTTCCTCTCCTTCGCCTCGTCCCCCTCCGCTTTCCCTTTCTTCTCCACGGCCATATTGTCTCTGTTCTGCTTGTACACCACTTTGCTGTTGTAGGGGCTGTAGGCCGAGGTGGGCTCCGCCATGCTGTACTTGGAGTCGCCAGGGAAGGGTTCCGGCACCGGCGGGGTACCGGGGAAGTAGTTGTAGTTGGGGACGTAGGGCATGACGGCCTCGCCGTGGTCCCTGGCAGCCTCCTTGGCAGCTTTGGAGCGTCTGTAGCGTAGGCCCTGCTGGCATTTCTTGAAGCCCAGGTGGTAGATCTCCACCAGGTTGAGCAGCAGCGAGAGCACGGCCACCGCCAGCATGAAGATGATGAAGATGGTCTTCTCGGTGGGCCGGGAGATGTAGCAGTTGACCACGTTGGGGCAGGGCCAGCGGTCGCAGGTGTACATCGACTTCAGCTCGAAGCCGTACAGGAAGTACTGGGCTACAATGAAGCCCACCTCGAACAGGGTCTTGAAAATGATGTTGAAGACGTAGGTCCGCAGCAGCGCTCCCTGCAGACGCACGTGTCCCTGGTTGTCTTTGACCGAGGGCTTCTTGGCCTTGTGGCCCAGCAGCTGCTGCTGCTTCTCCTGCTGCAGGGCTTGTTCCTTCTCCTTCTGTTTCTCCTTCTCCTCCATGCGGACCAGGTGGAGGATGTGGCCCAGGTAGATGAGGGTGGGCGTGGAGACGAAGATGATCTGCATCACCCAGAAGCGGATGTGGGAGATGGGGAAGGTCTTGTCGTAGCAGACGTTCTGGCAACCGGGCTGCTTGGTGTCGCAGGTGAAGCCCGACTGCTCGTCGCCCCACACCTTCTCGGCGGCCGTCCCCAGCACCAGGATGCGGAAGATGAACAGCACCGTCAGCCAGACTTTACCCACCACCGTGGAGTGCTCCTGGGCGCTCTCCAGCAGCTTTCCCAACGAGTTCCAGTCCCCCATGCTGGCTCAGAAAAAATATCCTCAGCTCTATCGACGAAACCAGGAGCCTGTGAAGACAGAGAAGGCTGTGAAGTGTTAGAAGAACCTCAATAACGCTGATTCTTCATATCAACCCCTCACAGTCAGATGAGGCAGCCTTTAGGCCTCTTTTAGGAAGACGTTTTCTGCTATCCTGGAAATCTCCTAAACCTTTCTCATATCTCCCTCTAGCTTAGAGACACTATGTAGGCAGTCAATGAAAGGTACTTTTGCTAAGTTTTTATAAAAATGGAAATTTTAACTCATCAAAACCTCTCCCTTTGTTTCTTTGGTTCTTGTATTGCAATTTATAGTATCTCAGCCCTTACGAAAATTAACCATGGCTTTACCATGGGAAATACCGTGGTTTTACCATGGTTTTTTGGGTCATGGTTTACCATGGTTTTTTTGTGGTAACCATGGTTATACTATGGTTTTTATGTAGTAACCATGGTTCTACCATGGTTTTTGGAAGTACCATGAACCAACCATAGTAATACTATGGTATCCAAAAACCATGGTAGAACCATGGTTACTACATAAAAACCATAGTATAACCATGGTTACCACAAAAAAACCATGGTTAACCATGGTTACCCAAAAAACCATGGTAAAACCACGGTATTTCCCATGGTAAAGCCATGGTTAATTTTCGTAAGGGAGTCAATAGCAGATATTTCTCTATTTTTTCACCATTGCTATTTTTTCTTCTATCTCAAAGTTTGTATTATCCAGGTGTTACGTAGTGTATCTATTGTAACTTTGAGTTATTATATTTTGCTCTCCCTATTATATTTTCTTTATTTCACTTCTACTGACAAAGATATTGTTCTATGTAGTTGTTTGCCTCTACTTTTAGATGGCTAGGGGTTGTCTTCTGTGTATGGATAGAAACAGGATGTATGTATATGTTCATTTTTCTGTAATCATTACCACATCCTGGAAAAAAATACTTAAAAATAATAATAATTTTGTTGAATCTGACCCATAGTCATTTAAACTAAAAACTTAAAGTGGGATGTTTTAACTAAAAGCTAACCAAGTATCTCTAGTACTTGTACAATAGTACAATAGCCATGTGCAAGTTCAAGGCACTTGCAGAAGTATTTTCATGATAGGTTATTTTATATTTTTACATCACTGCATATTAAAGAAAAAATATTCTTTATTGCTCCACTATGTTAATGTAACAGCTAAATATGATTTCAACTATAAAAAGATATGATCAAGTTATAAAATATAAAAACTGGTCTAAATTAAATTCTGCCTGATGATCATGTTCTTAATTCAATGTTTTGTTACCAATATGTTCAGATTTTTACTTGTAAATTAATTCTTCTAATATTTTAATAAATCTATTTACTGTATATTTCAAAGTCCGACACTACTAGTCATGAAATTAGTTTTGAATTTGATAATATTTAGTTTTATCAAAGATTTAATAAATATTAGTTTAACAATTACAGTGAAAACTGTAAAAGAAAAAAACATGCACATGAGTCCCTGCATGCACTCTAGCTGGCATGTCGCTTACTCCACAAGTTTGTGCAAATCTTCTTGTGACATCAGAATGCTTGGCTTTCCCAGTCTTTAAGTTCCCCCATAAATGTTCAATGGGGTTAGGTCAGGTGACGGTGGGGGTTAGTAATGATCCGCTGGTCTCAGCTATATTTATAACAGGTGACCAGCCGCTGCAGCTTGACTTGAATGAGCCTTTAACCAGAAGATCAAATCCACCTGAGAGTCATCTGCACTCACGCGTCAATGGAGGCCGTACTGTACAACTCCAGGAAATCAGATTAGTTAATTTGGCCACCAATTTGTTTCTCTACTCAATTACTGACCTGAAAATAGTGCAGAATATTAAATATTTCTTCTTCATTTAACATGTCATAACTTCGTATGTTTTTACATGTTTTGATTATTTTCAGGTTTATGTAAAAATGGCTGCAATTTTTGATGTGGTCTCAGGCTTTTGGGCCCTATTGTAAGTGTAACCCTGTTAAAAATATAAAGAAGGAAATAAGAACTCACTCTGATGTATGGATTAAAAAAATTAGTACAAAATATAATAGCATTGGTTAAAAAAGTATCTTTAATAACAAGTTTTACTTACTTGCATTGTTTAAATTATAGGATTTAAAGAACTCAGGAAGCACACCTCAGTAATAGGATAATTGTGCATGAAGGTATAGTAAGTTATAAAATAGATATTTTAAAACCCTCCAAAAAATACTACTGATAGTCTGGAATCTCTATAGATTACAGAATTTCTTATATTGTGTAGTAGGTCTGTTGGATGTGTCCTTTGTGATATGTAGTAAATTCAATTTGTGCGTTGCTAACATATGCGATTCACCTTAGAATGTCCTCAACTGAGAATTCGGCCTGTGTACATCCTAATCATATTGAATCCGATTAGTTTATGTGTAGTTCACTCATCACAACATGTGCACGTGGCTTTATAAATATTGTCTGTTTTATTGCCAGTGACACAGATTCTAAACAGCTAAAGGCCCCTATATTTATTAAAAAAAAACAAAAAAAAAAACATGAAACATTTTTCAGTAGAAAGAGATGATGAAGTGTGCATTTGTACTGGTGAAGGTTGTGTAGCTGACAGAACAGGACACAGCTGGCTGTGTGTGAGGCAGAAAGCCCCGCAGCAGACCGGCGAGACGCGCCGCCTCGCCGTGGATCTTATGACACAGTACCCAACAGTGCTCCCCAACTCCAGAATTAGGTTTCTAGTTTAGATTTCAGGGCCTATTGGTTACAGTGAAGAGAATATTAACTTTAAAAATAGTTGTCCTTTAGAAAAAGGGATTGGCAAGCAGAAGTGTGAATCTAAACCTGAGCACCTGTTAGAAGTACACAAGGTACGTCAGCCAGGAATGAAAGGATCTTCAAACACTTTTTTGTTACTGTAAATGTACTTAAAACTGGACTTCATTCATACTAGTGAGTTATAATATATAAAAATACGTAGGAATCAGGTAACCAAACCACAGCTCTAGTGTGTTTGTTGATCATTATGCTGGATATTCTGGAACCCTCCTTCAGAAGGACGTACCTGTTGGTGTAATGTTCATCTCCCGCAGCGAAGCAGATCCACAGCCGCTCTTCGGTTCACAGCCAGACCATGTTCTCCCGAACCTCTAAGAAAACCGCATCTGAGATAAACTTCTCAGTTCCCTCTGCAGGCTCTGTGTGATCCCGCCCGCTGCCCTCCCACCGCTGCCACTTGATGGATTCCTGCAAAAAAATTAAAAAAAAAAAAAACTTTCTTAAGAGATGTCTCTGTTCCGCTGAGTAGCTGCCGGAGGGTCCAGTAAGAATGCAGGTTGGTTAGTCTGTGCTCTAAATATAATTCACAGAGAAGGGAGTGGCTTTTGTCGTCAGTCTAGTGGTGATCTGGGCTTTGGCGAGTTGACCTTAACTGTGGACAGCGTCGAGCCTCGGTGGGTGGTTGAACGGCCTACCAGCTTTAAAACATCCTACATAGAGTTATATAAACATTATTCTAATATCATCTGAAGGCTTTATTCTTTGTCAACTTAAAGTTTAGCATGTCATTTACAGCATAATATTGTTCTGGTGGAGACCAAATATCAAAAATTTAGCCGATTTGTGTCCTTTGGAGGAAGTTTCTTCTTCTTCTGCATTGTTACAGAAAGCATTGACTAAAGAATCTTTACCAGCAACATGACAAGTACTGCCTAATGCAGTATATAGGTCATCTGACTTGTTTCAAACTCACAGTATATTTTAGTATTTCTGTATTTTAACTACAGCCAACTTGACGTCTTTCCTTCATAAACACGTTATATGCAAGTGGGTAAAAACATTAGGAGGAATAACCCGTTAGGGTCCTAACATGTGCTGCATGAATCAGACTAACGGAGGATCACTGGGCTTGACTGGCATTCCATGGAATGACGCTCCTGGCTGAAATTTCTCAGGCAAGACAACAAGTGCCACAGTTTTTTTTTTTTTTTTTACTTTTACAAAATGAAAATATGATTGGATTTTGAAAAATACAACAAAAAACTGAAAACGGACCTTTAAACATTTTGCAAATAGAAATCAGTTACATGAATGAACAATATCACCAAAGGTGTGACCTAAAGCGAATAAAATTAGCACCTGCACATCACACACAGCAAGTTAAAGTATTTATTTATATTATTTTTTTTTTATAAAAATACTGCATGAATAAGGTTGTTTTTTTATTTTTCTAATCTTTTTATATTTTAATGGTACCTCTGATACTTCTGTAACATGTGAATTTCCCTGGTGTGGGATGTACAACGTTTAAAGCTTATCTTATCTTATCTTATCTTATCTTATCTTATCTTATCTTATCTTATCTTATCTTATCTTATCTTATCTTATTTTATCTTATCTTATCTTATCTTATCTTATCTTATCTTATCTTATCTTATCTTATTTTATCTCATCTTATCTCATCTTAGCTTTTTCAATAATCTCCCCCATACACGGTGTCATATAACATGCCCAGTGATTTGATACAAAAAATGCCTCTCGATAAACATTTGATTTAAATGAATAGATTACACATTCATTCTGTGAAGAACATAAAATCACAGATATGTAACAGCGTTAGTCTATAGAGGGAATGTGTTGATGCTTCCATAAAAAGAGAAGCAGCCTCGTGCTCGGTCAAGGCTGCTCCAGCTGTCAGCGAGGGGTCGACCGCCGTGACCCTCACATCGACCTCCTCATGCAGCCAAGCTATTGATAACCTACAAGTCTGCACTCTGGCCTCCGGGAGAACTTAATCAGCCTGAGACGTTTCTCCACAGGTGGCCACGCGGCTCCGAGGAGCCCACATCTAAACATGGCCACGGGAGCACACTAAATATGTGATGAAGCTTCACTCAACTGTGTGTTTTTTCTTTTCTGAGTCACAGACGACAGAGAAGAATCTGAGAAAAGCAGAAAATACTGAGAATACACTTGAATAATTTCAGACTAGTCTATGTTCATTATAAGACACTTAAAGTTGGTTTCATTTGGAAGTGAATGTTCACCAACTGTCTTTAACCTTCCTGTTGTCCTCAAGGGTCAAATTGACTTCACTGTTCCTTCCTTCCTTCCTTCCTTCCTTCCTTCCTTCCTCCCTCCCTTCCTTCCTTCCTTCCTTCCTTTCTTCCTCCATCCCTAAACCTGAGGTCAACAGAAGAGTTAAAAAATCAAGATTAACTTTGTTTCAATTCATAAATTAAAGTTCATAAAGTTGATGAAACTACACCATTCTAGTTGTCAACATTATTTTGTAAATTGTAAAAGTTGTTTTAATCTTTAATGATTTAATATTATGAGTTAAAAACAGGTAATATAAATTTGCAAGTTGAACAAACACATTAAATTCCAAATGTGTTTTATTTTACAAGCTACATGACAAATAGTCATGCATAAAACACTTAACAAACTAATGAATTAAATTAAATTTTACAAAATTACTTTGAAATTATTAAATTACTCTGAGCTCTTTGTGTTGAAGAGAGGAAGTGGGTGGACATTACTACCAATGGGCTGTAAAAAACAATAAAGTCACATTGGATGTTTTAATTCATCATGTTTTCCCTAGAAGCAACAGATATTTCACATGAATCACATCAGTGTGTAGCTACTGTGTGACCCTTTGACCCCGGTTGAATATCGGATAAAATCACACAATTACACAAACTCTGTTGGATTTTATTCTGTTGTGTATCGACAATGTATAAACATCCAGCTTTTAAAACAAATGCATTTAAATAACATGTTTAGCAATCAGTAGTAAACTGTAAAAGTTTTGCAATTCAAGTTTTTTTCTGTGGTGAGTCATAGCTTCATTTATATCCAGAGGAAATGTTAAACCACCATTATAACATGACCTGTGTGTTTAGTATTACAACTCACGTATAACAGTTAAAGATATCACTCATTAGATTTGATTCATGGTGGAAAAAAGACAAAAAAACATGCATGAACATACTTGATGTAAATAATACATTATTATAATATATATAGAATATTACTACATTGTAGTTTCAGCAGACTTTTCTCTTTTTCATTCATTCATCTCATTCAATATTTTCATTTGAGCACCTAAAACCTTCATCAAATTCCTTGAAAATTAAATAATGTGGTCAGTTGGTATATTGCATCATAAAATGTTACTTGGTTGAAACGTATTCAACCCAAACATCAAGCAGCTATTATATCATGTCAGTGTTTCTGTATTGCAGGTTTTTGGTGACTCATTAATACATAATTCAGTGGCATGCACACACTTTTTGAAGGGCAGGGGTGGAAATGGGTAAAAAAAAAAGGCACATATAGTGCATCCTCGCCACTAAGGAGGGCACTTTAAACCTGTTTTATATATTATACAAAACGGAAAGAAAGAAGGCTTTAAAACTGATGTTTAATCTCAAAGAAGACACTTTAACATGTGTTTTACTCCCAAAGGGACACTTTAGCGCGCTTTTTAGCATAGAATTGCTTTTTAGCTCCAAAGAGGACACTTTAATATACTTTATAGTTCTCAAGAGGACACTTTCCCATGCTGTAAAGGTCCTAGGTAGTCATTTTTGTTTCCAAAAATTGGGCCACGAGGTCGTGACCTCCCCCCTGTGCACGCCACTGTGATAATGTATTAATGTGTTTCTTGAATGTTTCTTAAATAGCACCTGAAGTCAGGTGAGAACTCTGGATATATTGCACGCTTGTTTACAACAGTCATCAAACAGTGATGTACAGTATATTTCTGTGCACCCTCCTCACAAGTTAAAGTAGCTGTTATCTGGATCTAAGCTCACTCGTATGTCCCTTCGTGCAGGTACGAAATCTGCGTTTCTGTTAGTACGAGCAAAGCTTTTGGATCCAACCCCCCATAGTCGAGTTGTGCAGCTGCTTGCTGCAGGCCTTCACCACCAGGAAGACCACCTCTGCGATGTTGAGCAGGATGCAAACCCCCGACACGGCCAGCATGAACACGGTGAACACAGTCTTCTCTGTGGGCCTCGACACGAAGCAGTCCACCGTGTTGGGACACGGGTACGAGTCACACTTCACCAGCCGGATCATCTTGTAACCAGGGTAGAGGATGTAGAACACGTACATGAAGGTGACCTCGAAGACGATGCGGAACAGCAGGCTGATGACGTAGGTCCACCAGAGGGCCCCCGTGATTTTCATCTTCTGCGTCTTGATCTGCTCCAGGTCTTTGGGGTTGGTCCGTCCTGACATCTTGTAGAGCCTCTTGTCGACGTGGCGGCGGTGGGCCACGTGCATGGCCACCAGCAGGGCGGGGGTGGAGACCAGGATGAGCTGCAGCGCCCACAGGCGGATGTGGGAGATGGGGAAGAAGTGGTCGTAGCAGACGCTGTTGCAGCCCGGCTGCTGGGTGTTGCAGGTGAAGCCCGACTTCTCATCGCCCCACACGCTCTCCGCTGCCACCACCAGAACCAGGATGCGGAAAATGAACAGGACGGAGAGCCAGATGCGACCGATGCCTGTGGAGTGTCTGTTCACGCCACTGATGACAGCATAAAATGATGCCCAGTTCATCTTTGGTTCCGGGTCTAATGGAGAAAATGCAGTAAATGTGCAGAATATTATTTAACTTTTTTTTTGCAGTTTAAATGTTTCTGAATACACAAAGAGCATAAGGCAGCACAACATAAATATAGAAAAAATGGATAAATGTTTTTCTTTCACAATACAAATAGGAGTGTTTATTTCTCCCTACACGATAAATGAAAAAAAAAATCATTCACATTAAAAAAGGGAATATTTCCCTGCTATTTAGTTTTTTTCTTCATCTGCAATAAAATAAAAAAAAATGAGGGAAACCATCATGAACACACTCCAAAAGAGACAAAAGTCCATTATTAGCAATCCAGCAAAATAATGTTTTTCCTGCATTTTCCAATTTGCATAAAACAAACCTTGAAGCGGCAATAAAACATCAAACCATGAGAGCCGTCTCCTAAAAAAACACAGTTGGCAGGATTCTAGCGGCTTACACAAACTCCAAATACTTTGAACGCTCATTCCAAACAAAAAGTGCTCTCAAAGGCAAAATTTAGGCCTTTTTTTTTCCTTTTAGTATGATCTCCAAACTATTTATGCTTTCTGGCTCCATGTCTAGATTCCTCAAAAATCTACTTTTGTACTACTATTTGCGCAATAAAAATCACTACATAAAAAATGATCTTCAAATGGAAACATATATCTTATATATTAAATGGTATTAGTCCTCTTAATAAAAAAAAGAGTATTTTCTCACTTGAAGTGCATAAAAATCATTGATATAATTGCTATAATTGCTATACGTTGGTTTATAATTATGTCCTTGATTGACGGTTAAATATATATTAATTAATATAAATTAAATTGTCACTACAGTTTCATTGTAGGTTCAATTCTTGACAGTCTGTGGTCTGTCTATTAATTATTAAATGGTAAACAGAGAATGAAGGGAAATTATTATAAATATTTATATAATATAAAAGAAGTTATAACTTTGTCCAAATATTCAGAAAGAAACTTGCCATCACAACTTTAGTGCGAAGTTACAGAACAATCCACATAATACTGTACCTTCAGAAACACAAATTGGGACACTTTAGTCCCAATAGTAAACTCTAATGTGAATTTAAAGTGGAGCTCTTTGTGTAATTGCTTTTCCTTCCCACCAAACTGAGTTTTAAATTCAAACCAAGCTTGAGAAACATCCCCAGTGTGTTATCTCCAGTGTCCTGTGTGTGGTATAAAGGTCAGCGTTGTTACCGGGCTCAGCAGGAGGTGTAAGAGGCATATGAGGCAGCGTAGAGGACAATGTTGACCCGCTGGTTTGGCATGGATGTGAATCCAGAGAAGAAGGGCGCCTCTCTGATCCCCTCGCTGCTTGGCAGGCCACTTAAGAGTGCAACACGGAGGTCTGGCACCACGCGTCATGTGACATACTTTCACCAGCCACCATGGCGTAGCATGCAAAGTGGACATCTGCACCCACCATCGCGGTGTCTGTAACACGCCCTCGTTCTTGGCAGGAACACGTTCCGTGCACCGAAGGTGTCAGAGAGGGACGTGTAACGATTCTAACGAGTCCACCAACTCTACTTAGTAACCAGAATTTATGGTTTTCTGTTAACTTAAATAAAGAATACTGCTTTGCTTTGATCCTTAATGTATAAAACATTCATCTCTTGGATGAAATTTATACAAAAACTAATTTCATGGAAAGCCATTGAATGTCATCATTAATAAGACCTAATAAGTTATTAAGTCTGTAGAGTAAAGCGCAGAGTGTGTTTAAGCACAATTAGTCAAACACTCTGAAAACCAACTGTCTGCCACTTCCTCAGCGACATCATCCACAAACAGGGAAATAAGACGATCTTACCTTCAGCTGCAGTTTAGAGTAAAGCACATCCAGGAACATTTACGATGACATTAGCAGACTCCGTTTTTTTTTTTTCCTCAATCTGTGACTGTGAACAAGAGTATCAGAGCACCATGACTTTGCATTGCTAATGGTTTCCCTCACACTAGCCACTGCCCTGCACTGGATAGGTCATATGCTTCTGTGCGCAGCATTTGCATACAATGGCCCCATTTACCAGGAGCAAACAAACAGCTTCAGAGTTCTGATCAAACGTTTTAATTTCTGCCCAGCTGAGGAATCTGTGTGGGGGGTCTGCGGCCTGTCCTGTCGTCCTCATTGTGCTGTGTTCTGCAGAGGAAGTGGAGGACGGATTTGACGCAATATGGAGTAAAACATGAAGGTCTACAACAAAGAATGACCCATGAAATCTAAAGATAAGAGGACAAGGGTTTTATTATCATAATAATCAGTCTCATCTATTTTTTTTTTCTTTCTGCTCAGTCTTTACAACCACACTGTTGCTGCGGCCAGATATGTAACCACTGATTCATCCAGCGAGCACATCCCTCCCTCTGGTCTGTGGAACCAACCACAGTTTGACGTACTTCTTCTTAGTGGGATTAATGCTTTTTTTTTTTTTTTACACTGAACAACCTCTGCCGCCCACTGTTTGCAGCATGTTGCACGAACTCCAATTCACTTTCAGATTAAAATCGGAAAGCACGATGCCATTGAACTTTGAATCTCAATGGAAGGAGAAGGTCACTCACAAACATATATTGCAAAAGCAACACAATTGTGGAAAAATGTTTTGTTTTGTTTTTAATTTTAATTAGGGATGTTGAATTAATTATTTTTAACACCAGTAACATAACATTAACAGCATAACTGAGGTTTGAGGTTATCATTGAGAGTATTTCTCATTGTTATAATAATAATAAAAAACAGAAGCATATTTGTCCACTCACTTATTGAAAGTATTAAGACAAAAATATGAAAAATATCTCTTTAAGGTACGAACAAATATGTGTTTAATTTGTGATTTGCCGGTACCTCAATCTGTAGGTAGATATTATGCATTGATAGTGAATATTGATAGTTTATATCTTATTGATTTTTACTCTAACATTGCACCAGTTTGCTGCATTTAAATTTATAATAATCAAGATTCCCTAACAATACCCGCTGGACGCCAGAGAAGGGTGTGTTCCTTGCGTTGAACTGAAACGACACAAGACATGCTTGTTACAGGTATGTATATTTTAATTACTGGTTTGGTGAACTCTCTGTCAGATATCATCATGAATATTGAGATTCAATGTTCCTAATTGTCACTTTCTCTTCCTCAGTTTCCTTTTCTGGTTACCTGTCACCTACAAAACTTCCTTGTCCTGTACAAGTCTGTTCTACAATAGAGAATTGTAAGACTAATCTAAAAACATGCTTGTTGTCTTTAGTTTTGATTGTTCTGCATTATTGATGTTTTATTATTAATTTACTATTAGTTTCAAGGTTTAATTATCACTCAGATTTATACTCTATATATAAGTCTAATGTGATAATAAAATCCTGAAACTTATAATAAATGTAATTATTTTTATTATTAAATATTAGTGATGCACGATATATCGGCCAACCGATATATATCGGCCGATATGTCACGTTTTTTAACTTATCGGTATCGGTCCGATGTCAACAAATTCTGGCCGATATGTCAACAATGTGCAGAGTTAAACCTACAGTTAGTTGGGTCACTGTCTGCGTGTCTCTCGGCGACGCGCTAAGCTAGCTGGTCCTAGCGGCTCCTCCGTCACATCGCATCGCCCGAAAAGACAAAAAAAATGCGCGGAACGTTGCTCCGGGTGTCGGACGCCGTCCTGCCGCCTTCTCGTCGGCGGCCGCGGCGGAGGCGGAGGAGGCCGCTGTCTTTTCGGGCGATGCGATGTGACGGAGGAGCCGCTAGGACCAGCTAGCTTAGCTTAGCGCGTCGCCGAGAGACACGCAGACAGTGACCCAACTAACTGTAGTGGTTTCTCATAGCGGGTCCTCCGTCACATCGCATCGCCCGAAAAGACAAAAAAATGCGCGGAGCGTTGCTCCGGGGTGTCGGACGCCGTCCTGCCGCCTCCTCCGCCGCGGCCGCCGACGTCGCCGCCTTCGTGGAGCTCCATCGGGTCCGCTCCGCCGTACTTCCTCTAACCACATGACAGAGTTTTACAGTGAGCCTTCCTTTAAATAAAGAGCACTGTTGTGCTTTTCAAATGTACAGTGTTTTTTCTGGTCTGTACTAAATTTGTGACACTACAGAAAACTTTTTCTCTACATATATCGATATCGGCAAATATCGGTATCGGCAGTGACTGTCGATATGTATATCGGATATCGATATCGGCCGAAATTTTCACATCGGTGCATCCCTATTAAATATAAAATTGTGTTGTGTTGGTTTTCTTTTCTTTTTTTAGTGCTGTACGTTACTTTGGATCAATGGTGTGGAGTATAAATTGCTTTATGAATAAAGTTGAAGTCGAAGTATTTCAGGTCCCCATCCCCAGTTTGGAGACCTAAAGCAGCAAATGAACCTTAATATTACAGTTGAAATGTGATTAGGATGATGTTAATATTAGGATTAGTGTCCAGAAAAGTGATGTAAACACTTGATCCTAAACGTGTATAATGCTGCTTTATGATAAATAACCATCTTTTTGATGCATTCTGACCATGTAGCAAACAGCCAGATGATTATTTCATCAAAAAGAAACATGTTTATAAATGGCAGACATGGTTCTTAATACAAACACTGTGGACCATGAGCAATATATTGTCCTTGCTGCAGCAGTGCTTGATGGGAACTGGCAGCCTTATATAACCTACCCCTGTCATTGACCTCCACCCTGACCACAGCGTTTTAAACACAACTATGAAAACATTGTGCTGAAGTAACCAAACTAGTAATCTAAGTGCATTTTCCTACACAGAACCAGCCGAAAAAAGACGCCAGATCATTCAATCAAATTCAGCAATCTAAATAAAATCCATTCAACCGCTTTGTTCATGCAGATTTATACAATACAAATGTATGTGGTGCCAATCTGCTTCAAACCAACCTATACAACATATGCAATATGCAATAAACAAATATTACTAAACTGGCTCCCAAGCAGATATTTGCAGTGGCAATGTGACTTCTAATTTAAAAGCTTCTGTTGTCCCCACCAAGACATATAATTATGTGTAAACATTCCTGTTTGATGCCGGGAGGATTTAATATCTGTCATAACCTGTTCCGTAATATATCTAACACTGCTAAATGTTAAGTTGTAATAGATGGTTCCACGCATCAGTCGCTGGTTGTAAATAACTGTCATGAATATAATTGTTAAAGACTGTTTGAGTAACTGACTGAAATGTGTTCATTTTTAATATAGTTGATGGATTCAAAAATTCATTTAAAATTGTGTATGTGTGAGTGTGCGTGCGTGCGTGCGTGCGTGCATGCGTGCGTGCGTGTGTGTGTGTTTGCAGGACAATCCTCTCCTGCTTCAGCTCAGTCTGCAGGATGACATCTGGAGGTCACTATCAGTCACTGCAGCATATTAGAAATCACAGTTTTGCAGAGGTCTTAGTATAGTGTGTTTTTTTTTTTTTTTTCAAATTTAAAAGATAAACGTGACTATCCAGAATTAACATTGTCAATACCAACAACGTCTTTCTGACTAGTTGTACTTACATTTTGAATAGTTTCATCTTTCATTCAAGATATCTGTAATGTGATTATGTCAAAGTCAAAGTCAATTTAATTGTCAATTTCTTCACATGTACTTGACATACAAAGGAATCAAAATTGCGTTTCTCACTATCCTATGCTTTTTACATGTACAACAACATTAAAGTGCAGGTGCGCAAGACGAGACAATCCTAAAACTAGATTCTGAACAATGGCAAAGTGCAGTAGCTTAAGGCTACTTTTGCCTAGTATTGCTAAACTAGGAACGAAAAAACAGGTATGACAGGACAAGACATGAGTACCCCAAGACAAGACATAAGTAGCACGGTATGGAAAGACAAATTCAACAAGACAAAACAAGATGATCTAGTTGTTGTAATGTAATGGCTAGTGCAATAACTATATAAGTATAAATATAGCAGCAGCAAGTGTGTGCAATTTTTGCATGTGCATGTGCAGAGTGTCAATTTAGGTGGGTGACAGTTATGACAAGTGGAAATGTCTGAAATGCAGTTTTGAGTATAGGCACAAAGGAATTACAGATATCTGCAACAGTGTCCCTGAATTGTCATTCAAATAGTCACACATCTTAAATGATAATTGCAGATATGTGTAACTCAGTTTTGACTATAGGCACAATGAAAGTCAGAGATGTCTCAAGCTGCATGCATGATTTGTATAGATATCTACAACTTCATTCTGACTAGTCAAAACCTAATTCTAAATGTCTGAGAAGGGTCATGCAGATATCTTTAACTATTGTCAATTAAATGTTTTTTGAACTGTAATTACTACTACTGTTAATGCAGTTGCAGATATCTGCAATGTGCATTTGGAATTGTAGCTATCTGTGATTAAAACAGATGAATGACAAAAGTGACGTCTTCTGTTGTAGGAGGTTTGTAGTTGTGGATAGGAGGAATATAGTTGTGGACGTCTCAAATGATTTTTTTTTTTTAATATTATACTAAATTATATATATCTGCAGCACATATCCACACTGACCTTTAAATGCTAAAATAGCTGTAAGTTAGCCCCACACTGAACTCAATCTTCTAGTGTGAGTGAAACTATTTGGGTGTCTGCCCGAAATGTCCAGCGTGCAATGCATGAATAAACAATAAGTGGAGTCCTGCCTTACTTCTGATTGTGTGTGTGTGATACCAAACCAGCAGCAGTTTGTTCACTGATCCAACTCCATGTCTTTCCAACACCTCCCAACAGGCCTTTGACAAGAGAAATATTTCTGGAGATGTGTAAAGATAAAGTGTAATTAACAGACAGCTGTAAAAATATTCCACATTCATAGTAAAGTGGTGACCTAATTGTATTTTTTCCACTTCTAATAGTGTCACTGGTACATTTCAGTTTTAAAAATCATCTTCCTAAAAATAATGGCCTATGTAAGTTTTTGGCCTACATCATCTCTTGATAATGCTGCCATGTCTGGTAAAATAACCTGACTTGAAAGGATCAGACTCTTTATGCCTGATTGGAAAATGTTAATTGTATTTTTTTGCCCAAGTCAGGATAGAAGTTGCCTTGACTTGGGCATGTAAAAAAGGGAAATGAAAAAGGGATGTGAAATTTGTTATTTGACTCCAGGTAATGTAAGTTTTGAGCTTTCACTGTGGAATGAAAGGACAGTTTAACCCAGGTTTAAAGTTGCTGCCTAATGTTACACTAGAATGTTCAAATTATCCTGAGTCACTTTATTCTTTAATGTTACACATGCGACACAACATTCTAAGTATGTCCTCAGTCATCCACTGGCATGGCCTTTTGGATTGAAGTGATTCATTAATACAGAATATTCTCTGCATTTGATAAGGTTCTTTTTGTGTTTTTCCACAAACAAATGTGACTATATCATAGTTTTAAATAAACGTCTGCGTCTTATAGGTCAACATTCCTTGCAGGATTACTGTGGTTGTGTTGTAGGTTTAGTTTATCGCCTGCTTGCGCAACAAAGACATTATGTGGTTGATATCTCGACTGCAGGAACACACCCAGTCACACACAGGTGTGAGCTCCCTGTGCAATAATATTAATAATAATTCTCATGACATGTCCAAGAGTCCACACAGAACAGGTTCATGCGAGCACTGCTTTGATTCGTTCTATTCCAACACATGGTAAAAATTTAGGTTATATTACATTTCCTCATTTTCTCCAGGGAAACTACTTTTCAGAAATGATTCTTGACATTCACTCAAGTTACAATCAGGGAATGATTTAATGAAACAGATTAAAACTGGAGCAGCTGCAGGTTGAGGGGCCACAAAACTACTGCCCCCATTTGAAATATGTCAGGTATCAAGTTTCTTTACAGTATCTGCTCTACAACCTAAAGAATTATAATCTCCTTCTCAAAAGAAATATATATTTTATTTTAAAGTTTATTTGATGGTAAATAAGAGAAAATATATCTATCTCATTTCTAAATAAGTTATCCATCTGTATACATATTTACTTATTATTGCATTTGGTTTTTGTTGTTTTTAATTATTTTTTGGGGTGCATCAACAATTCTGTAAGTTTTCAGTTTTCCATATGCAATATTGTAGAAGGCTATTTAAATCTAAAAAAATAGTATGTATGTATGTATTTTCAAGTTTCTGATTCTTTTGTATGTTTAATAAAAAAGGAGAAAAACATGCCAAACCAATTGATTATTTAATGATACATGTCCTATGTAACATCTTATATAAATAAATAGAACTTGACTAATCACTTATATACACCACACCTATTAGCAGAATTAACATATCATGTGTGAATAGGTGCAATAAAACAGGAACAATCTGGAAATGATCTACATGTTTGAACATGTTTGTACTAGTCAAATCATTAGTACTTTTCTACCTTTGCCTATTGTGTAAATTGTCTATTTATTTACTTAAATTCTATTTTTTAACACTTATTCTTTGGAACATTATTTATTTATACCAATGTAGAGAGGGATGAGTCAAATTCTCTGTTTGACACAAACTCGGCCAATAAAGGTGATTCTGATTCTGTGTGTTTCCAGGAATGAGTGAAGGAGGCTTTAGATAGGAATTCTATGTACATTTGGGAATTTCCGACAACACGTGAAAGCAGCATTTCCCAACAATTCCTATCTGTGCTGCGACCCCTTTAAGAACCTCCTGGGTGTGGAAAAGTGGGAGTTTTTTGAGAATTCGTAGCCAGCTGGTTCCATCCCATCCCGCTATATTTTAATCTTTACGCGCATTGATTGGCAGATATAAAACTTCTGAATGGGAATAATATCTCTTCTAGAAACGAAAATACTTTTTTGATGCTACTCTGTGCGTTTGAGACCGTGTTGTCGACTTCATGATTCAAAAATCGAGATATAGGACCGGAAAAGGGAGCGAAGAAAGTGACGCGCGTTTCGGAATGGGACGCGTCCGAGGGGATTCTGAGCCACTCTGCTAATCACGACACCGCAACAAGGAAAAAGTGTGAAAGAGGTTCCTGGGAAACAATTAAATTAGAGTTTAAGCCGCGCGTCGGGCGGCAGAAACGAGAAGTGAAGTGTGTAAAGCGACTTTTCCTTCGCGGCTTGGCGCCACTCGGAGCCCGGGCTGCGACCGCAGGCTCCCACGGACTCCACGGATCCAAACAGATGCAGAAAATGCTGTAGGCGAGCGTAGGCTGCGTGGCTCATTACAACAAACCCTCTCTATTGTCCCAACAACCAAAAAGAAAGAAAGAAGAAGATGGGACACCCTCCGCTGGAGTTCAGCGACTGCTATGTGGACAGTCCGGACTTCAGGGAGAATCTGAAATGTTACGAGCTGGAGCTGGAGAGGTCCAGCAAATTTCTCAAAGAGTTGATAAAAGATGGCAACAGTGTGATCACTGCGATCAAGAGTGAGTCCGCCTGCAGGATGTGTGCACTTTGCATGGAAATATGATGAGATGACAGGGTGTGTGTGTGTGTGTGTGTGTGTGTGTGTGTGTGTGTGTGTGTGTGTGTGTGTGTGTGTGTGTGTGTGTGTTTGCCCCCAGCATCAGGCTGGATGGGAGGTGCTAGTGCTCCCCTGGGAGAAGACCAAGCAGTCATGGGTCCTGCTGCAGATGTGCAGGATGACTGTTTCTGTTTGTCCCTCTCTCTCTCTCTCTCTCTCTCTCTCTCTCTCTTTTTATTCGTCATTTTTTTATTTAGCAGGAAATGCATCTGAGCATGTGTTGTGACCTGTTGCTTTTCCACGGCTCCTGTCTGTGTCTAATCCTGTGGAGCCCCGTCCAGTCCAGGGCCGGTGGATGCATACAGTAATTTAGATGTGTGTGTGTGTGTGTGTGTGTGTGTGTGTGTGTGTGTGTGTGTGTGTGTGTGGGACACTGTTTGTTTTGTTTCACCACTCTGCTTTTCACCTCGGAGAGAGAAAGTGTGACTGTGGCTACTGTCGTGGTGCTGCAGCAGGGTGTATTCACTCCAGATAATAGCCAGAGGTCACGGGTTCCTGTTGTTGGGATGAACTGAACCAAGACACTCAGGCTGCAGCCAACCACTGTTCTCACAGTTGATTTGTCTGTTGATTGTTGATTATTTAAACCAGAGGTGTCACACTCAGTTTAGTTCATTAGCCAAATTTAGTGCAATTTCATCTTAAGAGGGTCAGACCAGTAACAATGTATATATAAATAACACATAAGCATTTATCCTTCTTTTAATATGGAAAAGAATACATTATAATTATTTACGTGATTAATTCACCTTTATTTTGGAAAACAGGAGAGATGACATAACAATAAGTATAAATTCAACAATATAATCCCTCACCTATTCCATATACATGCCTTCAACTAAAAAAATTCACTCACTGATCAATATTTAGTGTTTTAAGCAGCAGGTACCAGTAATGTTAATTCCTGCCTTATAAACCATTTACAAAACAAAACAGAGACTACTGTAGTCCTGAAAGGTTCTCAATGATTTCTATAAAAAAAACACCAGTGGGACAGTTTTGTCCCCTGGGCCGCAATGATTAAATGATTAATTGTGTGGTTCATAAAATGTCAATCACTGCTTCCCTACGTTGAAGATTAAATTTAAAATGTCTTTCTTCCCCAGACAAACCAAAAATACCCAAAGATCATCAGTTTACTATTATAGAAGACTAAAGAAACCTGAAAATAATCAGATTTAAGAAGCTGGAACCAGAGAATTTTCTTCTTGAAAATTACTTAAATAGATCATCAAGATTGTTGGTCATTAATTGTTTAGAGAAAGTCATTATTAGAACTTTTGCATGTATGGTAAACCATAGCTGTCATAAAGTCTTAGATAAAGATGTTCCTTTAAACAAATCACATCACAATATCACTCTTTTCATCAATGTAATAATTGGCAACTTATCAATTAATTGACTAACCGTCGCAGCTCATCTCAAAATCTCGTTTTCATCTGGATTCCTAATGATCGGGCTGCACTGAAGAACATCTTCAGGTCAACTCTGATCTGCAGCTGTGAGATCTTCCTGTGCCTGGCACTTATGAGTGTACAAAAGCTTCATAAAAATGCACAAAAGATTCCCAAATACAAAAAAATGACACACAACTTGGTTGAGGGGAAAAAAACATGTGGAGGAGTTGAAAATGTGACCAAATTCCATCACAAAACAGAGAGATTTATAGGGGGGATTTAAATTTAATACTAGATGTATTAGCCAGATTCATTGAGGCAAAACGCTGCACAGGATTGATCTAACGGACTCTGTTGAGTTTTGAAAATAAAAAATAGGCATCACAGGAAAAATCTATTAGATGAGCAGCACATACGGGCTGCATACACGTCTAAGGATGCTGTATATATGCTGTATATATATATACGATTCTCCTACCATCCTGGCCTATTACTGTCCCAGTAATCCTGAGTGTTGGGTCAAGAAAATAAAAAGGAAAACTGAAATGGAAAAATTCAGGAATACACCAGGAATAACAGAAATGTAGAGCCAATTTCAAATGTTTTCAAAAGGCTAAAGCTTGTTCTTGTTTTATAGGCTATTCGCTGGCAGTTCAGAAGCTTTCCCAGACTCTCAGTGGGTTCCAGTTCGACTTCATCGGTGACTCCCTGACGGACGACGAGATTAATATTGGTAAGATAATACAGACGCTCTGCCAAACACACTTAGTATGCGCCGGCTATTAAAGTCATGATGATAAACGGAGTTTAGGGAAACTCTGAGAACACTTCATGAGCTGAGTCTAGTAGGAGTTTTTGTTTATGAACATGATGTAGAAAATTACACTGTAAGAGTAGAGGGAAGAGACTTAGAAATATGTTGCATCATTGTAAAAATGAAAAAAAAAGATTATTTCCCCTTCTCACGTGTTGAATGGCCAAACAGGAAACAGAGGGCTTTGTAAAAACAGAAACTTCTGTTTTCAAAGCACACAGCTGTGTTTCTGAGGTACCAACCTACAGGAACCGATGTTAACGCACATGAACGTTTGGATAAATGTTTGTGCTCATGATGTGTCCCGGTGCCGTTTACTGCATCCGTTAAAGATCAGAAAGTGTGAAGTCTTCATCCCTTCTGTTTTCTGTCTTCGTGCTTGCATCCTCAGCTCAGTCCTTCCAGGAGTTCGCTGGGCTGCTGCAGGAAGTGGAGGACGACCGGATGATGTTGGTACGCTTATCAGCTTCCTCCACCCAAACTCTGCATCCCATTTGACCCTCATTAGATATCAGAAAACCACTTCAGCATTTCCTGCAGGAGAAGCTCCTCTTGGCACATTGCAATGAGGGAAAATAAGCACACGTGCAACTTTCTGTTTATTTTAGTGCAAATTTGAAACCACCAACACATTTTTTTGTAGAGTAGACCTTCCGTCTGTGTCTTGCCAGTTGATTTGTGTTAATGAGACACCGCTAAACATCATTTAAATACTCTGTGTGAATGTGTCGGCCCCATGAAGAACTGTTGTGGGAACTATGACTTTCAGTTCCTTTAAGGGGTTCTCTTGTTCACTTGATTTCTATTTTTAAGTAACACCTGCCACTGTTATTTAATCCACTTTAATGTACTGATTTAATAATTCTCATCACACTATTATCTTGATTTAATCGATTATTTTTAAAATCGTTTCATTATCTTGTGCCTCAGTAAGCAGACTCATTGCACTGCATACACTGCAGTAGCAGCAGATCCTGTTAAACTGGGTTTTCTGGATACATTTCTAGTTTGTAAGATCACCAGAGGTCATCTGGTGAACGAAGCCTGCGTCAGTGTGGGAGAGCTTCATATGCTGGGACGAGTTACATAACACACTCTGACAGTCACATGCAAAATATTTATTTTTAATCTTTTTTTTTTAAAACATGATTCTTTCTCACAGGGTGTGTACTTTAACTACAAACACACTGTGTTAAAGGGTGTGTATGTGTGTATTTTAACAAGCTGCTCCATGTTTGACTGTCCAGGTACAAAACGCCTCTGATCTGCTCATCAAGCCGCTGGAGAAGTTCAGGAAGGAGCAGATAGGACTGACAAAAGTGAGTGTTCCTCTGCCCTGCAGTGACGCTGGGGCTTAATCCTCAAAAAAATAAATGGTGCAATTTTGGTTCGTCAGCACTGGAATCAACGTTCTGCTTCACCATGAATAGTTTGATCTATTTCCGTGCACTGACAATCAAATGACAACATACTTCCTCTGCTGAGCAACTCAGACCAAACAGGATGTTACCGGCTACTTCCTTAAATAATAGTAATAACGTCTCAAACAACTTGTTCTTCTCCAAAATTATACGTTGCGTTGTTTGTGCTCTGGTGATCGAAATTGACTTTTTTAGTAACCTGTCTCTTTCCATAAATTCTGCAGCTGTGTTGAGAGCAGGGATGTGCAGAATAATTATCTATAAAATAGATCTATATAATATATGTATATGTGTGTGAATAGTAATGAAATATGCAGGCGAAAATGAACTGTAAAGCCCATTGCGGCAAATCTGAGATATGTGATTATTGGGCTCTACAAATAAATTGAATTGAAAATAATATTAAAAATATTTTTTAAATGGTTACAAAGTATAACCTACTGTATGTTAAATATATTTTGCTTTTTCCAATTAAGTCTTTTGCTCCAAAAAGCACACAGACACAGGCCTAAAGATTAGAGCCATAATGGTCTTTCTCAGGGTTTGATTAGAGACAATATGGGTGTAGGCCATGTTGTATTAAAGGTTCTTATTTTTTACCCTTTTCATAAATCACCTCTGCTAATTTTTTTGGGGGGGATTTTGATTTTCAATCATATCAGAAGTGCACCTGATTATAACTATGTGAAGTCTCCTGAGCGCCCTAAGCCACCTCTGTATCTTCTTAAATCTTTTACTCTTTGCAAGTAGCTTTGCTTTCTACAAGATAATGAACATTTAAGTAAGTCTGTGTCCACAGGATCCACAATGAAAAAGGTCATGAATAAAATAGGAAATGGGTGCTAAGAGTAGTGTTTCTCAATCCTGATGAATGTTTATCCTGCGACTTCTAGATGCAATATCCATAATCTCTAATTTTCACTAATTATCCTGCCTGTTCCACAGGAAAAGAGAAAGAAGTTTGAGAAAGAGAGTGAAAAATATTACTCCCAGTTAGACAAACACCTGAATCTCTCTGCCAAGAAGAAGGAGAGTCAGCTTCAAGAGGTCGGGTGAAGTATGTGTAGTGAAACGTGGACTTGCCAGCGTCACAGTGCTGCTGTTTTTAAAATGCCTCTCTGCTGCTGCAGGCTGATGATCTCCTGGACAAAGAGCGAGTGAACTTCTACGACTCCTCGGTGGAGTATGTGTACCAGATCCATCAGGTGCAGGACAGGAAGAAGTTTGACGTGGTGGAGCCTGTGAGTTTTGTCCCTAGTTTCTCTCCCTTCTTCTCCGCTACCAATGATGTAACCACAGATCTAGGAAACTCAGGACATGCATCTTTACAGCAGTGCTTCCATTGTTTTGACTGTTCACAAATGTTATTTCATAAAATGACTTATTTCTGAGTGAATATAAATGATAATGAACAAGATTTGAATAGTTACAGGGATTTAAATCAAATCCTCACACTTGGTTGGACCCTAAGCAAGTGATGGTCTACTACAAATTTTTTATTAGAATGCTTTCATTGTCATAAGATCGGCATGCAACAAAATGAAGGGACAACTCTATTGATGGCAAATGACTATCCTCAAACATTGAAAACTGTCTCACAGGAAGAGGGAATAAAAGGGATTAAGTTGATTGAGTTGAAACAAATATTCATGAATAAAATGTACATATATTTGCCATATACCAACACTTAATAACACAGGATTAGATCTGTTAAAATGTATGTTTAATTACACTAAAAACTGAATTCATGAGGTAAAAATATATTATTTTTGGTCCACTCCCACTGAGGAGATAATTTACCTAATTTCAAGTTCTTTTCTATTTTTTAGTCTATTTATCTTGTTTTTATGAAACAAGACCAAATTGATCAAATACAAAAAAAATCTTTAAATAATCTAAATTATCTGCCTGTAGAATAAGATAATTCTCTACAATATTGGACTAATTGTACCATAAAAAGAAGATCTTTTCACCTGTTAAGATTTAATTTTTGTCTTGTAGTGATTTAATGAGGCCTTAAAGCATGCATTTGATGCTTTGGTTGGGCAGGTGCTGGCGTTTCTCCACAGCATTCTAACACTCAATAACCTGACAGTGGAGATGACTCAGGACTTCATGCCGTACAAACAGGAGCTGCAGCTCAGCCTGCAGAACGTAAGTGCTGTTGATGGCAACAAATGATGCCATTAGCAGATGTAATTTCCTTTAATAGGACGTCTGTGTGGTTCTAAAGTGCCGTCTGGTTTTGGCCGCAGACAAGGAACCACTATGAGAGCACACGGGAGGAGATGGAGGAGCTGATGAAAAGGATGAAACACCCATCCCACATCAGTAAAATGCACAGTCATCTGCCAATGGAGGGTTATCTGTACTGTCAGGAGAAGTGTACGTCAACTATGTTTTACAAGTACATGCTTCTTTTAAATTCCCTCTGTCACCAGTTCTTACAAGGTGTGTCTTTTTTTTTCTTTCTTTGTCAAACAGGGGCTTTGGGTGTCACGTGGGTTAAATACTATTGCAAGTATCACAAGGACGGGAACCTGCTGGTCATGGTACCATGTGAACAGAAACCTACGACTAAACAGGTGCTGCACAGGAAAGAAATGATGTGTTATTATTATTATTACTACTACTGTATATCCTGTTCCTGTAATACACAATCCACAGTATCTATAGGCAGTTTATTCAGGGTTCCTGCAGGCTGCTGAATTTGTGAATAACAAGCTTTAAAGACTTTGGGGAGAAAAATCATTAATTTTGATGTCTGGGTGTTAAAATTTGTGCAGTATTGTAGCAGTTGATAACGTAATAAATTTGTTTAAAATGTAATAGGCCAATAACGAAATAAAAGGGCTGAAGTGATAATGATAACTTTTAAATGATAGTGTAAAAACTGATTACATAATAACATAAAACATATGTTATAGGTTCCATATTGCATTCCCCTCAAAAGTTTCATTTGTCAACCACTATAATTTCAAAATAATGTAGCCTAAAAAGATATTGGAATCATCATGGACCAAAAGTTCTGTCTTGCCAGAAGTTGCGTTCTCCAATCTTAGTATTGTTGTCAGGGCGGTTGCTATGCACGCGTGAGCCAGGACAATTTACCTCAGGAACCAAACTGCTGTTTGTTGGCTGATTATTGGATGTTTCCCTGACGTTTGGTTTTATCTGAGCTTTTCATCAGAAACCAGAGCTGTGTCCACATAAATAAAGAGTGTAGAATACAACATCATCATACTCTGACACACTATATTATTACTGTCAGCTTTCCTCACGATTAGACATTTAACCAGAAACCAGTCAACCAGTCATTCTCTGCAGCTCATATTAGAAACCAGTCTCCAAGTATGAAATGATTGATGAAAAATGTACGCCAACAATGAACAAAATTGCTCTTCCTTAATCTGTTTGCTGTAATTTATCATATTCTTAATGCCCTAATGACAATAAGTGAGGTTTTAGTAAAAAAAAAATGTATATAAATATTTTATATGGATGTAGTACACATTTAATTCAAACATAAATTAATACATTTATGCTGGTAGGTCTGTGAAATGGGCATTACGTCATATAGAAATGGTCTTGACTTGAATTTGGCCTTGAATTTAACTTGAGGACTCCTGTAGGAACCCTGCTGTGGTCTTCTCCACCAACGTGTCCATCCTCCCCTCTGTCCCTGCAGGGCCCTACGCAGCTGACGCTGAAATCCTGCATCCGCCGGAGGACCGAATCCATAGACAAACGCTTCTGCTTTGACGTGGAAACGAACGAGAGGTTAGCGCAAACAAATCTGAGAGACTGTGAGATGAGGCGGCACGGAAAAGGCCTTGTGGGATAAACAGATTGAGGCGGCGCGAGGTGAACAGGTGGTTCACAAGGACACCGTGTGAGGGCTAAATGGAGCGTAGCCCAAACAATCCCTGAGCAACGCGGCTGGTGCTGGAAACAGATGGCAGACGCTGTGATTTCAGGGGAAGGAACATTACAAGCTCATATTTATATAAGCAGGCCACTCGCAACAAGTCGCATTTTAAAAGACACGAGAAGGCCGTCGGCTGCTCTGTCATATTCAGGCTTCCTCAGTTGAAGTCTGTCGAAACGTTGACAGGGTGCTTTTAAAGGTTTAAAAAGCAGCGTGAATTATGCATTAAATGATTGAAAGTGTCTCTGAATGTTGATCAACTCAATGTGTGTGTGCGCTGTGGCCGTGTGGTGTAGTGTAGATGACAATGGTGTCTGCTTGGGATGTTTGAAGAACAAGAAGCCGTCGCTGACCTTTGACCTTCCTAGTTTGCTCCAGTAAGGAGGCTCGACAGCATAGATGGAACTTCTGGTTCTGGCCTTTTCAGACATGAACAACTTCAATCAAATCCTGAACACATGACTTGTTGGTCTTGATTTCTATTCAATATTGACATAAAAGTTTTTTATAATATGAGTTTTTTTGTTATTGGGTGATTGATCCAGTTTTCAAGAAAAGCTTCAAACTCATTGCACAGTTGTTTTTGTTAACAACTAATTCAGTAGCCTACAAGCTGTAATACTTGGAGCCGGAGATTGTTGCTTCTGCAGCAGACAGATTATAACAATGGATTTCATCATCTCCTCATGCATCATCCATAGGCCGCTTCCCATCTAAGATTTAATCAAAGTTCATTCAAAATGATTCTTATCGCAGGGTGTTCTTGTTATTTTCTCTACAGTACTGTTGGAAAAACAATCTGTGTTCACAATGCTTGGATGCTGCAACGCTATATTTTCAGACTGAATAATTTATTTGTAACCTTTGAGTCTTTAATGGCGTTTGTGTCTGTTTCCATAGAAACACACCCGTCACGTTCCAGGCTCCTACGGAGCGAGACAGGAGGTTGTGGATGGAGGCCATGGACGGAAAAGAGCCTGTGAGTTAAACATTTCCTCCTCTATAGGATTACTCTCCTAGCAGATTTGTACTTTTCTGAGAAAATGCAGATATGAGCCACTACGCTCACACATTAATCCCCCAACAACTGTTTCCTTTTCCAGTCTGGAGAATCCATCCAAAGCAGTTTTCTTTAAATGAAATCTCCTTAAAAGTTGGAGCTGGTTAAATCTGAACTTTCCTTTTTAGGAAAAAGTTACTATTCTAAGAGTGGTGTGATTTGCAGCTACTTAATCAGAATATGTTTTTATCCTCGCAAAATCATACTAAAAATCTATTTTAAACAAATTACTAGTAAAGTAGTTTTGTTTTTACTGGTGTTCATATATTTGTTTATCATGGCTATCAGCTGATATATTAAGTGGATTCAAGGCAGATGACTGCTCACATTTAACACATCTGTTCAGCAGATTATTGTTAAAGGGGATCGCAGATGTGGGAAAGATTAACTGAAGATGAAATGAAAAAGATGTCCCTATAAAATGATCTGCCAGACGTCGTCTGGCTGATCGAACACCAAAGTGCGTCATCAATATTTAAGAGAGACCTTGTTAATTCTTCTTCTGGTCCCAGCTAGAAACGGCATTTTTTTTTTCACTTTTGCTCTTACTGCATTTACCCAGTTTAGAATATCTGGCTTAATGGCGCATATCGTGCGAGAGGATCTCCTGAGTTGTGGAAAATAAACAACAACAAATAAACTGTCACTGCCACAGGATGTGAAAATAACGGAAGGCACACTTTTCTTGTGCAACTTCCCCAGTGACATATAATGAATATGTCACATAGGCTTTTCCAAACACTTTGTCTAGATATTCTGCAGATCCAGAACCCTATGGCACTTTGCTTTCAACTCGGTGCACTCAGTGTATATTTCTGCGTAGTGTTACCTGCTTTAAACCAAGGATGTTTCTGTACAAGCTGGATCCTTTGAAACTTTGTCATATAAATATTGACCGGTGTTGGTCTGTTTTCTGTCTCCAAAGCTCTCATAGATGTTTTTGTTCAATAGGCACAGGATCACTGAAATCATGGCCAATTATCTACTGAAAGATGATTATTGACCTGTAAAAGCTTTTTTTTATTTTTTGCTGAGTAGTGGTTTGATGTTGTAGCAGTGCATTTTCAGACAGAATAATTTAAAATGCTATAATTTTCCATTATTTCTGTGGTCCTGTGGCCTGCAAAGACAACATCCTGTTGAGCTTTGCAGATGAATCCAGGCCCACGCGGCTGGATCTAAAGTCAGTGGTCTTTGTAGCTGTAGGTTACACATAAGTCTTTGTCAAATTTGTTCACATCTGCAAACCAAGGAGCCGTTTGACTTCCCCAGCGGCCGTGCCAAGATGACAAATGCGCTTCTACATATACGGATCATTTCAAGGCCTCTCTTTGTACACGTTCTACTGAAACTTAATATGGTAAAACTATTTGGCGTTAAAGACAAAAACACTGGCATGTGCCTCTCCAGACTCTCTGATGAGATCCGACGTTTTGGCAACGCGGCTTTTTAGCCACCGCAATAAAAACAAACATTCATCGATTTTGACGTTATGTTGAGTTTTTCCTGTAAATGCTTTCTGGAATGGTATCATCATCATCATCAGCTCTGCATCAGTGTATCAGATTCAAAATCCTCCCAAACCAAAACGACATGCACACTCAGACACCGAGATGACGGATTCATTAGTATTTGATATACAACAACTAATTATGTTGATATGTAACACTTCCCTGTGAGAGAGACTTCAAACAAGTCTGCAGCTACTCTGACATCTGACATCCATCAGTGGCGAGTGACTGACTGACTGAAAAAACTCTTATTCTGAGGAAGAAATTGGACTGAAACCCTTCATGTAAAAACCACCATGAATTGTATGTCCGTGGTGCGACATATTGAAAACATTTCTCAGAGAAACTGAATTCATCTTTAGTTGCCATCTCATCATTTTTTTCTTTCTAGTTTTTGTTATTTAGATGTAACTTGAGTGTTCATATGTTTAACTGGAAAACGGTGCTAACGTTCCCATAAACCATCCTGGAAGCTCTTGGAGTTTTCAGGAGTTTAGTTTCCCCCCTTTTTGGCCATCATCAAGCCTTTTTTTTTTTTTTCTCCCATTTTCTGTCTGAAGGAAGCATGACACATGGCAGGCCGATTGTCGATTTTTCCACATATCACTGTTCACTTTCCATTGCCGTTTGTTTTTTCATTTCAGATCTATCATTCCCCAATTCACAAGCAAGCTGAAAGTAAGTCGTCCTTACCCTCAAAAGTCTGAAGTTGTGAGATGAAATCTCATATCTGAATTTATGTTTAACAATTAGACATTTAGTTTTAAAACAAGGGCTGTTCAATCTTTGCTTTTTGCCTTCTCACACTTACAGTGGAACTGAATGAGATCGGATTCAAGTTTGTGCGAAAGTGCATCAACTATATTGAAGCAAAAGGTAAAGAGACTCTTCAGTTTTACACCAGATATCCTCTAGTTGTTAGTTTGCTGTTTGCCCTGAAGGAGGCGTAGTTGTGACATGGATCACATTTGGATATAAATTCTTCCAGCCACACGCACCCTCAAGGAAACGATCGTATCGTTACAAGTAGTCGTTTTTTCTTTCCCCACACTATTAAGGTCATTCTTTTGACGACTGGTTTTATGACTTTTATGTTTTTAAATCTTAAACAAAACACTTTTCTACATGCATTGCTGAAAACTTTTATTGCAGGCAGATGTTATCTTATGAAGTTACAATATGTTTCTCCAGTGATTTTTATCATACAGGAATTGAATTAAGTGCTTAAGTCATACGCATATAACTTGACTCTTGATTCAAGCGTGAAACATGGTTCATAGTCACACTAAGTAGTAAAATGAAGAGTTGATAAACAGGAAAGAACATCCGTGTCTTAATTTTGGCTCATGCAGCCTCTGAGCATGTGGTATGTTTCCTTTGCTTTGTATTTGTGCAGCGTTTACTCCCATTTTTTCTTTTTTTCTTTCTTTTTTTACCGCCTCATCTCCTCTTTCCAGGACTCTCACAAGAAGGAGTGTTCAGAACAGTTGGCAGCAACATCCAAGTGCAGAAGCTTGTAAATGCCTTCTTTGGTAAGAAAATAAGCCTGAGACCCTTCACCACGTCTGTCCTTACAATGTTTTCCTCTACCTGTCGTCATGCAATCAGGACAAATCGCTGGTTCAAAATGCACAGAGCAGCTTTCTGCTATAGCAGATTTGAACCCCGTCACTGCTCCCATCGCTGTTGTTTTCAGCCTCACTAGGCAGCTGATTAAAGGGCTAAAACCGGCAGTTTCTGGAGAAAAAGGGGGAAAAAAAAGTTGAACTATTATCAGGTTACTTTGCTCTGTCAGTATATTAATTTGAGGTGACTTCTGGTTTTGATTATGTAGGATTTCACTCAAGCATCATTGAATGTTTTCTGTTTCTTTTCCTGCTGTTTCACAGACCCGACGAACCCTGGAGACGTGGATCTGCACAGCAGCGACTGGGACATTAAAACCATCACAAGTGCATTAAAGTTCTATCTAAGGTTTGTTTTTGTGTGAAAAAAGGTGGAAAAAACTCTATATTTTAGATTAGTTTCTGCTTAGTATCTATCCTCAATTAAATTATAAAGAAAGTATATTTGGCCTTCAGTATGAGTCACTTGAAATTTGGACATATTCTGTGGAGCCACATTCACATTTATATAATTTCTCTTGTTAAAATGAATGCAGCCTTGACAGGGGTTCCACTCCCTTAGTGTTTTCTATTGGAATTGTGTAAGAGGCGAGTGCTGGTTTTTGTCCTCTTTGTGTTTGATGTGGTGAGTTATATTACACAGTAATCTTGTACAATGCATGTTTACGAGTGTCTGTGTTTGTCTGCAGGAGTCTGTCTGAACCTCTGATGACATACAGTCTGCACAGAGATCTCATGTGTGCTGCAAGTAAGACCTTCTTCTTCTTGGAAATAATCCAGGCTGGAAAGATTGGAGGAAGCTGTGCATTACATTTGCTTCCTTTTTTAAGCTCTCATCATAAATCTAGACCCGATGTTTGTTTCACTTAATATAGAACACCCTTTAAAAATGTTAGATGACACAAACTTGTTCTCACCTGTTCACAATAGTGAAAAGTGAGATTTCCTTTACATCTCTTTTAAATCAACTGTGTGCATCACCTTCATGTTTCCTGTTCCTCAAATCCCCAACAAAGATATTTTCTTTATCTAAAAGAGTCAGATAATCTGGACTTTCGACTAAGTGAAATCCATTCACTTGCCTACAAACTGCCAGAGAAGAATCGGGAGATGCTGGAGATGCTTATTAGACACTTGGTCAAGTAAGTGCTGACACGCGTTGCTGTGAGCTGACATCAGTGTTATTCATGTTCAGTCCTGTTCAAGCCAACTTGGTATTTGTTGACAGTGTGTGCAGTCACAGTGACGACAACCTGATGACGCCCTCAAACATGGCCGTGATCTTTGGACCCACGCTGATGAGAGCCAAGGAGGAGACTGTGGCGGCCATGTTGGACATCAAGTTCCAAAACATTGTCATTGAGATTCTCATTGAGGACTACAAAAAGGTTTATTTCCACTGTTGTCTGATTTTTTTTTTTTTTTTTTTTAGGGAAATCTCACTGAGTTACTAACTTTAGATTGATAACACCAGCAGTTGAATAATTTGAGGAAATAGGGTTATGTTCAGACTGCAGGGCTTAATGCTTAATTGGGATTTTTTTTAGGGAAATGTATTTTAATGTGAATTGTATGTGGTCCTTATTATAAACTTCAAATGCCCCAGAAGTGTCCCACATGATAACCTCAGTGTTTAGGGAAGTCAGTGGTGAGTATTTGGTGGTTTAAAAGTTGCTTACGCCTGCTGTTTAAGACTGCAGCCTTAAAACAACTATGATATTTGGTCTTAAAACTGACTCATATCTGATCTTTTGACATACGACTTCGGTCTTAACAACCAGGTCACGTTTATCTGACCTACACGTCATCAACAAGCTACAAACGTCACTACACTGCTCTAAAATGCTTAATTTAGCTAGAATATAAAACTAGTTGATAGCATGTGTTTGTATTTTATTTTTTTAAGAGAGTTAAACTATCCAGTACCAGATTACAACACATGTCACTTTTGACATTATCCTATATATGTGTATATGTCTATGCGCTCGCTGTGTGGGATGTCGTTCAATCTGCATGCGGGACAGTTAGTAGCGTTTAAAGTTCACTGGTGATCAGATACAAGTCACATTCAATAGGAAATGTGACTAACCTTGCAAAAAAATTGGGATTTTACAAAAAAAAAAACTCAGTTGATCATTAAGCCCTGTAGTCTGAACACAAAGAATTAAAGGGAAGGTTTGACATTTGAGAAAAGTATTTTTTTCCCCTTTCACATGACTGTACAGTAATAAGTAACTGTGATTTTTGTGCAGCAGAGGCATTTGCTTATCGTAGGTTTCTTTGCGTCAGCCATTTGGCATTCGTACATCATCCATTTATTTAAATGTTCTTTTTTCCTGCCTTTCCTCAGGTATATCATTTATCTGTTATATAAGTTACAGCATGCAGCTGAAAATAGCAGCGACTGAACCAACGCGTCACTGTTTGGCTCAAATGTGCTTTGTGGTTTCAGATCTTCGGCAACACGCCGGAGGACAGCTCCGCCCCGCCCGTCCCGCCTCCGCGGATCACCCCGAGAAAGCGGCAGCCAATCACGATCTCCAAACGGCCGCCTCGCGTTTGCCAAACCCGTTGTCACGAGCTCTTCCAACACACAGAGAGTAATTAACAGCTTCCCTTGGCCTGATTGTCGTCATCATCCTCATCCTAGCTGCCATCCTGTCTGTGAATAATGTACAGTAGATCATTGTAAATGTGTGAGAAGATTCCAGAAAGACCTGCACCGCAGCACACCTGCAGGGTCCTTTCTTAACGCTTTCCTAAAATACAAAAACTAATAGTTTGTTTGTCCTTTAAATTCTCCAAACCTTTATTGGATATTTCTGAACATGTAAAAATCTCCTTTTTTCTCAAAGAATGTGAAATCCTTTACCTCTTTATCTTTATTCTTTGTTGCCTTATTCCTTATTGCAACATTGGAAATTTCTTTGGTGTTATTTTATTTCATTTTGATTACAAATAAACTCATCTACTGTACATTTTCCATCTCACATTAGTCTTTTTTTCAAATCATGTATTTTTCTGTCTGTGGGTGTGACTCATTCGCTGTGGCAGAGAAATATGAAGTGACTGTAGCTCGTCTTGACTTGTAGCCATTTGATGACATTTAACAGTTGCTAACTTATTAAACGGTGTAGTCAAATACGCTGCAACTGTATGAATTATCCAAACCTGTGTGGCTTCTTCCTGTTTATGCGTTACCGATTTAACTTTATTTCTCTAACACTTTTACTGTACTTTGCATGGTTGTTTTATCATGCAACAAATATCTTAGAGGAAAACTCATTGTTGTTTTCCCAAGGCCGAAAGTTTCAACTTTGGGGGGAGAAATTTAATGTCAGTGTTTCTGGCTGTTGCGTCCACTCCAAAGCGCCCATACCCTGCATTAACTGCTGTGTCGTTGATCTGTAACAGATGGCCAGAATGACAGCTCTGTTGTGGACAGGGACGTGTCAGCCAGCCCTGTCCCCCTGCAGCGGACCAAACCCCTGAGCCCCGCTCCGCTCGTTCCGAGAGAACCTCCTCCGAGGCAAGCGCTGCTGCCCAGACCTCCCCACCGCCAGGACAGGCATCCGGACTGTGACGTCGGAAAGGTGGATGACGCGAAGCAAAAGGCGGATTCGTCCTCTGCGGCGAACGGGGATTCTGGAGTCTATGTGAGCCGGGTGCCATCCTTCCAGAGCAGGAGACCTCCTCCAAAAGGTACGGCAGCCAACGGAGCAGGTAGGACGAGCTGTAACATGACCAGACGCATGCTAAAAACTTCCTCAAATACCTATTTTATCGAGCAAAACAACATTTGCGTTCCCGGTTTATAGGATTTGAAGTGAAACGCAGATAAGGGATGGTGAAGTAGTCAGTGATTGGTAGCAGATGTCAAGCGTTTGCTGCTCTAAACCTGTTTTTTAAACTTGTGACCTCTGTAACTTTACTGTTTGAACCTGCAAGTCATTACTTGCAGCTTTTTTATTTGTATGTTTTGTTTTTTTTCAGGAGATACTGAAGGACTGAACAGAACCAGGTCAACAGAGAAACCTGTAATTTGTAGACCTCCGGTCAGGCCTCCTGAGCCCCCCTCCAGACCCCCCGTGGCACAAAAGAGCCAGAGCTCCACCAGCAGCGACGGCACATCCACATCCTAGTAAGTGCTCTTCACAGACGCCAGAAAAACGTCTGCTATTATTGATACCTTTAGGTATGCAGATGTTCTGAGAGAAAAAAGGAGGCAGAAGCAACTTGAAAATGAGGAAAAACTCCCTCAAACGTCTCCTCCTCTGCTGAAACAATATTCAGTCACAACTTCAGTATGCAAATGTCACAATAAAAGGTCATAAGAACCAATAAATAAAGTACTATTTCTGCAGTTTTAATTAACAACAGAACTCATAATTTATTCAACCTTGAAATCATGCCAGGCGCTGTCCCCAACTGAGCAGCAGGATATGAGTATGAGTAGCGTTGATAATGTAAACCGTCGAACAACAGAAACGTTGTCTGGCTCACAGCGACTATTGCATCACGCTACGTCTGCAGCCCACGATTATTCTCATTATACCTTAATTTGCCAGTTGTTTTCTCCATTTAATTAGTTCTGTGTATAAAATAGTGAAAAATGCCCGTGGTCATTTCCCAGTGTCATGTGTTTAATTCAAAAGAAGCTAAATCCAGCAAATACTTGCTTAAAGATTAATCGTTGCAGGTCTGTGTCAGATTTTGCAATTCGTCATTAACACAGTGAAGGCTATGTCTTTTTGAGATATATTTCATCACCTCAGGATGCATTCATGGACACAAGATTAGGTTTTTTTCTACAACCAATTGAATTTCTTTGAAGGCTGAAGTGTATTGTGGTGATCATGGAAGCCAAGAGCTTTATAGGTGGCAGCTATAATCAGCATTTATTCCATATGGCAACAATTACTCTGGCTTAGTATTACTATAAAGTAGTTACAATGGTTAATTTGTAATGTTAATGGTGTCTTCTACCTTACATGACTAGGAAATCATGTTCTACTTCTTTTCACATGGACTGATGAAAATCTTTTGAACCTCTGCGTCACAAATGTTGCAGGAAACCTAAATAGTTTTGGCCCAGTGCATTCTGGACCAAAACTATAAAGATGGGTACACAAGAATTTGCATACATACCATATGGCAATGCTATAAAATAGAAGGTGGAAGGAGCACATTACTGTATGTAAAGTGGTGACTTGTACTCCCCCATGTTCCTCAGTTCTAGAGGTCAATTCAGTCACTTAAACCAAAGTATGGGGCAGAATTACATTTTGATCTGATGTTGGCACTAAAGAAAAATCAAGGGATCAACCACACGTCAGTAGAATTCAATATTCATGCCACATTTGTGCGGGAGATCACTGAATAACAGATTTTTTTTAAATACTTGTTCAGCCTGGGCCAAGGTAGTTGGACCGACAGACTGGAGCCACTAGCAAAACCAAAAAGTTTTCCTGTTGTAAAAAGCAAATGACTCTCCTGAGATAATGAGGTTATGAACTTGTTATCTCGCAGTAACAGTAAAAGCCCAAGTGGATTTAATGACGTTAACAATGGTGCATTTCCTTTAATCAAGTGAAGCCAGCATGTGCGGTTCTGTGTAATTCCAGGAACTGAAGCACCTTCTTGGATGTTATTTCTTGCACTTGTGCTTTTCCTGGTGTGAATCTCCTTACTGAAAAAGACCATGGCTGCTGCAAACACCTACCAACTGATGAACAAAAACCTCATGCTGACGGCTCCATCTCAAAGGATTTTAATTGAAGAATTCTATCCACAGGTTCCAAATATGAAATGAGTCATATCGTTGCACTATTAAAATATTTCACTAAATGTTTTCCAAAAGTTGTCAAAACTGGATGTTAGAGATGAGTTATGTTCAATAAAGGGACCTGACATTAGTAGACAATGTAAGTTTTGAGTTTGACTCGTAACATTCTACGTATGTCCACAATATCCTCTACATTTGAACAGTTTTTTTTTGGAAAAAATTGATTTGGACCGTTTTTATAATGTTTAATAGGATATTAATGTGTTTCTCTACGAAACCTACAATCATGTCACCTTCTTTTTCTGCAGTGTTGCCTCTAAAACAAAGTTTTTTGAGAATGCTTCTAGACAAACTGGCAGGTATGTACAAGCCATTTTCTTTGTCTTTGTCCTTTTCTTTATTTCTAGCATAATCTAGATGCTAATATCACACATTTTTGGCTGAGTTAGCCTCCTCCCCGTACTGACAACATAACAATGCGAGTTTTTTTTTTTTTTTTTTTTTTAATTTCATTCGCTTGGATGGTCAAAGTTGAGGCCCTGTCCTCCCAGCACAGGCAGCGATGGAGGCCGTAAATAATGATAATTTGTGTGGGCTGCATCAAAGAGAGTTTGACTCTGTTGTAATCTGCTCTGTCATCGTGATTTAAGGAAGCGGGAACATGTTCGTTCTAAATTGGAACCAATCACAGTACAAAACATTGATTTGAAAGCCTGACCCAGTTTATGACCAATACTGTATTAGACTCCTCTCACATAATATGTGACGCATTGAACCTGCACGATCGCTGTTGTTACGCCTACAGGTCATGTGGGGTCTGGCGGTTGAGTTGAAACAGGACTCTAAACCATAATTGCATGTATAATTCTTCTTTCCCCTCTCTCTTCTAATTTAGTCCACAAGTTTCTCCGCCATAATCAGCAGTGTCAAATGTCAAACGGGTGAGATTTACTGTTTTGTTTTTTTGCAGTTTATTCTACATCTGTTGTGAACCATTGAAACATGTTTAGATTTCTCTAAAAATGTTTCTTTTCATACACGAGAGAGACTGTCTGTTTTGCTTCCTCAGAGTTCACGTTAAGGAGATGCAGACGGCATCACGTGGCCTCTTCTTGTGTTGTTATGCACATACCAAGCTGGAGGGAGTCACCGCCAGGGAACCCGAGCCCATCCACACTTCGCTGGATAGACTGTGGCTCTGTCTCCTACATTTATGTCTGATCTTTTTTTGAAAGAATTGTGTTGTGAGGCAACACAGCAGCAAATTGACTTTTGAATGCAAAGTATCTGACCCAATGATTGAACTTTATTCCAAAGTTAATATGGAGTAAATTTACTCACCAATTGATAATTATGTCAATTAATAGTCCATTATATAGTCACACAGTGATAGTTTGAGTGACTCTTGGCCAGTGTTTGTTGTAGGAGCTAACTGGTTCTAACGGTTTACTTCATAGTCAACATTCTTAACACTTAGCAGTATGAAATAGATCTCCCAAAGAAAATGAATTAAATGAACTTAATCAGATTAAATATAATTATTCTGAAAAAGTTAAGTATTAGGTTTAATATTAACTAGAATGTATTATAGAATAAACCTTAATAGAATGTTTTAAAAGGACCATGTAATATACTAGAGAAAATGTGTTGATTCAGTGGATGTGCTTACCAACTGCTAGAGATTTCATTTCAGTATTTATACAAAACGGTAAGAAACGAAATATGAACAATGACATTAGTCAGTCAAGGGAAGAAAAAGGTAATTTATATTAATCTAAACTAAGGAGTAATCACCTCTAATAAAGCTTTTGGATGGTCTCTTCAAATTTAAGAATGTTTAGGTAAAAATCGTCATGTGTCTCACTTGAGACATAATTTGTCTCTCCAACATAAGTCACTTTTTAAAGGCATTAGAAAAAAAGTATTTAGCTATAAAGTGTCACCCTGCAGTTACTGGCGGTTGTTTAACTGGTAATTGCGCTAGTGCACGTGCACTTATTTCTGACCTGAGTCCCTCACTTCTTACATAATGTATCAGATTGTACAGGAGAGTCCTCAAAGTTTATGAATTGCTGGGATTGCGTACAGAATAAAAGTGATTGTTACATTATGAGAAAATAACACTCCGCTGTTTATTTAGTCCCTCTTTGTTTTTATGTTGTTTTGGATAACTCAACATTTTTTTTTTTTTGGTTGCTGTCTGGTTGTTGGTCATGTTTTTTTTTTTAAAAAAAAGGAAAATAAATGTCAGTCATTCTTAATACGACTCATGAATATTTTGAAAAAGGAGGTGTGTATTGTTCACTGCTGTGTCCTTCCTGGACGTTATGTAAGCATTTCCCTTTAGTTTGCATGTTGAGTTGACGTAGCACTCAATGAATGGGGAGAGGATCCAGCTCCAGCTCCAGGCCCAACTTTCCTGCTTGTGGAAACAAGTCTAGTTCAAACCTACTATACAGCTGGATCATTTAGACCAGGGATGTCAAACATGTGGCCTGGGGACCAGTACCGGCCCCCTGGATGACCGTACAAAAAATAGAGCATTCCTATTTCCTCAGTGAGCATCTTTCAGGACACAAGGGATAAAATATTTATAGTTTTGATTCGTAAATGTTTTCTAAAGCAAGAGACAACTTTACCTGCTGCTTAAAAAACATTTTGTTCAGTGAGTAAATTCTTTGAATTGAAATACAAAAGTAAACTGAATATGGAATAACTGTGACATCATTGGTTCAATTACACTTCTTTTCCTTATGTCGTCTCTCCTGTTTTGTAAAGTGATGGTTATTAATCGTGTAAACATGTATAATGTATTTCTTTGCATGAAATACGGAGGAGAATTTTGCAGGTCCAGACGATTTGAGATGAAATTGTGCTGCATGTGGCCCACAAACTAAAATACTGCTGCTTTAGACATTTCGTGAAAGTTTAGTAAATTTGATACAGGAAAAGTTAACAGTGTTTTTAGCCTATTAGAAAATTGATTGAAAAAAAAAATGTTTTTTTTGTTGTACAGTATAGTTGTGGAGTATATTACATGACATGGTTAAGATCAATATGTGTGTGTTTATGTCGAGTCATTGTCTATTTCATCATGCGTTTTATAATTATTATTTTTTTCAAAAATCTGTTTTGTCCATCATGTGTCTTGTTGTATAGTAAAGATGTGTGTTTGATCAGCCAGTGATCATAAGTGATTGATTTCGGTCTGTAAGATATTTCACAGTGGAAGTTCATGGCGGTCTAAGCGTTGCAACTCAATGCCGCTGAACTAAAGTGCTGACGCCACGTCTGACGTCCGATGGTGAGTATTGTTTCATTTCCGCTTACCGGTGCCTCTGTGTTTTGGCAGCACAGCCACAGACTTCACTTCTGAACCTAAATCATTTGCTTTATTCCGCATTTCTGCGACTGATTTTTCCGCTGCTGCAAACATATAAGCGATAATGTCAAAAACAAAGGTTTTAAAATAAAAAAAAAAATGTGCTACCAACTAGTTTTGTGGATTGAGTATTTAAAATTCATTATTTACCTTTTTTAGTTACACTATTTGAGATTTTGTACATTTTTAGAGACCTGATAAATGCTTTTAAAACTGTATTTTAAAAGTTCTTTTTAATTTTTTTTGGTCACAACATTCACGTTAGCTTAGTCGCTAACCCAGATAATAGTTAGCGGCTAAGCTTAGCCTAGCATAGCTTGGTCAGAATATCTCTAAGATCTATTTGCCTGGATATAGAATAATAGACATTTTTTAATTAAATAAAATCAGTTTTGGTTTAAATTATAGTAGCAAACAATGGCTTTATTCTTCATTTTTCATTCCTCACAAATATTTGATTTATGAAGCTGGATCCAAAACAAGTTGATAAACCTTTTATATTAACATAGACATAAGGACTAACTCTATAGACCTGATGTGTGTGTGTGTGGGGGGGGGTTGTAATAAAATATGTCTTTATTTGCATAAAGACATGCAGTCACTAGATTGCACATTTAACACAAAACCCTGCGGTATCCCAAATCAGAGGTCACCGACCCTGCTCCTGGGGAGCTACTGTCCTGCTGGTTTCAGGAACCCACGCAGGACCAGGGTTAGTGACCCCTGGTCTACCTCAAATGAAGTTGACACTTTCTGGTGATCGTTCTTCATCTTTTTTATTTGCCTCTGCTGTTAAAACAAGATTTAAGGACATGGCTACATAAGTGTCTACTGGCCAAGTTAACATTTCTTTTTTAAGTTGGAAACCCATGAAGTGATTAAATTCATCCTGAGGGTAATATAAATGCCTGTATCAACTTTCATGGTGGTCTATCCAACAGTTGTTGAGAGATTTCAGCCTGGAGCAAATTGGCAGGTCCATCCGAAAAAAAAAAAAAAAAAAAAAAAACGGACTGAAATCAATCTTACAAAATTATTATTATTTCATATTATTGTAAATCAAATTCAATTCAATTCAAATTCAAGTCAATTCAATTATTTATTACCTCCACCAAGTACGTTATGTTTTCGCCAGCGTTTGTCTGTTTTCTTGGCGAAATACCTCAAAACTTTTTGGCCAGATTTTCTTCAAATTTTTAGTCAATGTGGGAATAGTACCATGAACAGATGATTAGATTTTGGTAATTATCTGGAAGAAATCCTGATTTCTGGATTGATTTGAATTTTTTGTTATTCGCTAACATCGGAGTAAATGGATCTTCAAACACAGGGCCACCTGGTGGTGATATCCTACATAGACCCAACTCCTGTATTAGTTTTTGGACTGTGTGTAATAAGTAAAGGGCAACGATGTTGGGTGAGAGTCACAGACTGCTCGGCAGAGGTCTGTGCTCTCAAAGTGCTTTTCTAGCTATTCCTGCCATCATCTCTCAGCCTTAACCATGCTGTCGTCATGTGGTTTTATTGGGTTCACCACATCCTGTTTTAACAAGAGCATTCAGTGTGGGTAGCATTGTATTCTGGAAAAAAAAATGACAGTTAAACATTCGAAACATTAAAGTTTCCCCAACTACAACATTGCAGCTGAAAGAAAGTGTAAGAGTAGGGTTTCAAGGTTTTTTTTTTAGTAAAGTTTTTGGATGACTCAACAGTGTTGATGGTTTGATGTCAAACATGTTTGAAATACGTAGGTGTTTTTGTTGTGTTAATAAAGCCGAACTCCGCATGGATTCAAATCCTATTTGTAAGCCGATAGTGTATTTGTTTTGGTGTCCGCCTCCTCCCACCACATTCCAGCCTTCGTTGCCAGCCGTAGCCTTGCCCCCTCACCTCGGCCCTTTTTTCTCCACATTTCACCCGGCCCTCTCCTCGACTTCTAACAGCTCGCAGCCTCAGGGGTGAACTTGATGACTGGGTTGATGCACGTCGGGGATTGGTGGAAACTCCCTTGTCGACTCCATGCCAATTCTTTTGACCTTGAGACTTGAGTAAATTACTTTTCTGCCAAGTGCAAGACTGTGAATGTGTGTTCTCGTTGAAGCAAGCACAGAGTTTTCTGGAAGTGCATGTTGAATTCAAAATAATTCACTGCTTTAGGGCCTTATACTTGTAAAAAGAATCATGCTCACTAGTTGCTGTATATATAACACGTCTGTGTCACTTATGTCTAACAACACAATTTGTCTTCTTACTCACCTTTGATGTAGTAAAAGTTAAAGCTCTTATGCAACTGATAAATTATCTCCTCCACTTCTTCATATCACCTGTAAAATAGCCTGAAGTTTAGAATAAAACTCATTTTCAATCTCAGAGTCAGAATTATTTTAATTGCCTTTAAAAGATGATGCAGCTTTACACCTTTGAAAAACATACATATTGAAAAATGCACAGGTCACAAAAGGTATAAATCTAAATCATACAAGAGATGACCTTAAAAGTCAAATGTTCAGACACCAAAACAGACACTGAACTAATCAATATATACAGCTACTGGAGCATGTACAGAACCAGGTTAATATGCAGTACATTGTTCACATACCATCTACTGTCCATTGACATTATACAAATACTGTAGGCTAGTGTGAATAAATCATATTGTATTCAAAATGTACAGGGCATCTACATGTACTATAGGTGGCTCATTGAAATGAATGATCCACTGGCACTCATAATAATTTCAACCCCCCCCCTGTGAAATACACGATTAAGCTACAACAGCATTAAAAAATAATACATCAATTCAGAGAAAAAGAGTAACAAAAAGTAATTCATTCTAAGAATCTCACAGCATAGTGCATTCAGGGAATGTAAGAAGGAATTCAGAATTTTTCAATTTAATCCAAACGTCTGGCAAATACCGAAACTCTGAATCGTTTTTTTTTTTTGTTTTGGCAGATGTAAAATATGTAATCCGGGTTCTTGTATATACAGAACTGCTGCTTAAATATCCCTCAAATAACAGCAGACATTTACTCAAAAGTCAGTCAAGATGGAGACGTAAGTACATTCATTTTGTGCAGATGAAGTAAAGCACTCAACGATCCACTAAATCTTATGAAACTACATAGTCAACATATAACTGTACGCTTTACAACAAAATGCTATCATGCCGTCAGATGGATGTCCTTCACATTGAACATTGACACCATCAGTCAGTCTTAGTAAGAAGGTAATTAGAGAGATACATGGATCTTCATGCATTTCTTTCTAAAAGTCAAGTACAAATACAATCTTACAAACACATGATGCATGCTTTGACAAGCTTTTAAAATGGAACTGTTAAAAAGTGTTAAATTTACATTTATACATTTTTTTAATGTTTTTGGTAGAATTTTTAAACAGCGCGGAATAAACGGGAGACGTTTATTTGAAGTTTTGTTTTTGGTGGATTCTGAAAAAAACAGAGCAGCTGAGAGAAATTATGCTCTAAAATTCTGGGTCAATAGGTCATCTACTGAAAGCAGAAAGCACTATTCAGCATAAATTAAGCACTGCATCATGTAAACTGAATTGCATACCTTATGTTTTGCCACCTTGACTAATTCATTGATGCAAAAACTCTTAATTGCATTCAAGTTTGAAGTCAAAATACTCTCCAATGGTGTCTGTGATCAGTTATCTTCAAGGCATTCCACAGATGTTTCCTTGGTTTTTATCTGAAGTTTGCCACAGCCAGTCAAGGACGTTCACACTGTATCTTATCTGAAGCCCCTTCCACGTTTGAGTTGGCTGTTAGTTTCTATTTGTTGCCCTTTTGGAGCATTTCGCTAGAGTGTCAGATCTCTGGCGCTCTAAATTAAGTCCTCACCAAGTGTTGGCCTGTATTTCTGTGTTTGGTGCTGTCCTTCATCCACGTCTTTCAGTTCATGCCGCTCACAGAACAACTATGGCTGATAACTTCATTTTAGTTCCATCTTTTGCTTCAGATTTGTCACATTTGTATTTTTCTTTAAATGCTTTATGTCAGTCATAGAAACACTGATCAGGTATAACGTTTGATTTCAGGAGCACACAAGAGCAATGTAGAGCAGAATTAACCACCAGGTGAACTATTGTTAGACTTTAAAATACAGAATGTGAGGTTTGGGTTGTGGCGGTTAACCTGGTGAAATCTAAAACCCTCTGATACAGCGGCAGCATTGAATTTATTCATATATCACATGAGAAAACCCTCAGCTACAACACTAAATAAAGTAGTTTTTTTTGTAGTAAAACACAATGTTACTCATCATGACTACAACAAGAAAATAGTTTAATATATCAGTAGTAGGGCTGCATCTTATAGCTATTTTAATATTTAGCTTAGATTTGAGTTGTTTTATGTTATTGTATCATTATTATTGTTGTTTGATCTTTTTTAACATCTTACAGAACATATTTTTTATGTTCTGGAATGATCCTCAGTGTGATTTTTATGATTTTATGGATTTAATTAAATGGTCTTTAATTAATTTAATTGATCTTTGAACTCCTGAACTCTTAATCATTGAACTTTACATTGGAGGTCATTTAGCTTATTTCCACTTTTTTTAATGTTGTTTCAAGATTGAAATAAAGTTTTTTTTTTCTGTAGTAAAACACAATTTTATATTTTTTGTGCAATATTCCAATTATATTTGCTCTGCAACAGCTACATGTAAATTCGAATACTTCTGTAGTCACCTCACATTTTCTTTTAATAACAGATGTAATTACATAGGCAGTTTTAGAGATATATTTCATAATTATTGTCATTTAGAGCAGGAAAACTGTAAAAAAAAAAAGGCCTGGGACTTAAATGATTAACAAACACACCTGTTACATGACATAACCTGTCATGTTGCTTTTTAACATTTATTAATTTTAAAGTAATGCTGGATGAACACAGTCATCTATATATGGCATATACATTCTTCATTGTCTAGTAGTCAAATAGTGGGAAAAAAAACAATATACTACAGCTGCCTGCTGAAATACGTTAGTTTCCTTCAGCATCTCTTTGAGTTGATTTAAAGCATGTGAGCTGGTGCATTAACATGGACAGGTAATTAATTATAACATACCTGAATTTCCACATAAACAATTGGTCCTTCATTAGTCCTTTCTTCCTACTTTAGTTGTTAAGATTCTAATTAAGACAGCACATGTCCACACAGAAGGCTTCATCCTTAATAACCCACCTGCAGCATAAAAGTGATTATGGCACACATTGTAATAGGACTACCAGAAGTACACTGATTGTCAAAGCAAAGGCATCTTTATGATGGAAAAATATGTCACGAAATGATTTCGGTAGCTGATCCGCTCATATTTTGGTACTTTTTTGTAGTACTTCATCAATAACAACAAAGGAGGTTGATTTACGCTGCCATGAAATGGTTTGACGGCACTTTGAGGTTTTGACCTTTATGTAGAACAATACGAAAAATCTAATTATGGGACTTCTTAAAGGTCCCATATCATAGAAAATGAGATTTAACTGTTTTTTTGATTATATGAAGGTCTTGGTGTTGTATTAATACTGTCCCAAGTTTCAAAAACCTCAATCCACAGCCTGTATTCACAAACTGGGCATTAAAAGGAGCTGTACATACATATACCCCGTTCCCAACAGCCAGTCAGAGGACAGGTTCATTAATATTAATGAGACAGACACAAAATAATTGATACAAGCACATCAAATAAAACCCAGGAAAAGTGTACAATATGGCACCTTCAAAACAAATCTGAGATCAAGGCACTTCAGCACTTAAACGCCTCCCAGGTTGTATTTTAACGTTGGATGCGAAATTTAATGTTGCTGCTATATCGGTGTTATGATTTACAGACGTAGTGTGTTTATGTAAAGTAGCACGTCTGTTCTGTTCCTGGCGGAAAACAAAGTCACTACAGCAGCAGCAGCAGCAGCAATGTTGACCAGTGATGCAATGCAGCATTTCAGATAAAGGCTTTAACATTTCAGAATTAACCCTCTCAATTATGGCTAAAAGGGAAAATACGTAACAAAAATAATGATTATAGAACAGGGCTAAGAGCTATTAGACTGCAGCTTTAGAGAACAGTACAAAGCCTTCCTCAAAGGTTATGGAGGGAAGAGGTTTTGATGGAACCCTTCTATTCATGAAACAAGATTGGTTTAGCCAAACCTGCCAAGATCTTTGGTACGTGTACTGAGATTATTTCTCCAATCATCTCTGGGAAGCTGACCTTTGTGGGGAGTGACTGAGCCTGGACAAAAAGGTCAAATGTAAACTGATGGAGTTTCTTCACCATCTGAAACAGAAAACAAAATCACAAATAGATGACTTAATTCACTGAAAGCAGAGTTTTGGCACTGGAAACACAACTTATTACTGAAATATAACAAAACTAATGCCCCGTTGAATATGTGACAAACAAACATTGTGAGGCTTGAAGGATGAATTGCTTTCTAATAATACGACAGTAAACACATCCATTCATATCCAAGTCCGCAAGTACTTTCTTTGTATAAGTCCCCTTTTTTTTCTTTCATTCCTTAAATTCTCTGTTTTTATGTTTGTCTTTTGTCCAAAGGGATTTATACTCGTATACTGATGTTGTGTACTATCCCTTTAAAACAAAGAAAGTAGCTTCTGCAAATTCCCTATCTTAAGAATCTCTAGAATTTCCTCTAAATTGTGTGGCTGTGTGTTTATCTCTCAGACTCAGTATAAATAAATGGATCTGGTTTCCATGATGTAGTTTGTGGACTTCGCCGTCATCTTGGTTTTATTAACTAGAGTTTTTTTTTCTTCATTTTAACATTGCTTTTAAATGCAATATGAGGGGTTTTTCAAGGTCTGGGACTGTGGGCAACCTCCTTGATTTACTTGTTTAGTTCCTGGATTTCTATGGGGTCATAATCATTTGATCCCAGACATGGACTTCTATGCCCTGAGCTCCCAGTTTGATGTCATGTCATGCACCTACTCACTTTCCTGTCTCTCTCCATGATCACATAAAACCAAAAAATTAAAGAAAATGTGTGTCTTTTGGGATTCTGTCAGCAAAATTTCACCAAACTATTTACTGTATCACTGAATTATCTCTGACCAAATCACACACATTCATTTTACTTGATTTCCTTTTGAACACAAAAGTTATAACTAATGATTTTCATGGAAGTGGAAACTAATGTTGTTTTTACTTCCATCAACTGAGCTTTCCCTGAAACAGTTTGAACCACGCTGCAAAAACTGAAATCTTATCAGGTGAAAATATCTACTTTTTGGTACAATTAGTCCAACGTTGACTAGATTTTTGTTATTCCATTGGCAGATAATTTACCTTTTTTTCTTCATTTTAGTGATTATAATATAATGTTAATTTTGTTTTCTTAAAACAATACCAAAGACCCAGATCAGGAAAAAAAAACTTGAAATAAGCTAAATTATCTGCCAGTGGATAAGATCTACTCATATTCGGAGTAACTGTAGCCAGAAAATATATCTTTACCTGTTCAGACTTTTTTTTGCAGAACATCCCTTTTGCCTCTTGCACACACAGAACACGGGTTAAATCAAGAGAAGCAGCACATCTCACCATCTGGAGGGAGTCCAGGAGCCGGGTGAGCTGGTAGAACCTCTGAGAACAATTGCTTGCGATTCGATAGCTAATGAGGCGATCGAGTTCGTTGATGTAGGTGAGACGCAGTTCATCAAAGTATTTCTGACTCTTCAGACCTTCAACGGGAACTGGTTGAAACAGAAAACACGTTATGACTACGTGCTTGACAGTTACATGTGTTTCTGTTCATCTGGGATAAAGTAGTAAAGGAGGTCTTTTTTTAATCTTTTTTTTTTTGACAGCTGCAGATAAACTTACTAATGCTGAAGAGGAGCAACGCCTTCATGCAGAGGAACTCCTCCTGGGTGATCTGCAGCAGCACAAACTCCTGTGAAAGATGTCTCATCCGTATGCAGTGCTCATACATGGTGGAGATGTGCATCCGATGTCTGCAGAAGTAAAAAAAAAAAGAAAAAGAATGAGAGGTGAAGTAGCAGGATTGTGTTTCAATCACAAGAGGCCAAGAATGAACTGCTTTACACATTGGACATTTATTCTATAATGAGTTACTACAGGAAAGGGAAGACTATCAAAGGTTAGATCGTTATCTATTAAAGGTCTAATGGAGACATCGACAGTAAATTATCCTCATTACAATACAGATTTCCACCGTGTGACCTTTGACATCTGCAGCAATGTGTTAAGCTCTGTTTCACGAGTCCCTTTATCTGTCGTTGGCTTCAAAGTTCAGTTCAATATCTTTACATAGTAAGAGGTGATTGGGTAGTTCGTGATCATCGAGCCAGAGCAATTTACTTTTATTTATATAGGAAAGAGTTACTTTCCAACATATTCTGCTTATGCAGTGAAGATTAGGGCAAAAAAGCATATTTCCACCAATTGAAAAGCAGACAGGAGCTGAAATTGAAAGAGACAGATAGAAAATAGAGCTGATTCTTCCCAATCTCTCATGAAACAGATGCAGAGTTTCCAATATACCGTAGTAGAAATGTATGATAGACCGGTGGCCAGTATAATCTCATTATTGCAGTGATTCTGGATGAATGCTGAAAAGATGTAGTGAAATGTTGGAGCTGAACTTTCTGATGTGCACTTTTAATCAACTCAATCTGGTGACTTAAAACAGCTGAGTCAACACAATAAGAACTTCATCACTAGAATAAAAGAGCAGCTAAAACAATCACACTGTGTACAAAAGGGAGCTTAATTAAACCAAACCTATGAAACAGATCATTCCTCTCAAAAAATAATACTGATGATATCTTTCATATAAAACCAGATCTCTGTAGAACATTGCATGTGCCTGATGTGATTGTAGTGAGGCTTTATGAAGGTCAAGTAAAGTGGGACTACACTGTTGCTTTAATGAGTAAATCTCAACAATCATTCAATCACTCCTGAAGTCAGTCATGCATTGTTAGAGCTGTTGGCACCTGTCTAACTAAAGGGCAGCCATGGCTCCGCAGGAGACAGTAAGAAGCACGTTTAGAGATTGACCAGGAGCAATTTCTACTCCAATTTTGCTTCAAATTGCTTAAATTGACCTTTTTTCTGGTTTAGAGGGCGCCACCATCCCTAATTCGGTCTGAAAACTTTGAACTACAGATCCACCACACCCTGGAGAACAACTGAGTAAATGATCTTTTTCTAAGACAGCAAATACTCCTATTTAACAAGTAGCAAATAAACAGCTAATATATGGTTCATAACACAAATCGAAGTGATCATTCATGTATTTGACAACAAGCTTTTACTGTGGCCATTAATACAGTAAGCGATAACATTAGTAATAAGATAGAATAGGTTATAACAGTTAAATCTCCTTATATCTTATTATTGTGTTATAAGCATAACACATAGCAAGGCCTTTGGAAGACGCATGGAAAATGAATTAAATGTTTCATAGAATCATAACTTGAACATTTCAACTTTAAAGTGTCAAGGCCATAATTTTTAAATCTGACTCTTATAAATCCATCAACATTATGGAAATTGAATACTAAATTCCTGGAAATGACCTTAAATTAACATAATAATTACGGAGGTCATAATAAACTAACTGAAATGCTAAAAAAATGCATTTTAACAGCAAATTCACCATTTTACTCCTAGGACTAATTTATAAGTAAGAAAATAAATATTTCAGTACACAACTCCACACTGAATACATACATAATAAGCAGTAAATAGTACATTACATTTTAATATCAAATGGAATATATTATAACAAATCTATTTCAAAAGTTCTGGAAGTTTCATACATAATATAATGTCATTTGAATTATTTGAAAGATATATATTTCTTTTCCATCATAGAACCAACTTTACTGTGGATGAACGAGAAAAAAGTAAGTACACACAATTAGTGCTTATTTGGGGATATCACCAAAAAAGTTATGAGTACATGAAAAGTTGTTAAAAACAGTAAGTTCACACTGTAAAGCAGTTATTATTACTGTGTTAAATACAGTACCATTACTGTGAACGATTATTACAGTTTATTGATGTATATATGACCTATAAATTACAATAAATCACAGTAGACAAAATATTACTGTATTATAATACAGTTAATTAGAAAATACTGTAAATACAATTGAAATACCATTATGTAATTGATTTCTATTGTACAATTAATCACCAATACTGTAAATGCAAGGTAAATCACTGTAATTACTTGATTTTTTATTTACCTTTTTGGAAAATTGTTGCCAGGACATTTTAAAGTAATGGTGTTACAGTGCATTAGTGTAAACATATAAAAAAAGCAAGACTCATTGAACAATTGAATTACTGTAATATGCATAACTATCCTGAATGTTAAGCTTTTCTAGTGTTGGAAACTATTACAACTTTTTTTTTTACCCTTTTTTCATTGCACTGGGTTGCTCCAATAGTTTGAACAGCAACCTTTTTTTTTAAGTTTTATTTTCTCTGAGCACAAATATGCTTTTTTTCAGCAACAGCGTGCCTCTCACTCATGCAGTCACACCTGGGAGCTGCCTGGTATGAGACTAAGCAGCTTCAACTTGAGCATTTTGCGTTTCGGTGCTCATTCACAACACACATGATTACTCCTGCCAGTTCAAGACTGAGCCAGCTACTATCCAGTTTCAAGGATATTGATCTTTAACCATTTTGGAGGTTATGTTTTATTCTTTCTTTGATTTTCTGCCCAGCATATTCCACAAAGATAGTAATCTGCACATACGATGTTATCAAAACCAGGCACGAAAGAAGAAGAAAACGAGAGTCAGGCCTGAATTTAACAATTCGGTCTGGTTTGAATCATTGAATTGAATTGAATTGAATCATTGGATATCTTTTCTGGTTAAATGTGCCAGACTTATCTAACTGCTCTGAATAAGGAATAATTTTTTCTGTCACGATGGATTTGATGATGGATTTATTACCTCACAACGTGACTCATTATAACCAAATGTGGTATGCAGCATAAACAGCCCAAATTTTCATAACAAATGGACACAGTCAGATCTCTAACTTCAAACTTCACCAACTTTTCAAGACTTGGTACAAAAGGTATTAAAAATCACCAAATCTCTCAATACTACTTATACCAGTAACTTGCAATAGAATGTGGTGAAGATGGGTCATTATTTGTAAAGATAGAAACCTTAACTACAGTAGATTCAGAATATTTACATGACTCTTTATGTATGAATGTGTGGTATGAATATATATATATATATATATATATATATATATATATATATATATATAGATCTGTGGAAGTTGATGGGACTGCAGACCTCACCACTATTTGTCAAGAGTAACATTCAGATCTGAATCAATTTCACTCATCATGCAAAAGCCTAATGTTCCTAACTCCAATCCCAGTTTAAAAAAAGAACACCTAAGGACGAAATTGGATGAACATGGTACTGAAAAGGCTGCGACCACTTCTACTTTACATTCATAAAACTCCAGACAGTTCTTCTGTTTATGCCTGAGCAGGGAAGCAGATGAGGGGACAGAGGGAGAGAGTTGTAAGACTGAAGAAATACTGACGGTATATTCAATAGGCCACTCAATGGTGGTTCTCGCTAATGAACCCAGCACATTTTCCATACCCCTGCTGAAATATCTTTTTCAAGAACATGACTGAATTCAAGAATTCAGGGATGTACATACTCATTGAAGACAAGATCAGGGGCAAAGTAAAGCATCCTGCCGCCCACGTTCTTGTAGGATCTCCATCCTAAGCCAAACACCATCACCCCCATCCATGAATGTTGGATGACGGTCATTTGGTCGTCCACATGGAGATTCCTGAAACCTGGAGACAAAGATTCTGCATCATAAAATGTACCGCAAAAACTTTGCATATTGGCACCATAAATAATAATTATAATAACATGATACTCCACCGAAAAAAATTATCAAAGTATCCAACACCTTGTATTAAAGGCCTAAAATCACTTGTGGGGTTCCTCAAAGATCAATTTTAGGGCCACTACACTGAAACAATGTTTTGCTGAAATTACACAATCTTTATATATATTTAAAGTTAACTGTGCTTTTTTCTTTTACTGATTGTACTTTTTTTCAGTAATGGCAGAATAATTATTTTGAATAGAATTTGGTTTAATATAAGAGATTTCTAGTTAAATACATTAGAATGCACTCACTTCTACTTTTTATTGTTGGTACTAAAATGAATTATGATTCAGTCAGTGTAATAGTAAATTAAATCCTACGTACTCAAGTTTAAATTATTTAAGTTAAACCTTTAGCTATTTTTCTGTATCTTACCCATCAATAAATTTAACATTTAAACACAGAACCAAACCAGTTATTTGATATATATGCTTTTGAAGAATATAATACACACACAAGGTTATAAATGACTTACTTGCCAAAAAGGGAGAGTTTTGGAAGTCCAATATTAGAAATATGCGGAGATGATGGAAAATTAAATGTACATATTTTTAATATAATTAAATTAAAGCTTAATTCAGGAAGGTTAGTACATTTTAGAATTATTATTAAAACCCAAATATGATTCAATAACACATACATACATTAAAACCTATTTAATGAGACAAATAAACACATGTAAGTAAACACAAGGGGTCAGACTATTTTTTTCAGTGTACTTTTTTATTTTTTTGTATTTTGTCATGACCAATTGATGTTCTTTTTTTATTTCAGATATTACTGCCTATAAAATCTGGCCACAAAATGAAATTATGTAGGACAAATCTTAAGCCAGCAGGCAAGAAATCTCAACATTCCTGACTCAGAATTAAACTTTAAGGCTCTTATGGGGTATGTCACCAAATCTGCTTTGAATCATCCTGAAAACCATAGCTAATGCTTAGCTGATTCTGTTATCTCGAGCAGACTATTGTTATGCATTCCAAAAGTGAAATAAATAAATATGAATAAAATCTGTTTCTGTGCTGCTTGAGTACTGACTATAACCAGAAGGAACATATTACACTAGTTTGAAACTGTTAGCCTTTCAGTTTAATATAGATTTTCTTTTTAATTATTTTACTTGCTTCAGTCTATTCAATGTCTTTAGTAGATGCGTCTGGAAGCAGCAGAAAGTGCAGGTATGCTTTAAAGTTATTTCATAACCCCCCCAAAGAGAAGCTTGAAGTGACTGTAAAACAGTGGATTATTTGTTTTATAGCATGACGTCACACAATCAGAATTTTAGGCAACAGGAATGGTTAAAAACTTTGTCAAAAAACAATGCACATAAATTAAGCTGGTGGTGACAGTAATAATAAGATAAAATATGTCTTCAAATTGTGTTAACTCATTTTAAAAGCTTCATTTATGCCAGTTCCACATTGCAGTTTTGAGCTTGGCTTTTGATCGGGATGTTTTACGACCTATTGTAAATCCACAGTTTGCACCCTGATAGACGATACCAGTAGTAGGGCTGCAACTAACCACTATTTTAAAATTTAATTTAGATTTGAGCTGTTTGTGTGATTATTTAATTTGGTCCTATATAATCTCCTTTTTAAACATCACAAACATACAGAATATATTCGTCATGTTCTGTAATGACCCTTATTGTGATTTCCATGATTTTATGGATAAAAATTTGATCTTTGCACTCTATCTTATTAATCATTGAACTTTTTATAGCAGATAATGTTGATTATTTCAAGGTTCAACCTTTGTGGTTGTAGAAATATTCCATAATTATTATCATTTATAGCAGGAAAACTGAATAGTATGACTTTGTTTATGTGGTTAAATTACTGCTAAACTGTTTTTTTGTATATAAAATCAAAGTGAAATAAGGGTAATTATGAGAAATGAATACATAGATAAGCTCTCCCACACTGCACCTGGCAATCCTTTAGCCCACTTGACCACTTTGACCAGTTGTCGCTCTCCGAGCTCATTGAGGCTGGTGAGCAGGGTGGCGGCCGAGTCGGGCTGGCCGTAGTCGTGTCCCGCGTTCACCACCTCGGGCTCGATAGACTCCAGGATGCTGAGAAACACCAGTTGGGAGTTGAAGCTCAGGCCCGATTTCGGAGAGATGTTCTGAAGAGCCTCGGCAGGTTCCTGGATGAGGTGATCCTCTTCAGGGTTTTTCTGTTGTCCGATCTTCTTCAGTTTGCGTGCTATAAAAAAAAAAAAACAATGTGGTTATTGGCATTTTATTATTAACTAATGCTTAACAGTGTGAACCCTTTATAAAGGTTCCCCTCATTTGTTAAATAATAGATGAGTTCACACAAAATGTGGAATAATGAGTTAACTGCTTGAACCCATGTAGTCTTGGATTAATAACTGTTTATAAACCAACAATGGAAATAGAATTTGTGAGATTTTATAAAGCATCTACTAACACTCATAAACTATTAGTACAAGTCAGATAGTGGAGATTTAAGAGCATGCAGACATGTACATCTAAATATATTGTTCATTATATTATACATCACTAACTGGTGGATAAGTAATATAATACTGAATTATAAATGCTAAAATCATCATTTATGTAGATTAGCCTAATAATGAATATTAGTAAAACATTTATAACTGTGATTATAAACCACATATTAATGTGTATTTATGTCAGAACATGCTTTATAATTGTTGAATTCAGTGTTTATGTCTAGGGCCATCCAACATTATGGATTTTCTGCTTTTCCATTTAGGGAACTTTCCCTGTACAACTGGGCCCATTACAGCTAAATGTAATGGGTCCAGTTAGTTTTGGATGGGTGCATTTGGTTATCATAGAACATTGGATTTATCTGCACTTTAAAAATTTTAAATCAACAAATGACATCCTTTCATGTCACTCTTACACGCTAGTTAAAAGTTTGGAATATTGAAGGGAAACCGGTCCAAACCATCAGGAGAACTTGCTGTGCCTAGAATTAATATTCTCTATTTTACCTGGACTGACAAATAAAGAGCTTTAAAGATTCAGATATGGAAAAAAAAAACCCTCTATAATAGATGAGCCTCATCTGGTGGAAGCCTGTGGTCATCATGTCTGTCTTTGCTAGTGTAGATATACACGATTATTAAGTTATGAGTATTGCAGTTACGTAAATCATGCTGTTTTGCATTACAATTGTGTTTCCTATGCAGAAAAAAAATTATAATTAACATAAAAAAACAAAACAACAGTTACTCCATGTATTAAAAAAAAAAAATGCTTCCCCCTTTCAGAACAATGACAATGCTGCAATTTCGTCCTCCACAAATGCTGAGGATCCCGAGGCAGCTGCTCCATATGACAACCTCCATTTACAAACTAAATTGGTGCAGCATGTTCGATTCGGCGGAGCGGGGCAACCACGTGAAATAACCAGCAATGCAATCAGAATGGAATGATTTTATTCCGCTAAACAGCTGCCAAATACATTATGTTCAATTCTTTAAGACCGCCAACCATGATACAGAGAACCTGATTAAATATGATGGTGCTCTTACAACCATTCAATCCCCAAGGGGTTTTCTTTCCACATGTAATAGACCTGTGAACATTTCAGCTTCAGCTCTTCCTGTTATTTCCAAATGACAGCTGTGTGGGAGTGAGAGTGACAGACAAATACAAGACTGGTAACTATGTGCCGCATCCATTAAAGAACAGACACTTTTGTTGTTCTTCTGTCTTTAAAATGCCAAGTCAAGATTTAATTCATTGTAGTGTGAGCTATAGGGGCTTGGCAAACAGAAAAAAAATATCAAAATATAAGGCAAAGAATTATTACTGATCCATTTTCTGTCTGCTGAATGACAGTGACAGTCACGCAGCTCCTCTCGCAGCTTCTGTGTAAAGACGGTCTTATTAAAACTGTAACCTGCCTCTCCACTTCAGTTTGATCAATATTAAACTGCCAGTTATAGACACAATTTAAGTCTCCATCAAAAGTAGCGGGGTTGAAAGCAAATTGTAGATTATAAGAGGAGTATAAATTGCAAGTAATTCTGATCGGCTTATAAACATTTCAGAAAGATAGATGTTAATTAAAAATTTCTCCCAGGGATTCTCAGCCATGACATACGGAGACATCTGATCTTTGCAGAATACAGTGTAAATAGGTCGGGTTGAGTTAACCTTAAGTTGAAGCCAATACAAACAGGAGGAGGTGGATTCAAGCATGGTTTTAGCAGATTAAGCCCAGAGGAGCAATTAATAAGTCAAGATGTTGTCAACTGTTTGAGCTCTGCTGTCAGTATTATTGTTTCCAGCTAAAATGAACCTCTGAGCTGCAGGTGTTTCCACTGCAAACCCATTTTCCCTTTAAAAGCAAATTACCCGTGTGACATTTATTGGCCGTTTTATGCTGTGCTTATATTTACGGCATTTCCTCAGGCAATAAGTCTCGTGTTGGCTTTCCAGTCTCATCATCCTATCTTTATCCTAAAACTTTTATTGTTTTTTTGTTGTATTTGGACAAAAGGCCAGTTACTTTATCGTCCTTTTGAAATCGTTATCCTCATAATTGCTTAAGTCATATTTCAGTGCCTTTGGAAAACAAGAAAAGCCCCCTTTTTTTAGAAACCACATTGTATTTTTTTATTTATTGGTATTTTTATTGATATTTTAACAGTACTTTTAACCAGATGTGTGAACAAATAGGCAAAAAGAAATAGACCCATCATCGATTGTCTAGCAAATAATCAATTGTCTAACAATAACACAGGCAGAATTGTGTCTTCCACATAATGCCCCATGATAGGCTGCTACCTGTCTGGGTGTATTCCTGCCTCTCTTTGTAATGTGCTGGGTTTTGGCTCCAGCTGACCCCTGTGACCCTAATGAGGAATAAGCTGGTATAGAAAATGACTGACTGACATTTAGTGTTGAGAAAACTGATGAAATAAAGCTGCTACTTCTGCTCTGCGGTTTTGCTTGTATTAAAACTGCCTAAAGTCAAATGACTGAGGCATATAGCTTATTTGGATTCTAATGTGTGATTGTCCACTGATGTAGACAGAAAGACAGAATGATGCAGCAGTGATAGGCCACAAAAATTATGCAAATATCCCACTTTGGCCCAAAAAAAAATCACTGCGGCAATTATTCTATGGGGCTAACAAAATGCTTTGTTCCTTTTTTTCTGGGTACGTGTGTCTCTGCTCTTTTCTTGGTGTCCAGACTGCAGATGTTCTCCCATTATTAGCGCCACTGAGTGTGTGAGGGATGAGAAGGAGTGAGAGAAAGCAGGAATCCCTTTTTCACACAGACACCACCTGTCACTCTCAACCTCACACTTTACCAACGGTTGTTACCCAATCTGGTAGAAGCCAGATCAACAGTATAAGGTAATAATTATGGGGTTTTACGTTGAAGATATCACCTGTGAAGCCTTATGTGACATACTGTGCTGAAATTTGGGGAAATGCATGTAAAATGAACCTAAATCCAATAATTAAACTGCAGGAAAGAGCTATTAGGATAATACATTTTGGAGAGTGTATATTCAAAATATTAGAAATTGTGTTTTGTGTGGTAAATAAGACAATTCTGTTTTTTATTCAAAATTTAAGCTAAGGCAGGTGATTGGTAACATAGGGGGTTGCTAATGTTTGAAACTCACAAAGTCAGAACTCATCTCAAAAACAGATGTGTGTCAGTTCTGGAGGTAAAATATGAAATAGACTAAACATAGAAAGAAAGATATGTAGTTCTATGTTAGTTTACAAGAAGACTTTAAATCTGAAACTATCAAAGTTAACAGCTAAATTTGAATGAATGTGGTTCTTTAGTTTGAGCTATCATGTGTTTAGTAATGATGCACTAGTGATGATGTTTATTGTGAATTACTATGATTGTAACAGGATAAGCAAAAACAGGCCTGGGGTGTTTTAGATTGATGTCTGATAAATTCTGGTGTACAAATATGATTTTATTTTGCTTTTAAAAGGAAATAAAGCATTCATAAATGTTATTGCTGTAAGGTTAAGTTTTAGGTTAAGTTTTAGGGGTGAGAATAGTGTCAATGTGTTATTTTCATATAATCAGAAAAATTTATAAAAAATGTAATTTAAATTTATATTTCTTTGTGCTAAAAAACAATGCAAGAAAAATTACTGGGAAACTGCACAGTATACAGTGTAAGAGTTTTGTTGAAAACGCAACACCTGTTACTGAATTCTAATGAAAAACCACGGCCAACATCTGAAACCAGGGCCAATATCTGCTCTCAAAATATGTTAAATGATACACAACAGCTGATGTATTTCTAGCATTGAAGTGTTATTACAATGAAAATGATTGTCCACTGTATTATGATTATTATAACATTATTAAACTGTTTTTATTAGCTTGATATTATTAATAGTTTTACCCTCCCTTATTACTTTTGTGATGCTTTTCAAGACATTATACCTGTAATATATGTGCTATTGCCTCTATAAAACAATAGCTTTAATAGTATTAACAGTATTCAGTATTCAGAACAGGCATTTGGACTTGTCACAGCTGTAAAACAATAACATGAATGATGGCTCCGTTTCCATGACTGTGAGGTAACACACACAATCCAAGAGGCTGGAATTGGCTATGAATTGACAAGCCAAGATGTCTCCTGTGAAAAGGATCGATTGTCGCGGGGTGGAGCGGATCGACACGAATGTGATTTTGTTCGAATTGAGAACTTTTAAACTCGAGTGAAAAATGTGTGTTTATCTGTATCCCAGGACTTTGCTTCATAAACAGAGACGAGAGGGAAAAGGAGAGAGCTTGAAGGGAAATAAAGATGTTTAATAAAGTTCAGTTCAGTCAGAAGCTGAGTTGACACACACACACACACACGCACAAACACATGCTGACACAACCTTTCAGACAAGTGCATGTTGCAGGAAATACAGTTTCCCCTGGGTTTAGGAATATTTCAGATGTAGGAAACAGCTGTTGAGATGGATGAACTATTTATAATAAAAAAATATGGTAATGCATAAAAAGGTCTACATAAATCTATCCACAGGACAGTAGCTTTAGATTTTATTTTATCATTATTCTTTTCTCATCATGCCATGTAATGAAGTAAATTAATAAATAATAAAGCAATTTATGTAATCCGTCACTACACATTTCTTCACCATCACGCTGCATTTTTCCATTGAAAGAATAAGAGGAAAACGGCAGCTTGTGTTAACCGTTGACCCAAAAAAAAAGTTTAACTCACTTCCTGGCAGTGAAAAGGTAAAGTTGCTTTAGATGCGTGCCTCGTATGTGTCAGAGTGGGGAAACGTTCGAGGGCCTAAACAGAAAAAGCTTTTCAACCGGTTTAACACAGTTGAGCCGACACCGTTTCAATTAATTCAGCCGTTGAAAAGCTGGTAAACCAGGACAAATCTGAGGAGCTGCGGCCTGTACATGCTGCTTCTGCTGTGCCTGAGTCTCCATTATCTCATTGTACAGTAGCAGTGTTATGGGGGGGTCACTACAAATCATGGTGGGTGATATGAGAAAGTTAGTAGTAACCGATAGTGTAACTGATAGAAGAGTAATACATTTTGAATATTTAATCCACCTAGAAAATAAAAACTGTCTGGTACCAAGCTTTTAGGGTTACACCACGTGTCATTTTAACACTATCTCTGATAAAAAAAAAATCATCAATTTAGTCTAAATACATGATGGTGGAAAGAGGCAAAATGCACAACATACAGGGGATGTAGTGTATGTTCTATGTTCCAGTTCTCTGCAAAAGCACTGGTACTGTAACCTTACTGCTCTGCTCCTACCTGGGATGTAATTATCATTCCATGAATTATATGGAATTTAAACAATCAAAATAGACCCTCACCTAATTTAAAAAAAAATATGCTTCTCAGTATTGGACAGATGCCGACTCAGACTCAGCAGCAAAATCAATTTTAGCTCATATTTTGAGATATAGTATAGTATATTGTTAACTTCTTTCCTCAGACCTTCCAATTTGTAATGAAATGAATCGAAATCCAATTAGTTGAATTAGAAATCTCCTTTTTCTTTTGGTATGTCATTACTCCAAAGTACATTTGGGAAAAAAAAAAAAAAAAAACGCCGAATAACAGGACCAGATAATACGTCCAAACACTGCGAGTGAATTACATGTCTATGAGGAGAGCCTGGGTGAAAGGAGGCTCTCTTTAGCCACAACTAGAAAAGGTGTGCCTTTTTACTGACTATCACAGCATTAGATCACATTTTCACTCCATGGGTTTGTCACTGACTGGTGGCGAAATTACCCGCATGTCTGCTGCTTTAATTCACATGTCTCATGTCAGCTTTGTGCTTCCAGTACAATTTTCACCGTTAACAGAATGAGAAAATGGAAGAAAGTGAAAATTGAACACAAGACTAAAATTAGTCCACTACATGTCAATCCTTACAGACTAATATGACAAATAGGCCTGGGTGACAGTAAGGAGAAGGGAATGGAATAGGTCTAAATTGCATGGCAGCTCAGTCAGGGGCTTGATTATCAGTAACATCCCCTATTGTGATGATGCTGCAATTGAAGAGAGCCAAAGATGTGTAGTGGGAGAGAATAAAGTACTTGGTCTTGGGAAACCATTAATATTTTCACTTTTACAACTTCACTTTCTCTGTAGTGTGCTTTGTTCACATAGTGTATTTCATGTTTATTATAGTCCGTAATGTGCTAAATGTATATTTTCAATGTGTAAATATACTGTACACATCCTGTGGAATAACATGTTTGATGGTTAGTGAGAAAGTGAGAGAGAGCAGCAGTAAAATAAAATAAGAGATAGGTGTTTTTCAAGCAGCTTTGGTTAATCCATCCTACCTCCTAGAGTCATTCCGGCCTCGAAACACTTCCTCAACCGACAGGATGGGCAATTCTTTCTTCGTAGCTTATCAATTGTGCAGTCGTTTTTGCTTGCACACAAGTATTTCTGTTTGCCTGCACGGACACAGGAGAAACGTGAAGTTACATGCAGGTAAATACACAGAGTGAGTAAAAATGTAAAACTGGTATGTACAGATTCTGATGCCTGTCTTTTCAAAGTAAAAGCAAACAGGTTTAGTTGTTGAATAAGTGCCATCAAAGTGGGGGGGGAATCAGCCGTTCAAACCATAAGAACCTGGAAGGGAAATTATGGGGGATATAAAACAGACCACATGGAACACATTTCTGAAACTTTTTGTTGAAATACTAACTCCCAGTATCAGATTTTTTTGAATGTATTTTTTATTTGCATAGTAGAACATATTTTATCTTTTTTTATTTGCATTAACTCAACATATATCACGGGTATAATTTTGCTAGTTAGGTTTAACAACAAATTAATTGAACAGAAACATAATAAATTAAAAACAAGAAAATCAGCTAAATTAAATGAGCAGCTTGTTGCCATTTTTCTTATTGTGACATGTCACATGAGGTTTTCCGTGATTATTTTAAGGTTAAAAACCCTGATGTGACTTATATATCAACACAATATTTTATTCAACTTCTATCTTCAATCTATTTAAGAACTGTGATCAGAACAGGTTAAATGTAATACAGGACAAACAATTAACATTGTTAAATGGGTTGACACTTCCCTCCCCACTCAGAATAGGATTTTGACCTTTTGGCCTTACCTTCTGCAGCTCTTTTAAAGAAAACCTTGCAGCTGCCACAGGTGAGCGCGCCGTAATGGCAGCCAGACGCCTCGTCAGAACAGATCAGGCATGTCCTCTGAGGTGGAAAGAAGAATTCCATCGGAAACATGTGCTCTCTGCCAGCCTCAAACCTGCAGTCAAACACAGACTTTCAAAAGAGGCCATGAGGGATTAATCACCATGCTGATCACCTATGACATTTCAATCGTCGGCCACTTTTGTTTCACACCTCTATAACCTCATCACCAGCGGTTTGTATCAGGACAAACTGTGTGGTTGTTTGATCATATGTCCATGAAGGTTCTCAGTCATCCAGGAGATATGTTTTTTGTAGGTTTGTAAAGAAAAAACACTACTCCTTAGTTTGTTTGAAGCCGTTTCACCACTCATCCCAGAGGCTTCTTCAGTTCTGGGTTTTAGTGCAGGAAACCCAGGTATTTAACCTCAGAGTGGTTGTGTTTGATGTTGCTTCAACTGGGTCACTGTGCCGTATTCTGTTACTTGTTTTTATTATCTCCTAGAGCTGTTTCCTAATAACCACTTTTGACCAAATGAAGCTGAACCTTTAACTTGTCCAACAGGTCCATAAACGTTTCTCGCTCGTTCAAAACGGTCTCTGCGTGGTTTAAGAATTGCAGAGTGATGACAGAATGATGTGGGGAAGATCTGAGCGCCAGAGCACGGGTGGAATGGGGGAAGAATCAGAGCCCAGATTGAGCCTTGAACAGTTAGACAAAACCATGCCTCAGTTACGTCCAGCGTAGATATCAAGAATGTGGAGTAAAAGAGACAAAGAAGAAGAAGATCAACTAAAGAACCTTCACTGTGTCCTTATTGATATTAGGTGGCAATGTAGGAAAAGAGGATTTGGGCAATAAGGAAATTACAAGACAAAATAAAAATCCAATACAGGATATATTTTGCAAATATCACCTCCGAGTATTATTACACAACTGAGTCTATCGCTAATTCAATTCCATTCATTGGATTTAATGGTTGGAGCCTGTAGTTCGATTTTAAATCTTCAAATATCATAGTATTTTAACCCTTTCCTTACTCAAATGTTGTTTTGTGTTTTTTTTTAATAACTTTCTGTTCCGAGATGTCCCTGGGCATTCGTACGGAGTAATGGGGCCCTGACATAAACCACGCGAATTTTATTTTTGAAAACAGGAAGCTCTCAGGATTGTTAGACATGTCAGAGAGTTTTATTGGCCAGACCAGCTGTGATTAGAGGCTTGAGATAAACGCTGATAGAATACAAGGTTGACGACCTTTATCTAGTATAAAAAGGATGTCTGTGTTATTCAGAAATATAAATCATCACAGTTGATCCAGTACGCTGTATTTTATATTTACAACAGCTCAAAACTAGAGCGTTCAGTGCTATATGTGCAAAATATACAGGCTCAGCTTTAAAATGAATCACAGCCATTATTTATATGATCTCAGAGGAATTGGGATATAGTTGAACAGAAACGAAAAGCACGGTGTTAAAGGCTTTGAATCAGCCTGTGTGACTCTGACAGACTTGCACTGGCTGTTGTTATTCATTCCTTTCCACGTTGCTTGAAGTGTTAGAAAATAGTCTGCCAAGCCAGGTATTTATGTGTGAATAATCTAAAACGTCTCAGGTGACCTGGAAGTTCCTGTATTCTCAAGTAATACAGATGGACGTGTCTGGCCACATTTTTATGCCATTACTGCATTACTGAAATGTGTCTCAATCTCTGTCAGGGCTCGAGAGGAAATTTAACACCTACTCTGCAACATGTGTGGTTACAACAAACTTTCCAATCCACAGACTCTTAAATCCTGATTAATCTGTCAAATGGGGTTTAATTGGATTTGAATTTAACCGATATCTATAAATATTTCCACTAAACGTTTGACAATTTTCCCTATGCACACACACACATAAACAACGGAGTGTTGAGAGCATACCTCTTAAATCTGAATCCACAAGACAAAATAAATAAACATATTCTCTAACCACCAATTTTTCACTTAAAAGTTGCAAAATAAATTGGATGTCAGTATTTTATTGTTTTTTAATCCTTAAGGTCAATTAAAACCTGATTTAAGATGTTGTATATGCACAGTGCTTTGATTAATAGAACATGTTTATCATGTTACAGTAGATTAATAATAATAATAATCTTCTTTCCTGCACAGAGTTTCCTCAACTTGTTTATTGGTTAAGGTAATTTGATTTCAGTTTTGGTAAAATATTTTGTGTCTGCGAGAATTTTGGAAGTGAGCGTGTGAGTCGTGGAACTGTGTTGTAAACTTATAAATATTGAAGGGGACGCACAGTGTCCACTTCTCACTCCGCCTGCTTCTGTCTAAATCTTTAACTCTGCTCGTCTGTTTAAGATAACTGTGTCATTACCACATCGCGATATTTATCACGAAATAGCACATCACCAAGCAAGACACGTCAAAACCTCTTCAGAAGATTAATTTGCAGGAAGTGATCCCTCTGTAGATTTTAAATCCTGGTGTCTTAACTGGTGCAAAGTGCACAGTTACAGTTTGTGGAACTAGAGCAAGGAAAGAGCATCAAGAAAAAGAAGAAAAAAAGGAAATTAATAATGAAATTATTAAAACACTTAAAAATTATTCTATTGCAAGTATGAAAAGAAAGTATTAAGTTCTTTTGATGCTCCAATGTGGCCTGCATAAATGTTTTCCCCAAACAAATTAAAAACATGAGATGGCATCGCAATCATCTCAGATTATAGATGAAGCTGCAGCATCAACTAAAGTATGTATTTTTTTATGCAAATACCATAGAGGAAAAAGGCTTTCAGTAACGGTGTACGTCAGCAGCAGAAACAAGAGACGGAGCAAGAGATGACCAGGGAGAGGCTCTACTAGAACAAAGTTCAGCAGCCACCGCAGCGCGTCTGATGAAAAAAGCACCAGCTCGTCTCATTTAGATCAATTTCACATAATTTCTTTTGTCATTCTTGTTATTATCAGATAATTTAAAAAAACACACTGAGAGGGAAAATAATTGTGGAACAAAATCAGGTGAGCTGAATGTAAAATACACAGCATCGATGGGCCTAACCTGGGTTCAGATTATGAAAATGCAAACCTGTGGGAGCATCTAGTAAAACCTAAATATAGAGACTCATCAGAAATATGAGATTTATTCTGCAACAGTGAACAAATCCAGAGTTTACGAACACTCGGGGACGTCCTGCCAGTCTAAACTGTGCAGAACCTCTCTGTAGCCTACTCTTATCAACCCTGTCACTGAGCATTCCCTCTTCTCTTCTTTTCTCTTCTCTTCTCTCCATGTTTCCTGTCGCCCTCTACAGTCTAAATATGCACTGAAGGGTAATTGCTGTTGAAATAAGGTAAATGCAAAGTGTTTAGGGCTCTATTTTCTCTCAATTCAAAGCAGTTGTTAATACAGTTCAATTATAATAACTTAAATTATTATTTTTATTTATTTTAAAAGCATCAGTGCTTATACAGTAAATATATATGTCAGTTTAACACAAGGACAAACAGCAGAATAAAGTGCTCAGGCTTAGAAGCTGTAAGAATCCAAAAACTGCAATACAAATAATAAGTATAGTGAAATATAGAAAAAAATGAAGTCAATACAAATATAAGACTATAAGTCCTAACATTAACCTCATATAAACCCATTGTAGAGGATGATAGGAGAAAGACCCGCTGCACCATCCTCATGTTTACGCCACTGATTCCTGTTTCTTTCATATTCCTGGTTTGTGCATATCAAGAGTTAAGGGGGGTGTAGCTCTCAGCTCTTTGTTACACTGGTGTCAGACACAACCGTCAATCATTCATCGGCCTAGTGTCCAAAATAAAAAAGGAGGTTACGTTGACACCTGGTGACACAGGGTGAGGTGTCAGGGTCAGCTGACCTCCTCCTGCTCTTTGTCCAACACGGGGCTGTGATTGACAGCTCTGTCTGACTTTATATAGTTAACGTCTTAAAATGCACCGAACCTTTGTAATGTTGTTTAACAAGAGCCACACTTATGTCGCTTTCAAAAAGAATAACTTCTCATTTTTAGCAACGCCTGCTCAATTTTTAAAAAATAGTGAATCCAATAAATGCTTAACGCAATTACAAGAAAAATAAGATGCTTCTCAGTGATACAGATTTGCTCATGTGGTGCATTCACAATCGTGAAGAATATGCTTTCTGTGGATGTTGAACAGGTGCCACCAACAAAACTCTTTTTTTTGTTGGAGGCCAAAACAAGCACAATGTTGAGCAAGATGTTATGTTCTTCGACAGAAGTTTCTGGATTAAATATATATAAGTATATTAGTATTTCATCATGTGTTTGCAGCTTCTAAAATGAATGGTGCTCAGCTTTACAATAAAATAAAAAAATAAAAATCTGAAAACATTTGTGGAGCGTGAAACTCTTCATCTGCTCTGTTTGACTTTTGGTATTTAGCTGGTTAATAAAATAAATATGTCTATGATTGTTTAATTTTTCTCATTCAGGCAATAACAAAGTCACTCTGAATAAAATAATTAACATATGTCTGTGAAGGAAATTCATATTTATACATATGTATACATATATATGATAAAAAGCATTTTTCTTCACAACTTGAATGGAAATGGAAGAAAGTTCATTTAAGTTAATTTAGAATCAGAGCAAGTTTGGGTTAAGAAGTTAGAAAAAAAAAAAAAATTTTGATTGAGGATAATAATATTAATAATAATAATAGTAATAGTAATAATAAATAGAAAATATTATTAAGCTGTAACGATATCTTACCTGGTATCATTGTAGGCGACATCCAGCCACTCGCACTCGCTCTTGATGTAGCTGGAGCTGGGATAGTCCGGCCTCAGCATGTCGGCCGGGTACCAGGGTTCCGGACGCGCGTGGCTCCTCTCGTATGGATTGCATATGAACGCGGTGCTCGTTCCCGCGCCGTGCGCATTCACGCACTGCCTCGAACCCCAGAGCTGGGTGCTGAACTTGTCGTTAAACGTGTAATTACCGCCCCACAACGCGCCGGCACCTTCGCCGCTCATGTCCTCGGACTTTACTTTCACGGCGTATTGCTCCGGGTCGAACCCGCCCGCGTCCTGCTCCGCCGCGTCCGCGAAGTCCCGCGCCTCCTCCTCCGGCGGCTTGTAGAGTCGGCTCGGCCTCTGCGGGGCACCGAAGTGACCGTCCGGGTCGCCCGGCCCGGACGACGTGGCGTAAGGGCAAACCGCGTCCAGGTGGTGGAGCTCCTTCGAGGTCGCGGCGTCCGCTTCGCACAGCGGGAAGTTGTGCTCCTCCGCGGGGTAGGCGGGTCGCTGCTGCGCCCCCGGACCGAATAGTTCCATCTGCTGCTTGTGGCCGAACTGGGGCCGCTCGGCGCGGTACTTGTAGCCTGCCGCTCGGGCTCCGGCGCAGCGCAGAGCTGCGAACAAATGCTCCCCGGACGCGTTGTCGCTGGCGGCGCACGCGGGGAGCGCGGGGTCCATGTCCGCGGCGTCGCTGGACTCCAGGGTCAGACCCAGCGACACGGACACGGCTTTGCAGAGTTCTCTGGTGGTTTCTGAGATTGACGCGCACGCGGAAGCCGCGCTCAACAGGTCCTCCTGAGGAGCGGCAGCGGCGGCAGCGGCGGCGGCCGCCTGACAGCGGTGTTTTTCCATGTCACAGGCTCGCGGCTGACCGCGTGCGGGTCCGTATGCGTTCGCGTCCGCCGCGTTGTCGGCTTCTTGCATCCCGTCACCGCAGTTTCCTTTTGAGTTCTTGGCGAAATAGAAGCGACTTTCCTCTGCTCTGAGCGCCATGCTGGGAGCGCTCGCAGCCTCGCCAGTCTTTACTTTCTCCCCCCGCGGCCACATTTTGCTCAAAGATAACTGTCTGGTTTGGCTCATTTCCCAGACGCCGATTATTTGTCCAGGAGACCGAACTTTGCGCAGCAGCAGCAGCACCAATGTCTGCAGGTCGGTTGTTTCTGCGCAGCTAAACTCTCACCTTGTGAAAAAAAAGGTTTAGGTAAAAAAAAAAGGGGTCCTGTAAAACTCCTCCTAAAGTGAGATCTCCAGCCTCAGAGACGCTCTGGTTTGTGTTTGATTCAAACTGGAGCAGCAAAGGACTTTAGGAGCGTAAAATATCACACTCCCCCCCACTGAAAACTAAACTGGGCGTTGAATGATTCATTTGGTTTTGTTTTTTTTAACACCTTTCAAAGGCGGGAGAAAGATTTAGATTTAACTTTATTGATCCCAGGAGGGCAGTTCACTCACAGCCTAACCCACACCAACATGCACGGTGTCACATGTCAAAAAGCACAGATCAATAAACAAACACGCAGAGGTCAGTGCGGGACACAAAGTCAAACAAGCTCAAATAAAACAGAAATAAATTGAGTTTATTATTTAAATCAGTGGATGGTTTAGTCTACAGAGACAAACCCTCTTTTATTTCATTATGTGAGCTGTGTATCCATCTGTTTTATATAAAGCATCTGAAGGTTTTGATGAGCTCCTTTTATGGACTGTTTGCTTTATTGGGGCATCTCTGTCCTGGGCACGAGCCTCGCTCTAAGATCATGCACTTATTTGTTAATAATGACAGAATTGAACATGTCTTTGCTCTTTATTTATATTGAAGAATAACTGTGGATGTGAATCATTTCCCAAATGACCTGGACACTGCGAACTTTGCAATTGTGACGTGAAAGTGACGATTATTATAAATCCTCATTCTGATAATTCAATGAACCTCACAGTGCATAAATAATACTTGAATAATCAGTAATTATGTTCAATTCAATTGTAAATCTATACAGATGAAATTCAAGTGACATGTTATTCTGCAGACGGTTATTTTAACTGCACGAGTGGGTCACAGTGACATGAGATTCTGTTTATTTAAAGTGATTCATGAGAGCAAACCAAGATTACATTTAAAACATGTGTTTATTTTTCTTTTTGTTTGGTACAGTAAGTAATATTCAACATATTTTCTAACTACATCCAGAAATATTTGACAAACCATCGCTTGATTACCATAAAGAAAATAATGTTGCACAGACAATTGGCATTTTGGTTCATTTGATATATAAACAGTGTTTATATTATACTTTAACCTTGGTTTCAGAACATTTCTGAGCCAATCAGGATTCGATATCCAACTTAAAGAAACCCTCTAGGCATGTATAAAATACCCCCCCCCCCCCCCCCCCCCCCCATTGAATTATACAAAATTTACAAATATGCAAATATTGTTGATTTCTTTAGTTTTCCTGCATGTCTGACTCCACTTTCATTGTTTGTGCACTAGAAGCTTCAGGCTTCTACAGAAGTGTATAATTTTAGTTTTGGAATATTATTGGAGTAAAAAATATAATTTTGATGTCACAAATTATGCTAGAAATATAAGGTAAAATAAGGTAAACTTTTTTCATGTGCAAGGGGGGGGCTTCTGTTATTACTGCAGCATCTGGGCGAATAAAAGAAACAATAAGAAATACAGTATGAAGCAATCTATACACTGAATAAATAAAAACTGTACACTAGTGTACTTTAAAATATTTTAAATCTGTAAGTAATAGAAATACAAAGAACAGGTAAAGTACAGGAATGTTACAGTAGGTTACTGTGATCGGATATCAGGTTGCTTCTGTTAAAAAGTCTAAACTGCCACTGGAATAAATATGTGTGTCAGCGTCTGTCGAGCACTGCAGGAATCTGAGTCTCCTGCTGCAGGAGCTGCTCACTGCCTCCACAATCTCAGTCACTTCTCACTTTCAGCAGATAAATGTGAAAACATTTGTCCGCAAAGTCAAAACCTGCACGTGCATCACTCTGCGCAGCGGTGCTCGAATACCCAACTGTAGCAAGAAGCAGAAAAAACACAATTTTGAGGGAGGGACAGAGTGTGATGTGTAAATCTAGTGGACCATAGTGTGAACGTCTCAGGGAAGTAGTAGTTAAAAAGATGTAAATGCCCCCCCCCCCCCCACACACACACACACACACACACACACACACATATATATATATATATATATATATATATATATATATATATATAGGGTTAGGGGGTTGTCAGGAGTTTATTAAATGTGTTCATTAGGATAAGGTTGCTGTAAAGGCATGTTGTAAAAATAAAATAATATTAAACTATATACCCCAAAAAACAAATGACAAAACTGGATTCATGACCTGGTCAGAATTGTGTGACTTTCCCACAAGCCAAAATGACAAAATACAGTATGTCCTTTGTGACATTTGATTTATTATTAGCTTAGTACTAGAATGACCTTTACGTCACAGCCCTGAATCCTCGGTGAGTGTTTCATGCCGTGTGTATCAATGCTTGTGATTGTGCAACGTTAGGGGATCAACCTGTTGGCAGATCTTAAAATGAAAATGTTTGCTGTGAAGTAGCAAATGAGTCAATCATGATTTATCATTTAACACGAAGCACCATTATTAGGAACAGCATGTAACTTGTTGTGCATGTATGGGATTGAAACAATGCCAGTGAGGTCTTGACATATGGGAAAATACTTTGGCCTCCGTCTTGATTAACAGATGCTATCCTTTCTGCAAACCAGATATCACGTGGATTTCTGTTTTCAATGCCTCAAAGCTCATAACTTTCTTTTTTCCCAGAAACCAACAGGAAAAAAGTCAAAAAGGTTCAAAAATATTCATCTGGTATTCAAAGCTCCAGAGCTTCCAAGATATTTTTAGCTACAAACAGAAATTTGGAGCCAATTACCCAAATAATATCTGTTATTATTGGCATGGCTTATTAATTAGTAGAACATGAATAGACATTACATCATATCTCGCAGATCAAGCAGGCATACTTATAGCCTCCTCAGTCATTTTCTACACCCGCTTATTCCTTACTGGGGTCACGGGGGTCAGCTGGAGCCAATCCCAGCACATGACAGGCGAGAGGCAGAAATACACCCCAGACAGGTAGCAGCCTATCACTGGGCACACACACCATTCACTCACACACTCCCACCTCTGGGCAATTTAGAATCTCCAGTTAACTCCAGTATGTTTTTGGACTGTGGGAGGAAGCTGGAGAACCTGGAGAGAACCCACACAGACACGGGGGGAAATGCAAACACCAGACAGAAAGGTCCCAGCTCAAAGACTTGAACCAATATGATGCTTCTCGCTGTGAGGCAACCGCATTGCCCACAGCGCCACTGTGCCGCCACTTATAGCAGGTTATTTATTAAAGAACAAGATCTTGAATATGCAGGCTACAATTATGAGAATAACCGAGTTATGTGTGATTTATTTTTTTCCCTTTCATTTTATGGCAGTTGGTAACCAGCTTTAAAGGGCCACTCCACAATGCTTTTGTGTAGTGCTTTTCTAGCCTTTTCAGTCAAAGCACTTCATTCACCCATTTAACATTGGCAATATATACATTCACATGCCATCAGAGGGAATTTGAGTTTAATTATCGAGGGGTAGGTATCTTCCCCAGTGGCACCACAACATGCAACCAGGAGGAGCCGGGAATCGCACGACAAATCCTCCGACTGGTAGATGACTGCTCTACCTCTGAGCTACAGCCTCTCCTGGTAAGAGTCAAGCATTTCATCTTGAACAGTGTAACAGTGTTAGTAATGTCTGGAATTATTGCCAGTTCTTGTGGTGCTTTGGGCTCAGAAAGAAAACTACTTCCAACATGGACAAATGCCATGGAATGGTAATTCGTGTCAGAATTCCAAGTCAGAATCTTGGGCAAGATCCACCTAACCCCGAGTTCACCGTCATAAACACACCTGATAGCACACACTGCAAAAACAGGTGCAAATACCTTGTCTCTGCTACAATTAGTCCATTATTGAGTAGAATTATCTTTTTCCAATGGTTGATTTTCTTGATTTAAGACAATCATTCATTTTTTAAGAAAATGTTAGGCTTGTTTTCTTAAAACCAGATGAAATCAACCCAAATCTTAAAAAAATGAGAATAAGTTAAATAATCTGCCAGTGGAAAAAGTAATTTACTCAATGTTGAGCTAATAGGACCAAAAACAAGATATTTTCACCTGTTAAGATTTCAGTTCTTGCAGTGAAGTACTACGAGGTCCTGCTACTGGCTGAACAGCAGAATAGGAGTTGCTGTAGTTATATGAATGAGCCAGTCTGTTTTCCAGGGCAAATGCACTGGGACTCATTTAGATTGGAATTCGGGAAAGACGTATTGGAAATATTGACTTCCAACTTGCAATGGATTGCAGCATAAAACCACAAATTTATACCAGAAAGCCTTGAAGCTGCTCTATGGGAAATGTAGGATCTAGCCGTTTTGGAGCGTGATCCATTCAGGGGAATAAAAGTCAAATTTCCTCCCTGCGGTCACTATACATGCATGATATGGATATATGCACATACATATATTTTTACATGCAAATGTATGCATATGTACATGTATACACACAAAAATACATTAGGTCTATATGCATATATTTATGCATATAGACCTAATTAAAAACATCTCTGCCTTTGTCTCTTCTGTTCTCGCAGCCCATTTGTTCTGACTAAATAACAACAAACCCCTTTTACATACAGTATAAGAGGCTTCTTCCAGTATTGATTTTGCTGCTATCAGATCCATCTTCACTGTAACAGTGATCAATTTTGTTTAAATATGAGGATTAGAAGCTGGTCTATGAGGATTTCTTTTGTTGTTTAGTTTGGCTCTTGACCTGTGAAAGCAGACATATAAACTCAACGGTTTATGTATAAAGATGTTGAGCTCCCACACTACAGTGGTGGTTTAGTCACTTGGGCGGAGATATAACAGGTGACAGCATAAAGTAGAGACGGCACAAACATGACTGCTGGATTACAATAATCCTCACCTGAGCCTCTTCACGCATCCTCCTGTAAAGGCCAAGAAGACACGGTATGTTAAGACAAAGCAGTTACATTAAAGGTCCCGTATCATGGAAATGGCCATTTTCACTCCTTTTTTTGACAATCGAGAAGCTCTGGCTGTTCTATAGATTCTGTCCCATGCATCAAACACTCAACCTGCAGAGAATCACACACAGCCTGGATTCAGGTAAAGTGCCTTGTTGGTTTTCTGTGAATTTACAGTCACTGCCCACTATTTCATTTACAGCCATTCAAACCAGCCAATCAGAGGAGAGGCTCATTAATATTAATGAAGCAGTCCAAAATCATCCTGTTCATTCTACAGCTCCACAGAGAAGCTTGAGAGGACTCTATATCTATCTAAAACTATAAGGAGATGATTTTTTGGCACTTTAAACTGCAAATGCATCTACTTAGGTATAACAAGGCTACAATTAAAATCTAATAATAATGCAGGATAAAGGACCTTTAAGAGCTTTACTGTATGTTGAGTTACACAACATCATGCCTTCCATGTGCATATTATATATTTAGACTTATGACAGCACCACTCTAAACACAGGATATTATTATATACTTTTAAAAGTTTAGCTCTCAAGATACTTTTTTGCCAAAGTGCTGATTCAGACACAACTACAACCGCTTTAAAGTCACAACCCGTTGTTGGTGCATAGTGGCCTCTTAGCAACCAATGATGACATGTTGTCATTAAAATAATGCAGTGTGCGTTTACATGTGAACACATTTGGTCAATGTGGGCTGTACTATAGTTTCAGCAACATGCACAACACTTGCTGTGTCTTCATGGTGCAAGGAATCACACACTTATCACGTCTGCATTGATTTATTATAAAGAGTTGACGTTTGGTCACAAGGACCTTTCAGAAACATTGACTCTAAAGGTCTTTGTGACCCAACTGTCCACTCTAAGTCAATACAGTGGTGATAAGTGTGTGCAGGAAATGACTTTTGTCTTTAAAAAGACTCTACTCCATCTACCACAATCAGGCCATGGACACAGCTTTTTGAACTCTGCTTTAGTGTTCCATTTTGACAACTAGAACTGTTTTCTCCATATTTAATCTACTTTTGTATTAACTCAAATTATTTGAAATTATCAGATTGGCTTCTAGCGTTGCTTCCATTGTAAAAGTAAGTCAGGAAGTAAAGGTTTTACCATGTTCATTTTCATGATGCGAGTGGTCTAATCTTCTTTAATTTCATCATTTTTTTCAATGAATTAAAGCAAATAAATGTCCCATCACACACCATGTAAAATATAATTTGATTATTTAATATTACTAATAATAATACTGAACAGCTAGCTCACATAACTAGTGCAATGACACCTTCATTGCTTGTAACTAAATATAATTTATGGACATCAGTCCTGCATTCACAGTGTGAGTCAGTGGTGACATGATTGGAAATTCTGTTTTCTATTCTGCTAACGCTGTGTTCTTGGTGCTGTGAATTTGGTTTGATACTGATCCTGATAGTGGATGTGAGGGTTGGGTAATAATCTCAACTTTTCAATAAAATGGTAGCCATCACTGAGATTTTTTAATACCTTCCTTATCTGGTCATTATACCCATTGCGGGCTGGGGGAAAAATGAGTCCTGCCGCTCTGCCACAGTGGTCCTTTTTGTTAAAGGTACAATGTGTAAGATTCGGCCATAATTCAAGTTTAAAATATCCAAAAATGAACTCTGCCTATCATCAGTGCTTGGTGGATGAGCAGCATTGGTCGTATGTCACAGACCTCTGTGTGCTGGCTGGGTGGAAGCTCTGCTCACTGAAATCAGCTCTGGCTTGCTTGTCCTGTAATATCACTTCTCCTCAAAGAGGGCGCTGGAGTTTACCGGGAGCCTCCACACGAGCTGTCTGGAGTATACCAGGTTGCTTCTGAGACGAGAATATTATATACAACAATCTTTTCACTCAAAAAGGCCTAGATGTGACTTCTCTCTAATGTGACTTTAGGCAACTGTAAACCTGGATTAAACTGTCCTTTCAGTCCATAGTGAAAACTTACATTACCTGGAGACAAATTAAACAAATATAAAGTCAATTTTTCATTATTTTCCGAGGTCTTATTTGCCTGTTTTTAATAAATGTAACTCATCCTAATATCCAGTTTTTAACATTTTTTTGAAACCTGAGATGATGTGTAATGTGTCATGTGTAATGGACCGAAGCTCCTGAAACTTTCTTTCTTTCTTTATATTTGGTCACATATTTATTAAATTTATTGACATGCGCATCGCTTCTTATTGCTTCGTATTATTAAAATATAACTTGTGAAATTTCTGTAAAACATTATAGCCTAAAGCTTTTCACTTACTAGTAGAAATTATTCCAGAATCATGTTTAGTGATCTCCTTGCTTCTTTTAGCAGCTACTATAATGAAAGCTTGTAAAATGTCATTTTATCCTGATAAAAGAAAAATGTTCATTCTCCTATAGGGCATAAAGAGCCTGATTTTTTCAACTCAGGATTCAGGTGAATTTACCTTTCTAATCATTTGGGATGCACCTTTATTCTTCCTACATAGCTGATCTATTACATTAGCTTCACAAAGAAACCACAAATCCACCCTCCTTCAAATTATCTTCAACACAGCGCCATCACACAGCCAAAGCATTTTTTGAATCGTTGCTTGTTGTGGTATTTCCTTGCAATTATTGCACGGAAGCATTCAAATGAAAACCAGAAAGACTTTGTTTAGATAAATATGCAGATGAATTTTGCAAGTCAAGCTTGCGTGTCATGTTATTTGTTGTTTGTTTTTATGTTTCTTTAAAATCTACATGTTAAAGCACACATCTTATGAGATGAAGTCATTGGTCTAATTTTCATTATTCTAATGGTCCTTGGCGTGAAAAAGTTTAAGTACATGACGTCCAAGTGTACATAAAGGAAAAATCTCTACTCTTCAATCTTGGCTTTGTGTGTGTGTGTCTGTTTTTTTAAATATTTGCAGCATTTTTTCCCCCTTTTTTTGCTTTTGTTTTGTGGGTTTTTAAGTCTGTGCTTCTGCTTCGTTTCCGATTGCAGATTTTTTCTCCTGCAGTGTTTTTCTTTTTGTTGCATTTATTTTACATGTGTGTGTTTTTGGTTTTGCATCATTTCTGTGTTTGCAGCATTTTGCTGTTTGTCGGGCATTTACCTCTGTGAGCCACAGTATAAAGTTTAATATAAAAGCATACATCGTACTATATAGATTCACCTTTGAGCCATAGAGAAACAGCATGAAGAGACTTTGGAGTCAAAATTAAGAATGAAATTCAACATTATTTTTTTTAATTATTTTTTTTTACATAATCTGTGAAGTAACCTGAGACCACTAGTGTTTGTCTCTTTCACCATCAACAGCCCTCACACATGTGCTCGGGCCTTGGCTTGTTACCGAGTCCTCCATGTAGGCCAAGGATTCCTCCGTTTGATCCATGTTCACCTTGATGTTGTCTGGGACAAATATCTTGCTGCCCATCATTAAGATGCTTTAGCTGCAATGGGGAGATAATTATATTTTCCCCTATATGTACATATATGTATTTTTTCATATTTTCGCTACTAATTGCAATACATATTTGTCTCTATAAATATTGCGATAAGTGAATTATTTGTTTAAATTTTCAAGTATTTAACAGCCTGTGGTTAAAGATCTTTGAAGTTTCCTTACTAAGGGCTTGAAGCCCGAACTGAAAACCCTCGAGCTTTGTTTGTAACCTTGAATTTTCACTTTCACAGATTTTTCCAGGTTTTTTTCTTTCAGGATAAGAAGGTCTACTGTTTCAGCCTTGGCATTTTGCCTCCTATAAACTTTGCTTTTTTCTTTTCAGCTCTCCCACATACATATTCCCGTCTTTATCTCCATTCTCTTTCAGCTGTAAGCTACATGCACAACTAAAGGGAATCAAAAAAAGACGTGGCATAAAAGTCAATTTTGTTAATCACTGCATGTGAAATATCTTTCATAAACTAAATTGCTGTATTATCTGTTTGCTAGACTCCCATTACAACAGGCAAGGGTATTCTTGAGAAAAAAAAAGTTTAAGATGCAGGTGTTAAATGTTGCTGTCTTTCTTATCTGGGACGTTTCTGTCTGGCAGCCATTCATGGCCTTCATAGATCCAGACCTTCACGAAGATGGATAAAAAAAAAAAAGGAAAACACCCAATAAGAAGTAGGGCTGTGTTGAACCTCATAGCCTTTACACATACTTTAGACTAATGCCAAACTCATGCTCCGCTCCCAACTCAATCGTGTGTAAAAGTGTGTGTATATACAAGAAAGGATATTCAGGGGCCACTGAAGTTTGCCCAGTATTCGGTCATTTTGGTGAAATGTTCATACTGCGGGTCATAAAATAAACACTATAAAAGTAAAGGTTTTGGTTTGGATTCATACTGTGAGTTTAGTTACAGATGAAACGACCTATAGTTACGTCTCGGTGACTCCTGAAGCAGTGATGACGTCTATAGGAGGTAGTGAGTCGGGTTAACCTGGCTCGGCCAGAGGATGTTGATCCAAACCACTTTGATTCAGATGCAAACGGATAAAGGACCCACAATTCCACGATGGCCCATGAAACAAATAGTCCAGCTTCCCAGTTAGATAAGGGTTTGGTGGCTGGTTGGATCCTGACTCGCAAAATCTAGACTTTGGCCTCAACTACACAAATCTAAATTTTCCACCCTTGCGCTTTTGGTTTAAAACCACGATGAGGGATCCGTTTCAGGTTATGTCTGTGCTCGTGATCATATACAGCTTTACAGCTGATTTTAAGAGACTGCATGTAGAGCAGTAGCATGTAGTAGGTCTGCATGTCATACAATGGCATCATAGTCTTTTAATTCAATTCAAAACATTACAGAGGCAGATGAAATTTCGTTTCGAGGTCTCTGTGTGGTCCAAGATTGGATCGCTGTTGAAGGAGCTTTTTTTTTTTTTAACCAACCTGCCTATGTAGACAACGAAGGCCATAGAACTTTAAGAAAGTGATAACTTTAACCCAACCCATCATCTTCATTAAGTCACATCATTAAACATAATTAATTTTAACAGTGACTTTTAAAAAGCACCAATAGAGGAGTCATATTAGAAAAAGCCTCTTCTGGATTGTATCAATGACCTACTGTATGTGGTCGTTTAATTTGGATGACTGGTTGGAACATCATGAGCCGCTGCTGCTGTTACTGATCCCACACATCTCTCTCTCTCTTTCTCTCAAGAAAGACACAATTTATGGTTAAATAAAAAACCCAATGGGGTCAGTCTGACATTGTGGGGAATGTAGCATAGTAAACAACAGATATATGATTCATAGATTATTAAGAAGTTCCGTTCTAAAATACAAAAAGCACTATTAGTGGAATTTTGGCAGAATTGTTAGATATATATCTCCATAAGTATATTATGAGGGAGGTTTATGTTACATCACAGCTGCAGACTTCGCAGTCACTACTTTATGGTTCCCAGGACCAGCTTCACATTGCAGCACCTGCGTGGCAGACAAAACACCATATGGATATGACCATATCCATATTTGTGTTATCACCGTCAGTTTTTCTTCTCTCATAGGAGTTGTTTTCCTTCATCCAGATGCTGTTCACTAAATAAAAAAAATCCTTCACAGCAGACAATACAAACTGGGATTCTACAATCAACTTTGTAAAGATTCAGTCACATTTCTCTCCAAGTGATGGTTGTTAATAATCTGGTGTTGTTTTGTCTCGTCTGTGTATTCTTTATCCAAACACTATTTCTTTTAGTGCATTTCACAAAACAATAGTGAAAGAATTCAAAAAATACAACAGCTGTTTATAGTTTATTCCTAGATTAACAGTCATGTGTGTGGCTTCACATCCGCCTACACACATCTGAATAATACTAAATATTGCTGCTGTTGTTATTAGATCCTAACTGGTTTGTGAGAAACAAGTTAAAGGACATTTTACTGCAAGTTCTGTCACAAATGTCTTGCTTTTGTATGAAAGTGCTTTAGGAATATAAAAATAAAGGGACAAGTCAGATATACACTAAATCCCAAACTTAGTGTGTAACTGTACATTGTTTAGGTCAAAGAATCTAGATAAAGATTTTAGCAGCAAATTATGCACAGTCTTATTAAAAAAAATCTAAATTACAACTGCATGTGCAATATAAGAAGTCTTTTGGATTCCAGGGTATTGAGTAATGAAATAGAAAATTCATAACTATATTTACAGGACGTGATGACAAGTTGTATTACTAAGACAAGTTTCTGATCAACAGTACTTTATATGTATGTTTATCTACATATATAAAAACTTCAGGGTTTTAGTGTTTAAAAAAACAAATAAAGGTGTATATGTCTGAAACAAAAGGATGATCTGACTTGTCTCTTTGGATGAACTTATTCCTATGGCCCTAAGGTACTTTCACACCAAAACAGCAGCCTAAAAATAGATTTTAGATACAACTTTATTGATCCCCTCAGGAAAACTGAAGCTCCATCACATCACATATAGAAGAGAAATTTGTAAAAAAAAAAAAAAAAAAAAGCACCCTTTTCTATGCCAGTTTATTTCTCACTAGGGTCTCAGGGGTCAGCTGGAGCCACTCCCAGCACATTACAGGTGAGAGGCAGGAATACACCCAGACAGGTAGCAGCCTATCATGGAGCACATACACTATTCACTCACACACTCACACCTACAGGCAATTTAGAGTCTACAATCAACCTCAGCATTTGGATTGTGGGAGGAAGTCAGAGAACCAACTGAAATAAATAAATAAATGAAATACTATTAAATGTATGCACATATACAGTGTGTAGTTTCATAATCCCATAAACAAAAAAAATTACCTTGAAATTCACTCAGAAAGTTACTATAATTATTTTTATGCTGTACATCTGTTTATAGTATTGTCTTCACTGTAATATAATATAAAATAATACTGTAATTCCAGATGTATTAGTTTAGTAACTCTTTGACTTCTGTGATTTACTGCAGACATTTTACTGCTGTGATTTTCTACAGTAATACTGTGATTAATTGTAAAATATACGTGAAGGTGCTGTAATAATCATTTACAGTAACGTTACTGTGTTTAATATAACTGCAGATTTCACAGCAAAGTTTTACAGTTGGCATGCAGAATGAAATCAGCAGCCTGACTGCTGCAGGAACAAAAGACATGAATCTTTCTGTGGAGAATCTGGGGTACGATAGACAAAACACCTTAAGTTTTTTTTCCCGTAACGTATGCCACTTAAGGCTTAAATTTTACTTAGCTGAGGACATTACTTCAAGACTTGGCATAGGAAACCTTAAAAGATCAGGAAAAACATAAAGGTATCTACCTCTTTGATACATTGACTGTGACTTTACACCCGTTATATGTTTCCACAGAAACAGTTTTGCACTTTAACTTTTACTCACTTCATCTGTCATTGTCTCACAAAGTCAGTCTATACATACAAAAGTGATGGCAGAAGAAAAGAAGACAAGAAAACAAAATCTATAGAGGATATATTAAAAATAAACACCAAAAGTAATATTTATGCAATCGGAAACAAATGTTGGAAATAGTTTCTTAGGATCTTAGGGTTGTTTTCTACATTTATCTCCATGAACTTGTTGCATTTAAGGTTGAGTCAGATGTAGTTTACCTCACTTTAGTTACAAAGCTACTTTTTTAAGGTTTAATACATTGTTCAAGTATAAGACAGCGGTTTGTCAGATGCAAATCTGTTGCCATAATTTATTTTACTGTGTGGAGCACTTTGTGTTGCATGTCATTGCATGAAAAGTGCCATAAAATAGAGTCTGGTTGATTGATACAATGTTTAATTTGACTATTTAGGGTTTCTTCCTTCTGTAAGAGGAAGTCTACTTTATGTATTTTAGATTTGAAATGTAAAGAATCCTGGTGCAGTGAGAGCACAGAATGTTATAAAATGTTTAAAACTTTGTGATTGAGCTTGGAAGGTTTGTTGTGACAGTAGCAGCCGAACTCAACAAATCTCTCAAACAGGCAACTTCACTTCAAGTTTACTCTATTTGACAGGCATATAAACAGCTTTACCCTTTGCCAAACTTTAGTTCAAGTCCTTAACCTCTGTACTCAAAATGCAGAAGTCGTCCAAACAAATCAGTTCTCATTTAAATTCCTTCCTAGTTGAGATCTCAACACAACAAAGCAAACATTATTATTATTGGTGAGCTTTTCTTTTAACTGCAAAGATACCTGTAATTCTGCAGCAAAAAACAAAGAAGAACATCATCATTATTTAATCTTCATTTAAAAAGAAAATGTGCTTTAATCAACAGGACTAAGTCAACACCAGCAGTTGGTTCCCAATATCATCACCCTATTAAAATAATGGCCTAAGCAATTATATTTATGAATCATTTTAATCAAAAAGGCCTTGACAGTGGAGGACTTTGGACATACAGAGAACATTGTGTGTCACTTTAAACATGAATTCAACTTTCCTTTTATTCCATGGTGTAAACTCTAAACATACATTACCTGGAGTTAAATTAAACTAATGTTTTTATTGAAGGTAACTTATTTCCAACATCAAGGTTTGACAACTTTAGACTTTTGAAACCTGAAATGTGGCAAATTGAAATGATGACATGTGTAATGGACTGAAGATCCTGGAACGTCCTTTATTTCTTTTCATTTAGCTGAATATTTAATGAATTTATTGTTATGCACAGCACTCATTACATTTATTTAGTATACCTTATGAAAGTTAGACTAAATGACTATAAAACATTAGCCTCAAGCCTTCATTACTCACCAGTAGAAAGTGATTCAAGAATTATGTACAGAAATTCGTTTACACCATAGATGATTGCTTCTTAAACCATCTTGAAAGCTTGTTAAAATTCCCAAGTCAATGGTTTGAATCCTAACGAATAAAAGCTTAAACGTCCTAAGGTCGTTACCCTATAGGGCATATAAAGTTTGATCCCTTCATTCAGGATTCAGGTGATTTTACAGAAGTGGCAGCATCATCAATAGATGATTTAGGCCAAAAACTTACTTTCCTCAAAAAATGACTTCAAACATTTTAATAGGGTGTTGTATGTTCTGTTAACATGTGACTTTGGTCCTGGGAACATTTATTTAATGCTATGCAAAATAATCTTCTGGTGTAAAACAGACATTACATGTTACAGGTATGTTATTTAAACATTTCTCCTGAGCATTTCCCTAGACGTGATAGGACAGCACGTTTGTCTGTTGAAACATATTTTTTCCCTTCTGAGAAACACTAAAAATGTTCCCCAAAAAGCAGTATGTTAGATTATTATAACATTATAAAAAAAACCTGGAGGAAAGATGTCAGGTCAGGAAATTGATTATGTGACCATACATATGGTAGAAAACTTAAGTTTTGTTCTTCATAAAGAAGCAGAATTTTAGAGGAAACTTTGCGACTCAAAATCTTTCAGTAGCATTTATGTATGGATGTTTTTTTTTTTTTTTTTAAGGCACAGAAACTTTTCTCTCTATTGTCCTTACCACCAAAATGATCTACTCAAACAAAAATAACTTCCACATTTAAGTATCATTACATGAGATTTGACAGCACATAATAATGATTTTCAGTCAGTCAAGGCGAAAGTAATTATGTGAGCTCAGTGATGCTTTTATTTTAATGACTTTTGTAGTAGCAGGCAGGGAACATGTAATCCACAGCCGACCATGTTTCTGCCTCAATTAACAACCTCTGCCAAAAGGTTGCTTGGCTCCTCCAAGTCAGAGTGACACTGAGAATGCAACATCCACAATGAACGGGGGTCACACTGCACCCTGTGAGGATGAAAAGCAGTTCTTAGGTGGCCTCTTTGCAGCAACATCAATTTATATGGAAAATTGGTTGTATTTTTTGGAAACCATTGCTGAAATGTAACAACAGAGTTGACCAGTGTGTGTGGTCATAAACAAGATGAACATGTTTCACTATGATTGATGGAGTTTGCAAAGCCACATTCTCACCTTTATCTGTCATTCTGTCAACCAAGAATAGAGGCAGAATCACATCATGATGTAAATGTTGAAACATGATAATACACAATTCTGAATCTAGGCTGGTTTCATCAAAAATACTTACAAACCACAACCCAAACTAAAATACCATATATAATGTGCAAAAAAATAAGACACTGCAACCAAAACCTACATATAGCATTACAGTTTTTTCCAATGACTAACATATTAAATTGGCATGCATAACAATTAAATTGACATACAGAGAACAAAACCTCTTCTCCAGTCTCCAAAAGTCTAAACACATTTTCAGTGTCAGGAAAGTTTACAAATTTTAAATGAACTAGTTCAAAGTTCAATTCACAAATATCAAATGAACAAGTTCAATTCATAATTCTAAAATTTGAACTAACTTCATAGTTCCAAAAGTTAATTAGTTTGAAGTTCTTTTTTTTCCTGATATGTTTTTATGAGATTTTTCAACATTATTTTCACACCCCATACAGAACCAAAAAGAGACATTACTTTTTCAGTTTTAACATTCAACAGTCCTTTGATTTCTCCATCAAATTCTGTTAATGGTCATAGCTGTGGTGCTGCCTTCCTCCATGCTCCTGGCTGCTGCTCTGTGTTCTGATGACATGCTCCCAGATCAGCTGGTTTTCAGCTACATATTAAAGTCTGTTTATTGTGATTTTTAGCTGAGTTTTAACCTTGGAGGATCTAATGAAATCTGGAAGTTCTACTATAAGAGAATGCTGTTCAAAGCTTCCAGAATGAACATGTTCATCAAGTGAAAAATACAGTACGTTCAGTTGTTATGCCAGAACATGATAAGTTTATGAACGATCATGCGTTGAACACATTCAGGCACAAAACTGCACATTTTCTGCTTTACACGCACTTTGCAATTCAAAATGGCATCTATTAAATGCACCAAACATGGTTCTCTGCATGAGACATGAGTTCTTTTGACTTCCATGTGGAGAACGCTATGAAATGGTGAGAGGGGTGAGTGGGAGATACTTAATACTTTTGTAATTTAAGTTACAACCTACACGGAAAGTGGGTGGAAGGTACACTCTAAATAGCAGGCCCTATTATGTAGTGTTACCCAGCTTTTTCAGATCAGACGGAGCCGACAACCAAGGCGTAACACCACACACACACACACCAACTCGCAGTATGCACTAGTGCAACAAGTTCATTCACAGTATTAAATATCGTATTGCATTTGACATTTTCTTCTATGGTTTTGCCAATTCTCTGACAGCTCTAATGGTGGTTGCTGTGGCTGCTGCAGGTCTGTAAAAGTTATTAAATATTCAATATTGAACTTGGACCTTCACTTTTCCAAGTACTTGAACATCCAAGCTCACAACAACATGATCAGTTCATTGATGCAGCAGATGTTTAGCCGTCCACAAAGAGAGAGACGACCACATGTTTTCTCATGTCTTCTCTCAGTTATGTCATATCCCTTCTCATAAGCCCTTAAGCCATGACAAACATGGGATTGAACTCAGTGGATGGAGAGAAATTAAAGATATCTAAAAGTCAACTAAAAATATAGATGGTGTCAGTAACGTAAAAGATTTTTGGGTGTAAGGTGTTGTGGGAGAGCTTCACATGCACTTGCTCTTAATCTGGCTGTGATACCCACCTCCTTTTAAAACTTCTGGGACTGGTGAGGAGAGTTGCAGGCAGACCTTTTAAAAAGGGGAGGGCTGAAAAGGGAGAAAATGGCACATATAGCATGTCTTTGCCACTGAAGAGGGCACTTTAACATGCATTTTGAGTCTGAGAGCGCACCTTAGGACATGTTTTGGCTCCTAAAGGGCACTTTGACATGCGTTTTTAAACAATTGGGCCACAAAGGGGACAACCCCCCCCCCCCCATTGGAACAGCAGGAACAGTCTCAAATGTAAACTCTGCGCTGCATAGAGGTCACTAATGTACAGCCGTTTAAAAGATTTATTTCGGCTTCTACCTTCTATAAAATATACCATTAAAGGTAGAGAAAACAAATATTTTGCATTAAGTAATATCTAAGGTGACATATATATTTGGAGAAAATACTGATCCCATTTTCTATCATTATGAGCGACATGTAATATTTTTACTACACATACACACACACATATATATATATATATATATATATATATATATATATAGAGAGAGAGAGAGAGAGAGAGAGAGTATAATGAAGTGGAAGAAGCGAGAGAGAGATTTACTTAACACATTTAATCTGCATTGTGTGAACCTGTCTACCTGGAAGGGGGCCCATATACAAGGGGCAGAGTTTCTTGGAGTAGACCTGCAAGGGCAGATCTTCAGTTGAGAGTGCAGGATCCGATGGGGCAGCAGAGCAGGGAGGAGACTACAGGGAACAGCAAACCGGTGTCCGGTGCAGGCTGGCACGTAGGAAGAACGGGGGAGAACTGGAATGCTGAAGGCCAGGGAGGCAGAGGTGAGGCCAGGTATGGAGGAGCAGGCAGAACTGGGGCAATGAGATGAGTCGCCGGTTATGGGAAAGATCATGGCAAGCAGACAATGAAATAGTTGTAGTGTGCCTACGTTATCAAAGTAGTAGCATGAACTTCCTGGCCATGTGCGGGAAGAGAGCTGGTGTTTATAGCTGTGGGTAATGAGGGTAATTAATAAGTAAAACAGGTGTGCCAGAGCTCCACCTCTATCTGAAAGGCAAGGAAGGGAGGGGCATACACAAGGGAGAGACAGACAGGGAAAAACACACAGGGGAACTCACAGAGTCACAGCTGAGGTTGTGACAAATAGTGGTCAACCAAATCAGGAGCCTTCTTCAAATCAATAATAGTAGCACCTGTGAGATCACCAGTCACATGCTGAAAATACACTATATTCCCCTGCTAACTTACTAAGTTACCCGGGGAAGACTATTAAGACTAAGGCTTGCACAAGCCACTGGTCTTTTATTTTAGTTAACATATGATGTGGAGATACTTAGTAATGCAGCAATGATGCTTAGGCTTGTACATCCAAAGATTTTAGACCAGTGATCCATAGCAGAGACTTATGATCATCTTTTAGGGATGCTTAGGCTTGCACAAGCCAGAATCATGCAAATTTGCATGCCCTCACTCTGCAACCTGACCTTGAATGATCATGTCAGGGATGAAATTGTATTCAAGAATTATTTTTAGGAAGCAGGACAACAAGCACCAAGTTTATGCACTTGATCACCTAAGCTGCTAGGGCTTCATAGATCTTTGTACCTCGACGTATGAAACATATGCAGAGGAAGGCTTTCTACAGAAAACAATTTGCTGTAGAAAGCTGCAGCAGCACCTATTCTAAAGGATTTAACCATGTAGTGTTCTGGGGATATGTTGCACCCTAAAAGGATAGCCTGATTTTGAGGTATGCGCACATGGATTTCATCGGGCAGAAATATCAATAAATGAGAGCAATGATTACAGAGAAGGTGCCATGGGCCTCCGTGTGTTTAAGAAAAAACGGTGTAATAATTGAAATTGTGAAAATGTAAATCTGAACAGGAGATGTGTATGTCAGGGTCAAATGCTAAGGAGGAATAGGTAAATCATCCCACCATAAAAATCCATAAAAACAGTTAAAAAGTAACAGTCAAGCAGAGAGTCTACATGGGTAGAATGGCAAGGCATAAGGATAAAATTTTGATTGACTGACTGATTGACAACCTAAGAATAACGCACATAGCAAAGTTTAAGTGCCCAGGTAGAGAGCAACTGCTGCTTTATTATGTTATTTTCAGTGCTAAACATCTTGATGATACTGCACAAATGTTAGTTTATCTCCCAGGAGATACACCTTCCAATTACATTAAGTACTATCTACTACCACTACTTTACTACTGTATTAAAAATGTATTGTATAAAGATAAAGATAATGATCCACTGAGAATACTTATAGTTTAGGATTAGGGTTAGGTTCAACTGATCGAGGCACACTCCAGGCAAAAATGTCTCCATTGTTCACAAGTATCACAGCGTAGAAAGAATGCACTACATGAATTTTTATTGATAATTAATATACATATTTGAAATATACTAAACTCATAATACACTAAGTACAGGCCATTACCAACCTAGAGTTTTTTTTTTACAGATTTTTACAGTCATAGGTGAGTGTTTTTATCTCTGCCCCCACCCCCTTCTACTCAAAAAAACATGTGGCTTTCCTCTGCCTGTACGTCTCACCAGGTTGGCTTCATTAATTCCTTTTTGTTGGGGTCAGACGACTCGTATGCTTTCCATCACTTCAGCATAAGGTGTGCAGCACACCAATAATAATAAGTCACCTGTCAACATCAACATGGCACTTTTTTAATGTTCGATCACTTTTAGGTATTTTTCATTATATCCAGTGATTTTTATTTGCACATACTAGATAGAGTTTTATCAACCTTCCTCTTTGCTGCATGGATTTTACTCAACATGTCACACAGCCAACTCACAACAGGGGACACTGGTTATTAGCTCCAGCCCAGTGTGTCTTCTGCTGTTGACTTGGCTGTGTCCAAACCATTATTGTGCGTTCATTAATGTCACCAGTTTTATACAGTGGGAGACAACCTTTTAAGTCACTGCATATTTATTAAAAAACATCCTCCAGTATTTGTACTATCCCCCTAAAGCTCATTTCTACAGGCAGCTGTCACAACCTGGCACTGATTCTGTTCCTCACAACTCAACTCAACAAACTAGTTGGACTTGTTGAGAGCAGTTTCTCTGCTTTGGAATAAAAGCTGCCTGACTATAACAGAAAAGGACAAAATCTACACAGGAGGCAAACTGTCACCTAACATTTCAACAATTTGACCATCAACTGACTTACCGAAGGAAACTTTCCTCTTCGTCACACTGACCTGCCAACATGCTCAGGTAGGGTTCATTATAGTTGAATTACGTTTAATTGTGCTGCGTTTCTATCTAAAAATGTATGTTATACTTCATCTGCACTGTATTCTATAAAAAACCTCTGCATGTTGTGAGCTGAGATTTGTGTGTTTCCAACAATGCAACTCATTTTAATATTTTTTTAATAATACCTTAATGTGTTGCAACCCTCTGATGACAAATTTCTCTCAAACATACAACTGTTTTAGTTTCTATCTGAGTTTCTAGTGTTATAATGCTGAATAAAAGAAATGCTGCAAAACAGAAAAAATGACATTAAAGCAAAAGTCACACTCTACTGATTAGGATCTGTTTGATTAGTAAGCAGTTTATAGGAAAGGTTATAGATATTATATTTGGCTTTTTTTTTGCTTCACTGATTACTGACATTAATAAGCCGAATATACACTAAACAAACAAATAAACGCAACACTTTTGTTTTTGCTCTTATTTTTAATGAGATAAAGTCAAAGATCTAAAACACTTTTACATACATAAAATAATCATGTCTCTCAAATATTGTTCACAAAGGAATGGTCGATCTCTGAAGGAGATGTGTTGCACTGCATTAGGCAAATAGCAGTGAAACCTTCCTCATTGCTGCATGGATTTTACTCAAAATTGAAATTAATAATTCATTTAAATAACATCATACAATTTATTTACTTGCACCATGTGATTTTATTGTTGATGATTTTAATAGTAAATTAAGGACAAATTGTTGCAGTTTCAAGGAAAGTCAAAAAAAATGTACAAGCTCTGTGTAGAAGCTCTCTTCTACAGGCAGCTGTCACGCCCTGGCTGTGCTTATCTCCCTCAAACCCCTCAACTCCACAAACTAGTTGGATGATGAAGCTCGTTGAGTACACTTTCTTTGCTTTGCAATAGATTACACAGGAGTCACTTCAACTGTCACCTAAACATTTCAACAATTCGATCGTCAACTGACTTACTGGGGGTAACTTTCCGCTTCCACTCAGAGGAATCAGGAAGCAGAAGTTGCTTATAAAACAATCATCTCTACTCTTATAACACTTTGCACACAATGCAGATGATCCAAAGTGCTTTTTATCACATAATATTATTAATAATAAAAATAACCCTAATAAAAGAAAATAAATAGTTGTAAAACACAAAAAACTTTATCAAATCCACAAATATTATATTTAAATTTAAATTATTTCACTCAAAAAGTTGTTGACAGTGGATGACTGTAGACATACATAGAATATTGTGTGTCACTTATATAACATTAAAATCAAGCCAATTTTTTTCAACATTCTAGTGTGACTTTGGGCACCTTTAAACCTGCCTTAAACTGTCCTTTCATTCCAATGTGCAAACTCAAAATTTATATAATATATAATATATATTTATTTATATTTCCTTGTTCATCCTTTTGTTTTTTACTTTTTTGAATCTAACTCAACAGGTGTGTTAAATTTTCGTTGAAGTCACTTTAATGGACTGTCAATACTGGAAGATCCTTTCTTACTTTTTTTTTAAAAAACAGTCTGCAATGAAATCTGATCTGATTGTATATTAAAACCCCATTTTCTTGTTAATTTTTCAAAGCTAATATCAAGTTAATTGTTCATCTTTCTTTTCCTTTTTTTTGTAACATAACTCAGTTTCAACAACTTTTTAAAACCTGAGATTTGTCAAATTTTCAATAAAGTGATGACATATGTTTAATGGACTGAAGTTCCTAGAATTTTTTTTTATTTTTGGCACATATTTATTTAACTTTATATTTGATACTGTGACTTCAACACTTAATTTTTATGATCTATTAGAAGAAAATGGAAGATGCTGCTTTAATTCTGTCAAAGCTTCTTAACACACTACCTGTCTGTACTGTACCTGCCAGTTGTCTGTAGCTATTATCAACTTCCTACGTAAGCTCAGAGCTGCCAGTGCCTAAAGAATATTTGGCTCAATATCATGTTATATTGTGATACTATCAGGTTATAATGTGATATGAAATTATCACATTATTTCATGATGTGGTAGTTTCATGTCAAAACGAGAAAATATCATGTTATAACATGAAAAGCAACTATCACGTTATTTCCTGATACCTAATTATCACATTATTTCAATATATGCAACTATCACGATATTTCATGATAAGCACTTATCATGTTATTTTGTCATATGTAGGCATTCAGTTGTGGAATACCCATGTTGTCTGAAAGAGCAGGAATGCAGTTGTTCAAAGTGGATGCCCAATTATCATATACACCCTGCCTTATCTATTTGAAGGGCAAGATTGCCTGAAACAGGTCTCCCAGGAAGCCTCCTGCAAGGAAGAATGCCAACAGAGAGGGCCTTATCCCTGTGATCAAACAGTGTTTGACATGTGTTTCCTTATAATGGCAGAGAACTTCTTATACTCACCTACCACAGCAGATGAAGCTATAGAGCTTTATCTTTTCTTGAGAACATGCATCCTTCAAGACTTGGGCATTATCCCATGATAGCTGCAGTGCTAAGGATAATAAAGGATAGTGAATATCTAAAGCACAATGATCATGTTTTTGTCTATCCATCATTTTCCATTAATACCTGCCCTATCTGCAGTTAAAATACTTGCATGTATCTGGTAGTAATTTTAGGTACTGTCCCATACAGTGCAGTGGACAATCAGTGCTATGGGCTTTTGAAGAATATCTATAGGAAATAAGTTGCCCTCCTGTAGCACTAGTAAATAAAATATCTCTCATAGATGGATAGATAGATAGATTTTAACATGGTAATATTAGAATCAAGGACTGGTACATTAGTATTCACATTTAAGAATCCTGAACATAAGGCAACAGGCCTGCTTTGTTTAAATTTGACAGTATAAAATTCTCTGCTTCAATATCTTAAAACATGTTGAACAACAGCCCTCAAGGCAATAAGATGCTGTATGACTGTATCAGGTAACCCACCGAATAATTAAAAAAAAAAAAAAGAGACACAGTAAATGCTGATAGAACTTTTAAATCATCTCTGTTCAGACATTCAAACATACATACATACATAATACTCTGCTTCTGTAACTATCAAATGAGCGGACTATATCATAGTTAATTTACACAATGGAAAATTCATAAGAGCTATTATTAATCAGTCTGTTGTCAAATGCAGTGCATAGTTCAGGACAGGAGGCAAATGTCCAGCAGTTCCAGAATCAGACCACTGGTGTGTGCGACAGGCCAGCATGCAAGTCCATCTGCAGATATAAACATGATACAACATACAATGAATTAAAATCCTTCTGAAAATAGATAAAATACTGTTTAGAACGCCTATGTACGCTCTGGTTTATTCTAGGTCTATGGCGCAGCTACTCTCTCCTCTACTGGAGCTAGCACTAAATGCTAATTAGCTTGCGGTTTTGATAGTGCAACAATATGGTCTTAATCCATGAAAATAGTAAAACGCAGCACCAGTAAAACCCTGACATGATTTTGCTCCATTCGAACGAGGCAGTCATCTGGTACATACAAACATCGGACAAGTCTTGATGTTGGAGAATCCTCGTTTTCAGCTATAATTCTCATACAATAAGTGTAAGCTGCGAGCGGATGTGAAGGGGAAGCGCGCTGGTAGACTGACCCAGTAAAACTGTATTTGAGGTGTTCACGTTATATAATGAAATAACGTAATAGATTAATATCTGGCAATAAGGTAATACTTTATTATCCCAAAATAACATGATACGCTTACGTTAAAACGTGAAAATATATCACGAAATAAAATGTTAGTTTCCTATAACGTAATACGTGATATATATCACCTGATATATAGTTCTTTTTTTTTAACTTAACTCAACATCCAGTTTTGACAACTTTTTGAAAACTGAGGTGTGTCAAAATGTTCATTGAAGTCAGTTTATTGGACTGAAAACATTGGAAGTTCTTTTCTTTATTTATTCTTGGCTACACATTATTAAATTATTATTATTATTTGGCATTGGGCCAAACAAATTGATAACTTCATGAGAGAATAAACTTTTTGCCACAATGCTACATTAGACATTGTGGGGGCCCCTCTTGAAGATGCAAAATGGTTTAATCCTCCCACAGCAGCAATGTATCATCAATGAACCTAGATTGAATATAGGTTAAATACATCAGTTTAGATGGGGAATGAAACCACCAGTCCGCAATGCAATCTGTTTATCTCTCCAGCAAACACAGAGATGCTGAGGCCAGTCATAACGATTATTGCAACACCCTGCTTTCTGGTCTTTCTAAAAAGAAGAAATCAGCATCACGTGTACGATGAGGAGCAGAAGGCCAACACATATTACACTGGTTTCAAAATCACTGCTTGAGTCCCTGCATGTTTCAGGATTGATTTTAAAGTTCTCTTAATGTTTTTTAAATATCTTTGAGGTCTTGGGCCTTCTTATTTTTAGGAACTGTTTTTACCCTATGAACCCTCATGGACCCTCAGGTCCTTTAACACCGGCCTTTTATCTACACTTTACCCCACTGGGGTCCTTTTAACTTCTATAGCACTTTGTACTACATCTTTATTTGTCTTTATAAAGATTGATTGATTGACTGATTAATACAACACATATCTCCCCCTAATGTTGAGGGGGAGGACGTGTTCCTGTCAGTAATTAAGTTTTGGCTGTTGCATGTAAATCGAGACAATGACAGAAGTTTTGCTGTGCATGTAAGGTGCCACCGTCTGGGGCCACCAGGTGGTGACATCTTGCACCCGCAGAGTACAGAACAATGATATTGGGTAGGAGTCAAAATATGCTCAGAAGAGGTCTGTGCTCTCATAATGCTTTTCTAGCTTTTACTGTTTTTATTTAATTGTGTCTTGATGCTTTTAATATTTTGGATAAAGCACTCAGAAATACCTTGTTGGTGAAGTGTTCTATAAAAATAAACTTTTTTTGCCTTGCAAAGCTAAATCATCCCTGCAGCACTCTATGGGAGGTTAGAGGGGGAAGTGATTGATGCTGCAATGTCAAATAGTGATATAATATGCAATCAAATCGCAACAGAATGAATGACACACCAGTGAGAAAGGTTGCGGTTTTGTTCTGTTCCCATCGTGCAGCAGAGGGAGTTGTTGAGCTGGCAGTGGAGTTGAGGCTAAACTTTAAATGACAGTTGTCTAGGCTGTTGCCCTCATGAAGCTCTCTTCTACAGGCAGCTGTCACAACCTGGCACTGATTATGTTCCTCACAACTCAACTCAACAAACTAGTTGGACTTGTTGGGAGCACTTGCTCTGCTTTGGAATAAAAGCTGCCTGGCTATAACAGAAAAGGACAAAATCTACACATGAGGCAAACTGTCACATCAACATTTCAACAATTTGACCATCAACTGACTTACCGAAGGAAACTTTCCTCTTCGTCACACTGACCTGCCAACATGCTCAGGTAGGGTTAATTATAGTTGAATTATGTTTCATTGTGCTGCGTTTCTATCTGTAAATGTATGTTATACTTCATCTGAACTGTAATCTATAAAATACCTCTGCATGTTGTGAGCTGAGATTTTATTCAATCAGAGCAAACAAAACGGTTCACTTTGTGTGGATTAAATAGAAAATATTTCATATTATTGTGTAAAAACTCAACATGTAACACAGCGAACTCCGAACAGGTTACACACCCTAAACCTGTTGACTTGGCAAACCATTATTGTGCATTCATTAATGTCACCAGTTTTATACAGAGGGAGACATCCTCTGAAGTCACTGCAAATTCTATTAACATTATAAATAAACATTCTCCAATATTTTTACTTGCACATTGTGCTTTTATAGTTGATGATTTTAATAGTTAGTAGTAAGGACAGTTTTTGGTCTTAGCAAAATGTCAATTCTCTTGACATTTGGACTTAAGAGTATAATTCTTCCAACTTTTTCTATTGATTTTACCAGATGTGGAATCATCATCAAAAGATGTTTAAAAAAAACTTTATTAATGCCAATATTTTAACATGGCAAAGAGAAATGAGTATTTAGTTGACTCTTAAAGGTCTCAGTAATGGGAGATGGTGGGAGGACAAGCATTCCCTAGTTTTTGATCAGGGCCTCATCCCCATAGTACTTTGACCTGGATCTCAGGACGCACAGACGTCTTTGGTCCTGGGATCTCATGGTCTGACTTTATGGAGAAACCATTTAAAACCTGATACACAAACAGCAGGATTTTAAAATCAATTCTGCAGCTGACATACTCAGAACTTCATTCCATTCAATCTCATGTATTCGTTAATGTCAGGCTGAGATGAGTTGATGAAGAGAAATATTTTTTTTTTCTATTGCAGACTTTCAAGGATGAAAATGAAGCCATTATACATGCTTGTGGGAGCTCTTTTAGTGGCTGTATGGTTCTGTAAATACTCAATTGACCACAAAAACGACGACCTTCATATCAACGCCAGAAAGGAGGACAGTCAAGTGATCCCATCGCCACGCACCCAAATCACATCCTACACATACTCTTGGCCAAAGTGTCAACAGAATATGTCTGCTCTTGATATCATAGATTTTGGCTCACTTCCTAGCCACATACAGGACTTTCTCTATTACAGACACTGTCGTCATTTTCCCATGCTGCTCGACGTTCCAGACAAATGTGGAGGAGCCGATAAGTCAGCAGAAGTTTTTCTCCTGCTGGTCATTAAAAGCTTCCCTGCAAACTACGACCGCAGAGAGGCACTGCGCAAGACCTGGGCTGCAGAGAGGTTACACAATGGCGTCTGGATTCGAAGGGTCTTCCTCTCAGGAACGGCCGACTCTGGTTTTCGGGAACAGAGAATGAACAAACTCCTTCAAATGGAGCAACGTACGTACAAGGACATCCTGCAGTGGGACTTCAGAGACACGTTCTTTAACCTCACCGTGAAGCAGATACTCTTCCTAGAGTGGATGGAAAGAAACTGTCCACACGCTCGCTTCCTGTTGAATGGCGACGATGACGTCTTTGCCAACACAGACAACATGGTCGAGTATTTTCAAAGTCTAAATGGCAACGACGGAGGCAAGCACCTATTCAGTGGCCATCTGATCAATAATGTGGGGCCCATTCGTGACCCATCGTTGAAGTATTTTATTCCCGTTCAGGTGCAGGAGTCAGACTCATATCCTCCATACTGTGGCGGTGGAGGCTTCCTACTGTCTGGCTATACAGCATCTGTCATATACAATATGTCCAAGACCATTACCATTCTTCCTATTGATGATGTTTATATGGGAATGTGCCTGGCTAAAGCTGGACTTAGTCCAACATCCCATATTGCTGTGATGACTGCAGGACTGCGGATTCCCTCCAAAAAAATAGATGACTATGACCCTTGCTTTTACAAAGATGTTCTACTTGTACACAGATTCCTTCCGGATTACATGTATTACATGTGGAACGTCATTCATGACCCTAATCTAAATTGTGATCACTTAAAATCAAATAAAACAGTGAACTAATCCTAAATATGCACTCAGTGCCAACTTAATTAGGTACAACTGTATCTCATTCAATGTCTAAGTAATAATTCCTCTATGTTAATGATAGGTGACGTTTCTTTTCAAATGTGTTTGCACACAATGTGCTGGAGAATACTTTCGGGGGCTACTTAGCGGGATTGTGGTAGGTTTATGATATGAATCCAGAATCCAAAAGGTTGACAAGTTCATCATTTATAATGTTTTTTTATAATGTTTTGCAAATGTAAGCTTTCTGTCAAACTACATGTCTTAATGATCACATTAATGATGTGCACATGTAGCACAGTATTTACAGATCAGTGGTGTTCCAAGGGAGGGGGGGGGCTATTATTTTGTGGCACAGTTGTTGAAAGACGCATTAATTTGTATCGCACTTTTTTAGCCATTTCAGCCACTCAAAGCACTTTACACTACAAGTATTCATTCGCCCTTTCACATGCATTCACATACTGATGTTTAGCCTGATACACAAGGTGCAGCCCACACCTCAGCTAAGCATTCACACAGATTCTCACACACAGCATGGTGCAGCCATCGGGGACAAACCAGGGTTAAGTAGCTTGCCCAAGGACACATCAACATAGAGCTCAGAGGAGCTGGGAATTGAACCGCTGTTCTTCTGACCAGTTGACAACTGCTCTACTTCTGAGACACAGCCAGCCTCAGGAGGCAAAATGTGTACTGAAGTGCCCCCATGGAAGGCCAAACACATGCTAAAGTGCCCTCATGCCAGCTAAAACGTGCGAAAGTGCCTTCTAGGAGAAAAAATGTAGAGATGCTCATTCATATAAAAACTATTAACACAATCATTTTGGCCAATACTGAAATCATGATTATGCTCAACCAAGCAGCTCTGCCCTCCGTCTGACATTTCACTCACGCTCTCTCACACGCACCCCCTCTCTCGCGTCCTGTGCCAACGTACTGTGCATGCATGTCGCTATTAGAAATTGTATAAAGAAAAATTTCCAATAAATCATTTCTAGTCAATTATATGAGTTTGGAGCTCGTTTGACATGCAAATTTATTGCACAGCCCTACCAAAAAGTGTGTCAAAGTGCCCCCTTGAGAGCCAAAACTTGTTAAAGTGCCCTCCTGGTTGGCAAAAAAACTAAATTGTTCCCTTGGATAAAAAAAAAATGATTACTTACCTGCCCTGGTGCTGACCTTAACCCATTAGACTCTTAGGACCAAAAAGTACTATGACACATTACTGAGGCAACTACTTTTAATTTAGGCCCTTTGTTGATCTAGATTGAGTCAGAACTATATCTCACAAAACCAGTTTGGAGTATCTCATGCTAATATTGGGTTCAAATGTACTAGAATACCTTCATGCCTATGTGTTCTTTTATAGTCCAACAGAGAATCCATACAGTTCTCATGGATACTGATCCTAACAGAAAACTAACCTGAATGGTCTGTCTATAATATCCATCCATCCATCCATTTTCTATCCCGCTTATTCCTTTTCAGGGTCGCAGGGGTCTGCTGGAGCCTATCCCAGCGCATTTTTATGGCGAGAGGCAGGGATACACCCCAGATGGTCGCCAGCCAATCGTGGGGCACACACCATTCACACACCATTCACACACACACTCACACCTATGGGCAATTTAGATTTGCCAATTAACCTGAGCATGTTTTGTATTGTGGGAGGAAGCCGGAGTACCCGGTGAAAACCCACGCAGACACGGGGAGAACATGCAAACTCCACACAGAAAGGTCCCAGACCCAGGCCCAAGGAGGTCTTGAACCTGCGACCTTCTTGCTGTGAGGCAACAGTGCTACCCACTGCTCCACCGTGTCGCCCTGTCTATAATATGTCATTTGTATAACATATACATTTTTACCATTTTTACCACATTTGCTACTGCCCTTCAAAAAGCATGTGCACACCACTCTTACTGATAATACTTGGTAACACTTGATTAATGGAGAGGGTTAGGATTCAACAAGTACACACTTATTCTACCTCTTTATACAGATGTAATTCAAGATGTTGAGTGTTATTGGATTAGATTCTATGTCTTTTTTGTTTGTCCCTTTTGGTTTTGTCTTTTTTCTATCTTCACTTATTGTCTTTTTGACAAGTATGAAATAGAATCAATCCCTTAAAAATATGTCTAAAACCAATGCAAGATGAAAATTTGAATAAACTAATTAAATATTCTAAGAAAACACATTTTGCTTTAAAGCCACAAACCAATAAAATGATGTGGAGACAAAACTAGTCGAGTTTGAAAGGAATACCAGAAATGTCTGGAAAAAAAAAGTCTTGTAAATAGAAAAAACAGATATTTTCTTTCAACTGAAAGAATTTCACATACCGATCAGTTCAGTTCTGGTTGATCTGCATGTCTTCCTGTGAGGCCTGTTTCAAGGTATGGTCTTTCTTATCTCCTTTTTCCAAAGTCTCAGGGACAAGTTGGAGGCAAGAACCTCTTTACTTTATTAGGTACAAACGTGGGGGTGGTAGTGTGGGGAGAAGTAGATCTGACTACCCAGGGCCCAGGTATAGAGAGGGCTCATGAAAATCCTTGTTTTAATTTATTTTATTTTTTGCAATCAACCAACCTGCAATCGCTGCAATACGATCTAATCTGATTGTATGTTAAAACCTAATTTTGCTGTTAATTTTTTAATTTTCTACAACTAATATCAAGTTCCTTGTTCATTTATATATATTTTCATTCAACATCCAGTTTTAACAACTTTTTGAAACCTGAGTGTCTAATTTTCAACTTTTCTCTATTTATTGTTTGCACATATTTATTTAACTTGTTGGTTTATGCACAACACTTTACATTAAATTATTCTTAAAGTAATTTAGTTTAAATTACTTTAATAATAATTTAATAGCAGGGGTGTCAAACTCAGGTCCTGGAGGGCCATGTGGCTGCAGGTTTTTGTTCCAACCAAGCAGTAACACACCTGATTCTATTAATGAAGGTCCTTAACAAGAGCTCTAATGGTTCATTAGTAGAATCTGGTGTGTTACTGCCTGGTTGGAACAAAAACCTGCACCCCCAGGACCTGAGTTTGACACATGTGGCTTAAGAAATTTATCACTCACCAGTAGAAATTAATTCAAGAATCATATTTAGAGCTTCTTCTTGCTTCTTGAAGCAGCTGCTATAATGAAAGCTTGTTAAATAAATTAAAAACTTTGACTTATGACTTAGCAAAATGTCAATTCTCTTGACATTTGGACTTAAGCAATGCACATAACTGGGACAATCAGTACTGTCTTGTTTTGTCTGTTTCGTCTTGTTGAATTTGTCCTTCCATTCCCTACTACTTATGTCTTGTCTTGGGGTACTCATGTCTTGTCCTGTCATACGTGTTTGTTTGTTTCTAGTTTTAGTTTAGCACTTTACCTTTTAGTTTAGGATTTTCTCGTCTTGCGCACCTGCACTTTGATGTTGTTGTACATGTAAACGCATAGGATAGTGAGAAACGAAATTTCGATTCCTTTGTATGTCAAGTACATGTGAAGAAATTGACAATAAAATTGACTTTGACTTTGACTTTGACTTAAGAGTATGATTCTTCCAACTTTTTCAACTGATTTTACCAGATGTGGAATCATCATCAAGAGATGTTTAAAAAAAACTCACTTTCGGCAAAAAATGACTTAGGCCATTATTTTAACATGGCAAAGAGAAATGAGTATTTAGTTGACTCTTAAAGGTCTCAGTAATGGGAGATGGTGGGAGGACAAGCATTCCCTAGTTTTTGATCAGGGCCTCATCCCCATAGTACTTTGACCTGGATCTCAGGACGCACAGACGTCTTTGGTCCTGGGATCTCATGGTCTGACTGTATGGAGAAACCATTTAAAACCTGATACACAAACAGCAGGATTTTAAAATCAATTCTGCAGCTGACATACTCAGAACTTCATTCCATTCAATCTCATGTATTCATTAATGTCAGGCTGAGATGAGTTGATGATGAGAAATATTTTTTTTTCTATTGCAGAATTACAAGGATAAACAAGAGGTCACTATACATACTCGTGGGAGCTCTTTTCATTTTCGGGACCGTTTGGCTCTGTAAATATTTTTTTGACCACAAAAACGACGACCTTCATGTCAACGCCAGAAAGGAGGACAGTCAAGTGATCCCATCGCCACGCACCCAAATCACATCCTACACATACTCTTGGCCAAAGTGTCAACAGAATATGTCTGCTCTTGATATCATAGATTTTGGCTCACTTCCTAGCCACATACAGGACTTTCTCTATTACAGACACTGTCGTCATTTTCCCATGCTGCTCGACGTTCCAGACAAATGTGGAGGAGCCGATAAGTCAGCAGAAGTTTTCCTCCTGCTGGTCATTAAAAGCTTCCCTGCAAACTACGACCGCAGAGAGGCACTGCGCAGGACCTGGGCTGCAGAGAGGTTACACAATGGCGTCTGGATTCGAAGGGTCTTCCTCTCAGGAACGGCCGACTCTGGTTTTCAGGAACAGAGAATGAACAAACTCCTTCAAATGGAGCAACGTACGTACAAGGACATCCTGCAGTGGGACTTCAGAGACACGTTCTTTAACCTCACCGTGAAGCAGATACTCTTCCTAGAGTGGATGGAAAGAAACTGTCCACACGCTCGCTTCCTGTTGAATGGCGACGATGACGTCTTTGCCAACACAGACAACATGGTCGAGTATTTTCAAAGTCTAAATGGCAACGACGGAGGCAAGCACCTATTCACTGGGGATTTAACCCTGATTGCAAAGCCCATTCGAAGGCAGAATAACAAGTATTTTATTCCCGTTCAGGTGCAGGAGTCAGACTCATATCCTCCATACTGTGGCGGTGGAGGCTTCCTACTGTCTGGCTATACAGCTTCTGTCATATACAATATGTCCAAGACCATTACCATTCTTCCTATTGATGATGTTTATATGGGAATGTGCCTGGCTAAAGCTGGACTTAGTCCAACATCCCATATTGGTATAAAGACCTTAGGACTGTGGATTCCCTCTAAAAAACTAGATGACTATGACCCTTGCTTTTACAAAGATGTTCTACTTGTACACAGATTCCTTCCGAATTTCTTGTATTACATGTGGAACATTGTACATGACCCTAATCTAAATTGTGATCATATAAAATCAATTAAAATAATGAAATAATCCTAAATATGTGCCAAATTAATTAGGTACAACCATGTACCTTGGTAGTGTATGGAGAGGGCTCCAGATTTTTTTTTGTTGAATAAAGGCAATGTAGTAAAATCAAAATCAGTATCATAATTTACTATGATGTCAAATATATTGATAACATCATGAGAGAATAGACTTTTTGCCACAATGCAAACATTTTTTTATCCACCCACAGCAGCAATGAAACATCAATGAACCCAGATTGAATATAGGTTAAATGCATGAGTTTAGATGGTGAATGAAAAAACCAGTCTCCATACAATCTGATCTGATTGTATTTTAAAACCCTATTTTGCTTGTTAATTTTTACATATTGTTTTTACTCAAATGCTTTTGTTAAAAATGTTATTTACTATTTATGTTATTAATTGATGCAGTTTGTCGCTGTGTTGCTCTAGACTGGAATACATTAGCCAGCATGCATGTTCAGAGAATACCATAGTTCTTATTTATTTCCCTTTTTATTTTAAAATAAGATAAAAAAAAAAAACAGGATGAGATTGAACTGATCCAATATTCAAAGAAAAAACACAGTTTTGTTTTAAACCACAGACCAGTTAAAAAAAAGTGAAATGAAAATGTGTTTCATCTTCCTCTTGCATTTTGAATCTCGATGAATTACAAAAAGGAAAGAATATTGCAAACCAACGTTTTCTTTCACCTGAAAGTGTCTTGGATCATTATAAAAAGTAATTGATTTCTCAGCCCTGCAAAGTAGTATTCAATTTAGATCTTGTGTGTGCTCATGTGTTATTGTCATTGTTTCTATAGAGTAATTTTATGGCTATTTATCTTCTATGATTTGGTAATGAGTTTGGGTTCATTTGATGGTGGTGGCACTGTAATCTTCATGTTCTTATAGATTAACAAACTCTACTTAAACCCTTAAATTTATTAACTGAGAGTGACCAATTTCTTCTTAATATTACATTTTTACTGTAACTATCATTTTGTGGCTTATGTAGTTTTAAATCCATGAATAGAATAAATGTATATTCGATTTCCCTCTTTCATGAGGAGTTTTTACTATGCAGAAAGCGTGGTATCTTATTTTTTAAAACATTTTAGAATAAAATCTATGTTTTTTCATCTAATGTTTCTGTGTCATTCTTTACCTGATTAAAAGGAAATCACTTGTTTTAACAGTATATAAAACTGAATAATAATACTTAAAGTAGAAATCTGGACCAGAATCAGAAGATGCAAAATTCGACAGGAGCCATTGTAGTGAGCAACAATCATGAGACAGACACAAGAATAGTAGCCACTCTCATCATTTTTAATAATTAATAAAGCAGTTTGTATGGTTTGTACAGAGTGTGAAATAATTTCAACAGTTTTGAAAAATTAAGAAAAAAATAGCATATACACTTGGGGAAAAAATTGTCCATTGGAGCCCTTAAAAATAGAAATAGTTGCAGGTGTGTTTGTTGTATAGTTATTGCTGTGTACCTCATCCCAAGGATCCTCGTATTATAATGTATCAAATCTCAAATCTCAGTTGTTAATAATACTCATGTAAATAACCATTGACATAAAAAAAAGTTTCACTCATTATAACCACAACAGAACCATGTGCAACTATGTAAAACCAAGAGAAGAACACTCTCGCTCTTACATGCTGCCTCTTTAATGTTTAGTGTACAATGATGAATTATGCCAACCTTTTCTTTAAAACTCTAAATCCTCCGTCCCTTACTAGCTATTGATAAGATGATCCTGGTTTATATTATTAAGTTAAACTGTAAATCAGACCTTTAAGTTGATAGTTTAGTAAAAATTTATGAGACTGAATCAGAGAATTGGTCTTTTCTTTTCCTTTCAACTGAGAGGTGGTGCCCTAATTCTAGTAGTAAATGTAGGAAGTAGTAAATGTCTTTGGCCAGCAGGGATGTGTTCTTCAGGCCTTCTGGAGATGCAGCATTGACGACTTACTCGGTGGAGCAGGCGGGTTGAGTGAGGTGCTTTCAATCGTCACGCCCATCAGCACGACTGCAAAAAAGCATCGTCTTCAGGTTTTTCCGCGCATTTATAACCCTAGTTGTCACCACCTAGTGGTACGGCCAATCGGAGTCCGGTGCTGTAGCCTGCTGGATCAGCTGGAAAGCAGCAAGTGCTGTTGAAAAACTACCCGGGGCTCCAACATGTCTGGAGTTCTGTGGTGAATGACTTTCTGAGAGGTCCGTGTGCTCTGGCACTCACAAGCAGGCTTCAGGCTTCTCAGCAGGCCCAAAACTCAGGCTCATGATTGCAAGGCACAACAATCAATTGTAGCTAATTTCATCTAAACATTTGGTGCGAGACACTACATTTTATCTGAGCAGTGAGTGAGGCAGGTACAACAACAATTAGAATATTTGAATTTATATTCAGCATAAGAAAACACAACCTTAATGGCATTTGATTTTAATTATACTCTTAAAGTATGGTCAATAGTAGGACATTTTAAGCAAACTTTAAATAAGCAAAGAACATTTGAAATACAAACATACTTTTGTACTCCTATTGTTTTTTTGAGATTATTAAAAAAATAAAGTGAAAAGAAAAAAATATTTTTTCACTTGGGATTCTTTCTTTTTAATTCTTTCAAAATAAACAATACATGTATCAACGAACAAAACAGGTCAGTGTGACATGACTTCCAATTTTCATTTTATGTTTTTTTAATGCAGAACTGGCCTCACGAAGAAGGGGGATCAACAAATAGATCTTTACCACCACATTTTGGAGAAACTGAACCACAGCAACGCAGCAGAGGAGCAGGAAACAGCTGCCAGACAAACGCGAATGACCTCAGAACCTCCAAAATACAAGCACTTTGAACTGTGTCTGACAAAGGCACAGATTGTGAACGTGAAATTGACCTTTAATAACCAGGCGCCTTTGTTTTGGAGAGACGAACCTGTGAGAAAAATGTACCTCCTCGTAAAAACAATTCCTGACCGATGAACAGCGAGGGATTCCTAAAAGACAGCAGCAGTCTTTTTATTTAATTAACGTTTTTGTCAAGAGGCCAAAAATACAATACATGGATTTAAAGAATTTTTTTGAATGTCTTTAAAACATGGGCTAAGCTGTTTTTCATAAAACATTAATTTAAGAACATTTCCTTGAGAGCTAATTTACAGTGTAGAGTACAAATTACTATTTGGATAACCTTCAAGGAAAGTTAACTGGAAATGAATAAAATACTGTTTGGCTTCAGT